>JAACJT020000001.1:28993461-29031338 GCA_009936485.2 Gymnarchus niloticus | reverse complement strand
TTGGGCACTATTTGTTCCTTTGCAGTTTGGATGTTCCTCAAAATCAAGTCAGCAAGTCAGTCAGTATGTCTACTATTCATCAGTAATGTACAATTCAGTGTTTACACTGACTTGAAATGGAACTTTCATTTTTATCTTTGAAGTTGACGATTAGTCATTTCTTTTTCAATTTTGGTTCAGGCATTCAGTAATAAGAAACATTTTTTTACTGCTATAAGTGTAACTGTGTGTAACAGTTGTAACATGTTAATGATTCTGATTTCAACTGATAGTTCAGTTATGCTTGACTTACTGGAAATGGCATTGATTTTGTGATCACCTCTGGGTCCAGTTCTCTGTTTATGATACACAGCTCATGGGTGGAGGGTTCAAAGCTGATTGGATGGGATTGGTGAGCAAAATGTCGATTATTAACTGGGGAGCCATCATATGTAAGTCACTGGTTTCTAATGGCATTTTCTTCATGATATCTGGAAATACATTTATACTTCCTCGTAGAGTTGCATGTATCCGGATGCTTCTCTCGAGTTGCTTCGTTCCCGACGCTCCCCTTGCTGGGCATTGCTGTATAGTGTGCTCCCTGAGCTGTTCTTGGTTTGTCCCTGTCCATGTCTTTCCTTAGGATCGAGCACTCTCCCCCTGCCTACAAGTGAAATCATTCCGGAATGGAAGGTCGCGGTTAATGTCTCCATCCTTCAGTGTCTCAGCAATCAGGCTCATGGTCCTGCTGCATCAGGGCCTGAAGCTTCTCTGATTTCAATCTGAGCAGCTTAACAGCCACTGCAAGAAACGTGTGCATTCTCTGTGGACAGCACCAGACTATTGATATAGGGCACATTCTTCCGGAGCCCAAGAGAGAAACTGAAATCTCACACTGTAGCTAATGCCCGCAGAGGGAAAAGTCTTGCGACACCGTGGTGAAATTGTCCTGTGTTCCATAACTTCCCTTGGATACCTCTACCATGCTGTTCTGGCTCTGTGATACTTGTACTTTTCTAAGAAAACCACTGGATGATAATTGTTCCATTCTTCTGATTCCTCATTATTGATGGACTTTGTTGGATCAGGACACCTCATCATTTTTAGTTTCTGGATTCCAAAGAATTCCGTTCAAATAAATATATATATGCATATGAAAAAGTCGATGATAGTTACTGACTATCCTGAAACAAGATACGGTAGTTGAGGTGAGTACCGTAAAGCTCCTATAAATGTGGGATTAAAATAAGCTGCGTGCGAGCAAAGCTTGGCCCGTGTCTCTTGAGAGCTTCATTCCTGCTTTTCGTCCTCAAAATCATTACCCTTTTAACAGGTTAATCATTAAAATGGCCGTTCTGATAAATCAGGCATCCAATTACAGCCTTTTGTGGTAAGGAGCACAAAGAGGATAAAGTAATTTAGTTAAACATTGATACAATTAAGTAATTCTTCGATTGGACAGGTTTCTAGTCCAGAGTGAACTGGCCTAGACCTTAGGGAAAATATAAAAACAAAACTACCTTGGGCTCTTGCATGCACTGTACTCATCAGGCCAGAAGGGGGCAGCAATAATATGCTGGCAAACTGTAGAGAAGAACATTTGGAAGGTGGGTCCTGCAGGTTTAGCTAGGAACAGTAGGCATTACATAAGGGGCATAATCAGACTCAGCAGTAAACAGCACACATGCAGAAAAGCCTTTCATTTTGAGAGGATCAATAGGTGATGCGCTTATACGTGGAATCAAAGACTGACACACTTCACTAACAGTGTTTTATCAGGCAAATTGCACATAATGGCTTGGTATCCCTAAATCCCATTGGCTGCTTCCTGGAAAACCTGCTGTGCATAGTTACGTTAATCCTGCCCTGTCTTGTGGAAGTAGTAGGAATCATTTGAGGGGATGGGTAGTTCTCTACCTGCCTAAAAAGAGAATGGCATAGGAGAGAATGTAGCTACATCAGATCGAGGGAGTCTAAGACTGGTGTTGGACTTGAGTCTCATTTTAAATGTTTCGCTTAATCTGCCTTTCACCTCTACAATGGAAACAGCTTGAGCGAAATACGAGTTCTTGATCCAGTTACAGCCTTCAGAGAACAAGCACAAATGTTTTGGAGTCAGTTTTGAGTATAGCCACGATCGTACACTTCTTGCCAATGCAACTCTAAAGGGACAGCTCACCAAATGGATATCTTTTGCATTTTGGTGTAGGTTGTTGGAATATTTCACAGCCATTGCAGGGTCCTCTAATAAACACATCCAGTCATAGATAGACAAGCCAGTAATTTGAAAGGTCAGCCTGCAACAATGTTCTTGTTTGCAATGACGATGACCTGAGAAACTGAGCTAATGACCTGTTGAACCTAGGGGAAGTATTTTTTTTTGGGGTAGGAGCATTCATACAATGGGAAAAGAGCAAGGAAAGACTGCAGAGATCTGCAAGGACTTCAGAAGATGGATACATCAAAAGAGTATGACTTAGTCTGAGATGTGACCGACATACACGTGTGTTTGTAATCCTACTAGGAACATCAATATTATGCTTTTCCAACATGAAAAATCTAAAGCCCTCTCTAACACCTTGGTCTGAAGGGAATTTTGGAGGGAAAACATTAAGCTTGCCTCTACTTCCCACCTCTCTCATTATTTCCAGATCAATGTGCTGCCCCCTGCTGTCAAGCATGGGCTCATTGCTCTTCCTTTACTTTCTATTAGTTATCATCACTGCTGTACTGAGAGTAGAACCTTCACGAACAGCCAAGCCTGTTGTGATTGATGATGCAGACTTTCTTCATTTTTTAAATTTTTTTTCCCCATTTTTGTAAGAATTGAACTGACACGAGTGGAGCCGACAGTCATGATGTGCCCCCAGATTCCAGCCATATCCGGGGGTCCCGGTTCATCCCTTCGTCATGGTAACTCCATCCTATCACCTCACATGAGACATACCTGATTCCAACATGGGCGGAAAGTCTAGTGCTTTGGGCAACATGAGAGTCCGAATCTCCGTTTCACAGCTTGAGGGACAATGAAATAATCATCTGAATCATACCAGAAGGATAAATTTATTTTTCATTTTCTTAGCAAAATAGCTTTGAACATGCATTTGGGATTTTTTTTTTAACACATAAAAAAAATTTCAAAAGTGGAAATATTTGTTGAAAATGGAAATGCCTTCCAGCAAGACAGTCAATAATATAAAAGGAAACATATTTTAAACATACATACCGTAAACTTGCTGGTTAGGGTGAGGGTCCCTGTACATACCTTAACACAGAACAAATATCAATTAACAAGCACAATTCATCGGGCAAACCAAACAATTTTTTCCCCAATGTTTGTAAACAAGTTTGGCTCACACAGACACACCGATTATGTGAAGGAGGTCGAGGCAGCAGCCCCCTCCCATACCCACGGTTTAGAGCCTTCAGAGGGATCATAAATCCAGTTCTTCAAACGAGAAAAACCTTCCCCCGTGAAATAATTAATTGAGGCTGACATCTTACAAACTGGGCACTCGCTGGGCTCCATGCTTGTATACCCTCATAGTAATGAGGGCATATTCTAGCCATCAGCAGAAAGTGTCCAGTAAATGACAAGCAAGGTCACAGTCACAATGCTTGAACCTACTGTAGGTCAGAGTGCACAGATACTGGAATGCATATAGACTCAACTTAAAAAAAAAAACAAAGCAATTGAATTTTAAGTTTTTCCAGACCATGATATGTGTGTCTGATAGTACTCTCCGTGAATTGAGACCAGGGGCCTTAGAACGGAACCATGAGGAACCCCAGCAAATTTCCGATGGCCTCAGTTGTTGGGGAGATTTGCCAGCAGAGTGAAGGTACAGCAGCTTCACTGGAGACAGAATCAGCCAGTCGAACCCTGAGCAATAATGGCTGACCCATATTACAGGGGGTGTCGCTAAGCTTCTCATTTAACTCCAAAGAGTGTGCAGTCAGCCTCTTCAAACCTGGTTCAATGTCTGCATCATTTCATTTCATTAAAGGTTCTCACTGCTTACAGTAATTCAATGAGTCAACACCATCTGCTCCCTTGTCTCTGGTTTATATTCAAAAGACAGATTATATAGCCCAACTGTCTCCAGGGCTGCAGTCCTGCGTTTATCAAATACTTTGTCTTAATTAGCACCTGACTGACACTTAACACCCTGGAAAGAAGCAAGGGTGACTCATTGTCCAAGAAATTCCAATACAGGAATTGAGCTCTGAAGTGACGAGGAAACCAGCACAACCTATGGCCCATGATGGTCGGTCTACCAGGATCCAGCTTGCAGACCCACAGCATCCGTAACCCCCAGCAACTGTACAATGCAGTGAACTGTGGCTGCCACAGTCAGGTTTGTATAGTGGGGTGTGGGGCAAGGGGACCACAGCCTCATGAAGAGAAGGTCTCGATGGCTTATCCCAAGGATATTGATGTGAGCAAGCTCATAGAGAACATTTTAAAAAGACGCTACCTGCTGTCCATTTTAACTTCTACTCGCCGGGTCTGAGTAGCAGTCCTAGCTCACGGACATCAGTCCCCAAACTAAGAATCTGACCACTCTGCTGGGTTGCCACTGGACCTTCTACAGTTGCCGGTCTCACAATGGAAGCCATGCTGTGCCCACACACAGCATTCTAGGATTTTTTTCACCATCATAAACAGCAAAATGAATATACCTTGTTTAAATCGAGCATACAATATGAGAACCATTTTTGTATCTCTACCTGACATTTATTTCTTCGTTTTCGTTGACGCCTGATGTAATTCCATCCATCCATTTTTCTTGTTCAGGGGCACATCAATCTTGATGAAGTTCTTTAATGATAATACCAAACATCTCTTTTTTGTTGCAACCCTTTCAGAACCATTTCTGAAACATGCTACATTAAAAATTCACAATCCACAACAATTAAATCACTAGCAAATATTGAAAGGGGAAAAAACGTAGAAACAGAATGTATTTAAAGCCTACAATAGCATGGCTACAGTGTTCCTTGCCAAACCTCAAGACAACACAGCTTCATAGAAACACTGTGCTGTGTTAGATGTTATAATGAAAAGTGTTCGGCTGTACGCCGTCAGACTCCGGCGACTCAATAAAAAAATGTAAAAACAAATAAGTCATCTATAAAACAGTATTCATTTCTGTGGTCTTCACTTTTCTTTCAGACGTCACATAGAAGACCCAGAATGAGTCCGGAAACCCTGAATCGAGGAAGACTGTGCAGAAAATGTGGCACCAACTGATGCCTCAGGTGGAGATGATGCAAGCTCCACGTTAAACTCGGTCAGTAAGAACAGTGCCGCCAACTTAAGGACATCACATCGTTTGTAGCCTGAATTAACACTTAATTCAATGGCTTCTCTCTGATAAAGGGTTGTTACAAACACCAGTCCGATTTACCACAATCATAAGCATTAGCTATCAGCTAGGTCCGTAGCGGATGGAGTGTGACTGACCCTTAGAAAAGTTATACCAATATCACGCAATGAATAAAGTCAGGAACAAAAACAACAGACTTGTGTTCTGTACATAAAATGCAGATTCAGCTTCACAGACAGATCATGGGAATGAAATCTACGCCAGAATGGATACCAATCCAAGCCATCTGATGTTTCAAATATTTTCTTGTTCTTCCCTGCTGTCTTCTCTATTTACTTTTTTTTTTTGGTGCACTTGAGCAGCAAGGGCTTTTAAACAAAGACGGACAATGGCCCGTGAGTTCCTCTGCATTTTTATCTTTGACCATTAGGGGGCGGTCAAGACGCAGACAGAGGTCTTGCAGTCAAATGAAAACACTCGAAACTTAAAGGTGGCGCAACAGTGCATAAGAAAAGAGACAAGCATCCCGAGTAAGGAGAAGTAGTAGTGATTTATACATTAACTCCAAATCCTGAAGGAAAATTTTACTGACATACAGTATGAACGACAAAATAACTATCCCTGAGGCAACTTCATTGTTAATTAATCTTTCAATCTCCCTGCCCACGGAATGAACGGCATCGCCGGAGTTTTATGCTTGAGAGAACGTTCTTGATGCGTGTACTGGTATACCACAAGACCGTCTGTAGCCTGCACCTTCCACCCACCTACCGCAAAAGAGCATCCTGAATACGTTGTGATGACGGCAGACAGAATGCAGGGTCATAGGAACGGAGCGACAAGTAGTGAATCAGGAGTGATGGGACAAATGAGGCTTCAAAACCCGTGGTGGGTGAGAGTATCCCAAACTAACCAATCAATGCTGGCGCTAAATGAGGCTTCAAAATGCATGCTGGGTGAGAGTTTCCCAAACTACCAATCAATACTAGACACCTATCCCATCACTAGCGATCACCACAAAGTAATAATTATGCAGCCATAAACCTCACGAAGTTCGGTTTTCCTTTCAGAATGAGAAGAGTTGGAGTGAATGGTTCCCCCAGGTCCTTACGAGAACAATAATTAAAAAACAATTGCAACAAGACAGAGATGAGCATGTGTAGATGAAACCAGAGACGAAGGCATCATCATTCAAATATGGCACCTCCATGTTCTTCGTAATCTTCTGAACTCTGTTCTCCATCTCCTCTCCCAAGCCCTTGTAGTGGTTCAGTGAACTGTCAGCTATACTAAGAATGAAGTTCTAGGCTCTCATGGAACCCTAGGTCCATGCCTTCACCCTGAAGCACTTCAAGGCACTTTGTTTGCCACGGAAAACATGATTAATGTCCATCCTCCTTTGACGGTGTCTCACAAAGACCTCACAGGCAGCTGCCCTCCTTCAGGCTGTAGAGGGCTTAGTATGCATTATTTACTTGTTTCCTACAGGGAAAGTGGCATATGTCCGTACAAAGACCCAAAAAATCTACCAGTAGTATCGTCTTTTGTTTTGAGTCACATTATGGAACTGAATCACAGAAAATTAACTTGGAAATGGATCATGCCCCTCAAAACTGAAAATGAGAAGTCCAGACATCAAAAAAAAAACAGAAACTCATATGTGAAGGAGAAAAAGACACTGGTGAGTGACACTGAGGTACACTGTCTATCTGACAGCAATATGGTTCCACTGAGATACCTCCATCCACTTTTAGTCATTAAAAAGCATGTGTACAGTATTGGTCTGTTTCTTGATTGTATTGCTGTACTCATATGGACTCTAGCCTTTTGGCGTTGAGCGAAGGGTTGGGCTG
The DNA here is from genome assembly GCA_009936485.2 of Gymnarchus niloticus. Lineage (NCBI taxonomy): Eukaryota > Metazoa > Chordata > Actinopteri > Osteoglossiformes > Gymnarchidae > Gymnarchus > Gymnarchus niloticus. The sequence continues at coordinate 29,024,176 of JAACJT020000001.1, read as the reverse complement.
CCAGGAGGTCTTACACAGGTGCTCCTCCTGTCGGTTTTCACTTCAATTCGATCACTAACTTTTCGAAAGGCAAGCTATCATTATGGGCTACTGTCAGCACAACGTAGGTAGTGACCAGCATGAGAAAGGTCAGTTCTCAGAAAGTGAGTGTGTACAACAGTGAGGACACCAAGCTCCTGAAGTGGGGCAGGACTCCACCGTGTAGTTAACCCACAGTATTAGGACACCGGGGAAGATTTAAGTGACCCATGATACAAAGGGTAGCTAGTGTGAACAAACATCAAATCCACACCGAGGGTTTACCCTCAGTAGATTTGCTACCACCGCTACTGTTACTGCCCCTGCCAACCCTGCCTTTGCTACCCCCATGCTTTGAACCAGGGTGCTGCTTGTGCTCTGGTGGTGGCTGGCCAAGGTTGCTCTGATGCTTGTCGGCCTCCTCGTGGTGGTGGTGGCTGTAGGCCTGGATTGTGGCTTCCAGCCGTTCCTGGGACTGCCGCATCTTCTCCTTCTGCACGGAGGCCCGTGCCTCCCCCAGGGGGAAGTTGTCCTCATTGCTGCCGAACTGCTGCTGTTCCTCTTGGGCAATGTTGACCCGGTTCTGCTTGCAAGCGATCTTGGTGTTGCTCAAGTCTGTGAATTGGATCTGGTCCGGCTTGACTATGATGTTGTAGCCAGGTGGTGCCGATGGGGCTGTCCAGGAAAAGGGGTAGCTGCCGTAGTCTCCCTCAATGCCCGCTGCCCCGGCTTCACTCCCAGGCAGCCCGGGACCCCTGACGGTCATTCCTGGCCCCAACGATCCCAGCTGATACTGTTCTTCTTGGGGCGGGCAGCGGCGTCGACGCAGAATGTCACAGATAGAGCCCACACCAAGGTGCAGCATCTCCCAGACGTTCAGCACCAAGCAAAGAATGGTCACACTGTACATGATGATGAGGAAAATGGTCTTCTCCGTGGGACGTGACACAAAGCAGTCCACTTGATGTGGGCAAGGTTTGCCCGAGCAGACGAAGACAGGTGGCACGGCGAATCCATAGAGGGCGTACTGTCCCACCAGAAAAACCACCTCCAGGAGTGTGCGGGACACCAGCTGCAACACGTAGATACGCATCAGCCCGTCCTCTTTGATGCGGCGCCGCCCATCGTGGCGAGACTTGGACTTAGACCGCATTGGATCGTTGCGCGTCTCTAGCTCGGGAACCTCGTAGATCATGGGGTCATCCTCCTGGTCATCTTCAGTCTCTTCCAACCCATGGTGCTGGCGCCGGCCACTGAAAAACATCTTGCGCGGCCTCCGTTGGCTGTAGCCACCGCCGGCACCACCTGCCTTGCCCTCCTCCAGCCGGGCGATCTTGTGAATGGCGTAGCCCAAGTACATGAGGGAGGGCATGGCCACCAGGATGATCTGGAAGATCCAAAAGCGCACGTGCGAGAGTGGCGCAAATGCGTCGTAACACACATTCTCGCAGCCCGGCTGACCCGAGTTACAGACAAACTTGCTCTGCTCGTCATAGTAGATGGACTCCCCACCCACAGCGGTGAGCACAATGCGGAAGACAATGAGCACCGTCAGCCAAAGCTTCCCCACGAAGGTGGAATGGTGGTGGATCTCCTCCAGCAGCCGGGTGAGGAAGCTCCAGCTCATGGTGTCAGCAGACTGTGAGACAGACAGGATTCCTCGGTGGTCCGCTCACAGACTCTGCGGGGTGGAGAAACAAGGACAACAGAGTCAGGTCGCCTTGTTTGCACCAACAGATGGGCTACAAGAAGACATTTGCATCTACCATGCAGAATTTGCTTTATTGAAGGGCAATCACAAGAACAAAACACATAGTGACAAATCGAACAATGTAGCCATCTGCATAATGTGTCGAGCAAACAGGTACTGCTAAGATGCAGATGGTGAAGCCAATGTCAAAGATGTCATCAGTGTAACAGGCCAGTAACCCTGATAAGGTTACCCCATTGCTGGATCAAGGCGACACATTCCTGTTTAGAGCAGCAGATGAAACCATCTGAGCTTGTCGATTGCCATTAAACTATCAGAGCAAAACGACATCCAGGCCCCTCTTGCCAAGACTAGAATTCCAACATGCAGTTCTACTAAATTCATGGACTTCCTGCGGTAGATGTTTCATACATATGAATACAAACACATTTATGATTTGTACTTTTAATCACTTCTTACGTGTCTGAATACAAAGCAGTGAGGGACACGAATGATAAATGCTTCACCTTACATTCACCCTGTCCATCACAGTGTGACAACATAACAAGGTCTCTGCCATTTGTTTTCCATCGCATAAACGCCGCTTTGCACAACAGACCACGTCAAGTGCTGTTTCCTAGGAAGCCCTTGCTGAAAAATAGTATTCCTCACCAACTCGTTTCGTACAACAAAGTTTTTAACTTCCTCGCGGAAATACGCAGTCCCCCACTAAATATATACATAGCTGTAAAAACCACATCAGTCTGATCGTGAAAATGATCTGGCTCCTTTGGAAATTTTTGGCTGATTGGCTTCCCTTTTCTGTGTTCGATGTCAGCTTAATGGTGAAGAGTAGCGGTCTGTTAATGTTTTTACTGTAAAACGCTTTCCAACTTGATATCTCTGAAATCTCCTTCACTTGCAACATTATAACATCCTTATGGAATTCTAAACTCATCGAAAACATGCTAAAGGGGCATAGAAAGACTAAGAAAAGTGAGTAAAATAGCACACGCATCCATTCTGGAGCAAGGGCAGTATGTGGGTTAGTCCTGCGCTAGGGGCTGGCTGGACAGAACCGGCAGTGAAGCGGAGGACCCAGTCACACACTTAGGAGTAGACAGAATGTCTGGAGCTGGCCACAGGAGTGGGGGGTGAAGAGCAGGTGTCCGGCACGTGCTGGCTACCACCCAACCTGCTGGTGCCGGTATGACTGCAATCCGTAGCGTGTCTGTCCACCTCTCGCATCCCGTACTTTGCCCAAACAAACGACTCTCGTTCAACAAGGAGCTAAAACTTTGGTTGCTTGGGATTTCTGCTCAGTCTTTCAAACAGCTGAATTGGAACGCCAGGCGAAAGGACAGCAACAGAGGTCCGATTTTGAGAGGCCATTTAAATCTGTGGAGAGGGTTTTCATACGCCATACAGACAGGGTGGTTGTTCAAAGCGTACCTTCCACGTACCTCACCTTCTACAGTGGCTTCTCTAATCTAGCAGTAGGTTTTACGAATTCAGCTTATGCACCAGATGCTGCTCATCCAGGATGACAGCGGCTTTTTCAAACCATGGGGGAGTTCTCTTCCGCTTTCATAGCTTGGAAGCCAGAGTTACAGTTGCCATCACTCTTGGAGCAAAACATCGCTAGCACCATACAAGGCTATGACTAGGCCAGGAAAGCAAAATGCTGGGAATGCGGCTTATCTAAAGAATGAGAAGGAGCGAAACTGTCTGTCCCTTTCAAGTAAACCTCATGAACGTCTGTAATTCAGAAGCAGACAAACGAGGTTAGGACCACAATCTGAACATATAGGCCAGGCTATTCAAACAAGGAGGCCAGAGTGGCTCTCTTGGGGCTACCATGCTCTGTGGTCTGAGATGCAAAGTTCAGACAGTGTGGGAAGGCTAGTGTTACTGTGGAGAGCAACGAAGAGCTAACCCGGGGTGACAAGGGAGAGCATCCTGGGAATACTTGCTTCAACGAGCAAATGGATAAGACCCTTCGTTATGAACACATCCTGTGGGAAACCGGAGTGTCGAGTAGCTGACTGGACTACTGCTGCTATAAGGTCATCACTGAGTTGCCCTTTCCACGCAAGTCCTGCCACCCCACCCCGGAAGCGACAAGGTGGTCCGGGCAGCACATTGGGTGTGATCACCCTGCTGGATCACATTAATTAGCCCCCAACTGGGACGGCAGATGCGTATGGGCAGGGAGGATAAGCCTCCCCCCCATTAGCGTCACATGTAGAAAGTCCAGCTCATTAAAAACGGGCCCTCTAAGTGATTAAAAAAAAAGTGTCCTGAGGCTATCAAAATGATATCAAGACATACAAAGACAAGAAATACATAAAGTGGATGGAGAGTGTACAGTAAAATGGTTTGAACCAGTACCCATGGGTGCCCAAACTGGTTCGGACCAGTACCCATGGGTGCCCACAACTAAAGCTCACTAAATCACAAGGTCATCTCTGAGAAATCCCACCTAGTTACTGGTTTCTTCTAAGGCCGTACCACCTCACATACCGATATATTTTGATAAATCTTTTCTGATTAAAGTGGGGAGCAATAACTGATATTGTGTATAACATATATATAAATATCCTTTTATGTTAATAAGTCAATAACGTGGGGACTTAACCCTGCCTTTGCCACACTTCTGTACTTACATCACCTTCTATTCTTTCGATTGTGCAAAGAAAATCTGGCACTTCTGAGGGGACACACTACTTGCACCAGTGAGCATACCGCGCCAAAAGGTTGGCTGGGCTGGAAAGTAAAGGGCTGGCCCCTTTTCGGGAGTTTTTGTGTTAATGCGAACGCCCTTCGGCAGTCACAACAGGCAAAGGCTAATCGTACCACTCATCCAAGAAGATCAGGCCTAAACTCAGGTCAGTGGTCATCCTCAATGGGCCACAGTTGGACATACAATCCTGGCCATTGCCAAAAGCAGCAGAAGTTACAGACCCCATAATGTCACAATCCACTGCTTTAGTAGGGCAGCGGGTAATGGGAAACGGGAAACATGCAAAGCCCTGTCTCAGTCAAGATAAACGGGTGTTTATGCAAAATGACATCTGCACGACCCTTTCATCTGCCAATTTCCATTATGTTTTAGTCTGACAGGATTCTTTATATCAAATCACTATTTATGTAACTGGAATTATTATGAAATTATTATACCAAATTCTATCAAATGTCTGTTTTCATATGTGACTGTGGCAATAATGAGCATAACAACATGAGGTCCATCTAGCAGAATACCAGCCTGACGCGGAGAGCTACTCAGCACCGGCTCTGTGTTTACAGGATTAACTTTACACGTATAGCCTCTGCTCGGAGTTTGTGACTCCAACCTGAAGGCAGGAATGCTGGAACCTTGAGACCAGCAAATCCCTGACCGTTTCGGGCAAAATCAAAGTGCTAAAGACAGGCAAAGGTCAAAAGGGACATCCGAGGCTCATGGCTGCTGTCATGCATCAGAGCTGACCAAGCATGGGGACCCTGTAGCCCTAGGAGGCAAGGTCATTTCGGAATCTGAGGGACCAAGCCGACAATGAAGCAAGCGACTCTTGCAAGCCAAGTCTGAACTGGGGTAGACTCGTCTCTCTACTGGGAAAACAGGGACAGTCACGTTCTTCACACTAGTGTTGTGTGTCTTCATATTACTAGGGGCCAAGGGGCCTTTGGGACATGGCACTTGACACCAGCTACCATAAATCAACCTCATTCAAGGGCTCCTCATTCACACTAAGGATAGGGCAATGCCAAATTCACAATACAGGTGACTGCCAACACCAAAACAAGAAGCTTTTCTTGGGGTTAGAAGGTAGATGTGCTCATGAGGAGAATAAATGACTTAATGGAGAATTGAGGGGCAGGAAAAGGGTCTGAGAAAAAGACAGAGTGAGAAAGAAGAAGGATCTCGCTGACGTCTTTTTATTGCTGTATACTGATTGTGGAGTAACCAACAGTTGGGTTTTTTCAGAGGTTCCATGTCAAACCTACACTAAAGATAAACGGATGATAAAGAAATAATGATAATATGGAACAAATTGTAAACGATCCCTATCCATTAACCCTCTTCTGAAGTGTGAAAAATCAAAGCTCTGGAGGGTCTCTGAAGATAATCATTTTTTCATAGGTTGACAACTGGTTACAAGATCTCTATCTCTGTGTCTCCCAGGGGACACGTAAGCCAATCAGAAGCGTGGGACTCTCACGAGTGAGGAGGCGCACACTGTCAAGTGCTTTGCAGTTAGAAGGAAAGCTCCAGAAGAGCAGTGATTTTTTTGGGACGCACCAATTGTGATACCAGCCAGATCTTACCGAGTTCTCATTGTGTGTATTCATTCAGTTATCTAGAAGCACACTCACAATATTCATTATTGCTTTCTCTGACCATCTAGGGGATAAAATATGAATGGCAAATTATTGTTCATGAAGGAACATGCATCCGTCGATCAACAGGGGTGTTCCCCTGCCTCTTGTTTGAAGCCACATATCTACAATCATACTAATTTGGAAATACAGGTTGTCAAAATTAAAGGTGGATGCACATTGAGAAGATGTAGTATTTGCCAGTAGGATTCACACTTGACCGAAATTTGCAAACCACTCCCCAAACGATCGTGTCAAAAAGGTTTCGACCCTCATGTTCCGCGAACCCGAAGAGGCTCATGTCATCGTCATGGCGTCATACTGTTACAGGTGCACATCTGCTCTCTACCCACATCTGAACTCAATAAGCCTCGACCCAAACAGTGTCCACTCAAGTTTAGCTTCTCACTGACCTCCCTCGCCGAGTTTCTTCAGCCCAACTCCTTCACTATCACACGCCCGGTTTCACTTAAGTCCGACGCAGCTCCATTAGTGTGTCTCCGGTGCCTATTTCCTAGTGCAGTAGTCATCCTTGAATTCCGCATTCCTGCCACACATGTATGACTAATAGCTCAACGGCTACACACAGCACGCACACAAACAGCCAAAGGTTATTTCAGGTCAGGACAATGTGCTCTACCCAGCGCTGAGCTGTCAGGAGCTATAAACTAGGTGCCCCCTAGTCACGGCATGGCCAACGGCTGAGGAGAATGACTACGGAGTTTGGACAGCACTGGGCCCAGAAGTTACGGACTGACCACCCACCAGCGAAGGACAAGTTCATATAAGGATTCCTGATCATGACAGCATGAGCGTGTTGGCAACAAACACACACGGTGGGAAGGGCTTGAACACCACGGCAGCCGGCTCCATCCCCAGGCTCCTCTGAACGAAGTTCATGCACCCGTTACCGATCTTTCACCCCACCGCTAATCACTGACCCATGAGCTGCAGAAGAGCACCATCGTGTGAGGTTCCGACCCAAAGCCAGCTTGTTTCCACTGTAATCTTTTTGACAGTCTAAACACACCCCATCTTAACGTCCTATCCATCGTTCTAGAGCAGGTGTGCGAGGTGCCCATCTGTAAACCTCAACATGTAATATTTCATATCAATCTGCCTCCAGGTCTTCCTACAGTCTTTCCTCACACCCCCTTTATGAGAGTAAATCAAATCAGACTTTTGTGTGTAGTAACATGTAACATTATTAATAAACAGAAGAGTTTTGCATACACATCACCAGACATTCTAGTTTAATCTCCCTTTTCTAGTACTCTCTCATGCACCACTCCAGCCCAGCATAAACACACACAAAGAAATAAACATGGCTTTCTTTTGGTATTTGTTTGGAGACATCCAAAATCTTGATTATGCCATGCCTCCACGAAGAGATTCCAATATTTCGTGTTGGGGGGGGGGGGGGTATCTGGTTTCCACCATACATTTTCCAGAAACTGAGCTGAAACACAAACAGAAAGCAACTACAGTCTGCCATATGTCCAGAATGCCGCTTTAAAAACAGCAGTAATGATTTCAGACGGATTAGGGTTGAGGAGCAAACAAAACTGTCCACTCCAGGGAACAAGGAGGGCTAATTGTGGGCCATACCAAACACTCTCCTTGTAAGGAACTGACAGCTTCTCCCTTCTCAGGCCCCTGCGACTGAGGCGCCAGCCAGGAAGCTATGAAGAGGTAGAGGCTCCGGGGGCAAGAGTGTTGTTTTGAGAGGCTCTGTCTACTCTACTCAGAGTGGCGGGAAAACCATCGCTTAAGGAACGTGTCTCTCTCTCTCTCTCACACACACACACACACACACAGCAGGCCTCACACACACACACACACACACACAGCAGGCCTCACACACACACACACACACACACACACACACCAGTTGCTACAAAACCAGCAAAACAAACAGGCTAGTGTACTGTGTATAGCCCCCATGTTCTGTACAATATACAAGAAAAAAAAAAAAAAACATGCACATCCCACGCAAAGAAAAACATCCACGGTCCCGAAATACAAACTTGTCCACGGCTTGAGAAACTGACGAGGATTGTGGGCGGGATAAAGACAGTTATACTCACATTCTCTTCCTGCGAGGGACTGCAACCATTCATCCTTTGTCCTGGAGACCCCGCCTCACCCGCGCCGTCGGCTCCATACAATAACGTCTTGGACTGCCTAAGCTCGCGTGACATCTGGAAGCTCCCGCCAAAGTCAGCGGAATGCAGCGGACCGCGACCAGGCACCCGGACCGGATTCCCCGAGTGGAAACGGGTGCACCCTCGAAGCTGCCTCAGAACTGGGTCAGGGCCGTGCTGGGGAGGGTGCTTTCCATGCCCCTATAAGGGCGGGAGTGTTCTGGGGGTAGGGGAGGCAGGAAGGCGGGGGCACCAGAGGATGGGTTCAGCGGGGATGCTGTGGTGCAAACGACACAGTCACGGCCGGATGGTCGCTACGGCTACAGAAGAGACGAGCAGCCTGTGGACACATGCTCGAACAGAGGCAGCCACCCCCCCCGACCTCACACCCAGACACCTGGCAGCAGCAGTGACAGCAAGGCACAAAGGGTCGTCACGTCTGTCAGCAAGTAGCCTGGCCTGCGGAGACGGACAAGGAGACTCGCCAGTGTCTCGCCGTGCTCAGCCTACACCATACCAATTTCATTTTTAACTTGTCTCCTCTCGCCATTTATTATGAAAAGCTGTAGGGGCTGGCAAAAAAATAAATAAATCCCAGAGGAAAATTCTCATTTATATTCAAAGTAAGTTTTATCACTTTTTTAATGGTACAGAATCAGAATATCTTTATTGCCATTGTAACGAGTACAACGAAATTAAGTACCATGCTATACGTCCTCAAATTTACATTTCCCCATGACCAAAGCGAGGACCATGTCGCTCTTTAGCGCAGCCATCACGACCTTTTTTTTTTGTCTTCTTTCAGACGTGGGTAGCAAATAAGAGGCTCCTCTTTGCATTAAGTACTCATCCTATCTTCATGTCTTTTGGGTTTCGTTGCAAGAGAAGAGGAATTGGAGTTACAACTGCACATTTTTATTTGTTCTGACATTGGTGACTTCATTTCTCACTGAAATCTCGTAACACTGATTACAGAGAAGGAGCCAGAATTAAAAAAAAAAAAAAAAACTCTTTCAGTCTTGCGCTCTCCCTCCAGATTGAAATTAATAATGTTTACAGCATCCAGAGTCACCATTATAAAAAAAAAATATATATTTCAGAGTTATTTTCAGGCTTGGACTGCACTGTGATTAATTTAACAGAGAGAGGCGGGGAGAAGAGCAGAGAATAACCCACAGTAACGGGAAGACAGAAAGCCCAGTCATAGCCATGAGGAAGAAGCAATCTCATAAATGTCCTGCTTTATGGTTGCATGTGGGGGGAGGGGGCACTGAGTAACTCTGCCCGGCCTGCAACACACTCATGCTGGCTTCATTTAAATCACCTAATGCATAACTGCTTCTAATTTAAAGCTTCCATCAATCACCCAACTGGGTGGGCAGCTCAAACCCAAGGCCGACGCCTTGTAAACAGACGGCAGATCACAGAGGTCTGCCTACATTGCTTAGGTTTGGAGGAGGCATGAGGGGCTTGCTGACCCTCTGACCAAGGTGTGGTGGTCCATAATCCCTCCAAAGACATTTGCATTGCAGAGGTCTCCCCAGCTTCCACAAATCCCTTATTTGGCCATTGAAAATTAAATCAAGTCAAAGAACCCATGACTCTTGGGTTTGTCAACCAAAAGCAAGCCATCTTCCAGGGTTGCATAACTGCCTGGGCATTTTGGGGGCTCTGAGGTATGGGGGGGTGCCATGACAGGCTCTCCGCAGGACGCTTCATCTTCTTCCTAAGAGCAAAATGCTAATACAACATTAACCTCAGTCTCTCTCATATACAGTTATCATCTTACCGGGGACAGCAGAAGTGTACCCTTGAAAAGACTGGAAAAGTGTATTAATTGCCAGACAGTTCTAATCCTTTGTAAATTCCTTATTATCGAATGTTTATCTTCTGGATTAAAAAGCCTCGCATTCTACAGTCTTTTTCTGCAGCTGAGTATTAGTTGCCCTATCCAGCCAATCTCCGGCTCCCTTATGTGATGGCACGCTTCTGAAACAGGTACCTGGCGACCGGAGGGGTGAAACGTCCTCACGTTCCCGAGTGTCGTGGCACGTCAGTGCCCAAAGGGGAATGCCATTTATGAGCAGAGTGACCCGGGACAAACGATGCCCCTCGCAAAACTGTGACACGGGAAGTCGCTGATGTCATCAGTTTACTACTGAAGTGTGATGTTCACATTCCAAAATAAATCAGCAAACTATCAACCTAATACTTACAAAAATCAACCCATCAAAAGGCTCAAGACTGAATAGAGTGCAGCCAGAGATCACCCTCACTCCCCATCTAGGAAATCTCTCCCCCCCCCAATGTCTTCCAACAGCTAAGCCCACTGTCACAGAAGTCTCAATTAAGCCCCGCAGGAAAAGCTACGTGTGGAGTTAAACGGCAAAACACAGCGCTGCCATCGAGCAAACCGCTGGCATGGAACAGGCACATGCACACACACACCTCAGGCTCCCCTCCCTTGGGTTGGCCATCGATTGAGTCAAGCTAATTTCAGAAGAAACGTCATATACAGAAATGAGCCCTCACATGTGGCCCCAGCGTCACACCGCACCCCTCCACACCCCCCCAACACCACACTCTCATTATCTTCTCTACCTGTCAATCTAGAGAAGACCACCTCCCCTGCTACCGAGAGTGACCAAATCAATGAAACGGACAGCCGTCATTCACTAAAATAATTGAACGTCCAACCCCTTAACCAGCACATTGGCCATGAGGCTCTGAAATTCGGAGAGTGAAAACCTTGAGCCTTCTCTGCTACCTAGAGTATGAACGCGATCGCTACCATTCTTCTGGAAGATCTTGAGCTCCAGGTCATTCTACAGCCTTGTAATGCTGGAATGGAATTTCACTCCCTTTCATGCTTTCATCTAGCAGTGGGAACCGCACACGTTACTTTTAAACAACTTGAGGACCAGCAGTTTAGAAAACACAGCTTATCATCTTCAAACTGCTCATTCTGGTCAGGGTCGGGGGGGGCGCGCGCGCGCCATCTCTGGCAGCACAGTGCACAAGGCTGGTGTAGACCTTGGATAGGGTGCCAGTCGTTCGAGGGCACAAACACGCATGCATGCACTCATACAATCATAGACTACAGGTAAATTAGAGAAGTCAATTATTCAAACTGCATGCCTTTGATGACTGGGTGGAGACTTACACAGCACGTGAAAACCAAAAATTCAAACCTTAAACCCCGGGAGGTGAGAGGCAGCAGTGCTACCCACTGAGTCACCATGGCGCACAGACAGAGACTCGCGCTGTTTATTTAACGTCCAGAACTGCAACAACAATCCACCACAAGGGAGCAAACCCAAGGCATTTAATCAACTGCGTTGAAGCAGTGGAGTGGTCTCGAGGCAATTAGATTTCACAGTGTCACATTTAAGCAATGGAGTAGTCTCGAGGCAATTAGATTTCACAATGTTACAGTTATGTTATGCGTTTCACCTGCTGGGTAATTACAATTAATAAATGTGCTTATCCGGCAATTATTCTTTTATGTTCTTTTATGACAGCAGGTTAGTTTCGCTCATAACGGTAACAAGCGCATCCATTTCCCAAAACCACACATCCAGCGCTGGGCTAAGTGAGCCTGGAGCCTCTCCTGGGAGGTTTGAGGTAGCAGAGGAAGCCCAGTAGAGGCAGCCCCAGGGTGTAGGTTCACTTGGTGAGAGGCAAAAAGTCAGCAATGGAGTGCACTGCAATTAAAGCAGTTATAAGGGTCTTTCTAACCTGCCTCAAGCAACGACAACAGTCCTAGAGGTTGCTGTAAGCCACCCTCCTCAACGATGACAGTTCCAGGGGTCATTCTAACCTGTACTCCATGACGACCGCCATTCCAGGGGTCTTTGTAACCCACACTTCCTGTAACGCTGTGGTTCCAAAGACAGACGCGCTAGACAGCAGTGACGCTGCTCGCTCGTAACATATGCCAGTTCAAGCCTCGTTTTGTGCTTTTCTATTTAAATTGATGCTCAAAGACCCGATGCTTGGTGTTCAAATGTGTAAACACCTCAGGGTGATGAAAGTCAAGACGGAACACTTATGCAGCAAAAAAAAATACAAGTTAAAAAACACAGATCCTTATTTAAAGAGAAACACATTTTAATGTGTTGAGAAAATCCTTTGTGAGTCATGGTGACCAATGGACCTGACACACCAATTCACAAAAACGTGAGGTGACAGAATTGATTTTCGATGGATATTTCTTTGATTTCAGGCTCCTCCTGGTGCAGTTTTACTAAGATTTATTACAGTAATAAAAGATGTCAACAACCATACTGATAAACAAAAAAAAAAAAAAAAAAAAAAAAAAAAACCACATACTTAGGGCACCACGAATAGTGACTGAGAAATTATTCATCGCTAAATATACACGCAAGCACCTGCCACTCCTAGAATTTCAGATTAACATTCCTTCTTCATTCAAAACGAAGATTCTCAACTATCCAAATGTATATCATTTTGTGTCTATGCACTACATGGCCAAAAGTATGTGGACACTAATTAATAGGGGTGTTCACATACTTCTGGACTTAGCTAATGAAGCCTTTCCTCATTGCTGACACAGACGTACAATTAATCACATCAAATGGGTCACACTGAAGAGGTTAGTTACATTCAATGCGGCACCATCACGGGACACCACCTTCCAACAAATAAGGTATCAAATTTCCACCCTGGTTAACTGTGAGTGAAGCCATTGTGATGTGGAAACGTCTAGAAGCAAAAGGAGGTCAGGTGTGAAGTGGTAGCACAAAGAGAGGGACCTAATCACCCAACATGAATACCCAACCCCATTAATGCTGTTATGGCTGAATGGCAGCAAATCCCACCAATGATCTTCCTGCATGTAATGGGAAGCCTCTCCAGAAGAGTAGAAGCTAGCCAAGCAGCAATTGGAGGATGGACTTCCTGTTTACACCCTTGGTGTATGCTGCCATTTAAGCAACACTTCCCTCATTTGTTCATTATCAAATTTCATGTTGGTTATTTCAGCATTCAGTAAGTATCTACCTGTGTGGCCCGTGGTCCTTCTGTGCCGAGCAACAACGAGTATCATCGCTCAGACCCAGTTCTACAGGCTTATCGAACCTGCGTTTGAAACACCGCAACATCGCAGGGCCGCATGTCTTCCTAGAGCTGGTATTTCCAAAAGCTGCTCGCTGTCTCCATGGGATCCCCGTGCTGTTCTCCATCCTCGCAAAGTCGGTAATCATCCTTCAAAGAATACAGCTGATTTCGATCAGCCGACCTTTAAGACGGAAGATAGAACACTCATTTTTCTTCTTTACATCATGACATTGAGGCATGCGCTGTCGAAACACGGACGATATCAATTAAATTTCGGAGGGAAGAACCCCCCCAGGTTGAGCTGGCTGTTCAGTGGTTAAAATGTCCCCCATGCCGTCAGATGTCGGTTTGTACGTTTAGACGAGCCATGGTGTTACCAGCTAGCACCCCTGGCCGATGGTGGCATGGCCACATTGGACGTTAACAGAGAGGGCAGGAATAACCAAGACTAGTGGAGAGGGTCGGCGAAGCCACACTGTCATGTTGTTCACACTGGGCAGTCATTACTACTCCTAGCACAGAGCGCAACCTGTCTGTAGCCCGAGATAAGATTTTCAGGTCTCTCTCTGAAAAGGTGGAGCGGGATGGTGGATTTCACAACCGGGCTCCATGGGTGGAGCAGATGGCAGCAAGGTACGTACTGACAGAGAGCAGTGTTCTCAGCAACACCCATATAAGGCAGGTTTGAACCAGCTCCGGGGACGATGCCTAAGGCAGCCTGTGTATTACTCAATGCACGAGCCCCGTCAGCTGGAAGATACAAGGACAAACTGTCAAGGCCTCTACCGGTTCCCTTTTCAGGATATACCCGGAACATATGACATGGCGAAAGCGAGAAAGGCGGGGTCTGAACCTAGCCTAGAATGGCAGCAGAACAGGGGTGAGGGTTAATGGGGGTGGAACTCCAGTTCCCCTTTCAGCTGAAGAATAAACCCAGAATGCATGACACAGCAAAATCGAGAAAGGCGGGGTCTGAACCTGGCCTAGAACAGCAGTAGAACAGGGGTGAGGAACTTTCAGTCACAGCCAAGGAATCACTCCATTACTCTGAGCTCATGAGGAAACCAAGGACGTCCTTCCGAAGCTGTTCCACCTCAGCGGCCTCCCAAACTGGGGAGCAGAAGGTCGACGTCCTTCTTACGACAGATGCTGACGGCAAGTGCGGAGAGGATGGCGCGCCACCGCAGAGCTCGTGGGACAGGAACCCAAGGGGCAGGAGAGACCTGCTCCCCCCCCCAGCAAATTAAGGGCAATGGGGACAGTTTTAACGGCTGGCATCTCCCTAGGAAGCACTTATGGAAGAAAGAGGCCCAGATCCCTTCCTAATTATAAAGGCAAACAGAAAATCAGGTGGAGAACTTGTAATGTTCTGGTGTCAGTGACTTGGCAATGAAATGGAGAGCTCGTCCCACCAGCCGACCTACTATTGATCCGTTTTATTGACCGCCAGCCATGTCGGGGGGGCTGCAAGTGCCAGGTGGGCTCCGGCACAGCGACCGGCGGCAGCACTGATGGGTCACTGCCCAGCTGCTGGGCTGCATAGAGCTGATGAGGGATGAAAGATCCTGCTGTCCACTGGTCCCCATTGACGGCGGCAGGCCGGTGATGTGGAGGAGAGGGAAAAGACAGGCAGCAATGTGAGTGGTGGGGGGGGAAGGCGATTCGTACGTCACTTTGGAGAAAAGCGTCTGCTTATGTCCTAAACGCAAATGGTACCCATGCTTTTAAAACAGGGCCTCTCACATTCCCCTGAGTGGGGAAGGAGAAGCCCACCATTTCCACAGGCAGACAGAGACACTTTCGGCCCCGGCGCCTGCATATGAAAGCCTGTGCCCGCCCCGGTAACAGGAAGATACCAAACTAAATTAATCTAAGTGTCACACCAGCGTTTCTCAGCTCAGACTGACTCGTGCATTGTGGCGGCTCACGAGCAGAACACGGCGTCCTTCACATCGTGCCGGTGGCCCCCTCAAAACTGAGGCCAAACGAGGAGGGTCACAAGGACGAGTGGCAGAGGACAGAAAGGAGATCCCGCATCTCTGTTAAGAAGGGAAAAGAGTCGCAGATTTTTTTTTTTTTGGGTCACGGATGCAAGGACCTGAAGTCGTTTTATGAAGCCGGCAGGGCTGTCGGTGGCCCCTGGCAAGGCCAGCCGTCAGGCACGCTGGCCGAATCAGCCACTCCAGCAGGAGCTAAGTGGTGTGTGACCGGAGCTGGGAAGGAGCCATTTATCACCGAGCCGCAGGAGAAATGGAAGTCGAACCCGGCATATGGCGACAAACGCTCACAGTGGGGATGCGGAAAATTATATCCGAGTATCCGCTGTCTTAACGTGCCTATATTACATTTAATGTGCAAAATATGGCAATCAATCATACAAGTAGAAATATGCACGCACAGTGTTTGTACACGCTATGAGGTAATTTATACAATAGGGTGGTTGGGGCGGGAGTAGGGGGGGTATGAAAATTAGAAACACCCCCACTTTTCGCTGCTGCTTTCACAGTCAGATTCCTGTATAGCAGTCCTACACTATAGTCGCATTGTGATTGTGTTACACTGTCTCGTATCATCCTCGATATTGGTGATCTAACAGGTCTAACAAGCTCCTGGGAACTCTTCCTGTTCATCACACCTCGTAAGTGCCATCAATCCCACATTGAGATCAAGGCGTGTGGTGCGTGACTGTTCACGTGACACGTCCGCGCCACAGCTGCACCACTCATGCCAAGTGGCGTCCTCGTAGCCTCGAACGTCCCGACACAACCCCCGGCGCTCCGCCCATTCCGTGTGTGTACAGAAATGCCCACAGGGACCCTGAGCCCTGCCTGTGATGGCGACACCCACTCTGAAACAAGGTGTCAGGATCGTCAGAACGCTCTTGCATGAAAAAGTTGACAGGGCCTCGTCTGAGCATTGTTAGGATTCGCCTACTTGACAGACAGCTCCAAATTGAAATCTCAGAAAGCAGAATGTTCCACATTCAATACAGACCAGCTAAAGGCAGACACTCCCGAGGGGTTAATTGCTGCTCCAGCACCGGGACTACATGCCTGTGAAATAGCGTACATTTCGCATCTTTCCAAACAGCCACAAGTATCCCAGCTGCACATCCCCGCAGCTGTGCGGTTCTCGTTCCGCTTACCCCACGACAGCTGTGCGGTTCTCGTTCCGCTTACCCCACGACAGCTGTGTTGCCTACAAAAGCGAAAAACCAGTGGATTTTCCCCAGCCAGACAGAAGCAGAGTCACTCCTTTCAATGAGTCGAGCTTTTCACACCCCTCAACTTTTGTCACTCCCCTCTAAATTACCCCCCCCCAATCCCACCTTAGCATAACCGAAATCAACATTTTGCCACAGGGTGTACAGCACATGGTAAGGAATGTCACTGCATTCTAGTCCGGTCATGCCATCAAAAAAATAACACAAAACAAGTGCAAATTAAGGCATCAATGGCTCAGTTCGGTAAAAATAGATTCAGAAAAGGTATTATCTAGAGAAAAATAGGGCTTAGGTAACCAGGAACGACACCTAAAACAAACAGTCCATTTCCCACATTAAAGAAAAAGTCCATCAGAACTGTCAAAAATGCACAAAAATCCCTTTTGTGGTGGAACATGTCTTGCATTAACCAGTTGCTTCCAACTTCAGTACCTTTTTAGTTTTCACTAACTTCAGTATGTGTGGAAACGACAATCACTCACACACACAAAGATGTGTTTTATTCTTGATGTTTTATCTGCCAAGAATCTCCATAGTCTGTGATATCTCATTTTGACCTAGAGAAGGACTTCTTCCTCATTGGTTCTTCCAGTGTTTCCATGAGGTATCGTGACAGTCATACTGAATTTTACTCTGCCGGATCCTTTCCGATATTTACACTGGAAGAAACATGAATTTCGGAAAGCGCACCCTTTCTCCGCGGCCTTGCTTACAAGACTCTAACTGAATGTACAGAACGTAAAGCGAATGCTGTGATAAGGTTGCAGAGTAATCAACCTGTGACCTTGGCCAAAATAATAACTACCAAATGAATTGGGGGAGAAGGCAGATCGGACTGGGTTTTACTTCTCCAAACACGGACGTTGCAGTGCCAACATATGGATCCCATTCTGCAGTGAAAATGCGGCTTCCCATTACGGATCAGACACATTCCAGGAGTTAACTCCATAGCCGCTGTTTTCTGAAATGCCATCTTTCGGGTCCACAAGCCAAAACCCAGTTAATCTGCGTGGTCAGGAAAGTTGCGGCAGACGCAGGACACGGCGTAGCTTGCTCTATTATCTAGCGGACTTCATTTGCACTGTTATGGTGTTTGAAAAAACGTGCACACAACCACACTTTTAACCAGCATCAAAGGAACTGGGCTTGGAACCATAGGCTTGGAATGATGAGATACAATCTGTTGTTTTACACCCTTAAGCAAGCAAGATAACCAGATTTGCTCAAATGCTTATCCACCAGCAAAATTGCTGGTAAATCACTCTGGATAAGCAAATGAACAAACAAAGCAACAATACCATGTCTGTGTTTGGAAATCTTGCCTTTTCCACAGCGGATGGCATGGAGGTCAAAACACCCACTGGTGTTACAGCCTTGATGAAAACGGCAGTCGGTCACGCAGTACCACCGCACACTTAAGGTCCAGTCACATGTGACAATGAGCCACGCAGACTCTGTGAGACGAGCATGTGCTTCAAGTTGGCTCGCTGAAGAGGTTAGATAATTCCCCATAAGGTACCAGGAATTCCTAACAGAAAAACAACATCGATTCAAAACGGGGAACTTCAGATAGGTGTTTAGCTAAGAGGTTCCACACACTGGCAAAAACTCCTGCAAATTAACACAGAGCTACAGATTCTCCTCGGCCAGACGCTACTGAATTCTTCTAAAAATGGACACCTGACCTCAACGTCTTGTTATATATTTAGATTGAAATGGCTTTTTTTTTTTTTTTTTTTTTAAAACGTGTCAGGGCACAAATGTACACATTACACCACAGGTCAGCCAAACGTTAACTACAACTAATGCTCATTTTAAAAGGCCTTGCATATAGAGGCGTACACACACACACACACAGGCTCACAGAAACATGACGGTCAAAATACGACAGTACAACGCACCCTGCAGATATTACATGACCTAAATTACATCAATCCCTTCGCCTCCAAGGTGCTGCCTGCCTGCCCCCATTACTGGGGGTCATCTCACTTGCCAGGCTCCAAACTCATGGTGACCCTCAATAACAGCAGTAACCAAAGACCACCTTAATGGTGCACCATTGGTTACTGTACAGTACCATTCTGGACCAAGACTCAATGTCTGACCAACCAAACAATTCACATCAAGTCCTTAACACCAATATGGCAACATCACATACTGGACTCAAATGCTCGACCCAAACACCGCTGCCCTCTCTGAGTTCATTGTATCAACTCAAACACACACACGTGCAACAAAAAAAATGGCCAAGATGCATGACCGTGTTTTAGCGAGGCACTACCGTAGATGCACGGATAAAACCGATGCCCGACATGACAGAAAATCGATGACTACAAATGTGAAATCTTGGTGTGATGCACAGGCTGTGTTGTTTAAAACTGCATAACGGCTTGAGAAAAAGACAGACACGCTCAATGAGTAGAAGATCCCAGTTGCAGTCAACCATTATAGAGTAGGAAGCAATAAATAACAGGTTAAAGTCTTGCGACTTCGATTCTAACAATGAGAGGTGGCTTGCTGCCACATAGAACTGAACGTGCTCCTCACTGCTCTTGGCAACCAGGGCTATGGATGAGATCCACGCCCGCTCCACCCAGCACCCCATCTCACCCTCCTTTCTGCCCCAAGGGGATACTCATCACAACCGGGAGGTACAACGAATGGCTGCCAGCAGCACCGCCTGACGTTTTGACAGTTGGACCCCTGGAGCTAAATAAAATTAATTAAGTCTTAATGAAAAGGCCAGGAGAACAGAGGAAAGAACCAATGAGTGGAACATCACCACCAGGCTGAAAAGAGAACCAATAAGCATACTGCATTGCTACATTTTCATCTGAGGTGAAATTAATCACACATTTCACCCATACATGTTAAATATTATTTACTTAATCCCTTGTCCCACAAAGTCACACACCTCAGAAAAGAAAACTGTCAGAGTGCACATAGTTGATTACAACACATTGGCACTGTGGAAGTGTGATGTGTAAATTATTTTCTACTACATTGTAGCCCGTGACAGTTACCGATACTGTAAGTATGAGTAATTCAGAAAGCGAAAGAGGTTAAGAAAACGTGCATAAAACCTCTAAGCAACCGAAGGATGTGAATATCAAGCAAGTGTCTTGATGTCCGTCTCGGTGCACGGTCGTTGCTGTTGGATATGCAGTTAATGCCACAATTTACTACGCCACCCTCCCCCAAACCCCCCACGACACAAAGACAAAGACTTTCTGACAAAGTCCAGCAGTCGATGGTGTATTAAGGGCGGGGAGGCTCTCACTGTACAGTCTCCATCCTTTTTAACAATGGAACCAGATTCACATTACTGTACTGCCGGCACACTGGAGAAGAATAAACTGCGTCCAGTGTGGTATCGCAGTGGAATTTAATATTTTTAGTCAACAAACGTATACACTATTGTTACATGAACATGCAAATAACACCGTGCAATATTTTGTATAGGCTGCTAATACTACTAATTGCCTTCTGCCTTGTCGCCCGCAGCCACACGTCTGGCTAAGAGCAAGAATTCTGGATATAAAATCACAGACTCTACAGTGAGCCGATATCAGTGAAAGGGGATTACTGACTAAACCGACAGAAGTCGAGGTGCGTGATGACACACAGCGGGTAATTACATTAGCCCTATAAATCAGCCCCTTAATTAAACACTGCGTGTTCACGTTTACCACGGATAAGCAGTGAAGCGGATTACCGTGCAGCATCACCATCATAGCAGCCACGTTTAAAGTGCGTTCATTCTCGTCAGAGGTTAGCGCCACTAAAACTTATTAACCAGTAAGTGATCCGAAGCACACGTTTACCCAAGAATCCGTGAAGAAATCTGACACACATTATTACTAATCAAGCAGACGGCTGGAGTTGCGACCCGTCTTATAAAAACTCGGGAACTGGCAAGCTCTATTAAACCACGTTATCTTTCTATAGCTGTCATGGTCTCAAGATGTCCACCTTTTAAGCACACGGTATGTATGTTTAGTGGTGACCGCACTGGTATGGAGAAATGCATAGGAAATGAACCGCGTGTTACCGCAAGCGAGCGCGAGCTGCGTCTCGCGGAGGTCTCGCGCCTTAATTGTTCGCCCGGCGCCTCGCAGGCAATCCGAAGTTGTCCATTTCGGATTCACTCCGGATGTCTGGCGGTATGCCGGACAGCTGTGCCGCTGCCGCAGGCTTCTGGAGCCAGTGATTCCTGGGTTAACGCCATTAACACAACGATGACTCGCACACCGGCCGGCATTTAAACAAAACGCTCTCTTATAATCTTCCGTGCGAATTACCATCAAACTAGTGCCAAGCTCGCAGTCGTAACTGGTTGCCTTTTTCCAGGAACCCACGAGCAAGATTAGAGTTCGGGCTTTTCTTTGTTCTCCAGCACCCTCTGTGTATGGTGTGCATCAGTCCATTCGTCATACGGCTTGGTCGGAGAGATCCTTCGCATCAGATGGTCACTATAAATCTCCGCTGCTCGCCTTTCCAAACTCTCCATGCCAGAAGATGGTGGGTAAAACCGTGCCAAGTTGCTCGACCCCGTCCGTCCACACTGCGCTCCGGATTCGCTGAGCTGCTTTTCGGGACGATCTTGGAAAGCTGTGTTCCGACGAAACGCAGCCTCTCAACTTAAGGGACGGCCAGAGATCGGGGGTAGAGAAGAGCCTCCCAGCCCAAGCACGTCTCCATATCGCAATGCTTAATGAGAGCATTGCAACATTCGGGCCGAGTTAATGAAGGAAGACCGACTTTCCAGACGCGTCAGATGGGCGGCTGATGGCTTAAGCAAATGCTGTAGTGCTGCTGTCACAATACCAGCTAGAAATATTTCAACGCGAATCGAATTGAAATAATGAAAAAGGTCGAGCTGCTGTAACTGTGAAATTTATAATGGGAACAGGCAAACCAAGATAATCTAATTATGAGGAAATGCTAAGCAATGGTTAAAAAGTACAGGAGCAATTCGAAATACTAAAAAAAAAAAAATTGAAAACCTTGACCTAAAAATGCTATATATATATATATAAAGATGCTGTTCTTTTAAAATGAACGATTTTAGGGAGACAGTGTGGATCAATCTGGCGTTTTGGACATTGCAACCTGCTTCGCCTATTTCGTGATGTTTTACAGAATCCATACAATCTGAAAAATACCAAGAGCATATTTAAAACGATAAACCCGATAATGATTTGACTGTCCCAAAACCAAATTCAGAAAAAAAAAATTCTGTTGAGCTAATTGGATTTTTTTTTTGACATTCTATGTACACAGTATTTTAACCCATTCATGCATGAATTATGACTTGAGACATTTGTTTTCTATTTTTCTTTCAGGATTACGAAAACATGCTGAAGCGATTTTACTCGTACTTTTTAAATAGATGCATTTATTGTAGCTTACTGTACGTGAGTACTTCACTACAGGTAACTTAGGTCTGACAGTGAATCAAAACTGAAACCTTATAACGTCCCAAATGCAATTCTAACTTAAAAACAAGCCATAAATTAGATAATGGGATTTAAAAATCTGTTCACCGTAGAAAGTACAATACATGAGGGTGAAACTTTCAAGTTTGTGTGCAGAAATACATTCTGTAGAGTGTGAAAATGTTTCATTTTTGACTGCCAAGCTATTCAAGTGAATTAACCTGCTGACTGTATGGGTAAAATTCACAATGGGTATAAGGCTTAGCATTAGGCAGCATATACAAATGATCAAATATCCAGAGGGACTTTAAGTCAAACCACCAGCTGTGGTTTAATATTAGTATTGAGAATACAAAGGCCCAAATATTATCTCAAAATTAACCCAAGAAAAAAGTTCAACTGCACCAGAACAAAGAACACCAGTACATAAAATGTATATACTGTTTACATTGTAAAGTCCAACAGGTCAGTCTCTGGTTTACTTAGCTGTCGACCTTTAAATAGCGCAAAGGCAGTCGAGCAGTTAAAGAGGAAGGAAGAGGAGAGATAGTGAGAACGTGGACGACGACAGGAAAATTGGAGGGAAAGAAAACGGGCCAGAGTCACAAGGTAATACCGTGACAAGCTAGACTAGCACCGCAGGCAAATACACTGCGGCAAAATAAGAAGGGAAAAAAATCGTGAGGAAATAAACAGCAGTATGAAGAAAGGAGAGGTGTGGTGGGAGTGTGCGAAAGGAGACAAAGATGATTCCAGAAGCCAGATGTGGAGGAGCCACATGCTACTCCCAGGGCAGCACCTTGACGTCTCTAACCTGTTTAGCCTAGGGCTACGTATCAAGATTGGAGCTTGGTGTAGCCAAGAAGTCAAGCCTGCCACCCCCTATCTTATCCACAAATCAAGTTACCACATAGAAAAAAAGATAAAAAAAAAAAAAAAGACAATCGGCTTTGCAATGCAGACTTCAGATCAATGGATTGGGAAGAGGGTCCTGAATTTGTGTAAAGAGCTATCCAAATAAGCCCCACCCCCTAAAACCCAAATCAACCACTTTATTCATAAGCCAACAGTTGGGGAATGCAGCTGTAAGCAGGGTGGAGAAGCTGCCCTGGGTCCTGAAAACCACTCCATCCTCTGTATTCACATGGAGTAGTTGAGCACAACGTCCTGCTTGGCCAGCTCCAGCAACATAGGATCATCGAAGAATTTGCTGATGCTGACATCCTCACTCAGACCCTGCAGGAGAGGAGAGGCACGTTAAGGGACAGGTCTAAGAGACATGGACCCCCTGATGTTGTCATTCGGATGCGTGCCCACCTTACGGCGACGTGTCTTGATCATGAACTCCCTGGCCAAGTGGGGTGCAGGCTGGGGCTCCAGGGGTCTGATCACGATGCTCTTGTCCAGGGGGTCACCAGGCACAATCTTCACCGACAGAAGAGAGTGTGAATTAGTGCAAGGTACGCGGCAGGCCATCGGAGGGCACTCCTGGTTCTCTGCCCACCGCCGACAAGGTCTTGCGTCCCCACGCAGCGCGGAGTCGCCCGTGAAGGAAGACGACAAATCGCTGAAAGAGTTCAGCGAGTGGACGGGACATCCATACCAAGTAGAAGAGCCCAGGGGGCGGGAAGCGGGGGGGGGTGCAGTAATGAATATTAAACCCAGAGCCATCTGTGGATGAAATCTTCAGGAAACTAGAGGAGTTATAGAATTGGGGGAAGGGGGGGGGGGCTGTAATTCTCTGGCCAAGTTGAGCTGGTAAGTGCTTCAACAATCCGGCTGTAGTAATTAGCCAAGTGCTCCAATAGAGCATTTTAGATGACACAGCCGCTGGGGTCTAACAGTGAGAGTGTGCTAAATCCGTAGGTGTTGGCCGCTGAATGCAGTCTCATCACATTACTGAAGCCTGGAGCGCGGTAAAGCAGGGGCAGGCAAGCACAGAACCCTGGTAAGGCCCGAGGAGGACACAGGACAGTGTCACAAGAAAGTGAAATCAAGGTTACAATGTGCTAAGGCTGACAAGATTGCTTCACTAAACAAACACAAATCAGAATGCTAACACTTCGCATGGCTGCTTTAAAAAGGCCACGTCTGTGGGACTGTGGCAGAGTTCATTTCTCAAGGGAAGGTGGCATGTGAATGCTTGACTGAACGAGACGGAAGTGAGAGATCAAGTGCAGCATCCAGTAGACACGTGTTGAGCAAACATCCACACAGGAAACTGATTTTCAAGCCTCTTAACATTGATTTCCCTATGATGAATAATCAACAATGACTTTAGCCTTACCAATTATTTTAATTGAGTTTAGAGATGCAAGTGTAACTGATCTAGAAAAAAAGATCTGTTGCTACAAGTAAAATGCCAATATTACTATGGAATTGATATTTGGAGTTTATTTACACCCCCCTCCTTAACTTCAGGCTCAACTTTCTACATGGACATTTCTCACAGGATGCCTGCAGATCATTCGTCCACCAGTCAACCATTACAAGTAATTTGCCAATGCATACAGGGCGGACATTACCATGGCAACAGGACCTACCTGCCAATGGTGGAAGACGGACAGGGCGAAGGCCTGTCCCTGGGTGTGGGTGCGCAGATCCGTCTCAAACCCGAATGAATCGATGGCCGGGATGAAGGCCTTGATGGTGTAGAGGGGGGAGCCGGGAATGGGGGCATCCTGCGTCACGTGACCTCTGCGGGGAAATGTCAAGGTCACTTCTGAGTTGCACATGTGGAATGATGGCGGTATGTGGTCGCTGAAACGTGCTGTTAAGTCTGTGCATAAACATGAGCTCCAAATGTCAAAAAGTGGACCCCTTTAAGATTCCTTCTGTAGGGTGGGAGATGGTATCAAAAAAATAAATCCTTGTTCAGGTAACACAAACAATATCAAATGCTGAAATTATTTTGGCCTCTTGGTGCTGCTGATCTTTCAGGCAGCACATGGACTCACCTCCTACGGGCCAGCACCGTATACACTGCAGACACACAGTCAGCGGGAGCCTGCACCTCCACGAAATAGTACGGCTCCATCAACCTGGGAGTGGCCTAGACGGGGAGCAGCCAATCACGGAAGAGATGAGATCACGTGACATCCAAGGTCAGTTGAATAGATAAGCAGGCAGTACAGCATAGTCAGGCATCTATTAAAAGTAACAGACAGACCAGTACGTACAGACGGCAACGTGCAAGAAGGGTGGGAGGGGCTCACCATGAGGAAGGCAGAGTAAACCACTCTGCGGGCCGTGGGGATGACCTGGCCACCCCCACGGTGCAGGGGCTCCTGAGCGATCACCGCGTCCAGAATCTTGAACTTCACATTGCGGATGGCTGTGGGTGGGGTTACAGAGTGTAAAACGCAAGTGCGAGGGGTGGGATCAGGCATGCAGAGAGGGCGGGGCACAGGACTTACGCTCGTCACAAAGCGGCCCCTCCCTGGTCCCCCACTGGAACCCCTGCACAATACTGTCCTTCACGGAGCCCAGGAGGGCCTTGTCCACCTGCCCCAGAAAACGCAGCACTTAATACCGACACAGATATTGTGCTCGTCATTAATACAAAAACTCACCATATAGAGACCATGTGAGAACGTGCAACGGAACCAGAGTGATCAAAATCTCATTTCAATACAGGTTCCAGTCAGGTAATCGCATCACCAAGCGTTCATCCCTTCTGCCAGGTCCAAGGCTGTGTTTTTTTTTTTTCTCTCTCTCCTATTTTTTGGTTGGTCCATAAGGTTGTCATTCACAATCAAAACCACAGGTTGGTTGGCTGACCCAGGCTCACTCAACAATGATAGCAGGCAGACGCACAATCAGCAGGTCCCGTAGGTGGCCCACAAACGACGACACCATTTATGGCCCCTTCATACTGGTTGTGTTGTGCAGATTCACAGAAGAGAGAAAGTAGAATGGGAGGCTGACCTCTGAGGGCAGGGTGTCATCGACCAGAATATTGGGACCAGTGGTGTCGGGACCAAACGCCCAAATGGAGCGAGCGGCCAGCAGATCCCAGTCATACTTGGTTTGGAAGAATTCTCCCAGTTTCTTCCTGGGGAAGGACAGACCATAATCAGTGTCACGACAGCTAATTCAGCCTTTCCACATTCCAAGGTGTCACACCCACCTGTTCCACGTGATCTGCACCACCTCGTTCTCGATGTCCTCAGCCAGACCCTTCTCCAGAGGCTCCGCGATCATGGTGATCTTGTTCCTGTTGGTAACAGCACACAGGCCAGTAAGTAAAAGCTCACTGATGATCAGACTCTAAATGTTCATGTCATCCATGAAAAGCAGATCTACACACCTGGCAAGATGTAAGCCAGGACAACCTCAACAGTAAATCCTTGAGAACCTGACTCCTTCAGTCCATTAGATGATTTTTCTTACATCTGTGTTTACATTATTTAGCAGCCACTTTTGTCCAAAGCAAATACGTTAAGTGAAGCTGAGATTACCATAAATGCCACAAGAGCAAAAGATAAGCCTAATTCAAAACCACCACTGCCACAGAACTAGACGGAACCTTAAGACTGCAAATCAATGACAGGGATGCATGTGAATACTCATCATTTTGTATCGTTTTCCCTGGGGCCGGCAGTACACTTGGAAGTAAACAAAAACACAGAAACATTCGCCGCTTACTTTTTGTTGGGCGTCTCCGCAAAACATTTGAGAGAGGAGGTCTCCACGACTGTCTCGCAGAATGTCACAACGGGGTCGGCCACCTGAGGGCGGGGATGAGGCAGGATTCAGGAATTTGGCCGCATCACCAAGAAACCCTGCTCCCCTCGCTTCGTTGATGAGGGGTAGTTAACGAGCACAGCGCTCACCTTGATGTCGATCTCGGAATACATCTTACGCAGGTCGTGCATGACACAGTCCAGGTAGAGCTCACCCGTGCCCAGGATAACATGCTCACCTGACTCCTCTACCTGAATGAGAGAGAGGACAATGGAGATGAGCCAGCTGAGAGTGGCCAAGAAGCCACCCAGACCTTTATCAAAGGCTCCTGCAGGCACAGAATAGCTGATGCACGCTGGGACGGCAAGGTGAAGCACGTACCTTGGTCGTGAGGGAGGGGTAGCTCTTGTTGACCTTCCTCAGGCCATCCAGCATCTTGGGAAGCTCGGAGGGGTTCACGGGCTCCACGGCGATCTTGATGACAGATGCCGTGTTGAACTTAAGAGGTCTGAAAATCTGAGCCTGGGGCGGGGGGGGAGGGAGGTGGATGTCAAAACGACAGAGGTAAAGGGAGCACAATGGCTAAAGAACCAGCAGGGCGGTGCTCAACCTCCTCATTGCCACGGGGTTCTGTGATGGTAGCCGTCTTGACGATGGGCTGGTCACACCCCTCAATCAGAACCCAGTTTCCCGCTGGAACCCGATTCACTTCTATCTGGTACCTGGGTTCAAGATACAGGTAGGAAACATAACCCAGTTACAACAATTTAAGGAGACAAACAACCAGCACCCCATCCAGGGTGAACCCAAGCTGAGGGCACTGTGCTGGCAGCCTTTCACCACCCTGACCAAAATAAGTGGCTGGAAGATGGATGCATGGGTGCGACTCCAAATTCTCAGTTGGGGGGGGGGGGGTGTTCTTCCTGTTACCTGGCAACGGAGATCCAGAGACGGCCCACAGTACAGACTTGAGAGTCCTCCTCATCCTCAAGGGTGTAGTTTTCCCCAAGGACCTTGACGGGCTGGCCAGCCTGGATGGTGCCACTCAGGACCCGGCCGAAGGCATGGAACTGAACCCCGTCCTCCGTGCTGTACATCTTGGTGGTGTGGCACATCAGGGGGCCCTGGGATGGGGTCAGAGAGGCAAGTCACAACCCCACGGCACAGCTGCTGCTGCTCCCCCTAGAGGCAGTACAGAAGATCTGGAAAGCAACTGCTCTTCTCCAGTGTCTGTGGCGAGACTTGCGCATCTCAACATTTGCAAAATTCAGATTCATCTGTCTAGACATCATATCTATAACCCACACAACCCGCACCCCCCCCCATCCACCCACATCAGGGTCACACTCCAGCATGGCTTCCCCCAGGTCCGAGTCCAGTCCTCCTGTGTAGCTGTGTTCAATCTTGTTCCTGGCGCCACCTTGTGGCGAGGGAATGTGCTGCACACACATATCCACAAAGCCTGCGTGGGAAAGGGCAGTGTTTCATTTCAGAAAGGACTGTATGTAAACAGTATCACTATATTCTAACATTACTCTCCTAGCGATACGTGGCATCGGCGGCCAGCGGCACGGACACCTACCTGTGAACTCGCCGAAGAAGCGATTGCAGACCAGGCGCAGCAGAGGGCGGATGTTCATCTTGAGCTCCTCTTTGGTCAAGTGGATGCCCAGCTCGTCCAGCACACGTGGCAGTGAGGTGTCGACATCACCCACCACCTGGCAGAGTCGAGATGGCACCTTCGGTGAGACTCCCCACGGGGGCCACGCCCATCTCCCCTTTCGACCGACGCCTCACCTGGGACAGGATCTTGTAGAGGGGCTCCAGGACGAACTCCACAAAGCTGCGCTGCGAGTTACTGTTGGGGGCCTTCTTTGTAAACTTGCGGCTGGGTTGGGATCACATGGTCAACATAAACGTTACACTTACAAAAAAAACAAATGCTACAAACTCTCTTTGCCACCTGAGTGACAAACTGACAAAACAGCAAAGCTGAAGAGCTCCTTACGTTTTGGGGTTGAAGTAGATGTCCCCCCAGAGACGTTTCGCGAACTCGGTGTAGTTGATGTCCCCTGGAACACAAGAAGGCACCCGTCAGCCTGAGGGGCGGCCTGAGTGGGGCGCCAGAGAGCATCCGGCAGCTGTCCTCACCATGGGTGTCGGAGTAGATCTTGGCGAAGGAGCCCAGGGTGAAGCAGATGCTGTACTGCGAGCTGGCGAAGCACACGTTGCCAAGCAACGGCGACACCACCACGCTCTCGTCCGTGGAGTATGTGCTGCGGGGAACAGAGGGCAGTCACCCGGGAGGAGTCGGAGGCAACCCGGAGCGAGGAGAACGGTGGGCGGGCTGCGGGACCCCCGGCCTTACCTGAGCATGCCGTTGACCTCATCCACTATATGGCGCAGCTTGTAGTAGGCATCGGTGGGCGGCAACTTCAGCTCCAGAACAAGGCGGTCCACCTTGTTGATGCACACTGTGATGGCTAGCCGCTCCTGTACGGCATGCTTGATCAGCCGCTCCGTGTTCAGCATCACCTGAGAGAGGGGGCGGAGCCACATCACACCAAGTGGGGGCAAGATAACTTTGCCCCTGTCCGGAAGGTCATGGGTTCGAATGCCAGGGACCTGGACACTTGAGCAAGGCTCTTAGCTACAAACGTTCCAGGTGTGTCAGATAAATGGCTGACCATGTGCTCTGAATACAAACTTGCTCTCGCCCATATGAAGGCATTCCTGATGCATGTGTCTGAGTAACATGAGATATGCAGAAACAAATTTCCCCACAGAGACGAATAAAGGAGTTCTGTTTCATTCTATTCAATTATTCCATATTCTTAATTCAAATTCACTTTATTTATCTGAAGAGAAAATAACTAAAAACTGTCAAAAATGAAAGACCATAATAAACACAAGACCATCTGCTGGCCATCATTTTTTTGCAGTATTAAGCAAAGGATGGTGGCTACACTGAAGCCTTGCATTCACTCCCACCCCACCTAGGAATCCACACACCCCCACTTCACGCAGGAGAAGCAGCTGAGTCGACACTCACGCCTTCAGCCGCGTCGATGAAGAGAACGATGCCGTCAGAGATGCGGATCCCCGAGGTGACCTCGTCTGAGAAGTTGACATGTCCTGAACAGATCAACAGCACGTCAAGCACAAGCCCTCAAAAGCAGGAAAACTTCATACATGATAAGGACCCACAGCCACCCCCCCCCAGCAGCCTGAGTGCTCTGTACCTGGAGTGTCCATGATGTTGAAGAGGTACGACTTTCCCCTGGAATCAGGCAACACCAAGGTGACCGGGGTGCTCTTGATTCCCACCCCCCGCTAAAGAAAACACAACATTAATTAACATAACAGCACACAAAAACCTGAACGCCATCAAAGTCAGCCAGCTCGATTAACATGAGGCTCACCTCCTGCTCCGTGAAGAGGATGTCCGTGTAACGGAGCTAAAACAGGAGTAACACAGACAAGACAAGCATTCAGAAACGCTCACGGATCAAAAGCTCATTTCATTCAGGCTGACCAGCAAAGTTAAACTCTGCCATGAAACAAAAGCGCTAGGGCTTGACGACTCCAGCCTTTTCTTGGGACATTCATCTGACAAACGGCAGGGACACTCACATCCAGGTCATCTCGCTTCCGGATCTCCGGGTGGGTCTGCTCAATCAGGCAATCCACAAAACATGTCTGCAGGGGAACGAGATACATTGGTCCATTTGGGTTCTGCACATCAAATCCCAGCAGGGGACATCAGAGCTCGAGGCGTGCAGACCGGATACGTCACCTTGCCATGGTGCAGGTGGCCACACAGAGTGACATTACGGATCAGTTCTGAACTGTCCATCAAATCCGCGAGGAATCTGACAAAGAGGAATGGAGGTTACCCAGCATACACAAAGGCATTAAGGTAGCATCTGGCTGCCCTTATGGAGGCTTCACTGACCTAGAGATCAGTGTAAATGGGATGGGGGCACCAATGCTCACCAGGCACATTCTTGCTTTGATGACATAACACGGCAGAATACAGCTTAGGTATACACTTTACCTT
>JAACJT020000001.1:28973996-28993361 GCA_009936485.2 Gymnarchus niloticus | reverse complement strand
ACGAGGGACGGGGGTCCCCACCCCACCACAAACAGACATACAGCGTCCCCCGGTGCCCCTTTATGAGGGCCCCCTCCACCACAAGATCCGGGAAAAGGGGGGGGGGGGGGGGGGGTGTCGTCTTTAACACACTCACTCCATTTCATAGACTGTGGCTGGCAGCTCCTGCTCCATCAGGGTGAACTGTTTAGTTTTCACAGGTTTGATGATGGGCTCTGAAACAGTAGACAGACATAAGCACTGAATCCTGTACCTGCAATGTGTGAATTCTTTCCTTCACCATGCAGCATCTGACTATGCATGACCTGCAGTCATGCCCTGCTGACCTGTGAGGGGTTGTGTGTCCTCTTCCTGGACAATGGTCTCCACTTCTGGACCATACACTTCTTCTGCTGTGGCATAATACTTCTTGTCCTCATGCAACACCACCTCCATCCCTGGAACATCCTCATCGGCATCTCCCTGCTCATCGTCATCATCCTCATCCACCTAGAGACAAATCACACAGAATGACGTGCAGTCGACTGTATAACGACGCGGTAAAGGAAACTACTGAACTTTCTACCCATTTTCACAACACGTACATGAGCTTGTTGCAAGAAATCATTAAGGTAACTTCAGAATCTTTTTTTTTTTTTTTTTTTTTTTTTACCTCATCTGCATCCCGATCCTCGGCTTCAAGATCATCATCTTCGTCCGAATCCAGCTCTGGCCCGATGTAATTTCCGAATTCATCGTACAGGTCCGTCTCCATGATGACGAAAGCTGAAGGATGCGGCGGTCAATTCGATTGTCATACAGCATTCAGAGAAGTTGCAAAACGATGCATGTGAATCCCTTCACCTCAATGTCAGTCACGCCAATGATAATATGCTCATTACCCCAATAAAAGTTCAAGAGCAGATTAATATCCGTAGATCTTCCCATGAAGATTCAGCTAATGTTATCAATACAACTAAACAACAAAAAGGACTCAAATCATAAATAATTATATACATAAAATGAATCTCCCTCCCACCCTTCTCACCTGAGTTTGAAAACGATCCTCGGTACCAACTCTGCAGTAAACTCCCGCTTCTGTTTTGTACACTACACTGATAAACCGGCCACTTTCCACTCCGCCTGCAAGCCACGCACCGCGAAGGACCCCTCACTGAGCAAACGCAAGTCGAGCGTCGTCAGATGGGGCTTCAGGGCGTCCTAGATATTGCCTGCTTAAAAATATGGTACGTAGTTTTATTATTTCATTGTTTAAATATTTTGAAAGCATTATAACCAGTTAGAAATATTAATTATAGCAAAACATCAAATAACAAAAAACGTCGTTACAATTAAAAGCTAAGAGTCTTGCTTCAGCAGTAGCGGCTAATATTGGCCTTTCCTGTGACTAAGCGCATGCGCGGTAAAACGCTTCGTTAAAAGCGCGTTCGCAATGAAACCGGATTCGAAAGTGTTAAGGAAGCTACAGTGTTACAAGCTGCGACACAGCCACTGGGTGGCGCTATAAGTAGTGTAGGTCCTTCTGAGGAAGTCGTATGGTTGGCGCTTCACTCTCTTCCCATCCCATCATAAATGATCCAAGACGCAATTCGATAGTTGAACTTTATAGTCAGAATATGAGGCGAAGGTCAAAAGACCGTGTGACTCCCCATTACGTCACCAAGGTGCTAAAGAATTAAGAATACGTTCAACAATGGTCAATTAAGCGGATTTAGGCTCCTACAAGTAGAAATGTAAAAGCTAGGGATAATTACCCTCTTGGTTGACTAGTTACCTGGGTCTTCTAGAAAACATTGGATTTTTTTTTTCGTGCGAAAACTGATTTTTTAAAATTACTTTCAATTTTGAAAACAATGGGTTTTAAGCGCTGTACAAGTTAGAAATGTTAACGTATGATGTTATACTGCTTGAAAATGCTTTGAGGTGTTACTTTTACCCCTCTGTGCCATCAGATGGAATGGAATGAATTGGAACCGAAATATATGAGACCGACGCAGGTCATTTCCCATCACTAACGTCCAAGATATTAGATGGCCAGAAATGACATAAATACGTTGTGCACATCTCTCTGGGATTTTGTTATTGTTCATTTCGGGATACAGAATGTAGTGTGAAAGAAAGGCCTGTTCTACTACCATGTTTTACAAAATAATCAAGGCACTTCAACAAAAACCTTTATTTTGTGGAAAACAGTGATCAAAACTAGAGAACAGGAACCATTGTAGCAGAAAAGATAATTAACATTTTTGGAGGGTTACAGCTTTTAATTAGCAAGAAGTGTAGAAGCCCTCACTTTGAATAACTTCAGCACATCTGTGCCCACAGGACATCATAGGTTCTCCTATTACTCTGGTTTTATCTTGGTCCACTCTTTTTCCAGTCTTTTCCACAGTTCAGTAACCGTAGTAAGTTTCTTAGCCATAACTTCGTCACCAAGGATTTTCAATCAGATTTAGATCTGGACTCCGGGCTGGCCATTTCATTATTATCTCAAGGAACTGCTTTACTTGTTTTTCAGTGTGACAGGGGTGTTGTCTTGCATGAAAATTGCAGGCTGATTGGGAGATGCTCACAGGGAAGGAACCATGTTGCTGAAGGAGGTTCTGATAAACATTTGCAGTCACCCTGCCCTATAGCTGTATAAGAGGCAGAAAACATCCCCAAACCATGACGCTTCCTCCACCAAAATTTAAGTGACTTCTTTATGCACCTTGAGTTCAATCTCTCCCAATTTTGACACCAAACATAATGTTTCCCATCAGGCCAAAATAAGTTAAATAATCATCACCAAAGTGAACTCTGGGCCAGCTCTCGTCCGCCTACACAATATGCTCCTCAGCAAAGGTTAGTCCAACCTTTTGATTTTTTTTCTACTGATGAGAGGCTTGGTCACTGCAGAGTGGGCTTTCAGTCCAAATTGTCTTAAATGGCAAGACACTGTATGCCGAAACAGATCCTTACCCTGATCAGTGCTGAACTGGTGAGTCTCCCCTCATTTTCCTGTCCTCTCACGCATTTATCTTACATGGACAACCAGCATTTTTGGGGGACTTGAATGAATTAGTGTCACTATAAAGCTGCAATATTCTAGAACTAACAAACTCAGAATGACCAACTTCTCTTGCAATGGCTGAAAGGGTTATCCCTTTGGCCTTGAGCCACCCAACCTGCTACCACAGGGTTCCCCTCACTTTAGAGCAGCTCACCATCTTGCAGAGTAATTAGGAGTGCTGCCAGATAAATAGGGCTTGTCAGATAATTAAGGAAATTAGCACCAGGTGCCACATTAACACCAATAATTGGGAGGTATCTGAGAGTGTTCTCTAATTTTGATCAAAGTTCTTCAAATTTCTCATTTAATTTTTTTTATATTGTGCTTCAGAATATATTTAGATAATGAAATATGCCTTAAAACTGTCCTTTCCAGTTAGGATAACTTCAAACAGGTATAAGCAGTGATTTGGAAATGTAGGAAATTGTAAGTTGTTCTCTAATTTTGATCGCTACGTCAATCAGAATGATTGCCAAATTTAAACTTTTTCTTAAACCAGACACAAATGTGCAGTTAAACCACAAGTGAAAGAGGACACCTTCGTTTTTGTTGATGGCTTTGTATTCCTTTTGGTCATAATAAAGAAAGCATATAGATATTTTATTTACGTAAATGTAATATTACAAGTTGCAAAGAGATCAAACCAGTCTATCTTAAAAGAAATCAATCCTGACTGTTCATTAGAAGCACAAATAATGAAGATGAAGCTCAAATATTTTGGTCACACAATGAGAAGACGCTAATATTGGGAAAGGTTGAAGGCAAAAGGAAGAGGGGACGGCAGAAGATGAGATGGATAGACAGTGCAGTGGAAGCAATGAACATGAGTTTGGGCAGGCTTCGAGAGGCGGTGGAGGACAGGGAGGCCTGGCGTGCTGTGGTCCATGGAGTCGCGAAGTGCGTGACGAAACAACAACAACAAATATTACAAGTTACCCGTAACACACTGATTAAAAAAATGAATGCTGACACAGAAGATGGCACAGCACCTGATGAGGGAATATATAGAATATACAGAAAAACTTTCCAACTCCGATACAACGTACCCCGCTTTTTCCTATCTCAACATTTGGTCTTGAGAAAAAAAAAAGAAAAAAAAAAACAACTGACCGACAGCAGGGGGCGTGCTTGAAAGAAAGGATTATTTTCTGGCGCTAAATAGTAAAAACAACAACCACAACAATAATAACAAGAAAGGAAGAGGAAGAACAGCAACAATAAACCAACTAATCTAACATAAATTTTTATCATCATTTTCAGGAATCACGAAGCTGTAATAATGTAGCAGAACAAATACACTGCCCAGCCAAAAAAAAGGTCGCACATTGGACCGCTTTTAGTTTTGATGATGACGTGCATTCATCTTGGCATTGTTTTGACGAGCTTATGCAACGGCTCAACGTTTATCTTCGTCCAGATTTGCATCAGTCTTTCCCTGAGATCTCGTACTGATGATGGGAGAGCCGAACTACTCAGTACAGTCTTCACCGCCACAACCCAAAGGGTTGCAATGCAGAATGCAGTTAAGGTCAGGGTGCATGAAGAATCATTTTCACACATGATTTGGCCGCCACAGTGTGCGACTTTTTTTTTTTTTTGGCTGGGCAGTGTATAACTAAAAGCAAAACTTGGAAGTCGGGTAAATTCAAATCCCTATGAAAGTTTTAATCAATCAAAGTAGAACAATTCAAGTCATCTAACATGCCAGCATTAGAACAGATTGTATTTACTATATGGACATCTGTACTTCAATCTTGGTTACGAAAAATTCCCGTGTTAAATCTGCATTGCTTTGGTTCAAAAACAGACTTTGAGATTGTGGGTGGGACAGATTATCATTAATTAACTTGGTGTTTTCTAACATATGTGGAGGGTATTAATCATCAAGAAAAATTCTTTTTATTCAGTGGTAGTTCAGTTTTTCAAGTTAACATTGATCCAAGATTATATGCTGGATCCTAGATCCTCGGGTTTGAAAATAGACACTGAGTAGTGTAGAGAAACCGGCTGGGGGCAGAGGTTGATTACCAACAGCACAGCTGGTCTCCTGAGTTACATCTTTGTGCTTATTTTTGTGACAACATTTATGTTGCTAATATGTGACAGGGATCTCATAATCACAAATTTATGCGTTTAGTCTGTCAGGGAGGCTGTGTCTGTCCAAGAAAGCATTTATGTGGCAGCTGGCGACTGCACACTACACCCATCCTTCTAGCTTCATTTCTCCTCCACCAGCCTCCTCAGACGTGACACCACATCCTCTCCGCTGGCCCACGGAACCATGGTAGCCTTGAAGTCGCCCGGCTGGTCAGCTTGCATCTCCATGATGAGCTTGTGCATGGGGTAATTGTGGCGAGCGAAGGCAGTGTCGCGAGGACCCAGGATAAGCGAAGGGCAGAAGTCATTAGCACCATCACCCACGTAGAAGACACGCCGAAATGAGTGTCCACGCTCCCGTAGCCGACGTGCCAGATAGTCTCGCACGATCACCTGCTTGCACATGTTCTCCGGGCAGCGGGGGCAGTTGTGGGCGTGGTAAGGCCCCAGGAGGAGGCGGCCTTCTGCGTTGAAAGACGCCGGATTGGTGAAGATCTTCAGAAAGAGCTGACGTGCACCGACCCGGCGGAGCCAGGTCTCGATGAAGAACATGTTGGCATCGGACACCAGAACGATCTCAAAGTCCTGGGGGCGGGTGCGCAGATACTGGAAGAGGGCAAGAATGCCGGGTGAGGCAGGGATCTTCTCGATAACGGAGCGGATGGCCTTCTCGGTGACACCCTGTTCCGCCATGTAAGCCAGCACCCGCTGCACGTACTCGTTATAATGCCCAGGTTGGTATGTATCCTTCAGCCAACCGGGAAGCTTCTGGCCAGGTGCTGCTTGCACCACCACGTCGTCGCTGCATTCATCTACGATGGTCTCATCGAAGTCAAAGAAGATGAGGAAGCGCTTGTCAGTGGGGGCCGCCATTTTGCCAGCTTGCCAGTTCTCGACCTCGTCTGGGGGAGTTGGTGGGAGAAGGCAGCAGCTGAGCACAGAGTCCCGCATGATTGGCTGAGGATGTTCTGATTCTGCTGAGTGACTCTGCAACTTCTTCTCCTGCCTATGTGTTTGTATCTCTTTATTGGTCCTCCTCTGCAACACTCAGTGTCTTCTGAACGCCTCAACAGGGAAGGGGCGGGGGCACTGAGGTAGAAACTCTGGGAAAAGTTATCTGACAGAAGTACTGAAATAACATGAGGAGTGTAAGAGTAAGATAGAATGGAGGCAGAATTTAACAGAAATGAGAAACACAAAACAAGGGAAAAAGAGTAAATCTTCATGATGTCTTTATGAAACAAATTTCAAGCAAAGCAAACCCCGCAGTTATAAATCATACAGGAGGAGACATATTGAGTTTAACTTCAAATCAGAAGCACAAAACTTTGGGGATATCAGGACACATCAAAGAGTGAAGCTATTAATCTATCCAAACTTCTTTCTTTTTGACAATGTAGACTCCTTTTGGTCAATTTTGGTCAGTTCTTAGGCTCCTAGGACTTTCTTCACATTTTGGTACAAAGCCAGTGGTCCAGTAGATTTTATTTCTTTCTTACTCTTTTATACTACACTTTTCACTGACACATGAACTGCACAGAGTTAAGAACTAAAGGCAATTTAATCCTGACAACAGTGAGATTCTGATATAATACTTACTATTTTAGTTCTGATGTCAATGTACATTTTAGATATTGATTTTAAATATGCTTTATCCGGTGAGGGGACATGGTACTCCATACTGGCATAGCATTCTAACTGAACAAGCATGCAGTGCTGCCATAGGCAGTGAAGCCTGCAGTGCTGCCATAGGCAGTTGGGGGGCATAGGTGCCTATGCCTCACAACAACTTAGCCCAACACTACCCGCTTCAAACCCCAAATCAAAGCTCTATACATTGAATAATGGTAAAAACTGATTTTGCTTTCTGTTTTAGTCAATGTTGCATGTTGTCCCAGTTGGTACTGCGTGCTTGAACCTGCCCATAACCACTTGCAGTTATATTATTATACGCTTGTTACTGGCTTGTATGTCGCGGCTCAGGGGGACTCGGGGCATGGAGAACGCCTACAGAAGGCAAAGCAAGAAAAGACATGGACAGTAACAAACCAGGGCCAGCTCGGAGAACGTGCTTTACAGCCACACCCGCCGAGTCGAGCGCCAGGAACGACGCGACTCGAGACCCGACTCAATGAGGACGGCATCTGGAACGGTGCTACATGTAAAGATATGAACAGGGAACAACAGAACGCAGAAGACACGAGAGGCTGAGAAGACAAACCAGAAATCCATGGAGATCATGGTGAACCAGGATGCGACTTTACAGAGAGCAGATGCAGGAACTGGGGGACGCAGGTGCACTGGAACGAGGGGACCCAGAACATGGGAAGGAGTCCATCCATGGGCATCAAGTATGTATAGATAGGGGTGGCTCTTGGATACCCATTGGCGTATAGTAATAAACGCAGCTCAGACAGGCAGGCATAATGTAGTGGGGCCTAAGAATTTCAGGCAGCTCAGTGCACTGAAAAAGGCAATATGATCAAACAGGATCTTACAACTATCTATCTGTCTGGGCTGACCGGCAGAAATAGGGTCATCAGGCAATAGTTCCAGGTGCAGAACTAGACAATCAGGGTCACCGTGGCAATCAGGTGCACCATCGGGAAACCAAGAATTAGGGGAGGAGCCATGGAACGAGAGGGAGGGTCTAGATATAAAATAGGCATGTATGTACGTGCAAACAAAATTAGATTTTTGTCATTAGATAATGATCCTTTCTAATTGATAGGACGGAATGTAGCGCTCGCTAGAACATAATTCATACGACGTCGATGTAAATTTGTAGTAATTAGCTAATGTAACATTCTACTGACGTTCGAAGTAAAGCTGTGGCAATTAGTTATAACATTTCATTGATGCGATTTCTCGTGTTTTTTCCACTTTCGCTCCAATGACCCTGTACGTATCTCTGCACAGCGAAGAAAATGGTCACTCTTAGTATGTTGTTTTTGAGCAGACAAAATTTAACATCGTTAACTTAGCAAACAATGAACACGCCACACTCAGGTTTATCTATATATATATATATATCAATATATAAACCTGATGTATAATATATATATTATCAATATATATATATTGCGATCCCACATACAGGATCTAAGGAAGAGATGCTGATACAAGTATCAGTGTCTACGGTTACGTAATTATCCTACTGACCTTTATTGTATATGCAGTCCTCCGGACAATCTGTAATGGAACACGAAGAATGAAACGTAATTACAAAACGGAGAACCAATAAAACCCAAAACCGCCGTGATGTTTACGCTAGATGATTTCGACCATGTGAATACACCCGGCATCGCGGGGACTGTGGTGTTAATATTTATATTATGCAGACATTTATAATATGCAGATATTAATATTTAGTGTCCAATTTCCCATGAGCACTGCAGCTCCACATACGGAAAATTGCAGAAAAAAAAAAAAAACTACTAATTGAGGTAAGCGGTGCGTATAAAGTCAGGTACATTAAAACTAGTCATTTCAGGTACTTCTCTATTACGGGGTTTCGTAATTATCACTGATCTGTATACGGTATTGCCTTATTATTTAAACAAATTAAAGATGCATTTTAAATTCCACAACCAGAACCAAAAAAAAAATTATTTCACTGCCACCGAAATCATCATCAGGAGTCGTCCGATTAGTGCGGCATGGAAAGAGCAAAATCGATCGGGAAATCACCCCTGAAAGTAAAAGGCACCCGAGAGAGAGGCGCAGGATGTACAGTACGGCACTTTGCGGTGATCCGGGCCGGGAGGGCAAAGCGCATCGCCTGCTGTATCTCCGTTAGGGGAATAAAAGCACCGGTCAAACGGTCATGATGAAACGGAGCTTCCCTCGCACGTCGCCCAGGCTGCCGTCCGGTCCGTGTGCACGTCAGCCCTGAATTCACATGAGTGTGTGTTGAATGCGTTTCTCCGGCGGGAGCGCAGCGTTTTATGAGCTGTGGATGGGAGAGAGAGAGAGAGAGAGAGAGGAGGAGGAGAGAGAAAGAGAGAGACGGAGGGAGGAGGAGAGAGAGAGAGAGAGACAGAGGGAGGGGGAGAGAGAGAGAGAGACGGAGGGAGGAGGAGAGAGAGAGACGGAGAGAGGAGGAGAGAGAAAGAGAGAGACGGAGGGAGATGGAGAAAGAGAGACGGAGGGAGGTGGAGAGAGAAAGAGAGAGACGGAGGGAGGAGGAGAGAGAAAGAGAGACGGAGGGAGGAGGAGAGAGAAAGAGAGAGACGGAGGGAGGTGGAGAGAGAGAGAGAGACGGAGGGAGGTGGAGAAAGAGAGACGGAGGGAGGAGGAGAGAGAAAGAGAGAGACGGAGGGAGATGGAGAAAGAGAGAGAGACGGAGGGAGGTGGAGAGAGAAAGAGAGAGACGGAGGGAGGTGGAGAGAGAAAGAGGCTCCCTGGGACACCGGCTAGTGATGAGCCGCCGACGGCGCACTTTTAAAGGGCCTGGGGTGAGGGGGCATCTCCCCCAACCAGACCTGTCTACTGCAAGACATGCGAAACACAACTGTTCTATAATTACATTTAATGACATTTCTCTCTGTGAACACGGCCACTTTTGTATTATACGGTTCATTTTTTTTCTATTAAGGACACTGACTGCCTTTCAAATCAGCTGCATATAAGACCGTATGGTAGATGGACGTCTGTTTAGTTTATTGCAATGCCTAGGGACATTTTTAGCTATTAATAGTGGCAATTCACGGTGATACCAGGCTGCATCATTTAGGGGACTGTTTCTTGTTTTTTACGTTTTTTATCTGTCACCATTAGTCGCCTTTAGAGTATGGGTGCCGAAGAAGCTGTTGGGAATCAAGGTTTCCAAGTTGTTTCCGGTACTCGAAGCATCCTTTTTCCTCTTCACTTTTCTCGAAACAATTGAGATTTGTTTTCCCTCCTTAGTAGCTACACGCCGCAAAGAAATAGCAACTAACGGGCACAGTGTAACTGGCACCAAGCTTACCTGTATTTTCCAGTGTCCAGGATGACACAAAAGGTATAACAAGGTAAGTTCTAGCCAGGGGCCACAGTCATTTGCACTCTGACCCCGTCTGTGTGTGTAGAACCCCGCTTCCTTGCAGTGTTTCATGAGTAAGATGCTAAAGTGCTATTTTCAGCATGGACCTGTAAAGACAGGCCTTCACAAAGCCTCACTTTGCCCACTCAGTCTGTGAGGAGAGCAACCCATCCACACTCCCCCACCCACACTCTCAGCCAGGCAGCTGTGACTCAGTCTTGCTGTATTTCTCCTGCTTGACAGGAAGTGAAAAGTACTCACCAAAGCATGGGGGGGTAATGTTCATAATACAGCACTGAAGTCCAAGCTCCACCCTGAAGCTGCCCCATATCAGCATCGCCCACTGAGCTTAAGGGCATTGGCCTTATCTTTGTCTGACAAAACGTACACGCACAGCGGACACCAAACGAGTCTCATTCCTGAAGGGCAGCACGCATGTTTCTGTGGACTGATAACTGAAGACGACGTGTGTGACGAGGCCCAACTGCAGCTGAACACGAATGTGACCTCACAGCCATTATTTTGTAACACGTTTAGCGTTTCCAGGGAGCTGCATGTCAGAATGACAGCACTAAGTTACAATTTAACACGTGTTCTAAAATGATTATGTAGAAGTCCCAGAAAATTAAAGAAATAGCCTAATCAATTCTTTACTGATACAGAACTCACAGGCGAAATGTAACGTTTTGGTCTATCTTCAGTAGCTATGTGACGACACGGCCAGGAAAACGACATGACAGCCTGCGTTGAGCCTTCACGCTCATGGGAGACGCAACGCATGACCATGATGCGTGGTTCTTCTGAACAGGGTCGGTGAAACGGAGGAGAAATGAGTGCACGCAATTCAGTCATAGTTATGGCTACTTTTACTCTGAAAGTTAGCATAAAGTTTGTTAAATGCACGTTATCAAAAGAACGGCCGGCGCTTCCTCTCCTGGGACTCTGAAAACACGGCGAAGCTGCACGACAGGTACCAGAAATTCACCAGAATAAAGTACACAATGCTACATTAAGTGGTTAAAAATACATAAAAAGTAGATTGCTTTTTAAAACATCTTTAAAGAATAGAATTCAGTATTGTTTTTTTTTTTTTTCTCTTTAAACTAGCAATGATTTTAGTAGAAAGTGCATTTCTATATAACAAAGGTAAAGGAGAGTCATACAGTTGAACAAAATAAAAAAAAAAATACATCAATAAATGGGAAACCAAAGTAAATAAATGACAGAACAACAGCCCATTTGTTTAATGGCGGGAACAGCAAGGCAGGGAGGGGCTTGTGGAAAATCGCCAGAGCTTCAGGTCTGGTGGGAGGAAAAAGCACCGTGAGCGGGACACCTCACTCTCCACGGTCCCAGACTGATGTCTCTCCCACGACGGAGCCAGTTGAGGATGCACTTCCTAAAGCTGTGGTTCTTCCTCACTGCCAGCACACCCTCCTCCTCGTTCTCCTCGTCCCTGCTCTAGGCGCCCACCCCGCCCCTTACGCTCAGTCGGATGTCTCCCGATCCTGGCGACGCTCTCGCTCTCCCACCCTTTCGCCACGTTTCACGCACACAGCGGTAAAGTGCAGAGGGTTTGATATGGTCCGGGAAGTTTCTGGAGCGGCACGGGGCGACAGCGGAACGCCGCTGACTTGGGGGAGGGGGGGGAGTAATATTTATTTTTTTTTGACAGGTCTCCTGGGATTTTGTCATTTTGGTTGAAACCCCAACGCTGTTTCAGACCTCACAGCCACATATGCACACACACGAAACCCAGCTATCACACACACGTGATGTTTGCTACATGACACACAGACGTGCTCTCCCACACTTTCTTCCTGGCCTTATCCCCAGTATCATGATGTACATGCATTTTTTTTTTTTTTTTTTTAATGTTTAAAGGTTCATTTTTAGATGGGATTGAAACAGGACAGCTGCAGGAATCACAGTCCAGTTGGTACTGGAAAGTGGCTTTGACAAACGGATGCACATGGGTTTAGAGCGAGAGCACAGACCAGGGGAGAGGAGGGGGCTCGTACCCAGGGCCCAGGGGGAAGGCGAGACCACCAACAGTCAGGAGCACTTTGGAACACGTACATCTCACAGATGTCAAAGCCCTTGGGGCATGGGATCAGAAACGTGGACAATAAAACAGACGTTTGACCTGCAGCTGACTGGAGGTACCCGAGACTGACGGCTGACCCAGTAGGCGGGGTCACATGCACAGGTGGAGAACCAGACAGCCTTGAAGGCGGAAAGAGGACTTAAAGACCCAGAGTCTGATGACAGACCACAGGCTCCAAGCGCATCCACCCCAACCATGAAACTGCTTACAGGCAAGTTGTGTGAGAAACATTTCCCTACAGCAAGTCAAACAAAAATGCTTCCTTTCGCTCTCCAATTTCCATGATAAATTTAGACATGTAAATTCAGCCCTTTAAATAAGGCAGGTAAAAATACACAAATTAATTTAATGACACTCAAGACACCAAACACATATAGTCCTGTCTTGCTGTGTTTGGGCGGCGGGGTGGCTCCGTTCAAATGAGGGTCTGTCCTTTTTGAGATTGAGGGATTGTTAAACATTCTGTTTTTGAAGCACCGGATTCATCCAAAGCAAACTGGAAATTAGGTCTGGGTAAAAGAACAGACTGTGACACCAGCCACCTGGCTGATGGGGTCTGAGGCCTGAGGTTATGAGCTGGGAGAGAGGCACTGGGAGGCCTAAGAGGACGAATTGACACTGGACTAACACTAATGCTGTCATGAGCAGGAGACGGGGGTCGTGTGTGTGTGTGTGTGCGCACGTGCGCATTTGAGCTGTGAGGAACCTGGGGAAAACGGCACCGTTTCACAGTTTTAACACTGCTCCTGGCCACACACCAGGCGCCCAGGGGTGTCCGTGGGCATCTTGGCGATCTGACAGCGGAGCAGCCATACTGGGGGGTGGAGAGTCATGAGACCCCCCCCCCGCAGCAGTGTCAGTTGAAAACAGTCGGTTAGAACATTACACGCATTTTGAAGAGCAGCAGGTGAATGCAGCCTTACAGTCAGAGCAGCCATTCGGAGAAGAAATAATCATTAAAAAAAATGTATGATTATGCAAGAC
This sequence comes from Gymnarchus niloticus, assembly GCA_009936485.2. Taxonomy (NCBI): domain Eukaryota; kingdom Metazoa; phylum Chordata; class Actinopteri; order Osteoglossiformes; family Gymnarchidae; genus Gymnarchus; species Gymnarchus niloticus. The sequence continues at coordinate 28,980,098 of JAACJT020000001.1, read as the reverse complement.
CTCCACCCTCAGAACGTCTGTGACACTGTCCTACAGGCACCGGCACCGAATCAGAATGACAGCTGAAAATTAATGGATGTGTCACTACAACGGGGGGATCCTGTGGGACTCGCGCTGTTAAAATGGTCAGTCAGTGGCATGGAAATCCGTATCGGGACAAGACACAAGCTGCCCTGTCTTTAAAGCCAATGCCTCATGGGTGGGGGAATTTTGGGAATGTACATCCTACACAGCCTGGAGGGAGGGGCTGCCTCGGGTTAGAGGGAGAGAAGGTGAGGCGGCTTGGCTGCCACCTCAAGAGTTCGCAAAAAGCCCTTTAAGTAAGGACTTGTCCAGCCTGGTCCAGCCATCTCTTATTTACTCATGGAGTATTGGAAGTCTCTCCATGGCAAAAAGGGCAGCTCTAAATAGGCAGAAAGCCGGCTGGATGGAATAATAGCTTAAAGTAGCAGCACACTGATGGAGATTTCACCACCTGGACCCTCCCCCCAACCAAGATGATGCGTGTGTGGACAAGCGACAGTAATGGGGCACAGACTCACAAGGGCCAACTCACTCATTCACACCAGCTGCCCTGATGGCATCCTCGCAGTACTGGAAAAGGCCATAGTACCGCCTGCATCTGACCGCTGAAGACAGACATGGCCAGGAAAATATGGGAGTGGAAACAGGACCCTGGGAGAACGGAACACGAGGAGAACGGGAGAACCCTGGGAGAACACGAGACCCCACCCCCCCGTAATGCTAACGGTGGCGTAGGAAGGGGGAAGCTACCAGCTGACAGACACCCGTCTCACACACACACACACTCGGGTCCTGAGGCAGACTGTAGGAAAGGCTGGGGCAGGAGCACAGGGCTCAGGTTCAAATGGGGGCGGGGCAAGACACGCCACCTTGGAGGTGAGGCGGCCTCAGATCACCTGTAGCTGTTCCACACGCACGCAGGGTGATGAGCCGGCTCGGTGCTCTGATGGAGACCCTCGCTAAGAGGCCCCGCAGACCCCCTTCAGTGGTGCTGGGGGGCACCCGCGCCCTTGTCGGGGGTGGCCATGTGCCTCAGGTAGCTGTCCTCATGCCCACGATGGTTGAGGGGCTCGCTCTTGAACAGGGCCGGGGGCGGCGGCAGGTGCGAGACAGGGGGCACCGGGAGATGGTGGTGCGACGGGTGCGGGGCATGGTGGTGCTGGTGGTGGGATGGCTGAGAATGTAGGTGTAGCTGTGTGAAGGCGTGGCCCACTGGCCTGCCAGGGGGCAGGCTCCCTCCCGAGGGGCTGAGGCCCAGAGGTGTGGCTGGAGCGCCGCCCGCTGGTGGGCCCGTGGATGCAGGAGGGGTGGGGCCAGGGGCGGGGCCAGACGAGGAGGGAGCCAGGAGGTGGAGGGACAGGGGGAGGCCAGCCGGTTGCAAATTGACAGGGCTGGTGACCCGGAAGCATTTCTCCTTGTGGGCCTTGAGCATGTTGGAAAAGCGGAAGCGCTGGCCGCAGACCTCGCAGGGGTATGGCTTCTCGCCCGTGTGGGTCCGCCGGTGCCGCTTCATGTTGGGCCGGCTGGTGAAGCTCTTCCCGCATATCTCGCAGATGAACGGCTTCTCGCCTACAACCGGGGGAGGGGAGGCACAAACAAGGGGTCAGTCGCAGGCAGGGAGGGCAGCCCTATCTGTGGCCTTACACGTGAGCCCACACACAGCCCAACCACCCCACCGAGACCTCATATCTCAAAGGCTGCCCTCCCACCATCACTCTTCAACTTGTCTCCCTCCTCTGGTCCATCTTATCGAACTGAAGTACATCACACACCCATTCTCGTGTAGTAAGGTGCCGGCTGACGCCGAAAGACTGGGTCTGGTGGGTAAATGGCGACCCTTCACGTGTACATCTCATCTTGGGGGGCCTGGGATATCTTTAGGGGTTTGAACCACCCCCCACCCCTCAGAATTGCAGAACAGGTGGCTCATATGGACGAACCCGAACTCTGCTCAGCAGCCACTTTATTTGAAGGCAGCCAGGAGGCCCGGGCGTGTCCTCTGCCACAACGACGCGGCTAAATCAGGGTGCAGGAAAGCCGGACGAAGCCGCGGAATAATTACACTCGTCCAGAGGAAAATCAAGGGCGCGGAACAAGAGTACAGCGTGCACCCACCATAAAAAAAAAAAAAAAAACGAGGAAAAATGGCACAGAGAGCGAGCCTTCAATTACGCTGGGGGGGGCAGAGACCTGGCTGGGATTTCAGCGGCTTTTCCAAACAGCCGGGCTCCACAAGCAGCTCCAGCCTGTCATTACCGTACCGTCAGCCCCACCCACGTGTCGGCCGCTCCCGGCTTTGCGAGTGTCTCCCGCTCACCCGAACAGAGCAGTCACACGGAACACAGCACTACCTCCCCGCCAAGGCTGGGCTCTCAACGCGGACGACCCTTGCTGCCAAGCCCGCGGCCGCCCGATTCCAATCCGATACCGATAAGAGCGAGGTGTCCGGTGAGGGTGGCTCACCTGTGTGGGTCTTCATGTGCTCATCAAAGTACTGCTTCATGTTGAAGTCCTTCCCACACCACTGACACATGAACTGCTTGTGCCCGATGTGGATACTCATGTGGGACCGCAGCTGGTACTTGTACTGGAACCTCTCGTCACAGTTCTGGGGAGAGCACGAAGGGTTAAGTGGATGACGCTCGTGTCTGTGCCAGCACAGGGTTAACGACTTTCCATGGGTGGAGCTGGGCTCCCATTTCATTATGCCCCAGTGGTGACCATTCTGGACCCTGTTATTAGGGCTCTACTTTTAGGTTCTGACCCACAGCCTGCACACTCAGCAGCCAGACTCACACAGAACACCCCACCCCACCCCTCACCGCCTGGGCCTGGGAGGAGTTTACCAAACCATCTTCAAATAAACAGACCGGATCGCTGCTCAAATAGTCCCTGTTTCGTGGTCCGAATTTACAGGAGGATCCGGCCCGCCGCAGATGCCGAAGACCTGACTATTTACCCAGAAGGACACTGCGAGCCTCTGTGAAATTCATGCAGAGAATACTCAGGGGCCACACGTGGCACCCAGGCCAGAGAATATCTACAGGTTGGCCCTGCGTATGAGAACACCGGTGATAGCGGACAGAAGGGTCCTGGTATCCCTACGCTGGAAACTGCCCCTGCATCTGTTGCTCAACCCAAATGCCATCAGCCCAAATCGGAGTTGTGTTTGGAGGGAGGATCCAGTGCCATTTGGCTAGGGATGCCACCCAGGAAAGGCCATTTTCAGCACTCGTGAGGGCTTGCGCCGGTCACCGTCCCCCAGACAGGAAGCCATGAAATTCATAACAAAGGGGACGGCTGTTCGCCTTACAGTTCACACCCGCCACGTGCTCCTGGGCTCCAAAATGTCAGAGCAAGTGAAGAGCAGGGAGGTCTTCCTCAGCTGAAAACCGCTGCAAACAAACTTAAAATGCTCAATCATTATGAGGCGATTCTGAGGAAAATCCAACCTGACCAGGCTGATGTCAATATAATAAGCTATACTTATTATTTCAAATGAACGTGTTCGACAGCATTCAGCCATACTGCCACCATTAAGGCTATGTTAGGTTTTCACTTTCATATGAGCATACCATAACACACATGTATCCGACTTTACATGACCAGAGGCAACTCCCCGTGGCTCCCACTGAACAGCAGCTTCAAACCAACCCTGCACACGCGTGTGGTTCGGGTTCCTTCAATTAAAGGGGCCGCACCTCCCCGCTCTCCTGCAAAAAATCTCTGTCGGTGCTCAAATCAGCTCAAATTACCCAGAAAACCAATGCCTTTTAAAGCTATGGTTTTTGATGTGGCGCAAACAGTCTGGGGGGCCTCACCTCACAGCGGAAGGGCTTCTCCCCCGAGTGCTGCAGGGAGTGCACCTTGAGGGACATACTGCGCTTGAAGGACTTGCCGCAGGTCTCACAGGTGAATGGCATGTCCTTGGTGTGAGCTGCAAGAGAGACCCAGGACAGGGTGAACCGGGCAGAGACACAAAAATGGGAGGAAAAAGCATGGAAATGAGGAGGAAGCAAAAATGTGTCCCGATTAACCAGACAGAACTTACAGCAAGGAACGTGTAGAGAACCAAGGCAGACACAACGTAGCTCAAGAACGTGTGCTGGATAACCAGACAGAACTTACAGCAAGGAACATGTAGAGAACCGAGGCGGGCACAAACTAGCTCTGTGGCTTAGCAGCCTGAGAATATCGATAATGGAGCGTGTCGCACAAACAGAACGCCAGGAGTGGGAGGCTGCTGCCCAGCTGCCAAGACGACTACGTTCCAAGGACGAGCAGAGCCGGCTGTTACGTACCGACCATGTGCTTGCGCACGTGAGCCATGGTGTAGAACTTCTTCTCGCAGATCTCACAGGCGAACTTCTTCTCGGCATAGCCATGCACAATCTTGATGTGCTCATGCAGGGACCACAGCTTCTTAAAGGACTTGTTGCAGGATACACACTGCACGTTGAGAGGGGAGAGACGTGTACACAGATGAGAGGTCCCTAAAGGTTCTCCGACTTGATAGAGACCATTTAAACCTCTACCCACCATCTTTCAGTAATTTACCCTATTTTAATAACAGTCACACACACACTGATCAGCAGGCAGGTGTTAAATTGTTAATCTGAATGAACACCACCACTACCATTTCTCCTAGAGACTAAAACCCCTTATATGGAAGAAGGTTAACACCAATCTATGCCATAACTGTTACAAAACAAAGCCAAAAATACCCACATGTCCTGACCTGGCACAAACAGGACTCAACAGAACAACCACAGATCAAGCAGTAACAACCCAACATATCGGATTCTTTGCCTGCAGCGCCCTCTTCTGGCCCGGATACAAACCAAGTAACGTGTCCTTATACTACAGGGTCAACCTCAACAGAATTTTGCGATTCATGAGCTAAAGTCCAGCAGGTAATGAAGTCATGGAGGGGAATCTTAACTACAAACACTTGACACTGAGGGTCAGGTTCGGACCAAACACCCTACCTGGATGTTTTTCTCACAGTCCGTCTGCTGGTGCAGAGCCAACTCGCTCTCCAGCACAAACTTCTTGCCGCACTTGTCGCAGATCTGCATGCGCCGGTGCGTGACATTCATGTGCTTCTCTAGGTACCAGCGGGTGTTGAAGACGCGTGGGCACTTCTCACATGCCAGGGTCTCGCGTTCCTCAGCCCCTGTCTTGGTCGCAGGCGCTGTCATGTCCGAAGGGGCGGCCTGCCTCGAAAGAGCCGTCTTGGGCTCCCGAGCTGGCCGCGGCTTCCTCTTGGGTTGCTCGGCACAGCGTCGTCGCCCCCTTGTGGTCATGCCTTGCGTTGCGGTGCTGGTGGCCACCATGGCAGACCGGCGTGTCTTGCGTTGTGGCTGAGAGGGGCTGACTTCTCGGCCCGCTTCACTCCTTTGGGATTTCTTTGCTCTTGTTCTTCGACCTTCTTCTACTTCCTCCTCCTCTTCCTCCTCCTCTTCTGGTTCTTCATCCTCATCGTCATCTTCTTCCTCCTCCATGCTTTCCTCCTCGTCCTCTTCCTCGTCCTCTTCCTCGCTGCCAGATTTAACCCTGCCCGAGGGGTCAGTGGAGGCAGGAGGGGACGTCTGCTTATCACCCTTTGACACATTGAGGGTCTGGTTGTTCAAGTTGACTTCCACAATAATCTGCTCTCGTTTGAAAGATGTGGTCACCTCGTCGTCGCCCTCTTCATCGTCCTCCTCGTCATCAGAACTGTCCGAGTCGTCGGACATCTCCACTCCGGCTTGCGGGGCCCCAGGAGCCCCTTGAGGGCCTGCTTCCACCCCTGTCTCCCTATAATACTGTTGCTGCTGGGGGTTCACCTGTCCAGGCCCTGGGTCCCCTGGGAGCCCTCTGGACCCGATCTTGTTGTCCACCAGCACAGAATACGGCTTGCCGCCTCCCTCCCGCTTAAATAGCTTCCCAGAAAGGTCCAGCTCTGGGGGCTGGGGGTGGTAGTACGGCTGGGACGCATGTGTTCTGTGCCCATCATCCTGGGCCATACCTCCCGAGCTGGGGACTGAAATCTCCTCCTTGAAGCTCTGGCAAGATTTCATTTGATCCTTGGGTTGG
>JAACJT020000001.1:28955144-28971262 GCA_009936485.2 Gymnarchus niloticus | reverse complement strand
CCGGTGCGGCGGCCCGCGGCGGGAGGGGGGGCCGTGCGGGGCGCCGGGGGGGGGGCTCCGGGGGCGGGGGGCGGGGCGGGGGGGGGCGGGGGGGGCAAACACAATGGCTCGCTTTCCGGGGATGACAGCTAAAACAGGAGACAAGCAGTTACTTCACATCTACACCACGAGGCTGCGATGTGCTACTATGACCCCAGTGCGCCATAGTGAAGGTTCACGGAACTGACCCTGCCTCCGCGAGCCCCGTTCTCTGCCGGCTGAAGTTCCCCATGGCTCACACCTGCACTCACATGTCAAAGCAGAGAACGGAGCGCCGAGGACTCTCCGGAGTCAGAGAGGCATGAAGCGTCTGCAGCACACACTTTCCCACACACGCACTCGCGTAACTTCTGGATGACCCTCCCCAAAGACGGTTTCTCTGCAAAGGGGCCGTTGGAAGCTAACCACAAGAGTAACTCGAGGAGCTGCACCAAAACACCGCCAGAGTCATTCTGAGAGAGAGCCTTACACGGGTTTCCTCTAATAGCGGCAAACGGCTGGGGGTGTAAGAAACCAGCAAGGTGATCGATTATCAATGAAGAACGCAGGATGGGTAACTCCACAGAAAACGACAACTTTCAGCACTGGGGCTGTAAACTTTTCAGTTTGTGTTTCAAAACAGTACTGAAACAAGAAGAAGCTCTGAGCATGCACTGCCCCAACCACGGGAAAAAGGCTGTATGGGACCATCACCCTTGAACCGGCTAACGTGCCGGATGCTGACCTTTCGCAGCAAAGAGTAGAGGCCTCCAGTGCAATCGTCACCCATACGCGCGACTAACTTCTGGCCGGCTTTTATAGAGGCAAGTATCATGTCCCTCACACGCACCAGTTCTCGAATGCTGGATGAGGCCGTGCTGAATCACGGGTTCAAAATCGATGCGAAAGAAAACGGGACCCTTGGGCACCTTTGCTTTCGGCATTCATCTCGCGATGTGGGCTGAGAGCACTGCATGTGAAAGTGGCTGGCCAGAAAGGGCAGTCCCACACGTAACCCAGATCCGGGTGCGTACACACCATGCCCATGCGAGTGGCTTTCACATGGATCGCCCATCACTAGAGGGAGGATCGGCGTCACTTTGACCTCCTCTTGCACAGGAAGTCAGCTCGCTGAGAGCAGTATGCGTATATCCACCGAGCCCAGAGACAGCAATGTGAGGCTCACTTTCAGCTACACGTGCATCCCCAACGGTCTCGTCGAGCACCCTGCTCGATGAAACATCCTGCCTTTCACAACGGCAACGGACAAAACACCAAAACTAAAACCTCTACCTCTTTCATGCAGTCGTGGAGCCTGAGGGCGAGTTTGGGCCGACTGGTAACGATGTCAACCTCATGAAGCCCCCTAAAGATAATGAGTAAATAACACTTACCAATTACAGCCTCACAAAGGTACATCTGCCGTGCGTTTTAAAAAGCCATCTTTACAGTCTGACATGGGGCTCTAGCATGATGGGCCCTGGGACACCAGAGACATGGGAGTGGCTTTCACGGACCACACATCATGTCCTGCTACCTAATTAAGGCTCCAGTGATCAAATTTACAGTCACTGGAGATTTCTCTAGATGCGGCCACTGCAATGCCGCGTCCTGGAGGGAAACCTCGGGACTGGCACAGGAGACTTGTATAAAGATAACGGGGTAAAACACCATTGGTACAGGAGGGAGAACATGGAAGGAGGAGGGACGAGACAGTCCAGAATATTAGGAATGTCACGGCATCTGACACATTTGACACGAAAGCTGCCCTTGACAAAAGGGAACTAATGAGGAATGCCTGCTGATAAGGTCTGGGTACATCTACACCGACCAAAACGTAATAACTGACATCCGTCCCCGTATGATCAACCAGACAAAAAGTGGGGATCCATTTTCACTGCAAAACAAAGCTCTCCAGCAGGTGGACCATCAGACACAGGCAGAAAACCCAGACACGCTGGCACAGTTCCATCCTCAGCCCCATGGGAACCCAAGTAATTTCTAGATCAATTTGGCAACACTGTTCAAAATGAGAACCCCGGCTGGCTGATTTCAGAAACAGGGACAACTGGAACACAGACTCTCCTAGAAAGGTGCTATTAAAACCAGGAATGACCGATAACCGAGAAGGGTGAGTGTTTCTAACCTTAATCATGGCTTTGAGAAATTAGTGCTCACTAAACTGTAGAAAGGTGACAGGCAGGGAGAACCGAGAGGGATCACTAGCGTACCTCGCACTCTTACCTGCGTGCTTCAGCGGAGCCAACACCGAACTAGAGAGTTCACTTGGACCGTGCCTCAATGACTTTGCGCACCTCCCCCCGAATCGCATCAACATCTGTCAGACAACTGCTGAAATCTCCGCATTAATCTCAAAACCTCCCCCATCGCTCAATCCGTGACTCATCTCGAACTCTGCAAGCAACACATATTCTACACTTTGATGTGGAAGGACAGACGTACCATCCTCGCAGCTGCTCACGGTATTAGTAACCGAGTGATTAATGTGGCCTGCGTTCAGGTGAGCGACACCCTCGCCTGCATGGCTCGCTGACGAAATATGATGATATTTCAATTAACTGAAAACACAATAAAGTATCGGCCTCTGCTGAACCACCACTAAACGAGCTTGTTTTAAGAGCTGGAAGGGTAATTAACACGTAAATATTGCTGAAAACCACCACGACAGACATTTTCTTCACCATGACGAAAATACTGAAAATGTGTTGCGAGGTCGCAACACAAGACAAAAATCAGCCAGTCCCTTAAAACTCCCAGTCGACAATCATACAAAAATCATTCATTTTTAAAAGTGGGGAGAAAAGCATTCACAAAGAACTTGCAATGGAAAACAAAACATTAAAATGCATATTAATGCTTGACACCTTTCCTTTTGCAGCAATAGCAAGGTACCTCCATCATACAGGCACTTTCCTAGGTCATACTATCGAGTATCTGAGGAATATTTCAATCTGAGAGAACAAAACAACAAACTTAAAGAACTCGTCAATATTAGACTCACATGCCTTAACAGGCAAGTAAGGAATTCATTGCTGGAGTATAATAGCAAATGGGCCTCAAAGCACTTATAAAGATACAACGCGCCAACTGCATGACGCCCCTCTGAGGAACAGAATGTGGCAGAGGACGGCTCAAAGGTCCAAGAGTCAAGCCCCGTGCTCTGTCTGTGTGGAGTGTGCAGCTTCTCCCTCCGTTCCCGTGACGTCTGGTGCACACATGCATGAGGGTACCGCGATGACCCCCGAAGCCCCACACGGGGCTGTGCAAAGGACATCAATTTGCCGGGCTGACTCTGTATGGACGAGACTCCGAGCAAGGCTGGAAACAGATACCACATTTGCCCATAGAGGTGACATGGCCCACCGCGGCAAACCAGAATGCAGTGGAACACTACACTCCCTTTCCTCCATACCTCCAGAGAAGCTCCCTTGTAGGCCCATGCTCAACCACATCCCGCCATTCTGCTGTACTCGTGTTCCTACTGTGAACTCTGGAGAAAAAAAAAAAAAAAACCTGTTTTTTTCGTTATTCTATAACACGTGGTATAAACCCACCTCAAACCACCCAATCCTGTAACCAAAAGTTTATGTTTTCCTGTTTCTTACTGCATCCACATTGTAACACATTCGAAGAACCAAGTCATCGCCATGCAATAATCTTGAATACTACTAAGCCTGAATAAGTGATTGCAGGAGAGAGAGACTTTTTAACGTGAGGCATTTCCACTAAAAGCCATGTGTGTCAAGCTTTGAAAGTAGGGGCAAACTTGAACCAGCATTTTCAGGTACAAATCTTTTAAAATCCACTTCAAGTAAACTACTGATTACAAATATAATTCCAAAGCACAGGGATGAAACAAAAAAAGTAATATTTGCAATTAATGTTTATTCCATCAACAGAAACATGAACAAATAAGCTACAACAGACCAGAAACTAGGAAGCAAAGTAACTCACAAACTAGGCTACTACTCAGTACCAGTTAAAAAAACGTTCATGCAAACCATGGCCCGTTTGAGAGACCGAGCAGGGCTAAGACATCCACTGTCAGCTTTCACAGTTCTGAAGCTCGCACACAGCCCAGTGGAGAAGACCCAGCTATCCACCAGCACGAACTGTGGCCCTCGCACTACAGTCAGGCCCGTGAAAAGTCAACACAGGAGGCCTAACCTCACTGCTTGGATAAGAGTCTCAAATACAACGAGCGACAGAGTCATCTCTCACTTGACTTCATGCAACTGGAGCCTTACATCCATGGAAATGTATTTCATCCAGGTCTGAGCCCCGAAGACAGATAACAGCACGTCTTAGACCTACAAGAGAAGCTTCCGCAGTCATGCTGCACCCTTACTTTTACTGTAGTTTTTGCAATTAATATTGCTTTTTTGCTAAATCAAATAGTTTTGGAGCAAGCAAACACCTCCCCACCCCAAAATCAAACTCTGAACGTGTGTCAAGTTAAAACTCTGCCGGGAACAAAGACACCTCTTTTCTGAGGAGACAGTGCATTGTGACATTAGCAGCTTTGCTTCAGAAAGGAATCATAGGAACAAAAGACGCAGTTTTACAGAAAAATCTTTGCGCAGTAGGAGTGAAGGGCCAGACGGCCACCATGAGAAGAGTAACAGGGGACTGCGATGATAATGTAAGAACGTCCGGGTCTCGACGGCCCAGACCACACTGTCAGCAGGAGAAATGGGAAGAGGTGACAGAGTGAAGGACAGGGGACAGGGAGGGGGGTGATTTCCTTCCAATAAATAATATGGCCATCGAAGATTGATTAAACGAAGCGGATCCAAGGGTGGCGAACAGATTAGGAGTCGAACATGACCATGTTTACATTTGGAAGAACCGGAAAGACGGTCAGGTCCCCGGACGGCCACTGTGTCGCAAAAAAATGAGACGAAAAAAAGAGCAGTTTACGCGTGCTGAGCAAAGGGTACACGAATGGGCCTCTTGTATTTAAAACACACACCCCTAGCTAGCTAGTAACCCATTTCAAACGAACAAAAAGCAACGTATTAACGACGCAAGAAAGGGGAAGGTGAAAAGGCGCTTCTCCCAGAAGCCAGGGAAAGCGCATTTTAAACGAACGTTAAGGGTTAACGAAGAGGAAGCGACGGGAAGCAGGCCGTGTGCTAGACGGCTAGCTGGCCGCGGAAACACGGCGAGGTGGCCGCACAATGTTGGCGAAAATGACCGGAACGTCGTTAAGTGGTGGAGGGGGGGAGACACCGTCGGTGTGAGGTGGCTCCCGGCGACACGCGCGGGCTGCGCTCCTCGCGCCACGACTTTCGCTTCTTTCCCCGCCGAAGCCGAAAGCGCGAGCCTTTGGGTTTCTTTTTTTTTTTTTTTTTTTTGGCCGCCCCGAGATTTGCGCACACCCGGGTCCGGCTCGGGGAGCGAGCGAGCGAGCGGGGCGGGTGCGCGCAGGCAGCCAGCGTGCACCTACCTACCGAACCTTGTGTATTTAAAATACATACCTTTAAAAGCATGGGGGGGAGGACTTTTGTCTGTCCCCCTCCTAAAAAATAATAACAACAATTCCCTGGAATCCGCCACCCGTCTCCAAACGGCAGCCGCGCACACGAACGGTGCATTTAAACAATGCCGTTACACGTGCCTTGCAGTTTTACAACCGCCTCCTTATTTTTGTTACTCTCGAATCTGACAGCTGTGTAATTTAAAAAATAATAATAATAACTTGTAGCTAAGTGGAGCTGGCGTAGCCTGGCTGCCACTCACCCTGGAGAAGAGCGCCCCCTTCCTCATGTCGCACGATCGGCGTTGCAGGGATTCGGGGGGTGAACACGTAAAGCTGGACAAACAGTCTCAGGTTCCCCCTCTCGGCGTCCGTGCTGCTTTCTCACTACGAGTTGCGTTTTTCTTCCTTCGGCGAGCTCCTTTCAGTCTTCAGAGGCGCATATTGTCGGAGACTCCCGGTAGCCCCTCGGCCGCATCGCTACGTGGCCGGCCCTGGTGTCGCGCACCGCAGCGTATCGCGCTCATCCCCGCGCTCAGGCCGCCGTCTGGGCCGCGTAGGCGCGCCTATGCCGAGGCTCTGCGCTCCCCCCAGAGGCGAGCGGTGCGCGACGCGCGTTCATGTCGCTGTACCCGCAGTGAGGGGAGGGGGAGCTGAAAGTGAAACCTTGGTGTTGGATTTAAAAAATGTCCAAGTACCTAAATCAGAATCACTATAATCTTAAACGCTTTTATTTAAATGATGCACGGAAAAAAAATTAAAAAAATTAAATCCTTCCCAAAATTAAAAATGGATCGTTTTACAGTTTCAGGTTTAGATGGGTTATTGCTGCGATTCACTGAATGTGAAAATTTTGAACAAGTAAGCACACTACACGAACAAAAACAATAAATCAGGGGCTGTGGAACTTTTAATCCGAGGATGCAAATAACAACGTGGGAACCATGCTGGGAACCAAGAAGAGGATTACCACATCATAAGCGCATTCACAACTCAAAATTAAATAATTTTCAAAATAGTTCAAAATCTGCAAAATAGTTCAAAATGACCATTTACACACAAATACATTAAATTTATTCATCCATCTTTTTTCCAGCTGCTTATCTTGGTCAGATAGATGGGGGGGTCTGCAGCCTAAGCCAAAGCAGGGGTACAACCTGGATAGGATGCATATCCATCAAAGGGTACATATACACACAACTCAGTGGTGCCATTTAGCCTAAGTGCATTTTGGACAGCAAGAAAGAAGCCACAGAACACAGAGAGAGCATGCAAACTTCATACAGAAAGGAGGCAGGGTTCAAACCACCCAACCCCAGAGGTGTGAAGCAATAGTGTTTATATTAATAATTTAAAAAAGAATAAAAATCCAGCCTATCACAAAAGTGACATTTCCAGATATTTCATAATCTTAACAAACCCCCTAAATACTTACACAACACGAAGGTAAATATACCTGATTGTAAAAAGATTATGAATAAAGGAGATCAAACATCTTGGGCATTACATACCTTTCAAGTAAATCTCACCCATATCTAAGAAATGACTGTGGAGAAGCCTTAAAAAAAATCTTGCAATGTTGCCTGCAGGGCTGCGTGTGTGAGAGGCGGGACTGCTGTAGTTAGAAAGCAAAGGCGTCATACAAAATATTCAATTTCTATATTTCTCCGGAAGAAAACAGCAAAACCAAAACTGTGTGTTCCCACATTATATGCCATTTCCACTGCCTAGTAATGCTTCTGTTATAAACCATACACTAAAATGGGACTATAGATCATTTGCATTTAGCAAAATGAGGACAGCTCTAATGTTTGCTGAGCTGCAACTTAGGTATTCATGCTTTCTAAATTACATGAAAGAAAATTGAATTCAAAGAATTGTTTTTCCTGTATGAAAAAGTGAGACGTGGTTATAATGTAGATTCTGTGCATCACATCCTTGGAAGCCTATTCTGGGCACGTGTCCGCGTCATACAACAATGCATCAATCAAGTAAACATTTTTATTGCACAAACTTGCCCAGCTATATCCAAATAATCATTCTGTCTCAGGGACCAAAATATGGGAGCAAAATATGTCTTTGTTACTGTTGTCACCAGACACGGACTACAGGGCCAATAAGCAAGGGAGGTGAGGATGCAGGTGTGAGTACACAGGGGTTTAAATAAAATGAAAGAATGCAACCATCAAACTGCCCTGAACACAAAAGGTAAATAAAGCAATGACTCAAAGGACAGCAAGGCAGGAATAGAACATGGGAACCAAATAAACAAGGCACAGAACAGGACTAAGACTGGCAGTGACAATAGCAAACACACAGCAAAGACAATAGGAGAGACATGGATTTAAATACCATGAAATACAGGTGAAACACATGAGGGCAATCAGGGCAACTGGTACACACAGAAGTAGCCTATATTGTCCTAGAAGATAACCAATCATTTATGACTAAGGTGGACTCTATTGTGTGACTAATATGTAGTGATTTTGAACAATTCAAAGATCTATGACAGACTATAAATCTAAATATTCATACGAAGTATTTTTTTAGTAGGCTTGGCTGATTTTTATATATGTTTCATGGTAATATGTACAAGAAAGTGCAAACCTGAGACAGGCAGTCCAGAAGCTGCCTTTGGTATCACGTTAAACTTGACATCCATACCTTCTGATTACTATGTGTATGAAGTAACCTAAATGAAGAAGGCTTGACAAAAAGTGGGAAGCAGGACTGTGTAGTGTCTTTGCGGTCTAGCATGCATGGGTGTATCTGTGCAGGAGATCAGAGTGCACAGCCCTTGATCTCAGAGCGCAACAGTGTCTGTCATGGTTCACGTCTTGGAGTCTGGTGGGTCTACGAGTACAGGAGTTTCAGAAACAGAGCTGATGGAGAACATCAAATGACCACACCCATGCATATTTCCCCACACAACTACATAGTTACACAGTCAAGACATACCTGTAACCCAGTCTGCCACCCGTAAACACGCATTTTCACAGCCTTTCATAATTCACACTTCAACCGGCAAAGCCACAGAGTGTCAGGTGAATTCATCTCGTTCCCATGTTAGTAGTCTATGTCAATGTGCAAAATGCGAAACCGTTTCAATCACAAAGGAGGTGGGAATGGCAGTTGTAGGCGGGGCCGAGGGCAAGATATGTGTTGCCTGACCAAAATATATCTCAACGGTAAACAGAGATGGGAGCAACAACAATTGCTTTCATGAGTAGTGACCGCAATGTATGACTGTGTATTTGTAGGGCAAACAAACAGGAAACTAATGTTGACTTCCTATGTGAAAGAGAAACTAAGGGTGGTGCATCAATCTTTATATTGGAATATATTGTAACATAAAACTGATTTCATGAACCTTATCAAAACCCTCAGATAAAGGCAAGACAGTGACAAACCTTTGGTAGGACAGTCAGCCTATGTACTGCTGGTGTCTTAATGTCCTTGTCAAAATATTAAAAGAATACATTAATAATATGTTATTAATGTAATTGCCCGGCTGCTATGTCTTATTCTTTTGTTTCCCCTCTATTTGTCCCTGTTGCTAATATTTAGTCTGACAAACCACTTCCTTTCAAATCAATGAATGTCTTCATGAGCGACATCAGTAATCTGTTCAATATCTCCATCGGCATTCCATTGCTGGCTAAACTCCATATCCAAGTAAACGATTCTCACTAACTTTTCGGCAAGATTTTGTTGGTGAAACTGAAAGGACTGGATTTTCATATCATCTTCCTGTCATACTGTTCTTTGTTAAGTGAGACTGTAACATTGTCCTGTGGTTCTTGTTTCGCTATTACACTCAATCACCAAAATAATCATACATTTAAAAAAAATACTGTTCCATGTAAATTACAGCTTGAAATTTAAACTGATTAAATTTTGTTATATGACAAATCAAAGTGCCATGGAATGTATGCCACTGTCCACTGGCATCATTAAGTGATTAATAGAAGGCTATGGCCGGCATATAAAATTCATTTACATAACAGAAAAGTAATGGTCATTTACTCAACAAAAAGACGTCATTAGAAGTCAAGACCCTTTGTCTACAAAATATATTAGGGAAACTCTTAACCTAGGACAGGGTTACAGGAAACCCGCACGTTTGGAAATCTGTCAGTGACCTCCTCATTCACAAACATGTAGTATAGACCTATAATTTGTACATAATACTTGTAAAATTAAGTAATAGCGCCATCCTGTGCTACAAAGAGAGATTTTTCAGTCCTATTCTCCTTATCAATTCTTCACCGATGTACTTCTGCTTTAGATCAGCAAACCTGAACATATTAAGAGTTTATAAAGATACTCTCTCTCACACACACACAGAGTTAATGAAAACATCCAAACGACAGCCTGTCTAAAAATAAAAAACCTGACACTTAAGAGTGTATTAGGTAAAAAGAAAAAAAGAAAGAAAAACAAAGCAAGACGAACAGCGTGTTAGGCTGAAGATTGTAAATGAAGAACGGGAGCTTCATGATGGTAAAGAAATGAAACTGTTTAAACATATATTTTTATAGACTATATTTCATTAAAGTGTTGGGTTGTACTTTGGAAGTAGGTATTTTAAGTGCTACACTAAATCAAACTATTACCCACCTATTTGCTTTCTGAGATGAAGACGGGGAGAGCGCCAGTTATGCTGAGGGAGAGCAGCCTTACCAAAGCGGATGAGATGGATTATTCATGGTTCAAGGCCGCCGGCGTCCCCACAGTCACAGAAGCGACGTGGAGTGTCATATCTGTGTAACAACACTCACTGGCAAGAGGCTACTTGACACATCGGTATTTCCCTTCACAATAAAGGGGACACTGCATGAGAATAACCCCGGAGCCTCTTATGATCCTGTAATATCACGGGATGAATGAGAGGAACGAAAAAATACGGACGATTTTCGCAGTGTTTCGCCTCCTTCGTTTCAAGCAGTGATTACAGTTTTAATAACTACGATTTTAATAGGCGTAAATGAGTCGTGACAATACAATATAATACTCTGGCACCAGATTTGCACTGTGCTCTCCGGAACACTTGTGACAATAAAAATTGACTTGAATAGCTCGGACAAGCTGTACTGAGTTCTGCGGAGGATTTAAAACGACATACATTAAATGCTTGCGGGAATAAAAGACACAGGGTATGAGAGAGTCACATATTTCTTTTGGGCTGTAATGGCACGTCATGTAACGAGTGACAACACCCCTTTACCCATACACAGATGTAGTTAATTAATCGTGTACTTTTTTCAGTGCCATGTGGAAATAGGGTAATTCATCTTGCTTGCTAGATACAGAAGGGAGCAGGTCATCCTGCACACCCGGAACAGCTGGGGTTACGGGCTTTGTTGAAGGGCCCAACGGTAACATACCTGCTCTGCTCTGCGATGCGATACAACCCAACAACCTTCTGGACATGGAGTCCTAGGCCATAGAGCCACACACCATCCCTATCAAACCTGTCAGAGCCTGGACTTGATCCCAGGAAACCCTGGTCACAAGACAGTGGACACTCTAGGAGGCATACCCAAATCATTTATACATACGTAAATGGTCACTCTGCTTGCTGTGCGATTCACCCCAGCGACTTCTGGATGCGGTCACAGTGTTTCCTCACAGAGAGCGATATTGTCTCGATAAGTCACAGCACAAGAAGGATATAAAGAAATACTTCTGCAAAGATTTTATTAGAATCATTTACTATCTCCCCATATATTTTTTCTTCATGCATTAACATCAGCATTAACTGTTATGTAAATATGCATTCTGCTAAAACAAACATCCTGTAAGTCGTTATAGCAAGCCGTACTAAATCTAAAGCTCAGTGTTATTTTTCAAAACATACTGTCCAACTAATACCCAGAATGCACCTGCATTAGGAGAACAATTATTCCATAAACCAGGTTTATGTAGTTATGGGAAACAGCAGGAAGCCACTGAAAGAGTTGTAGTATCCCAGATCATCATAAACATAGGTGCCTGCCTTAAGTTGGACATACACGCTGTCCCCCACCTCGAGCTGGAGGACCGTGGCTGTGCTGGTGCTGTCATTATTATCTGGTCCTGCCTTGTCCCATACGGAGACCGTCCTCTCTTTATTTTTCATAAGAACCATATTGGTGTTGGCAGTGCTCTCTAAGGTGTTGAAAGACGTGAACCGGAAATAGTAGACCCCTTTCACCATGGCTGTGAAAATGCCTGTCCGCAATGAAGGTTGAGAGACAGCAGGGAGGGAAAACGAAGGACGAGAAACCATTAAAGTGTGAGCAAGACAATTACAGCACCTTCCATTCTGTATTTCTTTTTAAACTGAGTCATATTAGTCACATTTCAGATTTAGTGAATGCATGCAATAGATTTAACAGGTTGCCATTTTTAACAACAAACACCCATCCATTTTCTATAATAACTTATTCAGCATAGGGTCATGGTGAATATACAACTTATTCCAGACAGCACAGGCCATGGAGTTGAGCACACACTTAAACAGCTGGGCATCATGGGTAGTTTAAAGACATCAGTTCACCTAATCACGTGTTTTAAGACTATGAGAGGCAACCAATGCAAGCACAGGGAGAATATGCAAACTCAATTAATAACAATAATAATAATAATAATAATAATAATAATCATAAATTACCTGTTGATGGGTTGTAGTAATTACCAATGTTGGCAAACACCTTTGCAAACTGAAGGACTGTGTCAGTCTGGAAGGGTCCGATATTCCCAGATCCAGAGTCTTTCAGGGCCGCCGAAAACGCCACCTTTGGTGCCCCTGGAAGACAAACAGGAGTCACACTACATGTCAGGCAGAGCAAAGAGAGGAACATCAGTGGAGGTCTGACTTCAGGAATAGATTACCACCTCTCAGTTCTTTCTCCAGCTGTTCCACTCGTGCTCTCAAACTGCACAACTCAGAAGACAGGCTGCTTTTCTCCAGGTCTGAGACAGACTGGGCTGCCACATTGCTCTGCACCAGTCCAACGCAGAAACAACTTAACACCAAAGCTTGGCCTGCCTGCATTTCTTCAATTCTTTCCAAAGTGTCTTGTGGAAGATACACAGTGAAGTCTCGCTGTCTGTCATGCACTTGTCTGCACTTATATTACGGACGTCTGACTTGCTGCTGCACTAGAAAAATAGTTGTGTCTATCTAGGTATTTGCACGACGACTGCACCTCCACACCAAACGCAAACATTACAATGCTCAATTTTGTACGTGTACTGATCGTTCTTTAAAAGCACAACGGCATTTAAAATGTGTGCGGAATGTAGCTCCCTGAAGCAGTGAACAGCTGAACTCTCATTTATCTTCTTGCATGATGGATCGGTGTGTTAATAGTCGAGATCTGTGCACAGAACCTTAGCCACATGCAAAAACAAAGATGAATGACTGTGTTTTGCAAGACATGCCGTTTCCCAGCTGGTATTTACAGGTTTAAAAATGTTAAGAATGCAAGGAAAACGGACTCCTTCCTGTGTAAATGCCAGAACGGGAGTGATTTTCTGATAGTATGTGAATATTCGGTTACAAAAGTTTTGGCAGAATATCTCAAGTAAATATTTGGAGCTTCGGGGAATGGCAAGTGGATTCACAAAGCAATTAGTATTTTGGACATTTATGTTTGAGTATCCTTTAGAGAATAACTATCCGTTGCAAATAAGCAAATAATAATTAAAAAAAAGTGTAAAAATGAAGCAATTAAAAACCTTACTACACCATTCTTAAGAGATTTGTTGTGTCAGGTATTTTCGGTAACCACTAGCCCATTTAGGTCACAGTGATCTGGAACCTTTCCCAGAAGGCCTGGAGCTTAAGGAGGAGTTCACCATGACCGCAGGGA
Source organism: Gymnarchus niloticus (assembly GCA_009936485.2). Taxonomy (NCBI): domain Eukaryota; kingdom Metazoa; phylum Chordata; class Actinopteri; order Osteoglossiformes; family Gymnarchidae; genus Gymnarchus; species Gymnarchus niloticus. Next base: position 28,957,885 of record JAACJT020000001.1, on the reverse strand, counting down.
GGAAGCAAAAAATCTTGCCCAAGCAAGCAGACAGCATTGGTGCCGTGGACTGCTTGTGCGAGTACGATGTCCAGTCATTTCACACAAAGGAATACAGAACCACAGCCAGGCCCATTCAGTCTGCCTTCGTTGCGGAAACTAACAGTTAACAGTAGTAACTGCCATACGACTGACCGGAAAAAAAAAAATCACTAATTATTTAATTTAATTCCTCCTGCTCTTCATGAACGTACTGCAAGCTCACTACCGTGGGAAGTACATCAATTGAAAGCACATCCTGAATGCGATGCAAGCCTGATGTCTTTATCTGATTAAGTTTGTGATTCTCGTGACGCGTTTGTCTGAGGAGAGATCACACAGCCGCTGAATGCTTTTATATTTGAATTCAAACAAACCATCTTCCATATTGCTTAGCCAGTATAAGGTCTTGGTAACCCAGAGCTTGTTCCAGAAAGCACAGGGCAAACAGCGTGGGAAATCCTTGGCGGGAATGCCAGTATAACCCATATAGTGCCATTTAATTTGTTATATGAACTTGTATAATGATTGGGTTCAAGTCTCTGGTTTTCACCAAATGCTTGATTTTAGAACCTGGGATGTTTTTCAATGACTGTACTGGAAACATCAAAGTGGAAAAGTGGAAACAACTAACTATTTTTTTAGGGGCTGCCCTCCAAGGAGTCTTGCTATTTCTGACATTTGATGTAAGGTTCTGTCTTTAAATTAATCGCAATAATCTAGTCACTCATAGCCTTTGTATGTCTTGTTACAAAACATTTCCTACATCTGACATCTCCTTGCTTATAGTATTAGTATAGCAATATGACTGCCACAAATAACAATAATTTACTGCTAATGTGTACTGTATGGACCAGTGGTCTTGGGGGGGCGGTCAGTATTGCGGTCCTTGTATTGATATGTGGTTGTAAATCTTTGATTCTTGTCTACTCTTGATAATAGTGAATTCTGTTCATGGTTGTACTGTTCTAATGTTGCAATAAAGGACATGCTAGTGTTATTGATATACTGACCCAATATATTTGCGGAGCATCCATTTAAACGGACTCCTGTCATCTTTCCTCGTTTACTTTACGCCACCTAGTGTTAACACCAAACAGAAGTAAATCCCTTTCACATTCTTTTTCTTGAAGATGTTCCTTTTAAGTGTGCTATCCACGCTTGGTAAGAAATACAAAAGGTACATTTTTTTCTGCGTTTCAAAGACAAGTATTTTATTTTATTTGTTTAAAATGAGATGCGCTCATTTTAAACCCACAAAAGCCTCTATCGCCATTTGAGGTGAGGTTATTTGCACTTACCTTAACTTTTGCATAAATATTTGTCTCTTTGTGGATATTTAGTTTATTGATCGATTCAAGATATTTTATTTAAAATAGACCTTAAAGCACTTTTTTTATTATTATTATTGGTCAGACGTCGCGCAATGTACGATCTGGCTTCGATTTTATTGGCTGGTCTGTGTGCCAATCAGGACAATTAGGGTGGGAGGAACTTAGTGCATTAAATAAAACGAAAGCACTGCATTGCAATCTATGGCTCCGTTATCCTAACAGGATATAAAATGCTTAGATGTAGCTTCCTTCCAGCTTGGTGTCTTTAAATAAAAACTAGTTTGTCATGAGTAAGGTAAGACCTTTCAGCTTATGTATTGTTGGACATTTTTATGCGTGACATTTAAAACGAAAGTTTTCAGGTGAGGAGTTTTTAGGTTTTTAACCCATAAATCATTAGTTGCACAAAAAAAAGTTATAGCTTTAATACTAGATCATAATTATAGTAGTAGTTGTAATAACAATAAAAATAACTGCCATTAAATTAGCAGCTGTTGAACTATTATTATATTACTACTACTACTATTAACAACCACAATAATAATAATAATAATTCTTCAGTTCAGTTTTCTATTCAGAGAACCAAACCCATCTGAGTTGATATTAAAAAACATGAGAGAAAAACATCGACTAGTATTTCTCATATTCTTGTTCTCCATTAGTTTAGTATTTTCTTAACCTGCATCAATTGAAAGAATTATTGTCTGGGTGCCTGATAGCCTTCAGATTAACTACAAGATTTTTTAAGCCCACTTGATGCCACACTGGTATATCAACAGCTTGTTGTCTTGTATGCTGCCTGCTTCTCCATTTGATCGTTTTTATTGTCTGAGTCTAGATTGAATGAAAGTATGGGGTTTATTTATGACTCAAGGTTCCACTGATTCTACAGCTCCTGGCAGTGTTTCATCACCAGCTGCCCATCTCTTACTACAGCATGTAGTAATAAGTCAGTCAAACTGAAGTAAATATTCAGCTCACCCACCCATCCATAGCTCTTTTCCTATACAGAACTACAGTAAACCTGGACCCTGTTCCAGGCAGCACCGGGCATATGGACACCACGGAAGTAATGCCAGCCCAGCACAGGGCAAAGACTTGTACTGATAATCAGACACTAAGGGTTTCTTTTTAGTGATGCCATTTTTTGCACATCTGCATGTTCTTGGTAAGAAAGTCACACAAACCAGGGGGAAGATGCATCTTATACACAGAAAGCCAGGAAAATCAAATGCACATCCCTGGAGTTGGGAGACCACAGTCCCCCCCCCCCCCCCCCCCCCCCCAAAAAAAAACCAATAACTAAAATAAAATCACAAAAAAAAAAACTGGGGCAGGGTGTGTGTGGGTGGGTGGTTGAGGTGGGGGGTGTAGCAGATAGATTAGTTA
>JAACJT020000001.1:28944999-28955044 GCA_009936485.2 Gymnarchus niloticus | reverse complement strand
CACCGTCACCAGTATGTCCCAAACCCCCCAAAGCCAAACACCACCCCCCGGGATGAGGGCACCCCAGCCCCCCCCCCCCCCCCCCAAAAAAAAAAATGAGCTTATTAATTTGTAATACAGTCAGAACAGTTTTGGTGGGCTGTTTCTCTGGTGGTAATGTGATAAGCGTGACTGACAGACACTTTGAAATTGCAATGAACTGACAAGGTCCCAGTGTTAAATCCTGCGTTTAATTGAAATGGGATGAGCTGAAATTGCTATTCAAAGACAAGGTTGGTAACACGAGCCAATCCTCACAGACTCCCGCATCCAAATCACAGGCAAATGTTGTAATCCCAATTAATCCAGTCTGAAAGTCCAAAAACCCGAGATAGCATAAACAGCGACAAATCCAAAGCGATGGTAAAATTGCCGCAATATTACCTCCAAGCATCAATAGAGGGTGCTAAACACCATTCAGACCGCTCAGATTAACAGGCAAAACAAGTACAAGTGGGGCAGACGTAAAGGACGTGAAACAGTTCGGAAATACATTTGTCTTTTTCTGCCTTTTTGATTTGCTACTACTAATTTTTACATTGTAGGCAGTAAAAAAAAAAACAGTTGAAAGCATTATCTACAGAGGTACGCATAACTGGTGCGCAGCTGCGCATGAGCGACCAAAATCAGAAACGTGCGCGATGAAATATTTCGAGACTTGCATTCGCATACAAGAAATATCAGCTATATTATCAGAAATATAGATCAGCTACGGTTACAATAGAAAATAACCAGCCACCAAAGATTACAAGGATTTAGTTAAAGTTTTTACAAAGAGCTAGATTTTGCTTTGAATTATTTCTTTACCAATTGAGTGATACATAAAAATCATCAAAGATAATGCATGATGTAGTATTCCTGAGTAACAGGATATTTTGTTAATATAGCCATGTCACAATTATTCAACCCCTATATAATATTGCTGTTTTTAAAACCTTCTGCTACTTTCTACAGTCCAAAGTGCTAAAACATAATTAAACCTTTGGGAACGCTATAATGATCCTTAATTTGCTTCAGATGTAATCTATAAATAAATCCCACCAATGAATGTGTTCAAAGTGAGTTGCAATCAGGGTTAAGACTATGGAGTTTTCACAGCAGCTGAATGAAGAAATGATTTCAATGCACCTGAAGGTCTATACATCAGGGCATAAGTAGACTTCTCAAAAATGTAATAATGTAACGTTCCAAGAGACATCACTGGGAGCATTATAGGGAAGTTTAAAACTCATGGTACAGCTGCAAAGCTGCTTTTGTCAAGATAAATTCCATTAAAGCAAGTCATTAAAGAACGTAAATTTTCGATTTTCTCATGTTAAGGTGTGTTAATTCACTGTACGAGACCTAATAGTGTTAACTGACAGTTGATGCATATTAATTTATATACATGTTAATATGCAGTCAAAGCTCAGATGTGGGTATAGTGAAAGTTTTACAGTCGGAGTATCTTGGCCGATCACACAATGGTGGGAACAAACTGTTTTAGTAATCCACATTAAAGTGATTTAGGGGGTTCAAACACATAGTGCTGTTTGGGCAATTATAGGCCCCCTCTGGGGACCTCTGCTATGGTTTTATGGAGGGTTGAAGCACGCAGTGCTGGTATGGGCAATAGTGGCCCACTTCTGGGGTTTTGGTTGTGAAATTATGCAGAAAGCAGTGATTGGGGAGTTCAAGCACATGGTACTGCTAAATGGGGGTCAGCTGCATTTGGGCGTGGCCACACATAGACAAGCTAGGATTTTTAGGAAGGTCAAAAACACAATACAGAAACTCTTATTGGAATCCCTCCTTTAGTCCATGGCCAAGCAAAATGCTTTCACTAATTTGCATAATTCCATGCTAATCAGAATGCAGCTCTCATCCCAGCCCAATTGCCAATTTCTTCAGTTCAGTACAGTACATCCCAGCACAGCGTGCTTCATCCCAGCAATTTGTACTGCCCATCAAAGTGTGCTTCAACACCCCAATCACCAATGCTGCCCAGCCCAGTACTGCGTGCTTCAACTCTGCAAATACTGCTTTCTGCGTTACTCAGAGGTCAGTGCTTTCCTCACCACTTTCTGCTGTTCTCACTGCTTTCTTCGTTATACAGCGGTCCATGCCGTCCTTTCCAGCGCTGAATGCTTGAAACTCCTAATCATCACTTGCAGTTATGTTTTTAGATAATTACTGATCACCGCAGACTGCTGATTCAAGCAATACCACATTTTTCCAAACTGGAGGAAAAACCAAGGACTTGTTTACAAAAGTGTGTTTTGCAAACTTTGCAAATTAGTAGAAAAAGAGCAGCAAATCTTAATGGTGTCACTAGCAAATTGGTAGAGCATGGCTTATGGAAGCAAAAGAAAAAGGAATTTTGAAGCTAGGCTGAACAAAACTGAAGCATAGGGTAACTGGGCAAAATGGGGGGGCTTCGCTTCCCCAATAGACAGTCGTGGGCCCTTTTGGGAGCCTGAGTAGTGGGTGGGCATCTGCAGCACTGGGCAGAATTTGGCATTCCTATGAGTAGAGGATTTGACTGCGCATGCGATTTTAGGGCATCCTTTGCATACAACAAAGGGAACCACTGTCACCATATTATTGAACTATGACTGATTTTTAACATGATATTGATCCAGAATCTGCGCATAGTTACGAGCTACAGAACCTCAAGAAAAAAATGCTAATATTTTTCTTTTAATGTGATACTATAGCTTGATTTTTTTTTTATTTTTTCCATACGCTAATATTAGAAATTAATAATAAACTTCTGTATGATCAATGACCAATGTATCCCTGAGGTATGCTCAATCTTTCAGCTTATCATTCTTTTAAACTATTAAGTATTAAATGTTACTGTATTCTCACAGAACTGTAGAAAATAGAATTTTTTAAAAATGTCAGTACACCTAAGTGAATAGATCATCCTGAAAACATTCTATGCCGTGCTGTTAACAATAAAGGTCTTTCATTTGACATGAAATTGAAAGGAATGTTCTCTGATTGCAATTACTCACTGCCCCATCACCTGTTCCTCCTCCTCTGCCTAATCACTGAGCATTAGATAACATTCCTATCAGAAGGCCGTCTGCAACTCAGAGACAGTTAATCTACAGTCCAGCAGGTGGCAGCAGAGGACTGGACAGTTAGGGTTTGGGACCTCCCACAACTGTTCAAGAGAACTAAACTGATCGACAAGCTCTACATTTGCTTCCTGAGGTCCAGACATGGGGGAGGGGAGGTAACTTTTGTCTCCATCACCAAGGCAACGCCCGTCTCTGCCCTTGTCATCCTTGAAAAACGTGAAGGTTAGTGGTGGTAGGGGATTGGACATATTGACCACACCCTGTAGCACAGTGGGAGGGGGGCAAGTGAGATGACAGAGAGAAGGGGGGTGGCCATCGGGGAAAGGGACATTCATGGGGACACAATGATAGAGGCTGACTGTATGAGTAAATTATTTCTTTTTATTTTCTTTGACTCTCTTGACCACAGGAAAATTGCTTAGACAAATAAGAACTACAATGATACAATAGTGCAACAATTTGCAGTACAGCATCACTAGCGAAGCCCTATTGTCAGTGTGAAGCAGTGAATGCTTCACAAAATTCAACACTGGATAACAGAAGCTTTTACAAATGTTCCTGAAACGTTTATCACTCAGATTGTGTTTTTTTTTTTTATCTTTATCATTTACCCTGAGATGGTGGTTGTGAGATGCTTTTCAATAGCAGTGGAACAGAATGCTAAAACAATGGAAGATTTACTCTGTTTGAGCTTTCCCTACAACTGACATTTTGTTCTGGTTATCACACACAGTAGCTGAGAATGTGGTCCAGCATTTTATCCATAAATGGCAAAGAATATGGACGTTACTTTGAGTCCTCATAAAATAAGGAGTAGACCAAGAAGTTATGAAAAATATTATTTCTGCGTAAATCCCAAATGACTACTAGGCTACAACACTCTACTGAATTATGTTTACCTTGGTTTATGACCCCCTTCCCCTACAACCTCTTCCTCATCATTTCGTCTCAGATCGTTGTCGAAATGATTCTGATGCTTGACTACAGCCAACTGCCCCTGGGAATGGTGGCATTGACCAGCCTGCAGCAGTGTTTCACTAATGTCCTTTTGAGCTTAAATCAGCCAAAGGAACTGCTTACCCCGAATGTCTCCTACTCAGAAATCCAGGCATTGATCACACAGATCCTGGACCTATTAGAGCGCCATCCTTTCCCTGTTGCCCAGCAGTTACCCAGACACAGTGACTCAACGTCTAAGGAAAATTGGAGTGCACCTCGAGAACTGAAGATCAACTCATAAACAGGCAAATGAGGACGAACCAGCAAGGGCATATCTTTGATACCAAAGAACCTGAATTAAGTTCAGCTCCCAGTGTTCATAACCTTGAGCAGAGGAACATCCTGAAAGGGGTGAGCCTGCTGAAAAAGACCCCTACGCAAAGGATCACTCCTCAGACATAAATGCAGATGTTTTCCCCTACATGCTCAAGCACTGTGGCCAGTAGTACCAACACATTCTCAGGCAACACAGCGTGGAGTTTGTAGAAGTGACTATTCAAGGCATCAGCAGCCTCTTTCTGCAGACCAGGATAAAGTAGCTAAGGGTGGCTAATGGATAAGAGCACGAGGTACAAGACGATCTGTGCAGGCTGCAAGGGGAGAAGGAAATTCACCAGTGCAAGGGCAAGCTGCCTAAAAACAGCTTCTCTTCATGAGGTCCTCATTAAGCTTTAGGAGCACTGCAACTCCGCATACCCAAGCTGTTACTTAGCGATGACCACCGCCACATCTCTATCGTGGGAAACTACAGTGACGTGAAATCCGCTAAGTGCCTCCTACTGGATTTTCAGCAAAAGGAGGGTGACATAAGGACAGGTAGAACCAGCCACTCTAGTCCTTTAGAGCTGGAGGGTCAAGAGAGTCTCAGAATCTCACCTGCATCCACTGCACCACAGGTCAGAGGGCAGTGGATGCAGAAGACTAGCAGTGCTCACGAGACAGGACCAGACAGGGATGTCAAACTGGCTGCTTGATTCAAAGGACAGCAGATCAACACGATGAGACAGTGGGGTAGAATAAATAATACACTTATTGCCAAGGATCCATGAAAAGATCTGTCCTCCTCTACAGCTGCTGGGATGTATTGTGCCAGGCATATATTATGTGACAGGCCACTGGTGGATGACCAGCTGACAATCAACACCGTGCAGCACTGGCATGGGACCTGGGGTTCTCAATCTGAAGAATGTGGAGAAACAAAGTACATTATGGACTGGGAAGAGATCCTCATGAAGGCGGCCGACTCTCTGACTGCCAGCTCTGAATCCGTGTCCTCCAGGGAAAGCACCCCTTCCACGGTCTCTCAAAGTCCTACACATCACACCGGTCCGTTCGGACGCTGCGGGACCTCCTTCAACATGCCCCACCAGGGCTCGAAAAATTAGGAGACGTGTCAACAGCTTCTGTGGTCAGGTTAGATCTGAAGAGACATGAATAGGATGGTAAAGATAAAGATGGTCAAGTGAAAAAACAAGATTCATTCAGGGACAGAGCAGAGGAAGGAGAGGTCTACAGTGTGTAAGTGTTATTTCCTAAAGCTGTGTGTCATCACGTGAATGAATCCTATGACAATTAGCTTAAGGATGTGATTTCAGGCATTCAGATGACAGAGAGCCTGTCTGAGAGAGAGGTCACCCTTCTTTTGAGTAGCGGGAACAAAGCCTGGGTGGAGACGTGCTAGGAGAAGCTTAAGAAAGTGGTTGCCATGGTCGCCACAGACTTCTGTGTCTAAGAGCTGATGGTAGCTAAGCTTGGGATAGCCGACCCAAAGGCTGACACTCCACAAATGAGCTGTATGTTTCAGGAAATTCAAATTCAGCCTGGAAACCCAAACCTCTTTGTTACTGGGCCGAAAATGTTGTGTTCTCAAGTCATCAGATCCCTGAAGGAGGCATTCAGCATTAGTGAAAAAGAGAAGAAAGTGGAAGCAAAGATGTCTGTAGAGCTGGGTGGGCCATCTTTCACAGCCTCGTCTATCCATACTGACAATGTTCCTTTTTTAAACAAGACAGACTTACTCCAGCAGCCATACTTTGTTCAGCAAAGACCGAGTTCAATCCAGGAACCGTCAAAACAAATCAGAGATGCAGGAAACAAATGAAACACCTCAGCAAAACACAACACTGAACAGAGTAACTCCATCCAAAGATTCAAAAATAATGATACAGGGACTGCAACAGAAGTTGAAGGTAATTGGAAAGAACATATACTCAAACAGAAGGTAGAAAGAAGTAGGCTCAATGAAGAGTGGTTGGGGTGAGTGGGTTCATGTTTATGCCGACATCATTGCATAGCACACAGAACACTGCTATTAATTTGGGGCATTGGAATCTGAAACACAGGTATGAATATAGACCTTTCCAGACAAAGGAGTGGCCATTACCCACAGCTCTTGACAAAGAGGATGAAAAATCTCTCACCAATCTTAATAGGCCCAACTGGACTCCTTAAGAAAATTTAGCCAGAGGGAAGGAAAATCAGACCTGTTCCTGTGGAGAATTTGGTTATTCCTTGGACAAGACAGACTGCGATGTTTCCCTGTGCTTCACAATCCATGTGAACTGTAGGGTTTGCTCCAAAACCCCAGAGGTCCGAGGTGTTAGAGGCACCAGCTACACCAAGGTACCTATCAGCCTACCAGGATATAGCAGGACTGAAACAGTCGCGGTCCCCCACAACAGGCCTGATGGGGTTACGTTGCTTCCTCTCCTCTTTGAGTTTTCCAGAGCTCCTCAGGTACTCTTTGACATGGGGCTGTCGGCACAGCAGATGACGTTCATTCATAATTGAAAATACCTAAATTGAGCTGAACATTTAGGAAAAAGAACAAACTGGAATCTAGTGGGTACACTCTCAAGTCACAATTGTATACCCTGTATACTTAGGATGCACGTCATTGTGTGGCCCATGGGCCACTGATGCCCCCTGGAGGCCAATATAGCAGCAGGCAACATAATTAAATGAAAATATACGGAAAACTTGATTAGGACAGCTAGCCTCATAAGCATGACCCTCCACTAAAAATCAGTAGAGAACGCTTGCCTATACTCATACGGAGAGTGTCAATTAATGTATAATTCACATCCAATAGCTTGTCCACAACAGGGGCATGAAGAATGATCAATACAGTAAGGTACATACTATCATTAACTCTGCAGAATAAGTTGACTTTTTCAGTAAAACACTGGTATTGAAAGTGGCAAGTTTTTTGTGATCTGCTTTGATCTATAATTTTAGCAGCAGTATTTCACGCAATGATGTGTTTTTTGAGGCAGTAAGCAGGGATTAGCTCCAGAATCGCAGAGAGCATTAGCCTGTTTATGCATATGACTACAATTAGCCTATGAAAGTATTGCCTCATGTATTCCTCAGATGGTACTCTGTCAGGCGAGGCACACTCTGATTGGTTTCTGTCAGGTCAGTGGACCTCTGGAACGTCATTCTACTTACATCTCACCAGCTACCACTCTCCTCCGCCTTGCAGGACTGCCATCCATCTCCTGGGGCTCAGATTCAATGGGGTTGAGTTTGAGGCCTACCTTCGACTCAGGCAGATGTGACGTCTGTTCACCGTGACCTCGGCAGCTCGGGTAACCTGGTCAGAGAACATCCTGCACAAGACCGGGAAAGTTGGTAGAAGATCTGGGTGAGTGGAGCCAATTGGACAGCAATGGAAGAAGGGTGAATTGTGCTCCAGAACATAGATTTCTGACTCCAGGTTAACATAACGTTCAGTGTGGCACTTAACCTAAAAAGACTAAGGAAGCACCTCTGGACACAGAATTTATTTTTTCTTAGGCTGACAATAACATGACAAAAAGATGTGGGGTATGGATCTGGATGTACTTCTAGAACAGCTTCTGGTCGTTTGTTTCCATCAGCCCAGAGAGAGATTATCTTTAATTCATCAAGCAACATATTCAACTGGAAGACCTTGATTTGTGGTTGCTTCTGAACTAATGCCAAGTTCAAGCCAGACTTTCCCTTTTCTGCTGATGTAGTTGACTGTTAATAACTCCTTATAGCCTTTGTATAAAACTCTCACTCTCTCGTCCGTCCCCTAGATGACTGACAGTGGGCAAATTATTTATATGCAAGCTTTATCTGTTCCGCTGTAGATCTAGTTCTCAGAGAGCAGTTGGAGGGCTCAGTCACTGGTTTTCCCAGAAAGCATAAGATTTAAATAATAAAAAAAAAAAACCCTTCGCCGAAAAGACACCCAATAACTGTGTTTGCATTTTCGGTAGCACGGTGACAGGTGAATCAGAGGCCGTGAAGGTAAGAAAACACAACCGAGGCAAAACCTCAGCAGCAGTCTACAGCTAGAGCTGCATCATCTGAGAGGTTCTACATTCAGCTCATCAAGTGTTTGTGAGTAATATTGTGTAGCTTAGATGTGTTATTCTGCACTGGAAGAATGCCTCACAAGCCTTCTTTTCCGACTTATATCCTTTGACTTATTATTCCCAAAAAAGATGGTATGAATATACAAGTGTTAACCTGCCATCACAACCACCATTTTGTTTCATAGTGAACATTGTTAGTCAAAATTACTTACAATGATAATTTACACCATTTACAAGCCATAGCCACATAGCTAGTAGGATTGTGATGCTTATGCCACCATACTTAAGAATATTTTACTGAAGCATCTCAGGAAATAAATACACTTGTCAGGGGTGCCACGGCACAACCATGATGCAACCCCCAGAGGCTGCGACCACCATGCTGACAGTTGTCCAGGTAGCATGGGGCTAAATCTTAAAATATGTAAACTCTAATTTACAGTATATAATAGGACTTTGGTTAACTAATGTATCTATTACTAGTAACACGTCTTACACGACTGAGCTAATGCGCTCCTTATAGCTCCTGAAAAACACAAACATACTGCTAGAACTGTCTCTGGAGAAGGGAGTTGTCTTGCAGTACCACGCACAACCACAGGTAGTGCTCTTTGTCCCAAGTAATAGGGACGACGTCTAGAAACAGCTTCGAACATCAGAATTCCACACACCACGTGGTTTGAAAATGAAATGCAGCCTGTAGGCTTGGGCTGGAGATATGCATGTCCTCACCAGCAACTGCCATCTGTTAAAAATCACAGGAATGGTTACCCAGATTCTAGCTACATCAGGTACCTGGCCAACTCCGTCAAGTCCCCGAGCACCAAAGACGACATTTCATTGGTGGACTCAAACCAATAAACCAAAGAAATCTCTGCGCCAGTCACATACAAACTCACTGGGCAAACGAAGCTGTTAAGACCTTTTTCCATTTGTCTGTTATGAGATCATGTGGACTTTCTTGTATAGTTTGATAGGATATTACAATAAAGCCTTACAAAGGAAACTGAGCAGTGCAGCAGGTCAAAAGTGGGGCAAAAAAAAAAAAAGAAGTCAACTTGACTTCAAATAATCAGACTTCACGATCAGACTAGTCCATAGATGTTTTATGACACGTCGCTGGTCCTGTTGTCAAGGAAACATGGAAAACGATCAGTCCTTTGCCACGCCCAGGTGGCCAAACGCATTCGTTTCAGTAATCCGAAAAACGGTGTTGCATCCAGCAAAAACAGGAAACAAACAAATTAAAGACACTTCAACTGCAACCTTTTTTGCTATGCTTTTTATTAGTCCTGGAAAACATGTAAGGCATATGGTAATGTAACTGAAGCATCACAAATTCCAGTGCACGTGGACAGCATCGCGTGCCGTGGTCGACCCGGATTCAAAGCACAAACAGCAGCACTTATTTTAAGGGTTTAAGTACAAAGTGTGGAGAGGAATTAATATAAATGGGAACTCTGTCAGAAAACGCTGCTAGGCACCTCCCTAAACCAGACAACAGCGAACTCGCAGCCCGAGCACGGGGGGGGGACCGCGGGGGACGGGCGGGACGCGGGCACCCGGGGGGGGGATCGCAGGTTCGGCGCGTGG
>JAACJT020000001.1:28893962-28930578 GCA_009936485.2 Gymnarchus niloticus | reverse complement strand
CTCTCCGCGGCAGGGCGCATCATTTTCGCGCGTGCGGGGAGGGGAGGACCGGCCCGCTCCTACTCCCCCCCATATCTGGCGGCGGCGGGGGGGGGGGGGGGGGGGGGGGGACGCAGGGGGTCAGGCGGACCCTTCACAGACTGCACACACCAAACCTAGGTGGTCTTGGGGTGTGATGTCACAAGCAGGCAGACACGGTGTGCATACCTGCCCAAGAAGTACCAGGACTGGCCAGAGTTGGGGTCGGCTTCTAGAGACTTCTGCAGACACTGGATAGCGTAGCTGTCCTTGCTAGCTTTGTCTCCCAACTGATCCACGGTGTGATGCATCCAGCCTGGGGGGGGGGGGGGGGAAATCAGTAAAAACGGCAAGACATGACGGTTAAAATTAGCCCCCCCCCCGATCACACAGGTACCCCCACGCAGACACCACAATTGTGGAGTCGCCATGACAACACCTGCGGGCCCTGCTGTGCAATATGATGACCGTCTACAGAGCGTGAGAAGAGTGATGGAGAGAGCGTGTGCGGGGTACCAGCCACACACAAATACTACGTCAGTAAAGCCTGTGCAGACTGACTCTGGGGAACTGGCAGCACTGAGGAAAACAGGAGCAGGGAATGCTGGGAATACAAGCCCAATGTTTCTACGGAAACGAGCATGATGTAATCCAGTACACACACTTCCCCAAAAAGCTTCTTGGAGATCCTAAAGGAAGCCACACGAGGTGTTGAATCAACACAGCCGTCACATCCCTATAACCTGACCCATGGCCTTACCCCTCCCCGTCCTCCCACTCACCCAGCTGCTGGAGAGAGGCAGCCTTCACTCGTGCTGGCAGGTCCTCCGTCTGCAGGAGGGCTTCATACGCCTCCTTGGCAGCGCCGTACTTCTTCTGTAGATGGGAGGGCGAGAGGAGAGCGGGAGGTAGGCAGGTTTAGCAGGCAAATCTGGCTTTTAAAGGAGCTACTTTGGGGCCGTTTTCATCTTTGTTCTCCGAAATCCAGCGCGAGACAAACCTTGTCAGCGGTAAACCCCACCCACTCCGACCCACGGGGTCAGACGGCGGGACACGGCAGACTGGCGCCTCACAACATCCACACCTCGGCAGTAACTGGCACAGCGCCAAGAGATGCCGTCAGCATTTCCGGATAAATCGAGCGGCGTCAGGGCGGGATTCCTGACAGCGCGGCTCACTTTCCTGCGGCCCTGATAGCGAGGGCGGAGCCTAGGGCGGCCACCGGGGAACAATGAGCAAGACCCACACCAGGCAGAATTACGTAAATATGGTGGCTGTGACAATCAATCAACCCCCCCCCCCCCGTCTGACTGCAGGGCGATACGATTCCACCCCAAAGGTAAACCGGCTCCAGCCGCTGAGGGCCAACAGCAAACCATCCAGGTGAAAATGAAATCAGTCACTGACCCAGCTGGGTGTACGAAGGCGGGCAGAAAACCCCTATGGGTGGGGGTGGGCAGATGAATGTACCAATTTACCTTTATTAAAAATTAGTCGTCAGAACAAATACCTCCATGCTGTAAAAATTTTTCATCCAAAATGGTACCAAGTTGTCACCCGAGACTGGTATGAGCTCGGCATCGATAACCTGCAACACTGACTGTCAACCGACAGTCCAAACCCATAGTCAAACAGGACCCGGTTTTCCCGGGATGTGATCCCACGGACAGCCAATGTCAGCCGGACGTGCCCTGGCCGTTCGTTGCTTCACAGGACACGTTATAGCGTGCCACCTCAGCACGTGTGCTCCTGCTTTCTACGGCATCTGGGATTAAGCGCTCCGGTGCTGAAACCCGCTGCAGCCACTTCACTTATGGGTGGAGGGGGGAACGGTGCACATAACACGCCACGGAACAGCAGCCCACACGCCGCAAGGACACGCCGAAATTAAGGCACGAGTTTAACAGTCCCAGCCCATCCGGAAACCGTAACGTGACACCACCCGCCTGAAGCGTGACCATGGAGACGCACCCGAACACCCCCCCACCCGAGCACCACACAAACACAGCCTTCCTAATGCCACTCATTTAGGAATTAGCCTACGGTTTTCCCAAGGAAACAGTCATGACTGTTAAAAATGAAAGACACTTACCTGGATTTCATACAAGTGAGCGATGTGAAACTGAACTACGAGGGGAGAAAAAGCAAAGAATCAGCGGAACAACCTGGTGGCCGTGTCTCGGCACAGCCTTTGATCAACACATGCTGCTTCTAGAACCTCAGGATGACTCATTTGAAAAATGGCTGCCGATCTCTAGCCTGGTCGCTATTTACATGGAGCGGCGAACGAAAGCATGAGAAACACTGATCTGGTCGGGGGAGGGGATTGGCTGGCCTGCCCTCCGCGTCCTGTATCCGAAAGTCTGGCATTAGCTCTCCCACGTAAGCTGGCGGAGGTTTCCTAGGTAACCGGAGCCTCCCGCAAATATGGAACGTGTGGAAAATGAAAAATAAATTGGACCTGTGTCACACACTAACCCTAACCCTCTCATCTGCTGCAAAACAAGTTGCCATTTACCTGAGAAGCACTTTGTTTTGTTTTAAGAGAGGCAACTCGCTGCTTTAAATGGCATGTTTAATAAGGAAGGTTCCAGGACAGGAAACATTTTAATGGCTACTTACTTTCAGCTTTGGACAAAGTGCAGGGGTTCGAGTCGATTAAAGCAAGCTGAAAATGCTGTGGGGGGGGAGGAAAAAAAAAAAAGGATTTAATTTCCCAAGATGCAAAGGGTCTTGGCAGCACATAACACAGGAATAGGAAATGCTGTCATCCACCACTCCCTCTCAAATCGGACACAGTGAAACATCAAAAGGACGCCGAGATGAGGAGGTTCTATTTAAACCACAGCGCCCTCACAAGGGGCGGCATGGGGCAACAGGCTCCTTCACGTGACACGCACCGAACGTGTTGCCATGTGGAGGGTCTGAATGCGGCTTGCATCGTATTGCGTGACAGTGTGGAGAACCACGCACATGCAGCGTTCCACACATTGCCTGTCTGACAGAACAGCGGATACGCAGTTTCACTGACCGACTGACCACACGCCCCAGTTGCTGAAAGGCAGCCATCCCCGGCACCATCCGTGAAGAAAGCTCACCAATTCCCAACATGGCAGAGCTCTTAATTACCGTTAAACGCCTAACTACACAGCATCGTTAAACTGGAAGTACAACCTAACGATTAACTGGTAGAGCACAAATCACTAATCTGCTTAACTACACCAACAGGAAATGGTTTAGGATTAGTTCTTAAAACGTCAACATCTAGATAGCGAATGGCCTGACTGTCAGGTTGGCACCGACACAGAGTCCCCATAAACGCCGATGTCTGCTGTCACCATCCCTGCCATTCTGACAGAGAGCCACTAGAGGCGCAACAAAAATCCATACCAACGACACTTGGATCGACTATTAAACCCAATGAGAGAGCAGACTTCACCTGAAGGGGAGGCATGCTGCTCAGCTGACCTATTTGCACCACGCACACCTCCCAGAGGAAACCATGCCATGAAGATTCTGCCTCTGACAACATCAGAGCTTAAAAAGACCCCGCCCCCCACTGCCAGCTGCTTGTTACGCCTGGTCGCCTAGCAATTGGCAAATGCACAATGGTGCGTTAGCACCGTGGCTAGGGATGAGCCGCTCTAACTAGGTAACGTTAACTTGCTGTAGCAGCACCGTTGAGGTATACCAAACAATGCTTTACAAACACCGGCCGGGGGTAAGTCTGGGACTTACCAGAAATGGGATGGGAGACAAGCAACAATCAGGGAAAGAAAAAAAGCCTGAGCAGTGACACAGAAGTGAAGAGGACACAGCTGCTGTCTGGATGGGAACAGGCACATCGGAGGGTGGCGGGAGCAAAGCATGTTTACCCACGCCATTAAACGTGGGGTGGGAGGAGTCAGAGAATCGAATGTGACAGGGCAGAGGAAGATGCAATGACAGGACAGCATCTCACAGCTGGGGGGGGGGGGGGGTCTCGACACAGGAAGCAGCACCAGCACATGCCAAGGGAGATTAGCCAGACTGACTGCCAGAGTACATGTGGCCCCCTCCCACACATACACACCCAAGGCCACCAGGAATCACAACCCGGGCCAGGGGGGGGGTTTAGACTCAGAAGCGACCCTGCCACATGCGCACACTGATCAGCACCATCCAGAAAGCCTGTGACCACCTGACCACCAGTCAGAAAGCATCCATGACATCGGAGAGAAACACAGCCCCCACACAGGCACCGACTGAGTGAGACAATCTCATCTTTAACAATCTCAAACTGAGGAAGGTCTATGCCAGTCACCAGGACGACCCCTTCACGCACCTTTAGGCTTGACTCGTAGTCGGTGTTGACTTTGAACATGAGTCCGAGGCGCAAATGAATCTCCTTGGCACGGGAGAAACTGGGATCGATGTAGAGCACCTCCTGGAAAGCTTTGATCGCCCTGGGGAAGAGAAAGAGGGGAAGTGAGTGGGGGAAGAGAGAGAGGAGTGGGGGTGGGGTAAGGATTACAATTGTAGATTAAATAAACTGTGTGAACGTAAACCTGTCAGCTGACATTGAGGTGATGGGGGCCTTGAAAGGATGGATGCAGGCACAGATGCAGCAGGCGATTCTATGGACCTCCTCCGCAGGACATGGCAAAGATGAGGCTCGGGACGCTCACCAACCTCCACCATGAGATTTCAGCTTAATATCCCCCCCCCCCCCCCCCACACACACTGCCCCTGGGGGAGGGGGGCCCCCAACCGATCATAGCACACAACCAGCAGAAATGCCAGGAGCACACCTACAGGCCAGAGCCACGGTCTCCACACTCCCACCTAGTATTCTCCAGTACGCCGTTAAAGTCACCACTACCACACTGATGTCTCTAAGGCTCTCCTGAGCACCACCTGACATGACGGACCAAGTCTCGTTCAGACCGGCGAGCAGCTGGCGGCTGTCCTCATTGGTCACACTGGGGTGATGGTCCGGTCGGTTATACGTCATTCATCTGCTTTGTTTGATATAGGCTAGTGAAGGTTCACACGGAGAATTTAAGTCTGATTAAAGAGCTCAAAGAAAACTGCAATTTGCCAGACAGTCATTGGTCCTGTGTGTCTTATTTCAGGCAGACATTTACACCGTGCATGAAAGTCTGACAATTCTAATGTCAGGATCACGGGGCACGACGACACGTAACGAGAGAGAGAGAGAGAGAGCTAAAACAAAACAAGACAATGAATGTACATGTTGAGGTTTGGGGAGTAAAACTTTGACACGGCATCTCTGAGGTGGACACGGAAATCGGGTCTTCCGTTGCGATCATCATGCAGATCAGGTTCGGAATGGCTCAGCCCAGTCCATACAACAACAGACAAGGTGATGGTCAGAGGACAGTCACCATAAGGATTGGGGGGGGGGGGGGCTAGCTAAACCCTGCAGACACCCCTTCCCCCCCCCCCAACCATAACCCATCGGCCAGGGGGCCCACATGGCCACGATTCACGGCAGGCAGAACTCGAGATCGACGCTGAGGACAGACAGACCAAGGATGACATTAAAAACAGAACCGTCATCCATCGAAGACAGGAGGAGGCTGGACCAGTCGCACAAATACCACACTTTAGCCCAAAACAGAAAAACACGTCACCCTCCGGGGCAAACGACTGGAATGGAGACCGCCTCACGCTCACTCTGGTACTTAGCATGAGTACTGGCTTATATTGGAAATGGCTATATTAAAGAACGAAAATACCAGCCTACTGGACCAAAAACAGTTTTCCCCCTTCAGAATGAGATGGTACTTACCACTGAAATGCATTGTAATGGAAATAGACCATACCAAGGCCGTACAAAAAGGCAGCATTCTGAAAGAAGCAGAAGGAGGGAGCACATTAGCAAGAGACACAGCAACACCATCCACCCCCCCACAACTGGCACGAGGCATCCGAAAGCATGACCCGACTCAAAGGAGGTCTCAAACACTTGCGGAAACGTTTGACCAGCCTGAAGACAACTGGCCACATTCCCTGGTGACCTAGCACAACAATTCTACCACGTTTATTTACTGCCGTTTTTATTCTGCAATGTGCAAGAACAGTTAAACGTCTGGCAAAACACAAAAGTGGCATTTTTTTCCCCCCAGACTAATGTAAACAGACGACACAGTAAGCTGAGTGAGCACGCAAACCACTTTGACCCCAGCGACCTTCACGGAACCACAGTGACGGGCATGCAAACGTCTCTGCTGGTAAACCCATGGATCTGCTTACCCGACAGATTCACCCGCCACACGCTCAGCAACAAGAGTGGCGGAAATACCGGTGACCGTTAACCAGCCATTTGGGGGGAGGGGGGCAGGAACCAGGAGGTAAACTAAACCCTGAGAGCCGCCAGCGAGCCTTCACCTCCACAAGTGACTCAGAGCGAGAAACCGCACATCTCGCCGCCACGGGGGGAGGGGTAACCGTCAGGGTTTCCAAGCGGTGGGACGCCACGTGACTGACAGGCAGCAGCGGACAGCTAGTCCACCCGCACAAATTTAAATGGCAGGAGCTATAATTTAGAAGGGCATGGCCTGAATCCCAAAAGACAACATTACCAGGGAAATGGCCTTCTAGCAAAGCGGGAGACGCAGACAAGTGGCTAGCGGCCGGCGCTTGCTTCAGCTCCTGCATAGCGCCGAAAGCCGGGGTCCTGACAGTCAAGTGTTATGGACCCCCCAGAGGAAGCAGGATACAGAGCAGTCACTCTTGAAAAGGTGGACAACCACAAGGAAGTCAAATAAAACCACTGACACCACGCCAGCTAGCTTCAGGACAGACGAGGGAGCCTCACCAACACGCCTCGAACGCGGTTCCCTTGCAGCCTCAGCCACGCCTGAAACATAGAGATGCAGTTTCACTCTGTTCAGGGTTACGACGACCGGGCACACAATTGATCGGCCCGCTCCATATGTGAGACATGCAGACTGGACGAACACCAGTGCACCTCCCAAGGCGGAGGTGACAGGAACAAGCCCACAGCTCACACACAAAAGGCCACCAGCAGCCTCCTCTGAAACCCCGCTCACGTTTTATTGTGAGACAGCTGGAAGGCGTTTTTCCATCTCCATGGCAACCTCTGGCCACACAGTCGACATCGTCAGCAGGTCCTGATTCAGAAGGAAGTCCGCCACACGTGACAACAAACCCACCCTACAGGAACTTCCATCACCCACGGAGAGTCACTGACAAACAGAGGGATGAAAACATGCTTGTATGAACAAAAAAAAAAGATTATCCCTTTCATGTGGCTCATCTCCAGCGGACAGCACAGAAAAAATTCAGGTCCTCAGACGCGTGACAAAGGTTTAAGGCGTGACACCGTTTTGCACCCCATTACTGTCTCGTTTCGTTCCTGCACCTTCAAAACGGTGCAGGAACTACACCCGACACACACTACTGCCACGTCTGCACGCTGCACCAAGCGAAGCTATACCCTGGAAGCCTATACGTACAGGGATGACAGCCCAGACACGCTCACACTAGCCTGCCTGCCACCTTGAGATTCAGGTCCGAAATCCCTCCTGCACTCCGGAGGAGCACAGGGAAGGGTCAGGAGATGAGAGCTGGGAGATGGAGGTCGAACAACTGCGACCCAGTGACCGTGTGAGCAGGCTGGTTTGGCAATAAGACTCATAAGCCAAATAGCTGTAGACACCACCACCCCCCCCAAAGACGAAAGGCTTTGCACCGGTGATGCAGGATCCCTGGTAATGTGACGGGGGACAAAACAAAACATCACTCCACTCCACCACAGACAGATGAAAACAGTGTGGAAACTCACCTTCCAGTAGTCTGACTGTAAACTGAAGTACCTCTGGTATGCAGATAATGCTGAGGAAAACATGGGCGGGGGGAGAAGAGAAAATGTATGTCAGAAGGGGCTTCTGAAGAGGACAAACTCAGGACAGTACCTGACAGACAGTAGGGCTCCCTCCGTCCACACACAAACACCCTCCTCTAATCATCACGCAGCCAACAGCACATGAAACTAAGGTGGGACCTTCTATTTGACCCTAATGCCAGCACACAGGTCGCACTACATGGGAGTGGAACCGATAACAGGATACAATCAGAGGTGTCAATCACTGGCCGTCTGACCCACACATCCACGGACCTTCATGCGGAGGGACTCGCCACCAGAAGGTCCCCGAAATGATCCCCAGACACACCACAAGGCAGCGGGGTCTGAACCCAAGCATGAGCTCAGGAGCGGGAGGGATGGCAGCCATCCCACACACACACAGCCAGTTTCTCAGCGGTCGCCAGCTTTCTACTGGGTGTGGGAGCCCATACATTGCCGAGCAGACCAGCCGGCACCAGCACGAGATGGATGGAGGTTCCAGTCCACCACACGAGACCATTCCAAGTGGGCCTTCATTACAGACAGTGACCACAGCGTGATGAGACCCCAGGCCCCAAATTTCCGCTTATGGCTCTGCTCCACACCACACGGAACATTTCCGCTTAAAATTCCAATCTCGGAACTTGGCTTGCCTATCAACACGTCCTCTACTGATAACACATAACCAGAGAGAAAAGTCAGACTGCTCAAGCCTCACAGCTAAAGACCAAGATCAAAAGCCAGGGAGAAATCTGAGAAGGCTTAAGGCATCTCTGCAGTAGGAGCTGACTGGACCTCCACACGAAAAAAAAAAAAAGGTCACACACAATAAGACCCAAAAGAGCCATGAAGGAGACCACTAGGTAACCCCAGAGGAAAGCTGAATGTGGAACCCTTCCACAACCCAAAGGGCCTCCTTGGCCGTACCGAGACCAGGCCTACCTTTCGGGTAGTCCTCTAAGAGGAGGTTGAAGTGGCCCAGCTGGCAGAACAGCTCTGGATCAACCTTCCCTTCGGCTTTCAGGATTAGAGAGTCGTAGCAGCGAATGGCCTGTGGGGAAGACAAAGGAGAAGGGTCACATGACCTTGCCTAGTGACAGCTCTAAGGAATGGCAAACGCAAGCACTTGAACGGACACCAAAGCAGGAAGTCACGCAGAATGATGGACTCACCGGCCTAATAAATACCTCCCCCACGAGCCAGCTGTAAAAGTCAGTCCCTGCACCATACAGGTCTCACTATGTCAACCCTTCTCAGCTCCAAAGGGATTCACCACCCAGGGGCCAAAGGCAGAAACAGTCATGTGACCAAAAAATCCCCAGTAGATCTAGAGAGCAGTAACAGGCAAAGTACATTGCGCCTAAACACCACTGTTCTGCTGAGGAAGCGCCCTCGTACCACTGGAGCACAACAATTACAGATGGCATTTAAAGAAAAGAAATCTGCCTGCCACAGGGCACATCAATCTTGACCAAGCCGATTCAGAATTGACGATCTCTAAGGTTTAGTTAACATGCCCCGTTAGTCATTTGGTCAGATACGCATCTGCTCATTTCATTGGTTGACAACATTGGAAGTGGTCATTTTCAGCCAATAACAAGCTGTTTTTCCACATCGCCATTCCTTGTCTTTACAAGGGCAGTCCTTCGAAGGCTCCCAGGCTAAAAGATAAGTCAACAACCGCAACACTAACGATAATTCACGGCCATCAACAGCAGACGACCGGACGTCTGTGATGACCAACATAGCCGCAGATACAGCAGAAACCAGTGATTAGTCATACTTGACAGGAAACCGCTTGCTGTCAAAGGGTACCATGAAATTAAGCAGCCTGCAGAGAGAGAAGAGTGTTTCAGGGTAAATGGTGTTGGGAATATTCCAGGATTGAATACCATGACAAGAGACTGGCAAGTTTGTATGAAACAGAGCGTTGCTTTTCTAAGAAATGAGCAAAGCATTTGAAAGACACCTTGACAAGTAGTGTAGGCAACCTAGGTTTACCCAAGTCTGCTAAAGCTAACCTAGTTTTTTTTTTTTAGGTAGTTTTACTTTACCTAAACTATGTAACATGGAGTCTGAAACTGCTGGCAAGTTCAAACAAACAACTTTGCAAACTGCCCTCCAAGTTATTTTTAGATATCGATTTTTTTTTTTTTGCAGGCAATCATCATACCAGACCAACTAGTTCTGATGGCTTGTCGAGATACAGAATTGTCGATATGTATTGATTGTATCAGACTTTTCTTTCCGCAGATTATCCCAGATTAAGAACAGATTATCGTTAGGAGGCCCATAGTAGATGGACACATTGGGCAAGCGCAGCAAGGTCTGTGTTAGCAATGATGTTGAATCGAAATTGGTCAAGTATGAAAATTAAAAGGTAGGCAAGCATTAATTTTAAACTCATTGATATAAGCTTCATATTAACTGTACATCTTAAAATCATAACCTAGCTGGATTTGGGTAATGACCCTAACTTCTGATTCCTCACATACCCAGAGCTACTGATCAGAATCATGAACTAGTCATTAACCAGAGGATGAAGGGAAAAAAAAAACAAAAAAAAAACCTGCGTTTCAAAACAACTGATACAGTACGAATTTCTATTTACTAGGGGTGTAGCCATACACAAAAATCACGGTTTGGTATGTTTTCGGTACAGCGGGGGTAAAAGAATTGCTTTTTTTCCCCTCTATTAAACAGTGGTTTACTGAACAAAGTATGACTGGCTTAAAAAGTCTCAAAACTGCTGCAACCTACTAATAAAAGTAAAATTTACTTAAAAGCACATCAAAATAAATATTCTCTCAAGTAAATTAAATGCCCATTAAGGTGCACATTTAGAAAATTAACTGTACCTGACCTGTATTGTATTCACATTAGCAGCTTTCAGTTTCATATTACAACTGTGCAACACAGATATTCCAAAAGTTGCTCGGGGAAAAACACACAAACACAGGAAGGTTCCGCATTTGCTGCATTGGTTCAATACATACGCGTACCGAACCGAAAGACCCGTAACCGAAGGTTTTCGGTGTGAATACGTCTACCATTACACTCCTACCATTTACCCCACTAAAGAACCTAGTGGTAATTTGTTAACTAGAATTTTACAGAGTGTCTACTAGGTAAAATACCAGGTTTTTACCTAAATTCTTTAAAACTAGGAATACCTAGACTTACTCGGGTTACCTATATAGGCAAGACTGAGTTGACAACACTACTCACGAGAGGGGGTGCCTGTTAAAGGGGCTTCTCTACACAGAGCCAGATAATAACAACACGCAGACAGGCAGTATTCTGAGACAGTGGACAACGAACCTCAAAGTGGACTCAAGAGTCTCACTTTCAGGGAGCCCTGGACCTGATTGTAACATTAGTGTCCAAGTTTAAGAAGAGTGGAAAAAAACTCGCACGAAGCTTTTAGCCGTTTTGAGCACTCAATACCCGAGAACCGTACACAGTGATCTTCTGGAAGCACACTGCTTAAGCAAAACAAAATGTGCAAGTTACACAGTCAGGCGACTGCCTGGCAGTTACATCACTGACAATCACTGCAGCAAAATCCGTGTAAACATTATAGTAACAGGCAGACGCCCCCATAACCTCCCCAGCTAATCCCCAGAAAGCAAATGCATGTGTCTGAACAGTAAAAAGAAAAACCACAGAGGAAGTGTGACCGCCTTCGGGGGTCTAAGGGAACCAGCAGCCACCTGCACCTGGGCGGAGCCTATAAGGACAACAACATGGCAACACTAATGAACCAGGACATGGAAAGGGGCCCTGGGAGGAGCAGGGTGCTGGGATGCGTGAGGGAACGACGCAGTGAGACATTTGTCAGCAGCAGCTTTGCTCGCACGGTAAATGATCACGCAGCCGAGCAAAAGTGGGCACAGCCACGGAGAGACTTTTACTTTGGACCGTTAAAGGGACTGATCGATATCTTACAGTGTGTCACAGGGCAGACGCTCAAGCCCAGGCCCCGGGATGGAGTTCATGGCAACATCATCGGCACAAGCAGGTGGTGAAAATTAACGAGCGCGTGATGGCTGGAGCCATTCAGGTCAGAGGGTGCTGAAATCCAAGACCCAAAGGTCCAAGAGCAGACATCCTCAGATGGTCCAAGCAGAGTACAGTGAACAGGCCTGAAATTCAGGCTGCCACGTCAACGTTTTCAGACAAAAGGCTGCAATCCGTTTACCAAATGTGTGGCTTAAAATGACAAAGACCAATCCAGCCATTGCAGTCAAAACTCACTGATTCCCAGTGATACCCAGTCGTACCACGCAGCTTGAGCAAAACACCAGAATTCCGAGCTTTACATCTGACTGCCAGAATCCACCGTGCCCCACCGCAATCCCGTCTGGGTGTTCATCGCTCGCTCCAGCTCTCCCTCTGTGAGCAAGATGACCCGGCGCAGATGGCCAGAGAGGCACCCCAGGGAGCCTGAAGGCGGACAGGGGGTCAGTCTGCCGCAAGCCTGGTTGACGGGCAAACACCGGAAAGGCCCGGCAGACGGGGTGGGGCGACCCGCGGCACAAGCTCGTCGGGAGAAAAAGTGGGCTTCACAAACAGACACATCGCCAGAATCTCGTGGCTCGCGGCCTAATTACACTGCGCCGTTTGAATGTCTCGCCATCTGAGAGTTCAGTCACAGAGCTGACAAACTGCTCAGCGGAGAGGGAGTCCAGCAAAACAGAGAGGTTAAAAAAAATAAAAAATAGGCCCAAGCTACAGTTAGCCAGCTACGCTAGCAGGCATTTCTCCAACAATTACTCATTCGGGACTATTTGCATGTTGTGAAATGGCCCCCATCTTCTGAGACGTTACCAGCTGACGTCAGTCCAGTGTGGACGGGTAACTCAAGTATATTCAGTCAGATTTTATTCTCACCCACGTGACAATTCCCTCCCACAGGTGGACAGTAGTTAAAGAAATTTCCTCCAGATCAAAGCTACCATGCCACCAGGGCAGGGGTCCTGCGCTACGTGAACAAGCTGGCAGGATACAGACACCGTCTGTTACACCACAGTGAGACAGGCGAAGTGGACGTGGTTAATTCCGGTGAAAACCGCAGGTGACAGTGCATTTGCTGAAGGCTAGCCCAAAACGGAAGGCCCTTTCAAAGGCAGATAAGTCATTCGGCCGCCTCTCCAAACATTGCCATTTAATTAAAGAAGGGTCTCACGGCAACAAAAGTAAAATTACGATGAGCACTCAACATTCAAGGTTAATAAACACCCACAGACTAATAGACGCTAGATTTAACTAAATCAAGTGCATGTGGAGGGTCCAGCAGTAAGCGTGCAGTGGGCATGCAGCCCCCCCAAGCTTACAGCCATCCTGAGCAGTTACATTATTTGGGAGGATCTAAAATCGCTTGGTCATTAAAAATGAAATGGGGGGGGGGGGATGATAAATTCAGGACCTCACATGCTGTTTTATTCCAGAGTACATCCTACTCCTGTCTTTTTAAATACCCACTTTCAGGAAAGATAAACGCATGATATCAGCTCCTGCCTCTACATACAAACAATTGTGTTTAATCAGAGGCCCACCCACCACGTGATCAAAGCAACCAGCTCAGGGAGAGGGGGACCGCCCTGAGCTGCTGAGGATTCCAGCGACAGCTCCGGTGGTGTCACCCCCCAGAGAGCGGCACCATGCTGGGCTGCCAGGCCTGACGAGGACATGCTGCGAGACGCAGACTTCCAATAAACCCAGGAATCCCTGCCGAAACACACACACACACACACCACGTGTGCCCTCCCTAGACACTTCCCATATCAGCCGTCAGCCTCAAACACACCCTGCCCCCGGGGGTCTACCACTGCTAGGGTAGGGGGAAACAAATTATGCACAACTTCTGCAATGACACATTTGATAACATTTAAGAAAAAAAGGCAAGGCTTTTACAGGCATTTCTCCAACGGTCAAGAGCAGAATCTCCAACAAAGACAAAACTCAGACAGGCAGGCGTGTCAAAATACTACAAATGTACACTACACACATGCAGCTGACCAACATGTACCTCCATCAATCCAAGGCCAGCTGGCCACAGGAGGGGCAAATTTAGGCCCAGGAACACACAGAGCAGAGCTCAGAGTGACCAAAGAGGGTAAACAGGGGATGGGCTGGAAAGTTTATCCCATAGGTGGGTGGGGCTGCATCACACCACCAATCCAAAGTGCGTAAAACACTAAAACTCCAAAACTCCGGTGGGAGGAAAAATGACTTTCAAAATTTGCCACTCATCTACTGCAGCAGCATGGACACCAACAAGAAAAGCCCCGCCTCTCATCAGCAGTAACTACCACCTGAACGATGAAGTTTGCCAATAGGCAGCAAATTAAACCCATCAAAATTTTTTCTGCTAAATATTTCTGCCAAAATGTTACAGCAGCGTAAGCTCAGCCGTGCCCATGCCCCATTTGACCTGGGGTCAAGCTCATGGCAGCAGAGAGACACACACCCACGAGCGGGTAAATGCGCTCAGACAGATACATAGGCAGCGACCAATACCCGTCAGACGACAAGCACATGCGGCCGAAACAAAAGTCGGACCAAGGGCTCACCGACAGAACGGCGCCATCATCAGTTTTACAATCGTGTCATGTTTTTGGTGATTCAAACAAACTTGTATGCGCCTGATAGACAATTAAGGCAATAAATTGAATCATTCAGTTCCATCCATCCATCCACTTAGCCTGTATTGGACGATCGCTAAACGATGTCCTCGTCAACCCAAAATAACTTCATTTTTGTTTGCCTTCCGTGAAGCACAGCTACAGCTCCTCCCACATTTAAAGGCACAGTACAAATAATTATCCTGTTCCTAGAGTATACACAAATCAACAAGACAGTCAGAAATGTGGAAGCTATAATGACCTATCTTAACCATTGACAGAATTTTTCCCTAAAATTACTGCCCTTTCCCCAAATATCTACACATGAAACATGGTAAGGCCTGGACAATGACACCAACCCTGGCAGGCAGAGCCTCCGGTCACAGGGAAACACCGCTGTCAGATCAGTTGATCATTTTCTCCCCGATACACACATCTGCATACAGCTGAAGCAGCCACACTCCGTGCTGTGGAACACATTATCCTCGTGTTGTTTCCTGACATATGTGCTGCACTAAACAGGGCAGTGAATTAAGATCGGCAGCTGTATTAGCTAAATTAAAACACTCAAACAAAATGGAAGGCAAAAGCGTGTTCCACAAACACCAAACGGTAAATGACAAATCACACACCACCATCTCTCACACACACACGACCCATTGCTACATTTCCTTAATTCATCGCAGTCACATGCTTCAAGGGATACTTTTCAACAATACAGACATTCGTGAAACACCAAGACTGTTTAACTATGGGGGGCCAGGGGGAGACTGCTCAATTTTAACCCAATGCCAAAATCGCACTTTGATCGCCACTGAAAGAACACACAATATGGGATTTCCAGAAAGAGATGCCCTTAACTTGAACGAAAAGGCCTTCTGGATCGCCAACAGGAAAACTCTCCCACGGCACAAAAAAAAAAATACTAATCCGGCACCTGCGTAAGATGGTGCATCACCACTTAAAGGGGAAAGAGCAGCTCTCGTCTACAAGAGCGCATAATCTGAAAAGTTCTGCCTAGCAGAAAGACCTTGAAAGATTCACAGAAGCGGAGACAGCAGGGCAAACCCTCACGGGACACTATGGAACAGGCCTCCCACTTGTACTGCCATGGCGATGCCTAGCAAGGCAAGAAACCAAACCACGATTTTGTTACATGCCAAGGCCACTTTCGATTGGATATGAACCCCAGGGTCAAGAATCCTGGAGATGATGTGGGTGGGCCCGTTTCATGAGCGAGGAGTTAAGTGTCCGACGCCTGACACCACAAAGACTGCAGCGAATGCACCTGGAGGTCGAGGACTGTTGCTGATTGGTGATGAGACGGAGTCTTTTCACATTTCAGCAGCTAGGCAATAACCGAATGTCATAATTTCGATGCAAGCCTATGTGCCCACACATTGTCTCAGATGGTACAAAAACAGATGACCTCCCAGGTACACATTTCAGCATAGATTACGATGAGGTGAAGAGGCAACATCACGACTTAAAATTGCATGGTTAACTTTGCTACAAACTCTGAAGACCTCAGCATATGGACAGGCCGAACTTCTATCGCTCTTACACCTCGTTTAGGAATCATAGGTTTTCCATGTCTGGGTGAGGCGTACTCCCAAACAGGACAGGGGCTTGGCGAAATTAAGTAACCTCTCTGGGAAGTCAAAATTACCGGCGCCACGCCAAACCACACATACCGCTATGGCCCGGACGCCAAACCTCAGAGCAATTTCCATACCACCACCCCCCAACCACACGGCTCTGCCGCAGCGCGGTCGACGCCACGCCGTTCCAGTGACCTACTTGCACAGGCAGACCGGAGCCCTGGGTTATGTGGAGCATGACGGTCGCTCAGAGCTCATCCACCCCTTTTCACGGCTGGCAGGAGGCACGCATGCCAGGGCATCGAGACCAGGGACGACCCAGGCCGACCTACAGCACAGACAGCAGTCCCAGGTTCACAAGAATGACCCTTAAACGGGGGAGGATGGGACCTCAAACAATTTAATCCCAGCTCTGCCAAATCAGCATCTGTGGGAGAGGCTCAGAACCGTTCTCTGGCCTGGGGTTAGGGTCAGCTGGCTGAGAGCCAGTCGCTCACTGGTGAGCACTGCTGTCCGTCAACCAGGCAGGCGAATCACAAGGTCACTCACAAAGTTTCTTAACAAGCGCCTGTCTCCAGAGGCTCACCAGCCAGCTTTTTCCTACAGTCGTCCCAGCCACAGCTATAAACCCTCACAGCTCACATGGGATAAACATAAACAACCCCCCCCCTTAAAACACACTCAGAGGCTAACCAAGGCCAGCCAACAGTGCATGTTGCCACACCGACATGGCACAGAATATCTGTCAGGTCACAGGCTGTAAAAGAGCAGATTTCACCCATGCGAAATAAGAGTGCCATAGCGATTCATTTGCATACACGAGACCTATTTTGGGAAGGAATAACGAAGGATGAGAATATAAATCAGGCGAAACTGTGTAGTGCAGACCCCTGCAGACCTGAAATGACCTTCACAAAAGGCCAAGTGCCTGGCCAGAAAAACGTGGTAAAAGAAAGCCAGTGGTTTGGCAGACTAAACTCTCAAAGTGCACATGCAAGACAGGGTGGGAAACTCAGCATGTTATAAACCGGCCAGTTAAAGGGGAGTCTGCAGCTGACACTTGATACAGTATGGCAATGCTAGTGTATGTGTACTAAAACAGCTGAAAATTTAAATAAAAATTAACCAGAAAAAAGGCACACACACACCCTGCTTGGAAAACATGAAAAACTAACTAAAGACTTTGAGATAAACATGCACTCTAGATAAACCTGGATGTTAACTTATCATTAGGGTAGTCGTCCAAATGACAGCCCTCATCTCGTTTTAACCAGTTACACGATTTCTTTCCCCCTTCAGAAAATGCAACATATTGAAAACTGTCCACCGCAAACACTGACACCCATAAAGCCACGCAGACCAGTTCAGATCTGGGAACACGGACCCTTGTGTCACAAGTCCGGAGACCGGGACTACTATGGAATGGAGAAAGAGCAGTGAGCAGAAAAGCAGAGGGGAGAAGAGGACAACACCTTCCACAAACCTGATCACACCTCAACCCAGCTACAGCAAACAAGTAAAGGGGAAAAACAACAACTAATGGCTGTTTGTCAGACTTGACTGTCCTTATAATACAGTCAGAAACGTGGCTGACTTCCACAGATGCATAAATAATATCTGATGAGAATAATAAAAGCTTCTTATGACGAGGTGAGATTTCTGCTGTTTAATACCAATGAAGCCATGGGGGGAAAAAAAACAAATTCACAGAAAGCACTTAGACATCGTAATGTCAGTCATTGTTTGGTTTTAATTTAGCATAGAGCACAGAATCATCTTTCCAACGGTATGGCTTAAAGAAGAAGGTAAAGGTGAAATCCCTTACCAGCTGCATACTTTCTCAACACCTCCAGAGACCCAAGTCACACAATGGGTCGATGTGGATGACAGCTCGCCCAACAAGTGACCGGTGATCCTGAAGGATGCGAGAGCGGGGCCACCAGCACAGAGGTCAGCTTATCAACGCCGACATGGATGATGATCCATACGTACTAACGGCGTGATAAAGAGGATGATGGGAATCAAACTGCTGTGGATACAGACTAAAATGGCTCGTGCTGTGGATGAGAGGGGATGCTGGCCCGTCTGTATCCTCTAACAGGTGGATGCTGATGCAGGCCAAGGTCCCCTAACGGGAAGATGTGGATGCAGGGTTTGGGCTAAAGAAAGCCAAGCCAAAAGGGCCACAGCTACAGCAGGAAAACGAGGGGGTCCATGCCAGGCGGTCGCCTTACATAAAGCATGACAAATCACATATCTGGCTGATTTAGCCAGCTCTCCCACCTAGACTCATATTCCCTCCTCCCCGTCCCGCCATCTTGGGCCGTTCGCAGCAGCCATTACTCCTCGGGTTAACTGTGTGTGTGCGCATTAAAAGATGAGGAGGGAAAAAAATAAGTTTTTTAAAAAAAAAAAAACACAAACACCTGATCAAAAGAACTTGATAGCGAAACGGCCGAGCGCCCGTGAGGCGTCCAGGAAGGCCGTGTGAGGGGGACTCCGGCAAAGACGGCGTCGAGGCACCGCGGGGCTCCGTAACGCACTTCCAGCTCGTACTGAAATGAAAGGTTAGTGTTTTTTTAGCCACCAAGAGCCGAGTGGGCCCGCCATCCAGGCGAATTAGCCCGGCGCCCCGGGAGAACACGCTCCCTACGGCCGCTTCCAAAGTCGTCGTGTTTGAGATTAAAACTTCCACGTCGAAGGGCAGCCTGCGCCACCATCATCACCATCACCAGCATCTCCTTCATCATCATCATCATCATCATCGTCATCTGCAGCAGCGCTCCGTTCATCGGCCGGACGTCGGTGCACCGGGAGCCTCTCCTCCCCGGCGCCCCAGCTGTCATCGCTCCCCCCGGCGGCCACCTATCAGGCTTGGCCCGCCTCGATGCTGCTCCGGCTGGTCGGCAGCACCGAGCAGCCAGACTCTCCGATCCCGGAGATCAAGCCCGGAACGGCGCCGTGAGCCGGTCGGCCGCACGGGGCGACGTGCATGCAGGCGCACGATCCTCCTGCCCCTTCGCCCCGAGGTGGAGATACCCCGGTCCACATCACCAGCACCAGCACCCGGTAGACGAGGTGCAGAAGTGCCCCCCCCTCCTCCTCCTCTCCCCCCCCCCGCGCCTGAGGTGCGGAACGCACGAGGGCAGGAGCGTCTCGAGAGAGAGGAGCGGCCCCCCTGGACGTACCTTTAACAGCAAGGCCTTCGTTCTGGCGCCATCTTCATGAAGCCTCTGAAATCCAAACAGAGAGCTGCAGAGGGGCACACAAACATAGGCGACTCCGCGTTAGTCGACGCGGCCGGGGGGCGCCGGGAAGGCGAGCGAATCGGCGAGAAGCTCTGACCTGTCCAGGGCGGCCAGGCGCTGGCGCTCCTGCGCCGTCAGCCTCGGGGAGTCCTCCTCGGTCTCACTCGCTTTTCCCGCCGCCATTTTCTTCTCCTCATCACCAGCGGCGCCGAGACTCCGAGCAGAAACGCAGGCGGCGGCGGCGGCGAGCGACACTCCGCACGATTTCATGAAAAAACGCCACGGGAGAGTGGCCGCGAGACGCTGGCGATTCCTCGAAAATCGAGCGGGAAAAAAAACAAAAAAAAAAAAACGGTCGCGAGCAAAGTAACTTTTCACCCCCCCTCCAGGATTAATGCGTGAAAACAATTGTAAATCCTCTAGGAAGGAGAAAAAAAATAATAAGCTTTCCAAAAGATGTCCCTTTACATCGTCGTCGCTTTTGCAGAAAATGCACTCAATGCGGCGTGATGCACACGACGCGTTTCGCAGGCTGATTTTTAATCGGGGTTTATTTGGTAATATCACAAACTTCCCCCAACCACCAGCTCAAAGTTGTTGTAATTGTGTCACACAGGCGAACCCACGCCGCCGTCGTGGGAACGCCCTCTTTCAGCCCTCAGCCAATAGGAACTCGGATTGGCAATCACGTCACTAGTCAGTCTTCGGATTCCTTTCTCCGGGCCTTCGTTTCTCACATAAACTTACTAGGGGGCGGGCGAAAAATACGCAGCAACTTTACGCATTTCTAACGCCTGCTGTGATTGGCCAGATTTCTGAAATAACCATGATGTTATTTATTTTCCAATCATTCATTGGCTGCGTCTTAACTCCCGTTAGCGTAAGTGGGGTGTGACGCATCATGTTAGATTGTTACATGGCATAAATAGACAATTGCAGCGTCTGGTGTTCTATTTTCTCAGCGAACTTGTCAGATGTGTGTGCGCGCGCGCGCGTGTCTGCTTGTGAATGTGGGCGCATTATTCGTGGGAAAATTTTGCATGAAATGATAATTGTGCATTTTATGGATAATAAATCTATTTTGTTTTGTCGGCTATTCTACCTGTTAGATTGTTTATTTTCGTATGTTGTTTATGACAACGGCCACTTAGCAGACAATTGTCTCTCATTGAATTTTTATGAGTTTTATTTAATGGTGTAGTCGATTTTGCCTCATCAAAAAGGCTTCGGCAGTCAAAGAGATTCCAAATTGTTCAAAATAGCACACCAGTTCATGGATTCGGGTTTGTTCGACGTGTACAGTTTTACCGCTGTCATTTTGTCAGCATCTCGCAGAAAGTGACATTTATAAAAAGTAGCGTTAAAGTGCAGATAATCTGCAAAAAATACGTTGGGGTTTCACACAAGCAATAATTCTCAATAATCGCTTACCCAGTTAAGTAGTTGGCTATACTGAGTCTATCCCAGGAAAGCACAGTGCGTACTGGATGGGACACCATACTTTGAGTGCAATGTAAAATGGCTGATTTACTTGAAATGAGTGTTTGCTGATTGCGGACGAAAACCCAGCCGGGGCTACATTAACACATATACCCCTGGAGCTATGGGGGGCAACAACACTACCTGATGAGTCAATGCACTAATGAAATGTGTTTTCATTCATCTGTTTACGTTTTGTCGGGTTAATTGAGTGTTACTTTTAATTAACTTCATATTTTTTTGTATGGAAACTGATTTTGTATTGCATCTGGGAAAAAAAAAATCTTCCTTAAGTGCACCAACAACCAGTCTCAAAAAGATCTCAGACATGCATATGGGATAAATTATGGCAGAGTATGCTTAAATGGGTCTACTACATGACTGCAAGCACAAGATCCTATTGGAAAAACCAATATTCCAACCGCTCATCATGTACACCGGTGCAGGGTGATCTTAGAGCCAGTTCTGAGCAGCATGGGGCTCAGGGCAGGAAACCCAGTTCACTGAATTGTATGTTCTTTATTCAGGAAACCCACTCAATGTTTTTCAAGTGTATGATGCCCTTTTTTGACCTAACTGATGTCATTATTTTTGCTAGACTGACAATAAATTAAGGATCTTTTGGCTTTAAAATATGAATATTTTACATTAAAATGATTTTATCTGCACCCTGTGTCTACTTGCTTAAGCTCTAATGTTCATAATGGTTCCAAATGAATTGAATTTGTCTTTTAAAGCATTACTGTGTTTTTTTATTTGGCAATAATTAGAACGTTAGTCAAAATCTCTCAAGATGAAAATTTGTCATCCCATTTACTGAGGTAATCGGCTTCTACCGGATTGGTCTGTTGAGGAACACATGATGCATGGCATCATCTTTGTCCAAATCCACAATTAAAACAGTTGCTTTTTAAAAAGTCCATCAAAGGACAAGCAATGTTATTTATTGCTTTACATGTATACAGTCATAAAAAGAAACTGAAGTGTTCATAAACAAAATTATACATAATGAGCAATATTTATGAAATTCTGCATTTTCCTACAACTTTTGTTCAGAGATAATTCTTTTAAAAATGATTTATTTTTAAAAGTTTGTCTTGTCATTAAAGCTGTTATTTTTAATGATCTTCTGAGAGTACATAAGAGGTATAACTTATTATTTAATACAATCATCTCATACAGGAGCAGATCGAAACAGGCTATTCTAGTGCTGCTGTTGATGGTAGTGGTGA
Organism: Gymnarchus niloticus; assembly: GCA_009936485.2. Taxonomy (NCBI): domain Eukaryota; kingdom Metazoa; phylum Chordata; class Actinopteri; order Osteoglossiformes; family Gymnarchidae; genus Gymnarchus; species Gymnarchus niloticus. The sequence continues at coordinate 28,908,501 of JAACJT020000001.1, read as the reverse complement.
TCAGTAACAGTAATGTTGACTGCAGGGTTTCACATCCCTGCATGGCAATGAATAACGAACTGGGTTCCCTCACTGCAAAGAGTGGAAAGTCCAGGAGATTCAAGATGGATTGTCAATGAAGCTGCCCTGACAGATGTTCTGGCAAACTTCAGTGTTTACCATGTCATTCAGTTCTGGTCCCCGTTTTAAGACACACAGGGAATTAGTTAAATGCAAAGACTTGTTTAGATCAGGCTTTGCTGTGATAAAGGTATTAGCCGTGTGAAGGCAACCATAAGCTCTGGCATGAACCCAGCCTACACCTAAAGGACGCCCGCTTTCTCTAGTATCCACCATCCTTTGCCCTCGTCTCCAGCCTGCCATCAAACAAAAAAAAAAGCAACACAAGCTGAGAACAATAAATACAGATTTGCCTGTAGATTGATTAAAACAAAAGTTGATTTATAGTTTAGTTAATCGTGTTCTGTGCCTTTTTGCAACGTCTATGGACCATAAGAATATTACAATAATGATAATCTCTATTACAGTAGCCGGTTAATATGCACATTTTTATTCTGATCTTAAATAATTGACATTTAAAATTAAAAAATCACTAATTTCCTATTTCTTTCGTTGTGGTGAAACAGTCGCGTGTCTAAATGTGTCAATTGATATAACTTACACTTGAAAGTTAAGACATTTTAAAGATTTGTTTTTCAGTTCATAAAGCAGTCGGGCGTAATTTATTTGCAAGTCTGTGCTCATTTTTTTTTTGATCATAACAAGCGTGTCCCTTTAAATGACGTCACGAGGTGGGCGGGGCTCACGGAGAATGACAACGACAACATCCCGACTGTTTACTGCAAAATGGCGAAGCGCAGGGAAGGTGAGTGCTGTTAGCTTGACACAGTAATGAATTAGGAGCCCTAAGTATATTTGGAGAGCTTACGCGGTTTAACAGCTTAGACTGCACTGTGGCTGACTGGCGGTAGTTTTACGAAACATTTAGCCACGAAGTCACGACGCTGTCTGACATGGCTTCAGGGGCACCTGCCTTTGGCGTGATGACACTTTAGCTAACTAGCCGTGCAGCTAAACACAACCGAGGTAACTAACTGTGTTTAACTGGGCAGGACCCCAACCTTAACTAGTCCACTTACTGAAAGGCAAGCTATCAGGAAACTGAAATGTGTCTGTCATTGAATGCTTGTTAACGTTTAATGGTGCTTACAAGGCTTTTCAGATAACTCCAGATAGTGTTGGCTATCTCTGTATCTGATGCTGGCTCATGTAGCTGACTTGCATCACTTGCTTTGTAGAAACGAAGTTACATCAGTATTTCAATTAACTTGAAATAGGTATAGCCATATTGGGAGGCTTTTGCAGGTATAGAGCTTTAACATTTAGATACACTATTCAGGTATTTAATCTTGGTATTACCTTATGTAGTGATAGTATGGATTTTCACATGTTCAGTATGTTATTCAGCAGTGGACTGGCATTGCCTGAAAGATTGACATGCACATACAGTATAGAGTATCAATTTGATACCATCAACAAAGCAGTTTGGAGATCCTGTTAACATGTGCCTCCTCATGTCTGGAGTATAGATCCAGAGAGCGATGATGATTCCTTCGAGGTGATGGACCTGACAGACTACGCCAGGCGTCATCAGTGGTGGAGCCGTGTCTTCGGCAACAATTCAGGGCCGATTGCCGAGAAGTACTCGGTGGCCACGCAGATTATGATGGGTGGCGTGACTGGCTGGTACGTTCTCTGGCCTTGGGGTCTTCAGCACAAACTCATAGGTGACTTTCTTAGCAGAGACTGTATTTGGTATTTTTGTGTATAAAAACAGTTTGCAAGGTTTACTGTAGGACAAGCAGCCAATATATTGTACTGTATGTGTTAGTTCTTTAATTCCCTGTATGCAGGCGAGTTACATTTGACTTTGCTTTTTTTTTTTGTCTGTATAAAGGTGTGCAGGTTATCTTTTTCAGAGGGTTGGGAAGATTGCAGCAACTGCTGTAGGCGGAGGTTTCCTTTTATTACAGGTAAGATCCTCCCGCATACGATGAATAATCACGGAGTAGCTAAAGCCAGCCCGTGTTTCCCAGCGCAGATTTCAGCGGAATATAACACGCGTGAATCAGTCTTGGATTGCGTGAGACGGTTTTGGACGGTGTCTCGAGTCTTTCCGTCGAAGTGTTGGCGGTGATAACGGCCTTCTGGCTGTTGGCAGATCGCGAACCACAGCGGTTATGTACAAGTCGACTGGAAGAAAGTGGAAAAGGACGTGAATAAGGCAAAGAAACGGCTGAAGAAGAAGGCGAACAAAGCTGCTCCTGAGATTAATACATTTATTGAAGAGGTGAATTCATCTTATGTTCCCAACATGAAACTGTGTCATTCTGTTATCCTTTCCTAGTGGTGCGACGTCTCCATTGCACCCTCACTGTCAGTGTTGTTGTGAATGACATCTTTTATGTGTATCATTAGTGGTTATTTTTAAACATTAAAAATGGTAAAGGAGCCCATTTCTCCTGCTGTCTTCTGCTAAAACAGACCCATGCTCTGACAGTCATTAAACTAAACGGATGCAAATGTCATCGCATGGAAACGTACATTTATTTTAATTTCACTGTCACTGAAGTTGGAGAAGCTGCTTCCTGGGATGTAATGGATGCTGTCATAGTGGTCAATATAAATATTCATAATTTCCAAGAATCCATTACTTAACACTAACTGATGGTTGCATTGCCTCGGATGAATAATTATAGAAAATAAATAGTAGGATTCAGAGATACTCAGTGATGATCTAACGAAAACAACTGAATTTTGTTATATAGAAAACAGGAGTAATTCAACACGGTAGAATAAGAAATTTGTTGTACTGATGACTGAGTCCCGTCCATGGATGCATTTTATGTATAACGATTGAGGAGTTGGGCCTTTTTACTTTGGTTTTGTTTGACTTTGGACATTTCTTGCTGTCATTCAGGCTTGTTTTTCCTGTCCCTTTGCAGTCTACAGAGTTTGTGAAGAGAAACGTCGTCTTGTCCAGTGGATTCGTGGGAGGCTTCCTGCTTGGACTGGCATCCTAAAATCTCACGATAACCCGGTGGGAATTTACCTCCGGAGAGGAAGCAGATACAACTGTGAAGGATTTTCTCCCACTTCACACCGGCGAGTGGGAGACGGTACCCTAAGTCTGCAGGGCTGGGCCGCAGACAACACCACAGCTACGCTATGACGACACGTGCCCCCCTCCCTCCATACTATGCTGGTTACCCGTGGAAGGTCTCAAAACACAAAGCAACACAAGACAAGCGAATTAATGTACTGTATATCGGACGGGTCTCATCTGTCACTTCACACTGATTATTAGCTATCTATACTTTGACTTGTCAGTGGCTCAGCAGCGACGTACGTCTGTGGCATCTTGTCTACTGCCATTCATAGAAAACACCATTCTGTGTTCTGTTACCTCCGTAGGTACATGAAATTAATATAGCCGTTGTGAATAGGCTTTTCTGTTTACAAATCATCTATGTATAACCGTTTTAACAGTGCAACATTAATTGCAAGATGTTCAGTGCAAGGGTTTTGTTTTTGTGCCATTTTCTTTTACTTATGATTTTGAGTGTGTACACCTAAAAATAAAATGTGAAACCTTTGTCTCTGTCCGACTTTGTTGAGTGTATAACGTGATCGCAATAGCTTTAAAACACTCTGGCTTACACCTGCATTCACGATGTTAATGTAAATTGCAGGTGAAGATCGAGAGACTCTATCTGTCCATCAGTCGGATTCTATCCGACCTGTATGCGTGTTTATACACACAGACGTGTGGGGTGGACACCCTGCGGCTGGATTGGCGTTCTGTATCTTAGCAACCGATAAACAGTACAGGCTAGAGCCCGAAATTCGCCCGCAAAGACCGCCGCCACTATGCTGCTGCCTGGAGGTCTGGGTAGCTCTTCCAGTAAAACCGTAAGTTATATGGATATTGAGAATATCTACTGACGAAACACTTGCTTAAAATACCGCCCGTGTTCGTGAATGGCGAGACATCTGTGAATGCGGTCTGTACACGGCCGGGGTGCCTATTAATAAGCGAAATACCGCCGCTAATTCTTAATAATAATAATTTCACTACTATTGTTTTAAAGTTAATTAAGCTAAGCATGACCAGTTCTTCCGGTCCATAATGAAGAGAGAAAGTTTCGCATGTTTAATAATTTTTTTTTTTCCCCCCAGTTGGGAAGGGAGGCATTTCACAAATCTCAGCATTTCGATTATCGCAACGGTGTATCCATGATGGTAGGCTCTGAGAAGCCAGGCATTGGAGGGGAGCCACTGCCGGGCCAGAAGCTTCGTCCCGCATACTCCATGATCCCACAAGGAGGAGGGAAGCCCACGTGGCTCGCCTTTGACAAACAGGTTATTACGATCATTAGGTGGAATTAGACGTACAGGATTCCACAATCAAGCCCTGTCAGGTTGTGTTGTTGGGGTGGACTCCGTGATTATAATTTTATCCCACTGTGACATTTATTAATCATTCTTCATGGTGTGAATAAGAGAAAATAAAATATTCTGCAATAACAAAGAAAGCACTCACAATCAGTGTGTTTAATTCCCTCTGCAGGAGTAATTACATGGATAAACTATGCATCTAATTATCAAGTGTTTTATTTATAACTGTGATGGGTGTCTACTTTTGGGGATAAACGTAAAGGTAGAAAAAGCTAAATTCTTCCACTTCCATGAACTGGTTCCTGAACATTCTTCATTAGAACATCAGACGTCGTAGTGATAAAAGTTTGATTGTTGCCTGCAGGTCCTGTGCTTTGATGCATATTTCCAAGAAGCTGTGACTGAAAACAGGGAGGAGACTTGTAGAGTCAGGAAGTGTAAAATTTACTTCTACCTTGAGGATGCCACCATTCAGGTGGTAGAGCCAGAACTGAAGAACAGTGGTATTCCACAAGGTACTGGACTAGAAGTCCACAGTGGTGCTTGTAATTAATTAATTCTAAGGGAATTTAATGAAGTCTATTCATTAATAAGCTAGCAACGAATGGCCATCCACCTTAATCACAATCCCCAACTCAGGAACCCTGATCCATCGGCACCAGATCCCCCTTCCCCCTCCAAACGATGACCAGTTCTACAGTGTGCATCACTTCAACATAAACCATAAGATAGTGCTCTACTCCCGCACCTTCATCATCACCGACTGCGATGCCTTCACCCACAACTTCTTGAGGAAGCTCGGAGTACGTCTGAACCCGCCGGCTTCCACCCCAGAGGACCTGTACAGTAGCTACCGCAAGCAGGTGAGCAAGTTTATCACATTTCCTGAGTTTTACCAGAGTTTTTCTTTACACTGTGGTGTTGATCCTCATGGCTCATATGTGATACAGACGGAGGCTAACATGAAGCCCCTGCGGCCGTACGAGAGGCAGGACACTCTGCGGCAGTTCCTCGACCACGATCGTAAGGTGCTCCGCTTTTTCTGCTTGTGGGACGACTCGGAGAACATGTTCGGTGACCCCCGCGAGCTCACCCTCCACTACTTCCTGGCTGACGACACCATTGAGATTCGTGAGGTCCTCCACCCCAATTCGGGCCGGGATGCCATTCCCAAATTCCTGAGCAGGTGCAAGTTGCCCAAGGTGGGATTTAAACCAGGCAGGAAATGCATTTGAATGACCCAGTTTAGCCCCAGACTTTAACAATTGTTTACTTAATCAATTAAGGGAGGTACCCACACAGTAGATCACCCTCTGTCTCTGCAAATAGCTCCAGCCAGGGGAGGGAGGGCATAGCTTTTATATTTCTCGTGTTTCCAGTAGCTTCTCTCAGTCCCCTAATTTCCCTACAACCTTGGGGTGGTGCATGGTGGTGATGCCACCCTGATTGCCTTTCTTGTTAGTTTTCTGAACAGCGATTGGTTGTCTTCAAAACTAGGCATTCTTACTACGTAAGTTCCATTGCTAGGAAGGGCCCCCACCACTCCCTGGGTCTAACCTCTTTGACTGAGTCCTTATCTTTGTGGTCTTACTAAGGCTCCAGCTGTTTCCCCACACCATAACACACATCTGGTATTTGTCTTTGTTCTTGTCATTCCTTATCACTCTGTTCTCTACCTCAGCAGTTAGGGCCTATATTTCCTTCTGCCTTGCAAACTGGTACAAAAAACAGCAGGCCAAGTCATCCTGTGTAATGCTGCAGCAGATATACGAATCCCAGCCCGCTTTGCCGTGATGTCATTTTGCATGTCGACCACAAAGTCACCATTCCAGCTGTTAAACTCTCACCCTACTCAGGTGACAGGGCCACAGTACCCTCTTCTGGTTTTCCTGAAGCACTCTACTTACCATCCCTCGCTGTGGTTTTTCCCACAATGCAAAGATAGATCGTTTTTCTCGACGTGCACATATGCATCCATTATTGTCTCCTGTCAATGAGAAACATTTTAGGGTACAGAAATGATGCTCAGGAAGACCAACCATCCACCAAACTTCAGTCTCCCATAAATGCTTGTATTCACCAAAAGAAAAATCAAAGTGGTTGTACTATCAAGCCTGGGAAGGGGAGCATAGTGCCACTGGCTGTGATTCACACTGCAGAAAACTGATTCTTGGTGTTGAATTCTACCAGTAAAAATAGAAATGCATACGTTTATGGTGGACTGTCCGTGGATTTAAATCTGCAGCATTCAAGCCCAGAGATGTGTTTCATTTTGCCATTTGTCATTTAACTCTGCAACCTCAGAGTTAAATAAATCAAACACTCAAGGCAAAATAAAGTTTGCGTTTGGCCTTCTTATTGTCATCTTCTCATTTTGAACAGCATGCTCCTCTTCCTAAATGCCAGCCTGGTGAAGTGACCAATCGCACAGTCCTCAATGTTTTCGGCCTAGCGGGACATGAAGGGCGTTATATTCTGGACAGTCTGAAGGTAAGTGAAGCTCAGAGCTCAGCATTTTTCACGTTTCAGCACTGGTCTGTATGAGTTCTGTTGAGACACCTGGCACTGGTCTCAACCTTCAGGAATGAGACTCTAGAAAAGAGGAGATGTCAGGTTCTAGCGATGCCTTTCTTCTGTTCAACAAGCTCTCCTGCCTGAACTTTCCGTGCATTTCCTATGAGTGCATAGTTATAAACTGTGATGCATGCAAACAGTGAGGTATGAAATAAGATTTTGACACATAGTGGGTGTTGTTATCATATGCTTCCCTTTGGTTACTGTGCTGGTTTTCATTGGGTCCAGAGTTGACTGACAGCAGGCATTGAGTGCCCACACCATGGATTTTAAAGCCTTATTTCTCCATCAGTAGCCAGTAGATTTGAGGAGCCATTAAGGAGCAGTTTGGGATTTCTGTTTTTTTGGTGACCCATCCAGACGGGTGCGATCCAGGAAGATTTCTACAAGGACCGCGATCTCACCCTGGGGACAGTCATCAACGTCTGGGGCAGGAAGGTACTCCTCTGTGACTGTGACAACTTCACCAAGGAGTTCTATCGCTCCAAATACGGTATAGGTGAGTCGCAGGCTCAACACTCCAAAGGCAAATGACAAGCTCATAATGAATGTCAACCGAAATTACTGACTAATGTGTTAGCCAGATAAGTTCTTTTTATAGAAGAAAAAGTGAAGTCATCCATCCATCCATCCATTCATCCATCGTCTAACCGCTTATCCTGGTCAGGGTCACATGGGACATCATTATGAGTTTTGGGCCCTATGACAGCTTGATGGACTGGACCTCTCCTGTCGCTTCTTTCATGGACCCTTGGAATCATCCCAACTTCCCCCATATGGCACCTCTCCTTGGAGCGGGGGTGGGATAGCTGGAGCCTATCCAAGGAACAGCAGGGCACTAATTAGCCTAACTGCATGTCTTTGAACTGCAGGAGGAAACCAGAGTAGCCAGTGGAAACTGGTTCAACACTAGGACAACATGCAGCTTCACGCAGACAGAGCAGGGCAGAATTTGAAACTCCAACCAGCCACCGTCCTAGCCGATAGATTCAGATAACATCAAATTTTTTTTTTTTTTCTGCACAGGCATTAAAATATGACTCATTAGCATTTCACCAATCTGAAATGCTTTTGTGAGTTCATCAGGGCACAATTGTCTTCCCTTTTCCGACATCGGTGACCTAATCATGGTTGCATTACCTAAGCCTGTCCACCAGATGGCAATAGGGGGACAGACTTGCTTGAGAGTTCACCGTCTGCGTGGGGCTCAGGTATCACCACCTGCTTTTTGAACGTCATGGTGATTTATTTCTGAATGGCCTAATTGTCTATTGTTCTTCTGGACCCACTAACTTTTCTGTTTGCCAACGTCCCCCCCATTAATGCTAATTTATTTATTTCCAGTGATTTGGCACTTTAATATGGCTATAATTATGAAACTGAAAAATTTAATCCATCTGGGTTTCTGAGGATATGAATTTAGTTTATAAGATCAAAGCCAAAGTTCTAGCCCTACCTGTTCATACTTACAGATATGACAACTTGATGAATTTTGAACTTTGATGAACAAGATGAATTTTAAACAGGATACGTAATTCTGTTAGAAGAATAGGGTTAGAAGAAAGGCAGTTTCTGAACCGCGAGTACAGTCACAGGCATCCATCACTGAAGACCTTTGGATTTCCGAAAGCGGCGCCCTGTGATGCACTGACATTCCATCCTGCTTTGCACCCGGTGCTCCCTGGGAGAGCCTCCAGGCTTGGATAGAGAGATGGATGTAAACGATGCTGCCACCACCACTGGAGATTTCCAGTATGAAATGTATCAGGGAGACAGTGGATGGAGATGGATTCTCTCTGAGCCATGTATCTGCAAGCAGAGATAATGGGTGGGGTGACTGTGTGGGGCCTTTGTCCCAATCGCTTAGGTGTTGGTGTGGGTGGAAATGCGAAATGGTCACGTACACTACCACGCACGGTAGCCTGATCCACAGTATGCTGGCTAAGTACCTCGCTGCATTAGTCACACATGACCACAAGTTATCTTTGTCTGTCAGGGCCCTTCGATGGTAGACTGGTAAGATTCTGCCTGGTGAGATGCTCACAGTCTTCTGTTACACTGACGAATGACCCTGGTGTCACCCTCTGACCTCCCCCAATTCTCACACTTGTTCCTGGATACATAGAGGATTTCACGCCAGTCCAGTACAGACCTCCACTAGCCCCAAAGCTGACCAGGCAAATGCCCCCGTACAACGGATTTGGCTCTGAGGAAGACTCCCTCTCCTCCTGTCAGGGGCTCTTGCCCAAGCCGCCCCAGAAAGACTTCTGGAAATTCATGGAAAAAGACAGGTAAACAGAGGAGGACCTCACATGCGCTCATGGTGCCCCAAAGTCTGCGCCTGTGATGTAGTAAACTTTGCTTGAAATTTAATACATGAATGCTGAGTTTGTTTTGTTATGTTTGCTTCAGGATTACTGCAGATTTCATCTACAGTAAGGCTGGTTACCTCAATATTCTGTTTGAAATGTATGAAACCATATATAACGCCAAGCCACATGTTTCTTTCTTATGCTATGTGCTTGATTTTATGGTTTTTTTGTGTCCAAGCATAGAGAATTTTTGGGCAAATTCTCAAAAACGTTTTTTTTTTTGTTCTTTTCAGACAAGGCCTGACAAGTAACGTGCTCAGGTTCGAGGGTAAGATGGTGAGCGAGAATCCCATCGACAGGGAGAGAGCGTTCATAATCTCCTTCTACCTGAGCGACGACACCATCTCCGTGTTTGAACCACCCCAGAGGAACTCAGGTCTGAAGCACGTTGTCAATAGAACTTGTGTAACTTGTGGGCCCCACTGGAGATTTTTACAGATTCAGGCAGTGAGGAATGCTTGCCGTTATTTTAAGTTTTATTCTTGCACTTCTAAAGGTTGCAGTATCCTCTAATAAACTTCATCTAATAACCAAAATCAAACCCGTGTTAATGTTAATCTGAATCTCCAACGGCGTGAAAACGTTACCCATCTCCGTTGTCCCCACAAGGCATCACCGGCGGTAAGTTTCTGGAGAGGAGGAAGGTGATGAAACCTGGCCAGGAGCTCTTTAAGAGCAAAGCGTCCGAGTTCTTCGGGCCGCAAGACCTGTACGTGGGAGCCCAGCTGTGTCTTCACAACTATGAGTTCCAGCTGGTCAACGCCGACAGATTCACAATGACGTACATGGAGCAGCATGCGCAGGAAGTCAGGACCCAGCGCGGCATCCCTCCTCTCTCTTCGTCCTCCCTTCTTACCTCCACATCCCCTGTCCTCCGCTCTCTCAGTTCCTCTGTGGTTTTGCGTGTGATGCAGAGCACGGGAATGATCAAACCCTTTAAAATCCCAAAGCCTTTCAAAGCCTCATATCTGTGTAACCCCACCACTTTCTGCTAGTTTAATGATTCTTGTCGCTTTTGGCAGCTCAGAATGGAGATTTGCCTCTCATCTCAGAACTAACAAGCCGCTCTCACTGACATTGCATGGCCCTGCTGTTCCTCAGTCGCATGTCATGTTACCATGGAGATATTTACAGTTGCTGGCCTGTGCTGTTTCTCCGTCATTAACACTAACTGCTCATTAACACGGAACGCCACTAATTAACATGAATGTAGCAGTTTTTTTTATTTACCCAAGGCATGTTTTCAACGTTTTTTTGAGTGGATGTTTTTGTTTAGTTTCCCAAGGCCGATGTGGACGCTATTCTGAGTAAGCTGAGATCCGTCAGAGAGGACAAACAGAAGGCGATGAAGCGTCTTGTCGCCCTCAGTGATCCAGAGAACACGGGAGTGCTGTCGTTCGGGGTACTAAGGTGGGCTAACGAGGAGGAGGTGGTGGGCTGGCTGGGGACCGAGCCCAAAGCGTAAGCAGCATAGTTAAAAATATCCACAAGGTCAGCTGATAGACCTGGTGGGCTGTGGTGGGGGCTGGGGGTCATAGGGACATGCTCCTGGAGGCCGACTGCCAGCTGACAGAGCACGAGATCCTGACATTGGGCCGCCGGTACCATGAGCCAGGGCCGCCTCAGTCAGACCTGGGTCTGCTGCTGGCTGAGGCCCAGGAACACCTGAGGAAGAAGCACTTTGAGAACTTTCTAGAAGTTTCCAGGGCCCTTCTGCACGAGGACCACGACAGGTACGCCCACACTGACGTTTCACACACGAGCTGTTGGCCATGTGCTGTTACTGTCAGGCGCTCTCAAACCTTGACCCAGGACTGAGGGCTTCAGATTAGTTCCTGAGCTTCAGCTGTAGCACTGACAGCAGATCTTTCCTCAAGGATAAAGATGGCAGACTGTAGGGCTGGGACAAGGATGGCCCTGGGTCCTAAAGGGTTAACCTGGTGGACACTTCCACACACGTGCACAGAGGCGTGTTAGTCTTGTGTTTGCCCGCATGTCCTCCCTTGGCTTCTCAGTACTGGGGAAAAACTGGGCGACTCCCAGCGCTGACGTCACAGGAAACGGCGACGATTCCACTTTGCCACTTTGATCGTCCTTCCATGGGGGGTTTAAGTCATGGTATTTGTGTTGGCTGTTCTCAGAACAGGACGGCTGGCCCCTCAGCAGGTCAGGACTATCTGCAAAGCCTTCAGACTACCGTTACCCAATGAGCTGCTGACGGTCATCCTCAGAAGGTAGGATGTGACGGCTTAACGTTGTCTCTTCGTACTTCTAGCAGTTTCGGTTTGGGCTTCTGTAACTTGGCCCAGAGGGACAAATGTAGTTAATTCATTTAAATAATGAACATGCGGACTGCATGTCTTCAAATGCTCAAGAAATTGTAAATAAACAGAGAAATGACAAAAATGGAAATGACCATAGAATAAACAGGAATTTTCCCTTGGTCGTCTTTTACGTGTGTCAGAGCCTGAATTTGTCTTATTCTCAGGTATGAAACAGAGGCTGGGGGGTTAGACTACCATGCCTTCCTGTCAGGGCTCAACTGGAGAGAGAGCCCCACCCCCCCGGGCCTTCCTGACGATGTCACGAAGGTGATGGAACACCCACCATAGGCCAGGGCAATCCCCCGCGTTGCTTCCCAGAAGGAAGCGGCGCGGGGGCGACTTTCCAGAAAAACAAAGGAGGCTTCAGCAACTTTGCGCCCTGACACACAGCACTCGCAAAATCAGCTCTTGGGAAGCCATTCAAGAGTTTTTTCAGATATATTTATTGTATTATATGGTCATAAATTACCATGCTACATAACAGCCTAACCAAAAACATATGCAGCAGACACACACAACGTGGGGAAGTGGGAATACCATCGTCGCTTTCTAGGCATGACCAGCAGGGGGCGCTTCTGTTCTGTTGCCAGAGAGGGCATGCAGTTTGGCTGTCCGTGTGCTCCTTTTATCTAATTGTAATGGAATGAGTTTGTTTCTCCATGGTCCACCAGATCTGTTTTGCTGTGAAATCTTGTAAACCATGAATAATACGAAGCATTTCCGATCGTACTCTTTACATCAACACACACTTCTGGTTTCATCTGCCTGGTATTTGTCACTGGTTGTAAGCGGTTCAAGTTACAGTTGCCGTTATGTTTCTAACTTCTTGTTTGTTTTTTCCAGCCCGATGTCGACCCGAAGAGCCAAGCTGTGGCGTTGCCAGTTAAAAGCATCAAGTACTCCATCTTACTGGAGGATGTGTTCGGACCGGAGGCGTGATGGATGTGGGCGGGGCTTGGACCTCATGATTCGGACTCAGCTCAGATGTCCAGTGTCATTCCTAGCATTATACACATGCATGATATAATCTGTATGGTTTATTTTGGTGCCTCAGGTATGCCTGTAACTCAAAGACGTGTTGATGACAAAAATAAATGGCACCTCTTGAGGTGAATGATCAATTTAATTTATACTGCACCTTGAACAAGGAGCATTTTCGCATAGCGCTTTACATGTTCCCGGGCTCAAGGTCATCAGAGAGTAAGCCAAAGGCGACAGTGGCAAGGGAAATCTCCCTCAGGAGGAAGAAACCCTGGGAGGAACCAGACTCAAGGGGGGAAATCAATATGGTGTGGGTGGTGTACAGAGTAAAAAAGGATTCTCTGCTGTAGAAAGTACTGATATCTCAAATTCTGGAGAAGATGCACTGTAATCCGACCAGTCGGAAAAGTCATACCTGTGGCTCTCTGAGGAGCAGCCAATCAGGATGCAGGTCTCCACACTACATGTAATGTAATGGCACTCCCTCATGCCTTTGGCCCGCTAGCTGGTGGTAATGATTTATGCCAAGCTTGCTCGGCATTCTGCTGGTTAGTGTACGGTAGTCGGCCCTAGTAATGGAGGCTCACTGTCTTACTGAGGCTGAATGAGAGGGTAACCTCACACAGGCGTTATCCAGGCCTACATTTCTACCCATCGGCCCCTGGGTTCCATAACTCCAGGTTGCTGTCGATGGGGCTGAAAGTGTGTTGGCACCTCTGCATGGTGTAGCAGAGCTTGAGGACAAGGTCATCTAAACGTCGTGTGATGGCACTGTGGCGTCATACAGCCCAATGCCAGGCCATAGCCAGTTTGTTTTTATTAATGGGAAAATGGCACTGTACGTAAAACCGGTTCATGCAGCACCATCCAGCTCGATGCCCCCACTTGTTTTGTGGGAATGCCTTATTGTCGAAGCTATAAATCTCACTGGCTGGTTCCCATTTGCAGCCACAGGCCCACGGCAATGGAGGCCGATACTCAGGAGAAAAGGCAGAACTCAGACCGTCATAACGTGGACCGGGTCTGCGGGGCGGCGGCATCACCGGCATTTTTACCTGAAAAGGCACCACGGCCGAGGATGTTAACATGCACGGTAAAATGCCTCAGCAGGTTACAGGAATAAAAACAATCTGAAATTGGGCCCAAAAGGCAGGAGTCTGCATTATTGGAGGTCAACGTTTTTAGAATTAGTCTTAACAAGCGCTGTCGTGGTGGATCAGAGCATCTCATCAAATCACATCACATCGGCTGCCTTTTCACTGCCAACTTCCTTCAGGAAACACAGCTGAAAGCTTTACTTGAGACATCTGCCCGAAAACATTACCTAGATCTCTGCCAGATTACATCCATCCTGCATTTAAAATAAACCCTGAACATTTTACTGCCGGATTCCAATGAATAATTTCCAAATCCAACAAATAAACCCATTAATTAAGGGGTAATATAATCAGCGTGCTATATACACATGGCATCTAACTGAGTGCTGTTTGGATGATACTAGTAGAATTATCTTTTATTATGAGCCCTTTGAACAAGAGCTTCATAGCAGGAAAGTTTATTTTACGGTGCTCATAACATATAACTTGTTCACAGTGTGGGGGAGGGGGAAAACCGACCAATTAAACTGAAAACAGTCCTGCCTTTAGATAAAAGCACTTTACCCATGGTCCTTCAGGGTCAACCACTCCAGCTTTGGCTGGTGTCCCCCCCCCCCCCCCCCCCCCCCCCCCCCCCCCCCCCCCCCCCCCCCCCCCCCCCCCCCCCCCACACCCCCCCCCAAACACACACCCGCACGCCGCCCCCCCCCCGCCCGCGCCGGCCTCCCCCCCC
>JAACJT020000001.1:28880350-28890559 GCA_009936485.2 Gymnarchus niloticus | reverse complement strand
GGTGGTCTTAGAGGTTGGGGGGTGGTGGGGGGGCAAAAGCTCAGAGAACTGGAGTTTGAGCATGAAAATGAGAGAGGGAGAGGGAGAGAGAGAGAGAGAGGCCGAGAGAGCGAGAGGGAGGGAGGAAGATAAGGAGTGGGGCATAAAAGCAATTGTTGTTGAGGAAACTCCATCTCAGTTGGGCGGTGTGACCATCCTTGCCGGATTGAATCTGTTCTGCTGCCCATGCGGAGACACGGAATCACGGTGGATCTGGAGTGGACCCAACCTGTCCTCGCCGCTTCACAGCAGGATCGCCAGCCCTGAGCCAGGGTGAGTCTCTCATTCCTGCCTGATACGTTCCCTCTAGGCAGCAAAACATGCAACGCAGCGTGCAGCAGCTCACACCAGACAGCCCCTCCAGTGGCTCGGCGGGCGATTGAGTCTGGGGGTCTTTGGCGGGGGGGCAGTGTCGATGGAATCGGACTCTTCTGGGTCAGGTGGGGGATGACTGATTGTGTTTCTCAGACACATGGGGAAAAGTAGTGCTGCATGTAAGAAAATGCGTCTTTGACAGCGCTTTGTTAAAAATAAACACAGAAACGTATTTACACACACGCGTAACCTTGATGGTAACAGCGGGGTGAAGAAATGCCCCGCTGGAGGCAAAACATTTCCGAATTGAATTTTGATCGCCTGATGCTCGCCATTCCTTTTATGTTCACTTTCATAACCGCTCACAGACACGACATAGTTTTCAAGGTTTTTTTTTGGGCGTGGCTAGTCGTTCCTGACGATGAGGAGCGGCACCAGAGCCTGGAGGGGGGCGAGCGGTTGCATGAGCGTAGGGGCGACACGTGCGGCTGCTCATCAGGCTGACAGCCAGGCGGCAGACACCCGGCAACGGGCCGCTTGATCGAACTGCCAAAGCCAGGTGAAGTGTTGATGTGATGAGGAGCTCTGCTTTAAAGGCACAATCGCCTACCTGCAGCATAGCTGGAAAGGCGTAATGATGTTCTGCTCAATGCTGATGGAAATCTGCACGTCTTAAGGATAATAAAAACAAATTAAAAAAATTGGAGCCTCGGTTCCAGAGTAAAGGCATTGAGGATTCGGACACAGTTCAGGAAACGCATCACCGGGCATCTCTGGGTATCAGCAGGTGGACCGACTGACCAACTCTCCCACCTGCAGGTGGCAGTGTTGGTGTCCTGGGTCCTCTGTGGCCAATTGAATGTTGGGTGTCCGAGTGGTAAAACTAACATTAGCTTAACATTAGCAGATCCACGTGCCGCGGTCATCATAGCTTTAACGGGATGGGATATATTTAGCAACAGGCTTAGCTGGGTTGTGAGGCGGGTGGTGTCGTGTTGGGCCAGAAACCCCCCCCACCACACACTAAGCATTGGCATGTGTCTGGAGAGTGGGGGGGGGGTGCACAGCCCCTACAGGAATCTGCCCTCTGGTTTATTAAAAGCTGCAGAAAGAGTGGGGTGCTAAAGAAGACAGACATGATGATGAATCCTATAGTGGGGGTACCACAGTGGGAGGGGGATTACTGACGCCAAACACAGACCTCACAGATGGTGGGTCTGTCTGCAAATCGACCTGTTGACTCATCCACCCGCGTACCCTTCCAAACCGCTGTTTGTTTTGGGATTTCCAGCGCGTCTCCGACGGCTCTTTATGGCGGGGCGGTCAGTAGGGCCGCCAGCGGCACCCTGGAGCTTTTGGACGGTATGAGTCCGTTCCCCTTTAGAGCATGGAATGTCACCTTTGTGACGCACGCTCGCAGACAATGGCGTGGGTCCCTTTCTGGGCTTTTCACATCTCGCTGCTATCTATCCTGTGAGTCAGGTGGGCATCCTATGACAAAATAAACAGAACGGAGCCCTTTGCTGGAGAATTTCAGCCTTTCCGTGCCGCTCTTGACGTAAGTCTGAGCTCACGCTGCTCACGCTGCTTCCAGATGCTTCCAGCCCCTTCACATCATGAGTCAGCCTATGAGATTTATTGTCCTATGAGGACAGACAGCCCAGCATTGACGGGGAACTGTCCGTTTCCATAGCAATGGCCACACCAGTGGACAGTGGTTCACACAATTAAGCACAACCCTCCTCCCCCCCAAACCAGTAATTACCAGTCACTGGAATGAGGATGTTCCCCTGCCCTAATAAGTCACTGAAATTCTGGAACCTGTCCAGTTCTTCTGTTGAAGTAGGACCTTCATTTGCATATGGGACTACAGTGACATTGTTATTGTTTAAGAAATTTATACTTGTCTCCATTTTGTTGGTGTTCATGCAGCTTGATTTGATAGAGACAGTAGGAGTCACTATCAGGTCATTGTCTCTTGGGCTGGTTTTTACACCTCCTCTGAAGTTCTGCCACAGCTCAGTATCAACATCCCTGAGTTGGATGAAACTGACAAATCCCCCACATTCTGGCTGAAATTATAACCCCACTAGTAAAGCTTAATTAAATAAAACCAGACTGTTTACTTTCACTCAGCTTGGATTACGCTCGAATTCCTGCTAGGTGAACGGGCTTCCATTTCCTGGCTGGACAAACAAACCCAGTGATTTTCGTCCTGCATAAAGGCCTGCCTGAAAGTCTCAGCTGAAATGGCTCCAGCGGATTCCTGGGGGAAAAGCATAGTGTCGTCCCAGATGGTTAGAAAAGCAAAGTCCGGCACCTCTTTGGTGGCCCGACGGAGGTCTGCAGGAGAGACAGGTGTGGAGGTGGGCTTGAGGCCATGTCCTGCCTGGCCCTTGTGTCAGAGGTGGGCGCGGTGCCGGTTGCTGTCGCCGTGACGTGTGATTTGATTGACTCCTCCCTTTCGCCCTTCACTCCGAGGTGATGTCAAACTGTGGCTCGCTGTGGTGTTGTGGTGCCCACAGAAGAATGCGCCACAAGGTTGCACAGTGATTAAGGATGCGGACTGCAGCCTGTACACCGAACACGATGACTCAGGATGTGAACAGGCCCCGCCAATGCTCTGGAACACGCTGCTTAACCTGAACGATTCCTGTGAAACATCCAGGTCAATTAAGAGAAAATTTGGCTGAGCTTATATACGTACCCTAAAGCAATTTAACCCTTTTATACAGGAGAACCTCTGTGGAAATGTTTGGAGTTATAAGCACATACCCGTAAACTCGGCTGGCTGCTGTCCTGTCATCAAGAAGGCACTACCTAAAACTGTCATGTGTTCAGCACAAATACCAGCTCCGTGGCCACAAAGCACAGGTGGATCATTCGCTTCTCTTCTGCTGTGGAGTCCCAATTGTCACCGAAATCTCTAACCAGCTTCACACATTCGACTTCAGTGGCATTTCTCATCACAGGCGAAAACAGAATACAAGGGCAGTAAGGGAATATTAATTTTAACAAGCGAATATTTCCAACGCAAGGCCTAAGGGATCGCTTGCAAGGGAAGTCGCCAAGTGAAAGTTTCAAATGACCAGCATACATTTCCGACCCCTCAACAAAGCGAAAAGGAGGTACAGCTGAAAGAACAGCGTATACACTTCCACATGCATTTTTTTAAAATGATAATTTCCTGTGCATGAAATCAGGCCAGACACAGGTCCTGGGTCAGATTATCTTTGGAGAGTGGGGCTGAAGTGGACTAGGCACAGGTCCTACCTCTGTCGGAAACCTTATTAGGGTGGCACACGTAACATTTTTCTTAAGGTAAGAATCATTGTTGGGTCAAGCATTTTGGGAGAAGATGAATATTTACAGTATGTATCACACACGTATCAATGCCCTGGTTGGCATATCACTAGCTATCATGAAGGGACTTGTTTTGTGGCCGTACCTTTAATGAAAACTTCATTCCTGGGGAAACGCTCGCTCCAGGCTGTTTATTATTGTATTGAGTTTCTCCCCCCGTGTAATGAAAACACGGCACTTTTGCTCTGGGATCGTTCGAATAACATAGCGGCCGGCTGCCAGTCCGCCCCATCCATCACGGCCCACCGCTTCCTGGTGGGTGGCAGTGGGGTCCATCTCTGACTCCGTGTCCCACCGTCTGCACCGGGCCTCGTCTGGCTCTCTGTTGACCGGTAGCCAAACGCCTGCTGGATGAACGAGGCTCCTTGACATCGAGAGCTTCAGCAGACCATTTCTGTGCCTGCCTCTCTGTCTGATCCAGCTTCTCCTCATGTCCCCGCCCCCGCAGACAGACTGGGGACCACGCGGGAGCCATGGCGACGCAAACTAGCGGGAGCCTCGTTGTCTGCTGGTTCCCTGGGATGAGCTGAGGGGAGGGGCACACACTGTCATCTGTCAAGAGGCCGTCCGTCCTTCCAGCCGTGCGCTGTCCTGTAGAGTTTTCTAACGGGCGGGGGGATCAAAATGAGAAGCTCCAGCCACCCAGCCAGACTCAGAGTGGTGCTTCTCCTAGTCACCTGCCCCCTGCTGGCCATGATGCAGGGCGCGGCCAGTAAAGGTGAGGGTGGACTGCTTGGGGACACTGACCCTGACAGGTGTATGAGACACCACTTTGTGGAGACCATAACCCATCCCATCTACAAGTGCAACTCTAAGGTAAGAGCCAGTTTGATAACCCAGCAAGTCACTGTCTACTATTGTGGACCTTTGTTGCTAATATTTTAATGTAGACTGTGTTAGCTCTTCAAAACGTGTCTAGCATAACTGTCTCAGTTGTTTCCTAGAATTAGTCTAATGGACATATTTGAGGAGTTATCATAATAATAAAGCAATATGATAACATACTGAATGGTGTTTTCCTGCATGCTGTCTGTCCTAACGAGCAGTAGAAGTTCTTCTCTGACCTTGAACCTAATAACGTCCATCTGACGTGACTCCCTTTCTGCGGCTAACCACAGCTACACTGCTCATCGTGTTACACGGTGTGGGGGGGGGGAGTTCCAGTGGCAGCCAACACACACCAGACTGACATGCTGGTTCTTTGAACAAATGAGGGCTTTTGCTGACCCCCACCCTCAAACCAGGTCTCTCCAAGGAGACTTTCAACGAGATGATGCCTGCTATTACACATTTACTAAAATTGGAAAGATACAGGGAAGATTAGCATGGCCACTGCGCAAGGATGATGCGCAAATTTGTGAAGTGTAAAAAAAAATGATGCCAAACTCTTTTCTTGCTTGTTAATCATGAGCACCAGCTGACCCTCTTTATTGACCACGACCCTCCTGTTGTGAGTGACACTTTGGCTAATTACCCAGAATGCAACCTGTCTGAACTACCCACAGCTCTTGCCAAAAATATCACAGAAATGTCCGTGCCCATATGGAGGGTCTGCTCCTTTTATGTCTCTGTTTTTTTCATCGCCCCAGCAATGGTTACTATTAGTGGTATTTATTTGCTTATGGGGGCTGGAATTTTTCAGTGAAAATTACAAAATTCAGCACGTGCCCCAACCCCCCCATTTATGCAGCTGCATGATTTTTTTTCCTGGGGCAATTTGATTTAGGCATCATGCTGAAGGGTAACAACAGGGGGGCCCCTTGAGGGACTCCTAGCAGCATGTGTCAGCTTGCCTCACCCTGAAGAACACAAGAGAATGAGGATGAGGATGGATGGGAAAACAGGAAGGTGGAAGACAGATCAGGAGTCAGCAGAAGCTAAACCTAGATGGCTTTGGTCCAGGAGGAGCGGAGCCAGGGGGATCCGTACATCCTTCTGCTCACTTGTACTCCTGCAAGCTGGTGACCTTCATTTCCCAGATTCCCCGTCTCCCAGCTGGCTCTCATCAGTGGGTAACATGCTGGGTGGGGGCCACGTATCCCCTCTCCCTTGTCAGCCAGTGGAGAGCTGGCAGAGAGGCTCCCTCCTAATGAACCCCCATCCCCCCACGGGCTACACCATGTCTGTTTTAATAAGGGGGTGAAGAACAACAGACAGAACAAATAAAAACCCAGTGCAGTGCAAGTCCACCCCCCCGTTACGTCACGACTTGCCCATTAACATTGGAGGCCATATGGGACTGCTTCAGCTGATGTTTTGCGCTTTTAGTTGTTTCTATCCTTGTTTTTCTTCCTTTTTAATTTCATTTGCTCCCAAGTAACTTCTGAAGGAGCGTTCAGGTGGCAGGAGCTATAGACTGTCTATCGCCTTGGACCCGAACCCACATCCCAGCAAGTCACAAAAACCCCGGAATGCAGTGAGGCATTTCAGACTCGCCGCTGATGTACAGGGCAAAGCGCTCATTTTACGGTGGGCTAACAGGCATGCGCTGGGGCAGGGCCTCGTGACGTGGCCCACCTGTGCACCGAGTCCTGTAAACACAGCCCATCCCGGCATTCTGCTGCTCAGCTATGGCCTTCCTGCCATTTTGTCTCCGGTCTCCATTTCAGATCTCCTAATGCTGCGTTCCTCTGCTGTCTCGCTTCTTTCTGGGGATCGTAGAAGGTTCTGATCAGCCCACCCATTCACATGGGGGTTGGTGGGGTCTCCCCCTTTGGAGCTCCTAGATTCGATCCCTCATCGGCGACAGGAGACACATGCAGTGGAGCAGACCACGTAGCGAGACAATGTAGGGGTCCCTTCTAGGATAACCTGTGTGTGGACGTCACACTAGTGACACAGAGACACCGACAAGTGGGTCTACGTTAACCAAGGGTTTCTTTTCTTTACCTATCCAGCTTTAGTTCACATGGATTTTATTGATGGATTTTGAATTCCTCACCTCAAAGCAGGAAAATAGATTGGAGGAGTAAACAAACATAATGTCCGTCAGCATTAAGACTGCAGGAGATAAGCTCCACCCCCCCCCCAAGATGATCCCACCCATAGGTACAAGTCAGGCAAAGGTGAGTATGTGGGAGACGAGCCATTTTCCAAGTCCATATTAATCCCACAAGAATGGACTTGGGCTGCTCCAGAATTCAAGGAACCACCCCGAAGCTCCAGCAAACCCCGTCCCAAGATCACGGATGCAGGCTTCTCATATGTCCAAACCCATGAGCTCTGGGACTGTCTGTCACCCTCATCCTGAGAGCCAGGTTGACATGGGGGCTCCTGGGAAACATTGCGGCTCCGCATCCTTGAAAACACATCCCGCTACCGAGTGCCCTTCCCAGAAGCAGCCAGATATTCATACATTTTCCCGCGAGAATGTTAGAGTCTTATCCAGCTGAAGGTCATGCGGTCCATGCACCTCACTGAAGAGCGGTACAGCATAGCCCCCCCAGCACCTGCCCCGGAAATATTCTGGGTGCAGATCCAGAACGCTGCCCCGACCTGGCTGAACGTGTCAGTTCTGTATTTATAAAATGAGATGAAGAGCCACAATACCTGGCCACTCTCCCCACTCCCATCATACACAGCTGTCACAGAGGGTTAGCCACATGGGACATTAACCATGAGGAACCTGAAAGGAACTTATGCGGAAGTCGCGAGGAACTTGTGATGAATGTACAAGGAAGGTATGAGAAGACAAATGTGCCAACTGCTATGCCAAAGCACTAACAACAGTTGACACACTAACAATTAAAAAAAATGTATAAAATTAGCTAAACCAGATGCAGCTGAGCTACTGCAGAGACTGACATGGAGAGAGTGGGTAATTTGGGGACCACAACAACAAAACTTAATAAATGAACACATTTTTGGTTGTGTAAAGCATGTAAAACAGGCCTGTCTGTAGCTGAAAGCAGCATGCTTGGTTTGACTGCTGTCTCCTGCCCCCAGATGGTCCTACTGGCTCGGTGTGAGGGCCACTGCAGCCATACGTCTCGCTCTGACCCCCTGGTCTCCTTCAGCTCCGTCCTCAAGCAGCCCTTCAAGAACAGCTGCTCGTGCTGCCGACCGAACACCTCCAAACTGAAGGCCGTGCTTCTCCACTGTGCGGGGGGCTCCCGCATCACTGCCACCTACCGCTACATACTGGCCTGCCGATGCGAGGAGTGCAGCTGAGCCCCAGATGGGGGCGGGACTTCTTGTCCCGGCAGGAAAAAGTAGCAGGGAACCTGACAGAAATAGTCCTCTGTTCCCCCACTGTCCATTGATCATAAATCACTACCAAAACTATGTGACAAACATATCCAGCACTCTGCAAGTGTGTGCAAGTGACAACTACGGAAAATTCCCAGAAGAATGCTGCGATGTACGAGACACTGGGCTGCACCTGTGATCCATTCTTCTGCCAGTCCATTAACATTTAATGTGTTTCCACACTTTGATCTGCGCGAGTGAAGGAATTAAGAATGCTGGCCTTGATCCTGCCAATGAACACCCTGCCTTTGCATGTTTCGCCACAGTGGCACCATATCCGTCCACACGGGACGTGACCTCAAGGCAGTGTAGGACCTCATAAATGGGTACTGTGCTGGAACATTGCTGGCAGAGAAGGTGTTCTTGTGCAGCTGCAGGCAGACTGTGAATGTCGTTTTGCTCAGTACAATGTCCCGAACATATATTCCGGCCCAACTATTCTTGTCTTTTTCGTTGTTGTTATAACAATTCTTGTTATTGTTAGTCTCGTTATTTGAATACTTGCTGCAAATGCTAATATTACAAATATCATTGCCACATCACTAGGAGGGATTACCTAAATTCAAATGAATCTGAAAGTGCCGAGCTACAATAAATAAACTTAACTTAACGTACAGTTGATTAACGCGGCTCAGTCGTTTCCATACGGCTCATATTACCAGGGTTACTGTTTATTGAAAGACATTCGTGCACTTTATTTGAAGGTATCAGGAATGAAAGTCATTCCCCAGAAATGGAGTACATTCACTCTAATGAGAACTTAAACCCTTTCAATCTTAGTCCAAGTTTCCTGACTTCAGTGAAATTCCTGCACAAAAATCGACTTGTTTCTGCAAAGCGACTTTATCGAAAAGGCAGCTAGCGAGCGGCGCGGCGCTGAGAAGCCAGAATCAGGCAGACTTTCCTCTTTTGTTTCTGGAATTTTCGCCGCATTGTGCCGGTTGTCGACTCGGATTCACATACAAAATGACTCCGGTCGGGGGCATAATTTAGTCATCAGCTGATGTGACAGCGCTACACGTTTAACATAATGCCTGTCACTTGAAAATTAAAATCCGCAGACGGGCAGAGTCCAAAACACGTGACCAAAGATGCACTAACGTGGTATTTTAAATATGTGAGGTTGTGTAATATTACCATTAAGCACATTCGTTTAATTAAAAGATAATCATCTTCAGGTTACATCAAGTAACTCGATTTCTCCGTCAATTTTCGTGCAAGTTCCCATATTTGAAGGCCAAACGGTTTGCAGATAACAAGGAGGCACACTTCTCCCTAAAATGTGAGCTGTAATCGTTACCAGTCGAGTTATGTGTTTCAACGTCTTAATATTTGGGAAAGCAGGAGAATGTTTCCCATCTTCCAGAGCATCATACACATTCGAATGCTACGTAAAGTTTTCATTCAGTAGATGTTCTGCTTGCGTGCCGATTTACACAGTCACAAAAACATTTTTGATTTAATTACAAGTAGTGACTGTAATAGAAAGTTAACGCTTAAATAAACGCAGATATTTCTTACAGCAGTATTGCACACAGAGCAATACCGGACCAAAGCGATGGAGACACGTCGCAACAGCGCCCCCTAATGTCTGAAAGTATTCATTTATACCGAGAAAGCGCGCTCTTTTTATAGCCCTAGAAAATCATTGGTTCACTCGAAGTGTGTCGTAGATTAATTAAGTTCGCCCCCCGACCCCATAAAGAATGATTTTTAAAAAAGTTATGGAAGGCACAGGAAAAAACTTCCAGTGACACCCATAAAACAGGCTTGCGGCCGTCTAGGCTATTCCTGTCTGTTTTTTTTTCGAAGGAGACCCCATTAGCTCTTAGCTGTTCCACAGGTTTCAGTGTACACATGCCAGGTCGTCACCAACACCGTAACTGAGCTCAGCGCTGGATTTGAATGATCTGCATTATCCCCGTTATGAACAGCGTGCTCTCGCTAACTCTCTAAGAGGCTAATGTCTGCAAAAATAAAAGCAAGGACCCAAAAAATAAAAACCAAAATAATAATGTTTGCAAGATATGATTATTGTTATTATTAACCATAATAATGTGCGAGGGCAGTGTGATGGTACAGGATGTGTACGAGGGCAGTGTGACAGTGGTGAGGTCTGCGATAGGAGTGACAGATGCATTCAAAGTAGAGGTGGGATTACATCAATGATCAGCTCTCAGCCCTTTCTTATTTGCAATGGTGATGGATAGGCTGACAGATGAGATCAGACAGGAGCCCCCATGG
>JAACJT020000001.1:28861207-28880250 GCA_009936485.2 Gymnarchus niloticus | reverse complement strand
CTCAGAGGCTCGCTAGTGTGCGTTCCGGGGCCCTAGGGTCTCTGTGTCTCAGAGGCTCGCTAGTGTGCGTTCCGGGGCCCTAGGGTCTCTGTGTCTCAGAGGCTCGCTAGTGTGCGTTCCGGGGCCCTAGGGTCTCTGTGTCTCAGAGGCTCGCTAGTGTGCGTTCCGGGGTCCTAGGATCTCTGTGTCATGTTACCCTGAGTGCTGGACAATGGCTGGGACAGAGTTGAAGATGTTGGCATTCATCTCAATGGCGCCTTTGCCATCACGGGTATGGAGACAATTTATTAATTTATTTAATTTATTAATTTATCCAGTCAGAGGTTGAAGACTGAGTGGATACAGTGGCACATATAAAGGCTAATTGATGCGTCACTTTTCCATGCTCCATCACAGTCCACAAACTGCACGAGATGTAAATTTCATCCTCAGGGGTGTCTGTGCGGACTGTGAGTGTGCAGCCCAGATTTTGTATCCACCGGACATTTTGTGAGTCGTCAGCATATGTGCAAGGAATAAATGAACGTGCTGCTGGGAATTTCTAGTAGATGGCACCCCCGAATTTAAAAGAACAGATGTGGAGGAAGAAAGAGTAGAAGACGGGAGTATTCGTCATGTGGAGGTTCACTGTCACATGCACTGATGAATGCTGTACGGACACCAAGATCCACACGCTTGATCGTGTGTGGACCGTGATAGAATACTGAAAAATTATGAAGTAGTTTGATGTGGCACTAGACAGGGTGCCCAGGTGCTGGTTGCCTCTCTAGGTAACTTGTTTTCTGCTGTCCTGACCTTGGTATGTTGTTTTCTTTTAAAGAGGATCATATGAGGTGCCCTCAAGACAAATTCATTCACTTTTAAGTTAGTCATCCAAGTGAAGTGTGAATGGACACACCTGATCGATCCTTGAGGGGTAATTGTGTGTGAGAATTGCCCCCCTTTTCAGGGTCTCCTACTGCTTTCTGATCTCAAACAAACCCTAACACCCCTGCGAGCGGGAGTGATGTTTCCAGAGCTGCCAGTTCAACCCCATGAAAAGAAAGATTTGTCTCACGTGAAATCGTTGGTTTGAAAGCCCCCACACACCCCACCCCCCCCCATGGTCTACGTGAGAGCAGAAAGTCATTGGGGATCACTAAGCTGTTGTCATCAGCGTGACCCTTCTTGTGCAAAGGGCCACATTTGCTGAAAAATGCCCCCCCACCCCGCACACTCAGTGGAAGGGGGGCTGCATGCTGTGCCGTTGTACAGGAATAGTTACTATGGTGCAGAGAAAGGTGGGGGGGTGAAGGGGAACACTGGCTGAACATAGGCTTATATGTGTATACGCCCCACCCCACTGGCCAGATTCACCTCTGTGCTTTTACAGCCACGGTCTGGCCTCTGCCTTCCGAGTCGTAATCGGCTTTGATGTGGGAGGATGCCTGAGGTGTTCCCACTAATCTCAGCACCCAGCGTCTGCCAACTGGGTCACAGCTGTGAAGAAGAAGGTGGGAGTGGGGGTGTTTGTTGAAGGACACACAGCTCGACTTGTGAGTGTGAGGCTATTCTGGAGTCCGAAGACGGAGACGCGGCAAATTCACTAATCTGTCTCCCCGCTACTGACTACAGCAGATAAAGCCCCCTTTTGAAACATGGGGTTTAAATGAGTTGTGGTGATCATGTCTTGCGACTGACAGTCCCCAGAGGCTGTTGTGGTGTGCCCTCTAGTGGTCACAATGTAAACAGCGCTGAGTGAAGTGGATGGTGTGGGTACTGGGGGGGGGGTTACTGTTGATGTTTTCTGAGGGTATCCCACCATTCATTGGGTAGCCCAGGAGCTGTGGGAGAGTTTTATTCTCTCTTGTATGGCAATATTAGAATCCCCAAAGTGCAAAAATGGAATCGGTTGCCATGGAAAGGAAGATCTCCTTCACCTCAGCCTATAAACTAGGAAAGCACAGTGGATAACAGACTGCTGGATTGATATGTCCCATGTTTTCTATTGGAAGTTGGGGCTAAATATTTCAAAATAAGAGTCTCTCACTTAAAAGTTCTGTAAGTGGCAAGTTTCTTGATGCACAAGATACAGACAGTTTGGTGGTTGAAATCTCCGATCAGCATCCTGTACTCGCAGCCCTGAGAAGCAACATTATTCTGCTTCAGACAATGTAAAGCTTCACACCGGAGTTAAAAACTGAAGAAAGTGGTTTTGGGGTTGGGGGGGAGCCCACTTTACCGCAGGAACTAGTTTTGTGAATTCAGCACGGTATCTCATGCCAGACGTGGCATCGCTCATCTGATCTGTTCCACGGGCTTTGTTTGGACGGGTCTGCTACGTGCCCCTGCCTTCCTAATCATGCCGTCTCTTGCTCTCTTGGCATGCCGCCCGCTGAAGGCCGACACCAACCTCTGCGTGAGCAGATGCCCGCTGGGGAAGCTCGGGTTTGTTGTGGGTTAGGTGTCAGGAGTGGGGGTTGTTTCTAGGAGGGATGCATTTGTTGCAGTATGTTACTGCATGTCTAGCAGAGCAGGACGTCTTGTAGGTTCTGGCAAGTCGGACGTCGTTTTCTAAGGTGCAACATTACATCTTCTGCAGCCAGAATATTCCTGACCATAACCCTAGCTTTTGACCACGGTAACTGAGGAGTGCGGCTGCAGTTTCAAAGTAATTGATCAAGAGTACAACAGCTTAGCCCCCCCCAATATTGAGCATTTGGCAAACGTTTCCAGATTCCATTCCACCCACCCCCATTTCTCGGTGGGTGGAAGTGGATGTAGATATGATAACTCTCTGGGTGTGAATGGGGCCCTTTTGGACATGAAGTTGGACTGTAGGGGGCGATGCAGCAGCTCTGCCTGTTCAGAACAGAGCTTTCAATGTCGTTTTGTTCCTTATGAAGTTGCATACCTGCCCCCTCCTCCCATTTACAGCCTTGAGATGGCTAAAGCAGGCCATATACTTAAGGACATGCCAACTAGCCAAAGCCAAAACACTGCCTACCGTAGGGACAAATGGTTACATACTTACGAAGACATGGTGTAGTTCACCCTACCAAACACAAGGGGGCAAGCAATGATTTTAGGTCTTTCACTTAAGTCTTATGGCGATTCCTTGCCATGAATTACTGGTGACTTGTATTTCTTTGTCTCGCCATGACCTGTCGTGTAGATGTGAATATCCATGAACGAGCTCAGCCAGCTTTCTCTTCTGTGTATTCCTTCTAGTTGCCAAACTGACCAGAAAAAGACTGAACGACCGAATACACAAGTTTTGACCAATTGTGGAGAGTGGGTGGTTTCAACTAAAGTAAACGGCCTACACCAAAGTTCTGGTTGCTTGTCTGCACACCGTGTGATGGTCACAGATGCTTCATGCTTATGTCTGTGTCGT
Source organism: Gymnarchus niloticus (assembly GCA_009936485.2). Taxonomy (NCBI): domain Eukaryota; kingdom Metazoa; phylum Chordata; class Actinopteri; order Osteoglossiformes; family Gymnarchidae; genus Gymnarchus; species Gymnarchus niloticus. Next base: position 28,876,874 of record JAACJT020000001.1, on the reverse strand, counting down.
GTGTTTGAACATCGGTTGGGAATTGTCTCATCGATCACCTTGCACCGGCCTCTGCTAAAGTCACATTATATGGCATCATATGTGGTTTATCTGGGATGTAGTGAGCATCACATGGTTGACTTGGAGGGTAGTTTTCTCAGTGCCACATGTTGACCAGTGAAGATGAGTTTTTACAGCTCTGCACTCCATTGTCCAATTCATGGTCTCACAGTAGTGGGAAGATTCTGTTACAAAGCATTTAGTTCAATGGTTTGGTGTGTGTGGGTGTGTGTGCGTGCGCTGGATTCACAGTGAATCACCACACAGGTATTTTAAGTCATTTTGACTAAATTCAACCAAGTGACACCAGAAACAAGTAAGGACATGACCCACCTTTCTGAAAGCTGGTGAGTTTCCTTTGGGCCAGTATCAGCTCTGTCTCGGTCCAGTAGGTTCTGCCTCATTTGCCACAGTTAGCCTTCTCTCCACGGCCAAGCTTGAATGGCGACGCTGTCCATCTTTCCCCACAGACCTGAAGAGGGAAGCCAGCATCTGTCACATGCTCAAGCACCCACACATCGTGGAGCTGCTGGAGACGTACAGTTCCGACGGGATGCTCTACATGGTGTTCGAGTTGTAAGTAGCTCACCGTTACGTTTGGGGGGGAGGGGCATTTGTTGTTCTTCCATCCATCAGGATCACGAAGGTTCTGGATTTAGTGCTGGAGGTGACAAGGTACTGGCCCCCACAAATGGAACAGTCATTAACGGTGCCCCGGTGAACGTAAGCGTTAAAGTTGGGACTTCGGCTTGGCTGCAGAGGTGATTTGTATGAAAAGGGCGGGTGGGGTTACTGCAAGTCGCCAAATGAAACAGCTGTTGATGGAGCTGGGAGGAGCCTCTGCCTCACCTTCTCGGGGCCCGAAGTGTGCAGGAAGGTGGTCAGGCCGCCATGTCCTCTGGTTCTTTGTCTTCCTCCGGGTTGACGGCTCACCGCTCTCATGCCTTGTTGGTTTTCTGTCCCCATTCTGGCAAGGAACCCCCTTCACCCAGGAGCTGTCTGCTGAGAGTCCCAGAATGCATTATAGTAGCTAATGGATGAGAGATGGCCCTTTGGCTGTGGACAACCCAACCATCTAAGAACGAGCTCTGCTGTTTTTAATGTGTGATAAAGACTTCCAAAGAGCATGTCTGTCTGTTTCAGGGAAAGTTGGGACTGGCAAGGGTGGAAGAAGGTCCTTCCTGTCGTGTGTGGGGGGGGGGGCGTTCCTGGTAGACATTGGCACTTGTATAAAAACAGCTGTAGTCACGGGAACGTACGGGAGCGTGCTCGAAGTCTTTGCCATGGTCAGCGACCTTCAGGCTGGTTAGAGGCTGCATGGGAACATGACCTTCAGCTAAGGAGACCGCATCGACGGAGTTAATGCACCCCGTTGCAGTCAGACATGCGGAAATTCTGTAATCCTCTGTTTGCTATCCCCACTTCCTGTGCAGTCGGGAATTCTGATTCAATTTGGCATGGGCACAAGAGGAAATTTCCTCTGCCTTCCAGTGAATCCTGACTCACTATCACAAGCTTCTCTGTACCTCAGTGTGTACCCTCTGAGAAAGGCCAATCTGAGCAAATCTGACCAGGAGGCAGTGTCTGTTAAAAACTAATAATTAACTGTCATCAGGCACCAGTCTGCACAGAATATCGCTGTCCTCTTTGGTAATGGCTGACGGTCGCCTTGCTATTTCACATAAAATGAACAGGTGCGATTTTTATTTACCTGTTAACTTTGGTTCTTCCTTTGTTGTTGTTGTACTGTGATTCAAGAGTAACCCAACTAAAACCTACATCTCATCCACTTTGTGGATCTCGACAATACTCCGGAGGGTCATTTTGGAATGGACTAATACTTGTTGAGGTGTATTCCCCGGCCAAATTCTTCGTTTCACGTCAACCCCGCTCTTAGCGCATTAAAATGTAAGGTAGGCTTCTGCTAACACAGACAGGATTCAAGGAAGATTTTAGTGTCTAGCATGGGTGATGGATGGTCTTTACTTTCATATGTTTTTGCTGGCGTCCCAGTTGATTAACTTCAATGAAACCGTAGAATGGGGTCAGCCTGTAATTCCATTTAAAGGCTCCCTGTGATTTCGCTTATCTTCATCGGCCAGCTTGAACAAGGGGCTCCGGAAAGAGAAATCTTATCTGCAAGCACGCAGCCAACTCTGGATTTTCTTCTCTTCTGACCCGGAGCTCAAATGCCTGGATGGGTTGTGCCTTGCTGAGCCAGTACAGACCCATTAGATCACCAGCACCCCACAATCACAGAAACTAACGCAATCTATCCCCATCCCTCGCGCGTACACACAGTCCTGTGGATATCTCAGTCAGTCAGTCAGTCAGTCAGTCAGTCAGTCAGTCAGTCAGTCAGTCAGTCATGCATGCATGCATGCATGCACACAGTCTCTGCAACATGAACATGTCACACACAATACTTGTTCCCCACTGACCCCTCCCTCCCTCTCTCTCAGCATGGATGGGGCGGACCTGTGTTTCGAGATCGTGAAACGGGCAGACGCTGGGTTCGTCTACAGCGAAGCTGTAGCCAGGTAAGCCCACCTTCCCAGCAACAGAGGCTCACAAAGTGCTCACCACGTGAGTCGTGGGAGTTAGGGTCGGTTTTCTCCTACACTCTCTACATAAGGGCCCAAAATAAGCCTCATTTGTACCTGGGTGGTATTAGGTCAGCTGCCCAACACGGAGTGCAGTGCTGGCTAAGTGAGAGAGCCGGTGTGGTGTTGCTGGGCCCCGTCTCCCCCTCCCACACCGCTGCCGTTGCCATATCAACCAGCCAGTCGTGGCCATAGCACGGTTTCTACCTGTGACCAGAGCAGTGGTAGAGAATCGAGGCTGCTTTGTGACCTGTCCCTTGTAACATAACACACACCAGCCACCGACAGGGGCCTCCCTCACCCAACGTAGGGGGTGACGAAGTGGCCGACGACACACGCTAACAATGTGCTGGTTTGTTTCAAATATTCATGTTTATAAAATATGTATAAGTCTTTATTTACCACATCGTGAAATATGGTGGTACTTACCCATTCATGCAAAACTGCCACAATGACCTGCATCTCCGTGGGCTCAGTTCGCCTGCACATTTTTGTGGATGAATCTCTTGCGTAGTAGAATTCTGCATGTAATGATTCATCTGTGGTTTAAATCATTCGTGTGTCATGGATCCTCCAATCTTGTGCGTTGTGACGATCCGCCCTTCGCTGTTTCTGCGAAGTATTCAAAATTTTTCCATTTTGCGAAATGTAGAACTGACGTTGGTGAACGGGGAAGAATGGGACAAGAATGGCAGTGCGAGGACTCAGCTGCTTTAACCTTGGTTATGTCTTCCCTTTCAGTCACTACATGCGGCAGATCCTTGAGGCCCTGCGGTATTGCCATGACAACAACGTCATCCACCGTGATGTGAAGGTCAGCCCCGTCTTCCCGCTTTTAATATTCCTGTCCCCGGCCTTCACTTGTACATACACGTTTCCAGTTTAAGTCTTCGTGTCCTTTGAGAGTCTCGTCCCAATTCTCATCTCTGGCTTCAATGGGCTGCTGGATCCAAAGAGAGATGCCTGCCTGGTTCTAGCAAGGAAATGCAAAACGAAACGTAAATAATAGTGAGAGAGCTCTTTGATCTGCACTTGGCGCGACTTTAGCGGCTGTAAGGCCTGCATGTGATGGATGCTTCTGTCAACTTACTCAATCCTCAGTTTGAAATCCAGTTTAATGGGTGCTAGGCAGCCAGTTAAGACATACTGTTAACAGGCTACTTGATGCCTATATGATGTTGTGCCTTTAAAAGATTAGGATGCGAAATGAGTTGTTCGAAGACCATGGAAAAGGCTGATTACCGTCTTTTTCATGTTTCTTTCGGATATTTTGGTCCTTCTGAATTGAGTGTGTTAGCTTCATCAAACATATTTCCTTCCTTAGGTTCAAGTCCGTTTGTGGGTTAGCTGCATTCTATAACTGATGTAGGAAAGACTAATTAACCACAGCAGCGATATTTTGGTCTGATAGTGGCATCATGGTAAGAAAAGTGGGGCTGCATTAATTTTAAAGAACGTGGGTTAAAGGTCCTATCTTTAATTCAAAGGGTCTAAATGCTGTTCCTTGTACAGAATGCCCTCCGATCACCTGGGGTAGTAATACTGCAGGTTTCTGGCAGGCTTCATCAAGCTCTGAGTATCCGTCGTCGCCCAGAACTACCTCACCACACTTCCTTTGCACAAGCCGCGTTTTGCTTTTTGCAGTGAGCCTGCAGTGTTACCTGCTATCATGTTAGCACTTCATTCTACCACAGTAAAGATTCTGCTGTTTCGTTTCTGCTTTCCCAAGCTGCTCTGAGAGTTCAGCCTTCATGCTGACACTTCATACCAGTTTGAACCGAATTGGACGAGTCGTACGTACAGACAGACGTCCTAAGCTGCCAAAGAACTTTGTATAAAGTATGGACAACGATGATTTAATGTCGGCTTTGGCTTTTTAAAGCTTCTCGTGTCACATTGATATTTGCAGTGGCCAACCAGTAGACCTATGGATTTGTTAAACTGGACCATTAGCACGTCGTCTTTGGCTAATCAGTACCTTGTGAAGTTATTGACGGATTAAGTTAAGTGAGTGAGTGGTCAAATGTAACAGACACATGGGATGTCTGAGGTACCCCAAGGAGAGGTTTGGGAGCCAAAGCCACCTGATATCAGTAACACTTTGGACAACAGAAGAAACAGTGATTACTTATTACTGTATTAATGTTCATCTTATTATATTGTAATATTAAATCAGGTAAATAGCATTCTTTCTGTTGTGCTGTAGCTGACAGTTAAACCAAGTTCTCCGAGACATACGGTGTATTTGTCAATTTTGTCATTTCTAACCAGACTTTGTCATTTTTCTTTTCTTATAAATGGATATTCATGTAGGAATTCATGTCAAGTGCTTTTGTCAGCCGCATGATCTAATTTTCCCATATGGGATTTTACTCCAGAGCCTGATCCAGTGTCCTGCCCTTCTGTTTTATATGAACATTTACTCCCATTTCTGAGAGGTGCCAGGTTGGCACTAATTTTTTACTGCTATATTTTATTTTTTTTTGTGCTTGTGTGTAGCACCAGCATTGACTGGTTGGTTCACGATACTCTTCCCCGCCATTGGTTTTGAGGCCTCATTTGGCACCAGCATTGACTGGTTGGTTCACGATACTCCTCCCCGCCATTGGTTTTGAGGCCTCATTTAGCACCAGCATCGACTGGTTGGTTCACGATACTCCTCCCCGCCACTGGCTTTGAGGCCTCATTTAGCACCAGCATCGACTGGTTGGTTCACGATACTCCTCCCCGCCATTAGTTTTGAGGCATCATTTAGCACCAGCATCGACTGGTTGGTTCACGATACTCCTCCCCGCCACTGGTTTTGAGGCCTCATTTAGCACCAGCATTGACTGGTTGGTTCACGATACTCCTCCCTGCCACTGGTTTTGAGGCCTCATTTAGCACCAGCATTGACTGGTTGGTTCACGATACTCCTCCCCGCCACTGGTTTTGAGGCCTCATTTAGCACCAGCATTGACTGGTTGGTTCACGATACTCCTCCCTGCCACTGGTTTTGAGGCCTCATTTAGCACCAGCATTGACTGGTTGGTTCACGATACTCCTCCCCGCCACTGGTTTTGAGGCCTCATCTATTGCATCGCTGGTGTTTTCCAAGGGCTAAATAGTCTGTCTCACTTCCCCACCTCAATATCCACTTCTTTTTTTGTGTGAATTTCTTAAATTATGGAGAAATTATTATAATTAGTGCATGTGTGTTTCCTTTGTGCAAAATCCTAAGCAGATTTTTTCCGAATGGTCTCCCAGCCAACACGATTCAGGTTCTGCATAATCGTTACCAAAACAAACAGAGGGGGATGCCAGAGCACCTGATGTTCATGCCAAGCGTATTTTAGTGCGGAGGTGTTAAATTGGACTGTTTTCCGGATCTCGGGTATGACCTGGTAAACGAAGGGCTCTGTTGTACACAGGCAGAGCTGTCTGTCCTTTTCTGGGTGATGTGTGGCACCGTCAACATTGCACATTGTCCTACTGGATGTATATTAAGGAGGACGGCTGAGTGTGGGGAGACTGTAAGTAGGAACAGGAAGAAGTGGGGTCCGCCAGACAAGGCGGAGAAATGAAATATGAGGAGGACGGGACCTGGACAGAGGAACCACTGGGAGTTCAGCAGCTGCGTCGCTGATGACAGTTTGCTTCACTCCGTCTCTCCAGAGCCACATTTTAGTCTATCCTGAAAGATCGAATAGTGCACTTCTACCCTATCGCAGGAAAATTAATTTCCGTGACTTCAGAAGTTCATTAGACTCGCTAGTGTGCATCTGTTAGTCTGGAGTGTGAATCGTGAGGATGAAACGGTGCCGTCTGTCCCCAGGCATTAGTTCACCAGTGGTACAAAGGGCTGCCTTGCTTCATGTGTGCTGGCATGAGGAAGATCCCCTCTTCCACATCCCTGTCAAGCTCCTCAGCTGAAGGCCTGAAGGTGCACCAGACAATTACTCCTTAGAGTCCACTGGTGTTCCAGAGAGCTCTGTTTGAAGCACTGAGCTATGAGGTATTCACAAATTCATGCAGTGGTTAAATGAATCGAATACATTGTGACAAGAAAACTGACTCATAATTATAATAAAACGAAACTGAAACCAAGTGACTCATAACCCTAAATTAGACTTACGTTTTAGCTGAAGTGGGTTTTTTCAGTGTGCAGAAATAGATGCAGTCATGAATACCCACTCATCATCTTCTGAAGGCCAGGAACAGGAAGGTGCCACTTAGCACACTGGAAGATGAGGACAAAAAGACTGACTCTCTGTTCAAGGAAGGAGCGTGTTAAGCTAACTTTCCACCTCTGCAAAGTGACATGTCTCTCATCCTTGGTGCGTATGTCAGACGGTAGCTTGCCCTGGTGTCCACAGTAGGACTGAGCTCGAGGTTAGAGCCTGACCATATTGTTGTGATTTAATATGTTGCGAGGGGCGGCGGTCACCTTGTTTGAGAGAGCCTGGCTAGAAGCGCGTGTCCAGCATGCAACTCTACTTGCTTCTCACAAGTGGGTGCAGTGGAACTATTCACAAGGCAGAATTACGGTGGTTTACAGCCCGGTCTCTCAGGGCTGAGAGCTTACAAGTGTGACTGAAAAATTGTTTTGCCTACACAGTGCTACCTTGTACCCCAACTTCATTTGTCTTCTTTTAATAACACTTCAGTGTAGTATATTTTGTCATTCTGAGATAATGTACATTACCTTCTCCCTGCCCCCAACTGCTTTTTCATTTAAAACAATTAACTTTGGTGTTTCTGCAGTAGATAAGCTCTCCAAAACCTGACTATGTCTGATGAAAATACAGTCGGTCATTCAGGTAGAAGCTGGATAGGAGAGCAGTTCGATAAAAGCAGGACGTCATGAATCTGCCGTAAATGAGGCCAGTGACACAACAGAAATTTCACCAGAAATATCTTCACTTGTCTGAGTGAGGTGTAAAATCAAAAAATTGTGTCAAATTTACGCCGATTGATTAATACAAATTCATGGTACATCTCCTTAGAGCACACTCTGTATCATCTTCTCACTGCCTTTTTGCAGAAGCACATTTTTGGACAGGAAACCAGAGTTTATGTGGGTTAAAGTCTTATGTTGTTCCTGAATAACAATGATGAATGAATGAAACCCCTGAGGTAGCACCTTTTAAGCAAAACTAGCCTTAAATCATGTTTTCAAATGGCACCTGGATGGGTAAATGGGAACAAAGTGAAACGAGGAGGTTCTGCTCACATCCCGCTGAAGGAGAAGTTGTACTGGCTTGATGCACGTACCACAAACGTGGATGTTTTAGGTCTTGTTTGAAAGGGGAAGCTTTCATTTCTGCAAATAGACAGCAGCAAAATAGTCCAGCAAGTGACATGTAGTCTAAAACACCATCTGTCCGAATCAGTGCCGTATTTGACCGTATCTTACCGTGTTTAAGAGAAAACAAACCGAAAAACATGGAAACAAGCATTTTTTAAATCAATATCTGTGCAAATGCATTCATGATTAAATTGCCTTTTATTTGGTTATTTTTGTCGTGTGACGTTCTTATTTGTCTGTTTTACATGGCTTGCTGAATATTAAAAATGAAGAGCTCCATTCCACTAAACTGTCAACCCATTGTGAGAGGCAGACTTGGAATATAATGAACGTGAGGGGTGACAAGATAATGGCAAAGTAGTTCAAATGCTCCAAGGGGGTGCCTTAGTTAAGCTTCCTGTGAACCTGAGTTTGTCGTCAGACCCCCTCGCTCTCTTGCCTTGTGGATCGGCCTTCGGTCGACCCACAGGACTGGGCGACCCGCGGGGCCGCTTGCGAGCAGACTCTGACATTCAGTATGCTCATGACATGCTTGTGGAAGGTCTTGTCCAGCAGTAAGTACATGACAGGGTCAGTGCAGCACCTCGAAGCTGCCAGGCAGAGGAGGAAGTTCTTCACCTCCACCAGCTGGGAGAGCGGATGGCAGCCCGCGTTGGCGTGCAGGCCCGTGTTGCGGACCTGCTCGATGAATATGGCCTTGAATATGTGGTAGGGTAACAGACAGACCGTGAGCACGAACTGGATCACGACGATGTTGCGCAGGACCCTGGCACTGATGCGGTGCTTGGCCCCGATGGCCGAGGTCCTTCGGTACCTGATGAAGTATCTGGACACGGCGCTGTAGGAGGCCAGCACCAGCAAGAAGCATATGTAAAAGAAGACGATGGGTCCGATGCTGGATTCCCGGGAGACGTCGCCCCCTACCTCCACAGTCACGCCGTAGCACCTCTCTCTCCTGTCAGAGTCCACAGCTACAGTCTCATGAATGGCGTAGTATATGACCATGGGGAACACACAAGAGACCACCAATGTCCAAGTGGCCACGCAGGAGGCCTTGGCAAAGCTAGCCTGTCGTAGCCTGCGGAAGAACGCTGGGGGAAAGAGGCGGGTACAGGTGCTGGGCTTCTCACCGTAGTCTTGCTGCAGCAGCAACGCGCAGCGGCTCAGCGCCACCCAGGTGAGGGTGAACATGCCCACGCAGATGTTGACGTGCAGCACTGGGGTCACGAGGCCTATGACCAGCCTACAGGCTGGGTGGCCAGCTTGCCAGCTAGTGCCAACCGCAGAGTAGGCTGCCTGGAAGGGCATGGTGAGGCAGAGCAGCAGGTTGGACGCGCCCAGGCTGATCAGGTAGAAGTGGGTGGAGGTCCTGGTGCTGATCATCTTGGTGAATATCCAGAGGGAGAGGACATTCCCCGGCAGCCCCGTGAGGAGCATGAAGGTGTAGAGTATGGGTAGGACCAGACGCGTGGCCAGAGTCGGGCACAGACAGGAGCCGTCTGCCTCTGGGAAGCAGGCTGGCCCGTCTCTTGAGCTGTTCCCCGTTGACCTGTAGGGTTGGTAGAGAAGCGCATGTAAACCTGTGAAGAACAGCACATTCTGACTGCTGTCAAGATTTGTATAACCCCAGGGAAAAAGAAAAAAATTCTCATATTTAGGCTACGTCTGCACTGCTGCGTTTCCCGTCCCCATGCTCGTTTGTGCATCGTTTACGAATGTATCTTGGCCTCTTCTGAAATGACTGAAACCGTGTGTGATGTGGCCATTCGCCCACACAGGGCGTGTGTGTGTGTGTGTGTGTGTGTGTCGATGGAGAACTGTAGCCTTTGGTGAATTATTTCCAATTTGTGCATGAATGCCGCTTTCATACTGTACAAAACAAAGCTTGGATGCATACAAATAAACAAACATAGTATTGTGGATGTAGTTTCATTCTTGTTTTGCTGTGTGATTTGTGTAAGTATAAATTCTACTTCAGTCAATAAAAATATCTATTTACTGTAGGTTTTTTTTTAATGCGTTACTTTGATTTTTGATTACTGAGGCTGCAGCATTTTTACACACGATGGTCAAACAAGGCACAGGGTGATAAATTTCCATATCTGATTGTCGTTTTGAAGCTGACCTGCAGTAAGGGTCCAGGGAAAACGGTCCTGTTTTTTCGAACCACCTGCGGGACTTTTTACGCTCCACATTCTCCTAAAGTCACTAAAGACACGTTTCTGTTTATTTTTCTCACGTGTTTGCAAGTGGGGAAAATTGGCATGTAAAGTGTAGCGTGTTGAGTGAGTTATTTTTCTGAAAATGTGAAGATGACCCTAACAGAAAATAGAATCCAAGATGAAATTCTATAGCGTCTTAAATTTGGCATTTCCCAAATGTACGTCCAGCCTCCCCAGCTCTGCCGTACTCTCATTTTCAAGAATCATTGGCTGTCTTAGTAAGAATTAGGGTTGTCAGTATGTTTGTGGAATCATCGCCTCTCGAGTCTTTTTGGTTCTTTAGATAGTGAAGTGTGGTACTCACCACCGTCCTGGAGGCATCGTCACTGTCATGGTCACAGCAGGAAAGTGTTAACGTAGTAAAACTTGATCTTGATATTCTCGCAGTCGTCTGGGTTATACTGGGGTCACGAAGGTCCACCTACTCAGTGTGCATGCCTGCCACTTCTGCATGATTTGAATATAAAGCTCCAAACCTACAGCCTTCTTAATGATCACGTTTTTTTTTTTTTTTTTTTTTTTTTTTTTTGTTCAAGGGTCAGCAGAAAACACACGTGTATGGCGGTCTTCCTGTGCCCCCTAGTGGCTGCATGCACACACTGAAGGAGGTGGCATCGGCTGCATGAGGCTGTGTTTTTAAATTGATAGCATCTTTTTCACCTGACTTGGCTTTCCGTAATCACATTCACACTTTCCAGTCTGCTTTTCAGGATAACCATCGTTTTAGTTTGTGGGTTTTTTTTTTAAACTTTTTTTTATTCCAAGCAGAATAATCCCATCAGGGATCTACTCTTCATTTCTATGAACATCAGATTTATTGAGAAATGAGAACTATCCCTTCAGCTTGACTCTTTCCTTACTTGTTTATGCTTTTAACAAACGCTGTATCCTGCATTTCTGTTATCAGATATTTCCTGCGCTGACGGGGGAGTTAAAACCACACAGTGGAATTGTCTGTCTACGGTGTCTAGAACACGGCTTGTACTGGATAGGCGTTTAAATCCAGAATGAGTCATTATCCTTTGACAAAAATGACTGGACAACTAATGATCTGAAGAATTGGAGTTTATATTCCCCATCTTATTTCAATGATTTTCTTTCCATTATAAAAAGTTCAAACTATAGAAGATGTATCAAATTTGCATACGTTCTTGGATTACATATAGAGTGCTTACCTTGTGAGTATAATGTCAATGTTTTAAATGGATGATTGAAATTAATAATGTCATTCATGGTTTAATTGTATGGAAAGATGTGCAGGTTAATTTCTCATCATAGAAGTCAATCCCATTTGGGGCCACATTGTCCTTCCAAGGGTATTTATCTGTTAAACTCGTCATGTCTAACTCATCCAATAGGACTGAGAGGAGTCAGACCGTCTCTGTTGTTGAGGCATGTTGTTCAGGTAATGGCCCCTGCTGGTTGCTCAAGGGACGTCAGCGGCGTAAAGGCTGCGGGGAGGGCTTGCAACGCTGCGTGATGAGAAGGCTGATGCTGTTCCGAGGGGTGCTGCTGAACTGTGCCAGGGAAGCCCTGCGGAACTCTGTGGACGAGCTGTTGGCACTGCTCTCCTGCACGTGGAAGAAGAGATTGCTGACTATCCGTAGGGTGGCTTTGCGGACCGACCCGGAGAGCAGGAAGTACAGGACCGGGTCCAGACAGCTGTTGAAGGTGGAGAGGAGCAGCACAGCTTCGTTGGTCTTGTTCATGATGTTCTGCAGATAGCAGGGGGTGTCTGTGATCTGCGAGTGGATGTAGAAGATGCGGATGGCGTGGTAGGGCACGAAGCAGACAGTGAACATAAAGAGCACGAAGAAGGACTTCTTGGCTGTCCTGGCGTACTTAAGGGCATTGGGAAGATCAGGCTTCTTTTTGGAAACTTCCAGCAGTTTCATGGCGATCTTTCCGTAGGAGATGACGAGTGCGAGGAATATCAACCAGAAGATGGCCACCGTGAAGTAGTTGAAGTAGGCCTTCCCCTTGGCCTTCTGCTTCTGCCTGTACTGGAAGCATTTGCCCGGCATCTCATTGTCCTCGGAGATGAGGATCATGGGAATGGTGGCGGCGATGGAGATGGCCCAGATGACACCGCAGGCCACGGCGCTCCAGGCGCTCTTCTGGAGGCGCCGGCTGGTGCCCTGATGGATCTTGACGTAGCGGTCGATGCTGATGAAGCCCAGCAGGACGATGCTAATGTACATGTTCATGTAAAAGACGTTTCCCACCACCTTGCAGAGGAAGGGACTCATGCCCCAGTGGTTGTGGCTGCTGTGGTATATCACCCGGAAGGGCAGGCAGGCCACCAGCAGGAGATCTGCCACGGCGATGTTGATGAGGAACATGCGCACCGAGTTCTTCTTGCCGTGGACGCAGATGAACACCCAGAGGGCCAGGACGTTCCCCAGCAAGCCGAAAGCAAAGAAGATGGAGTAGAAGACGGCCAGAGGTATCCTGAGCGTGGAGTCGTCCGTGTCGCAGATCTCGCTGACTGTGGAGTAGCTGTGATTGTAGGCCACCATGGTGGGAAATGACTTGTTGCCGAAATTTGTCATAAGGTATTTGGCTTGTCTCTCGTTGATGCAGTCCTCAGTCCTTCAGAAGGAACGCAGTTTGTTACTGGTGAATTCGTTTTGTATGTGAAGCTGAATGAAACATCAGATGTCTTTAGTTTCTCAGACCACGCCTTGCAGATAAGGCAGGTTGTACAGTTCAGTTGCAAGATATGATGCCTTGGTGATTAGAGGCTGAGTTGTTGATGCAAAACTACACTCAGTTCTCACTCCTCTGATTGTCTTGCACTCATTAGTGGTCACTCATTGGAAGCTCAATCAAGGTGTCCACACCTATGCTGGCTCCTTGACAGCCTTGTGATGATCTGCCTCTGTTGTACATCCCTTTGGACAAAATTGTCTGCTGAATAAATAAATATTAAAATGACACATTGAAAGGAGCTTTCTGCATTAGTTTTTTTTTTTTTTCCTTTTTGTCACGTCTATATGTAGCGTTTTCTGATTAATAATAATTTGAGTAATTTACATCAGTCACTTCACGATTTGCCTTACGGAAATCAGCATTACTTACCCTTAGCAACCTTTCTCTCAGAATTAGGCAGTTTCTTTCTGCCTGCCTCTCCAGCTCTCCAGACTCTGTTTTTCTGATGAAAGTGCCAGCGATCAAGTCCAGGTTGGCGGCGCCGTGGATGTCAGAGCTGCTTTCTGCTCCCCCGACAGCCATGCGTGCCCCTCGCTCGTCGAGAATGACTCGCCGACTCACCTACAGCTCCTTCTTCCCTCTATGCAAATGCGAGCAGACCTTAAGAGGGGAAGAAAAAAAAAACTGCAGATGAGACAGAGAAGGGGAAAAAAAGCAGAAGGAAGCGAGTGAATTGTTCATGGTGTGCTGTCACAGTCGGCCAGTTTCTTTTTTGCAAAGATTTCAGCTGGACAGTTCTGTGGAAAAGTGCAGTTAGGTTTTGAAAATCAATCCTGTGTCTTTAGACCCTTAGTAATTTCATTAGCAGTATGATGCTGCAGCCTGTAGCTTCCTCTCTACGTTGTGCCACTTCATGCCAAACCTGAAATGTGGCTTTTTCTGATGAATATGACCCTTACTTCCGGCAGCCCCCCCCCCCCTTTATAAACACATCTCTGCTGGCAGGAAGAAACGAGTCAGGACTTGTAGGACCATTTTGAGCAAATTGAGCAACTCACTGCCTGTTCCTGTAAGGAAATATGATCAGTTCCAGATAAATCTACTGTGATCTTATATGATTACTGGCACTGGTAACCAATAGTTTTAAAATTTGTATTTTTTTTTTTTTTTTTTTTTTTTTTTTTAAATAACCCCCATGGTCGAGGCATTCATGTACTCAGATTCATGTACACTAAGAACTCCTCACCCCCCTCCATATTTCACACTAATGATCACCCCACCCCCCTCCATATTTTGTACTAATGATCACCCCCCACCTGATATTTTGCAGCCTCACTGTGTTCTCCTGGCATCCAAGGAAAACTCTGCCCCCGTGAAGCTGGGGGGGTTCGGCGTGGCTATACAGCTTGGGGAGTCGGGCCTGGTGGCTGGAGGTACGTGACGAGACCCCCGCCCCCACATCAGCCACATGTGAAGACTTCATACCATTCAAATTTGCAACGCGACAGAATCACAACTTAGCATTAGATGTGTAAATTGCTGGTGAAGGATCTACACTGTACTGGGACCTGTACCTATCACAGTAGGCAGCCATCCGTCACAATGAATGGAGTCGAATGATCCATTTGAATCAGAAAAGATTTTCCTTATTGAATGTTCAGTCGTCTTGATACACCAACAGCAGGAAGTTCAGCAGTGCATCTCTTCAGCCTTTACATAATGTCTACATAACAGTTACTTCACTCATAAGCCTTTCCTGTTCCCTTAATATTTGTTGCATCATATGCTTTGCGTCTTGACATGTCAGATGAGGCTCAACACCAAGACTGGGGTTTTGACAGACCCGTACTTTCTCTAGATTTCAGGTCATGAAGAAGCACGGCTTTCTTCATTTGCTAGAAATGAAGAAGTGAAATAAGAGGCATCCTGCACGCTTTTAGTGTCAGAGACGTCTTCTGTGTTGTGTCTGCAGATTAAAACGGAGGGCGTGTGCGTGTCCCTGCAAACCCTGCAGAAGAACTTGTTGGGGTTTTTTGTTCCAAAACTTTATAGTTAACCAGTTGCCCTCTGTTTAGTGTTTACTGGGGTGGTTTTAGACTACAATTCATATTTTGGTATTTAGTGTACATATGCTAGCTCCCATATTTTATATTTCCTTATTTATATATTTCTCCTTATTTATTTTCATGTACATATCTCTCTGACACGGGGACTGCACTTAATTTCGTTGTACTCGTTACAATGACAATAAAGTTATTCTGATTCTGTTTTGCTGTAATAGAGACATGCGTGTGTGTGCGCGCCTCTCCATAATCTGGGTGAGTTCTCGTGTTTCTCGTCCGTGTTCCAGGCCGAGTGGGGACACCCCACTTCATGGCCCCTGAGGTGGTGAAGAGGGAGCCCTACGGCAAGCCGGTGGACGTGTGGGGCTGCGGCGTCATCCTCTTCATCCTTCTCAGCGGCTGCCTGCCCTTCTACGGGACCAAGGACAGACTGTTTGAGGCCATCGTCAAGGGCAAATACAAGGTAACAGTCTCTATGGCGACACTCGGCAACCACCTCTCCGGCGTCCCCTCACCATAGCGTGGTGACGAGCGTCACATGAAGCCAGCAGACCTGCAAGCGCGTCAAGTCCCTCAGTGGTCACAGATTGTTTTTAATCGAGGAGGACGGTTTTAAACCGCCGAAGGTCACCAAAGGTTCTGCGGCCGAATACCTGACACACTACGGGAACGTGTGCTCAATGGAACACGTTTTCATCTACGTGTGACCCCTCTGTCATCGTCGTCGCCCCCCCCCCCCCCCCCCCCCCCCCCCCCCCCCCCCCCCCCCCCCCCCCCCCCCCCCCCCCCCCCCCCCCCCCC
>JAACJT020000001.1:28844269-28861107 GCA_009936485.2 Gymnarchus niloticus | reverse complement strand
GCGGGGGGGCGGCACCCCCCTCAAGCACGGGCCACGCCACCCACCCACGTGGTGCTTTTGGGAGGCAATCAAAACGCGCTTCTTTTTGGGGCGCCCCCCTCCCCCCCCCCCCCCCCCCCCTTTATTCCCACAGTGTCATGTCACGAGACTCCCGTAATGCTGGGGACCTCCTCAGCCCACCACACCTCTGCCCAGTCCCACTCTTTTTCTGGTGACCCTGCCAACTAACTGGCTGCTGGTGGCTGTGTGTGTTGGAAAACGCTTCTCCCTCAGAGGGACCGGCGTTCCTGACCTGCTCGGGCCGGGACCGACGCTGGCACACCAATTTCACAACCAAGATACTGGAACCCCCCGCCCCAGAGAGCAGGCTTCCCCACCTGTTCTGTGACCCTTCTCCACCACTAACTAACCGTAACCCCACCCTCCCCAACCCCAGCTTTAGCAGTTACTCTCCCAGGGAGCCAGGAGAGCAGTGAGAGTGGCAGGACACTCTCTCATCCTTTCTGTCGTATGTAGTATTTGGTCGTGACTTTGGACGGCGTGCAGGTCGCAGCAATGCTGTGAGCAGCCATCTCAGGCTACATTTTCTTCATGCGTTCCAGGTATTTTGACGACAGAGATTCATACTTAACAGATTACGTGTATATATTTGAGTTTCTAACGTTTGTGTTTTGTCGATTTCAGCTCGAGTTTTGCGTTTCTTTATTTACGAAGCAATACGCAATGATTGTTTGACGATTGGTTCCCAGTGGAACTACAGTTCCACCTTGTGGCTGAACAACAAACTGCACCTGGCACTCGATTGCTTTCTTTAGTCTAATTCCTGTTTCACTTCCCCTTTTTTCGCATATGAAAAAATTTATGTGACTTGGTTGCATGGGTGAAAAACCAGGGAAAGCGAGTCTTTTCAGGCAGTGTTTCTAAGAAGCTAGTACTGCCTTAGTAACAGAGGGTTTCAGCAGTTGGCTCCCTTCATGTTGTACCTTAGCCTCCTCCCATTCACACCGCAGGGCTCCATGGGTCTGTACCGGTCCTCCCCCATCCCCAGCCCCCGTGTCGGTACGTGCCCTGCTCTGGCTTTGTATCGCTGAAATCTGTGTCTTATTTCAGAAAGAGTCCCCTTCCACCTCCAGGCAGTCCCCTGCCAATGGCCACACCAGCATTAGCAGTTCCATCTTGGTAAGACTCCGCTGTCTCCCAGGCGACCAGTGTCCCCACGTCCCAGAATCCTCAGCTGAACCCTGTGTTCTACTGACACGTCGTCTTATACGTTAATCTCGTGTCAAATACCAGATTTCTTGACAAAAATACCAATTCTTTTTTTGTGGCCCCCCAGGTGTAAGTCACCATAATAAAACGGTTTACAGTGGGCCATTGTGAAGCCCCCCATTTTGGCCAAGGACATTTCTCGCTGATCACGGAGACAGTCGGAGCCTCGTCTTTAAGACAGACCAGTTTCCGCTATCTCAGTTCTCAAATTGGTGTGCTTTCTGATGCTGTGGTCCCACCTCGCTAACACACGCACGCACGCACGCACGCGCGCGCAGTTACTTTCAGTTATGTCACAGATGGTTGCTCTCCATCTTACTCTGTATCCCCCCCACCCCATGTACCTGAGCGAGGGGCCAAGGTTGGCTTGAGTTTGACCCTCCCCAGACTGACCATCTGTGCTGACCTTACAACACGGCCATTTATATCAATCCCAGGTCCCGTGGGCCCGCATGCCATTGGCCGCCCATCGGGGGGGAAGGGGTGCCTCCGTCCCTGGTGCCTCCCTGTTTGGTGTTAGATGCTTGCTTGCTCACCCTGGGCTGCCTTGTGCTTCCTGCCGGGGAACAAACCATCTGCCGCTGCAGTGTGCATTTCCAGACGTGCGCGGTGTGAGTGTGATTCTGACAGTATGGCACTCTTCCCGCCTCCTCTGCCCTCTCAGTAAACACCCCATCTTCCCTCCTGGGGTTTTTCTCTTCCTTTCTTTTCCCTTTGCAGGATTTACCGACTACAATCCAGCCCAAAGGACGACAGGTGACCAGGCTTTTCTCCCACTATAGCCCCCCCCCCCCCCAAACACTGTCCTCTTCCTTTTTCTGACGGCTGGTAGCCTCCCATTGTATCGATATTCATGCATGTACCCCCCACCTGTGGTGTGGTCGTTCCTGTGTTGTTGACATGAGAACCGGCAGTCACTCTGTCTCACAGGATCAGTTTCCTTCCATTAGTCGGTGACGAATCTCGAGATGTGCACATTCCAAACGGACCACCAGTAAGGGGCTGCCTTTTACTGACAGTCTGCCTAATGTAACCCACCTTCCAACACCTGCCGTCATCCTCTGCTATGGCAGTTTTTCTTAAGGGTTCCCTTCTTCATCCTGGGAGCCCCACTCCTGTGACATATAGGCCCACTTGACTTGGTGTCTGGTTTAGGTGGTGAACTCAATTAAAAAAATTAAAAAAATAAAATTAAAAAATATCCATGGCATCAGTTCTGGTGCACAGAAGTCAGCTTCCCACTGGAAAATCACAAATTCAGCTCCGTGGTCCGGACTGAGACCAACCGTGACTGACCGTTCTCCCTCGTTCCACAACTAGTGCACGTCGTCTACGTCATGCGGCTTCTGAGCATGCTCAGACATGCAGCCCTAGGTCGTCCATTACCCACCCCCACACCTTCATAGTTTCTCTTTCATTGTAACTGATAAATGCCCCTCTGCCCCACGGTCTGACCCTGACAACCTCCTCCCTCCAGATCTACGTGAGGGCGCAGTTTGAGTATGATCCCACCAAGGACGACCTGATCCCCTGTAAGGAGGCGGGCATCTCCTTCCGGGTCGGCGACATCATCCAGATCATCAGCAAGGACGACCACAATTGGTGGCAGGGCAAGCTGGAGAACACCAAGAACGGGACGGCGGGACTCATCCCCTCCCCGGAACTACAGGAGTGGTACGTTCTGCTGTGGCTTAGACCCGTGTGCCCAGCCAGGCCCCACTGAAATTAGATGGAGCAGGAACGTGAACGTAGGGCCTTGCTAACAGGGTTACTTCTTCCCTCTCCTTGAAGGCGCGTGGCCTGCATAGCAATGGAGAAGACCAAGCAGGAGCAGCAGGCCACCTGCACCTGGTTTGGGAAGAAGAAGAAGCAATATAAAGACAAATACCTGGCCAAGCACAATGCGGGTGAGGAGCCAGGTCACCGCGTTCAGGCTGAAACCTCCCCGCTGGCATGTGTGGTCTCTGCCAGACGTCCGCTTCGATTTCGGCGCGATCGTATCAGATCAAGGAGGGGAAAATAACTGAGTCGCAATGGTGGGGGTCTGCAGGACCACCCCTTTGGGGTAAACCTGCCTGTTCTTCAAAAAACTTCTCTCTTTGAACTGTGTGTTTCTTAAGCATGTCGTGTTGTCGTCACACATTTATATGGACGTTTCTTTAAGCGGATGAAGAAAGCGGAAGTTGCCATTAGCAGGAACACGTCTCCTCTGTTTCCTGATGTGTAAACTGCATGTACAGACCACACAGAGGCACACTGAGGGGAAAATAGGGGCTGAGGCCCGGTGCCAATACCCACTAGTAAGGTTGAATGTCGCTCTCACAGGGTGTCGTGGTTTGGTGCTGTCACAGCAGAGGTGCAGAGTCTCACACAAACTGTAAGCGGGCTTACTTCTGTGCTTTGTGTCCGCACTCAAACACATGCACATATTTAATTTCAGTCTCTTTTTATAGTGCCTTTCACCGACACAGTCGCTCCAAGGCACTGAACAGGAGTATGTGCTGATTACAATGATACTCTCATGAAATAGGAAAAGGGCCGGAAGACAACGGGGGAGAGGAAGCAAAAACTCACCAGCAAGGAGGGGAAAAAAGGCTCTGGGGGTCCAGGGTCAACTGGCCCCCCCACCCACCGTGGGCATGCTACCATTATACAGAGCAGGGAAACTCACACACCCTGTGTCGTCTTTGCCTTTCTTTCACTGCTCCTGAAACTAACACCAGTACATCTATGGTGTGTGTGTTATCTAAACCTGTAAAATGTACTTAACGGTGGTCTGAGTGTTACCTGAGACGAATTGAGCATGCTCCAGAGAAGACCACTCCTGTTCAGTGCTTGAATTAACCCTTAGTCAGTGTGCCTTGTTTATGGAAGCATTGTCTGTTAACCAATGTAACTAAACCATATCTTAACGACCCCCCCCCCCAAAAAATTTCCATGCCGTCTCCCTTCCAATGGCTTCTATGCATGTAAGTAACACTTGGTGACGATGTCTCCGTTTTGTGTCCTGTCTGCTGTTCACATGCTCTTCATTGACACCTGGTTGCCACACCATTCCCTCCATCTTGTGTTTGGGGTGAGATAATAAATTGGAAACAGAAATCAGCCCACAGATGCTTCTTAGCCTGGTCGTCGTCTCCCCCCCCCCCGCTCTTTCAAAATTGTGGCTGTGTGCCCGGAATTACTTTCCGTTCCCCATCTGCTCTTGGACAAGCCTTTTCCTGCAAACTTGTTCCCAGTCTGGTGTTAGCTTTTGTGGAACGGTGGCGTGGGGGGAGGGGTATTCAAGTGCACTGACTTCCGACCAAAGCCAGCAGAAGTTCCTCCTTAGAACGCAACAGTTTCGAAAGATGTTTGAATGTTGAATGTCACGAGTTACATGTGACTCTGACCTGCAGCCAGGCCCTTTGCATCTCTGAGTACCACAGAGTCGTAGAGCGATGTGGGAGCAGCTCATAGAACTGACTTCCAGAGTGCATGTCAGGGGAACCTGAGTAGGGCGGTGTTTTATTTTAATCGTACGCCTTTAGATAAACAGGAAGCTAGCCTCTCCCTCCCACCTGCATCTGCGCTTGGCTTTGCTCACCCTGTCTTTTCAGTAGTAACACTGCATAGTCTCTGCGTGTCAAAGGCTCAAATAGCCAGGGGCTGTTTTGGCCAACACAGAGGCCTGGTCAAACGTCGTTAAGGAAACGACCTCCTCACATATTGGGCACTGTTTCGTGTGCATCTGGGCTGTTGTGAGCTCCCAGCAGCAGCAACTACTCGCATCACTGTTCCATGCTCTAGACAGCTTACTACCATCTATCCTTGCCTTCACTCCCACGGCCATCATTAAAGACACTAGACAGTCTACACAGATGAGGAGAGACATCTGAATGCATAGGCTCTTAAAATATTTAGAAATCGATTCAAGAAACTGTCAGTTCACTTTTATTTACACAGGCCAACTAGGAGCATTGTTACAAAGGGCATTTTCTCAAAGGACTTCTTTTCCTCATTCCTTGAATCTCCCATTGAGGATCTTGAAATTCAGGATGTCTCTCTCTCTGCTTTTGGTTATATTACTCCATTCCGTGTTTCAAAATAACTCATCACATTCTACACTGCTCTCATCGTGTACATCCATTGTGGTATGACTCAAACATGCTTGCTCAACAGCACCCCCTTCCTGTTCCAGTGTTTGATCAACTAGACCTGGTCACGTACGAGGAAGTGGTGAAGCTGCCGGCGTTCAAGAGGAAAACCCTCGTGCTGCTGGGTGCGTAGGGGCCGAGGGGTTGGCGCTCCAGGTGTGCTGGGTTCACAGCGCCTCCTACAGGAAGGCTCACGCCATCTTCCCACCAACAGGGGCCCATGGTGTCGGCAGAAGACACATCAAGAACACACTCATCGCAAAGCACCCAGACAGATTTGCCTACCCCATTCCACGTAAGGCAAACCTCCATCATCTTCACTGGTAGCACTGGTTTCCTGGTCACTGGTTTCCACCAACCTTATGGTGTCTTTTGGGTTATTTTAATATAACACCCTTCAACACAGCTGCCCCTGAAGCATTTGATGAAAAATTTGAAAGCAGCATCAGATGCAGATAGAACCGTAGCTAATCTTGTATAAATAAAATCCGACTAGAAACGAGCAAGAAGTGAGAGTCCCATGGTGGTTCTAAGGGCAGAATATCTATCTACCTTCACAAGCCTACAAGGGTCAATAACCAGGATTGGGGTTAAACATATTTCAATGTGTCATGGAGGTCCTCGCACCCAAGTCTCCTCCAAAGGGTCACAAACCTGGAGCATATCCCAGGAAACACAGGGTGATGTTAATCATCCTTAATGATGACAATCTCTTTCTAAATTTGGGAGTTGGGGGAGTAGTCAGCTACACTGGAGAGGCATGCCATGAGATTGGACCTGGACGGTGGGTGGGCAGGTATAGGATTCTACAGTGCATTGTATCAGCTTGCTCCATCACCCCCCCCCCCCAGACACAACCAGACCTCCAAAGAAGGACGAGGAAAATGGCAAGAACTATTACTTTGTATCACATGAGCAAATGATGCAGGACATCTCGAACAACGATTACCTGGAGTATGGCAGTCATGAGGACGCCATGTACGGCACCAGGCTAGAGACGATACGCAAGATCCACGAGCAGGGGCTCATCTCCATCCTCGATGTGGAACCACAGGTGCGTCACCATTTTAGACCTGTGCCCTGGCCTAAGAATCTCTTACAAGCAGCAACCTCAGATGGGTGGGCTCTGCAATGTGGGGTTAGAAAGGACCTTGTCGGCAGCTTGGAAGTTCTGGCCTTCACCGTGGTCTTCCTTTATTGGCAGGCCCTGAAGGTCCTGCGGACAGCCGAATTCGCCCCCTATGTTGTCTTCATTGCCGCACCGACCATAACACCTGGCATTAGTGAGGTAAGACTCTCTCTCTCTCACTCCCACACACTTATGTGAGTGTATTTTGGATGTCCAAGATTTTAATACACGTGACTAACCTCAGCTCCCCATTTTGACTAATTTTAAATTTGATTGGATCTAAACAGCTGCAGGAGTTGTGTAGTTTTTTTTTTTTTTTTTAAAAAGTCCAAGTGTGTACATAGGCATATGATATAATAAAGAGCTTGTTATTAACCCTGAACAGACCACTTTAGCCAGGCAGACTTTATCAAAAAGGGAGTCTGTGTCCCTTTCCCACCACGCTGACATCAGCGTGGTCGACTGTGGAGGGATTTGCTTTGTTGGTCTGACGTTATCTGTCCCCGATCTTCTGTGTCCAGCCTGACACTCCTGCTGCGTTCTCAGGTCACTCACTCGGGGCTGTTGGCAGAGGGGTGTCTGGCCATTCTGTTTAGTTTGCCCATCTCCTCATTTCTCTCACATTACCTTTCCGTGTCCTCAGCTCCCCAGGTGGTGCAGAAAGCTGCCCGTAAGTACGAGTGTGGCCTAGCGTGATGAGCTTTAGCGTAGCGCCACCCTGCTCCCGCTGCCCCTTCCCGAGTCCCCTTGGTGCCACCCCATCCCAGAGTTGTGATACCTGAATCAGTGTTGGGTTCCTGGATCCCTTTTCATGCCTTTGACAACGTTTTTATGGGTAGTGGATCAGAGCGACGGTAGTCCCGTATTCTTCTGACCCATTCGGGTTTATCAGACTGTGTGTATGGTGTCCTCCCTATGTGTGACAAGTGTTAGCTCCTCAGCAGACATCGTTCAGATTTCTGGCAGTTTTCCCATGGATACCCCCGGGCACCCTGAGGTCCCCCAGCCCAGCTCACTGACCTCTGCTCCTTGCAGGATGAGTCCCTCCAGAGGCTGCAGAAGGAGTCTGAGGTCCTGCAGAAGACATATGCACACTACTTCGACCAGACCATCATCAACAATGAGATCGACGAGACCATCCGATACCTCGAGGAAGCCATTGAGCTGGTGTGCACAACAGCCCAGTGGGTGCCTGTTTCCTGGGTGTACTAACCCCACTCCTCCCCCCTTCTATACGATGCACCTGCCCAACTTCAACCTTTGAAGAAAGCGCCTCAGACCCTGGGAGACCTCAGTGTACATGATCTACTGTCTGTCTTGGCCCTTAAAGACTACATAGACGTAGTGTTGTATAAAATTTATATATTGTCATGTCCTTATAGATAGGAGGAAACTTTTTTTTTTAATTTATTTTTAAAGAGACAGTATCTGCAACCAGTCAGCGACACCACAGGTGTTGGTCTTCGCTTGGCATCGTGGCCATCATATCTAAAGCCTGCTCCAGTTTGACAGGTAATCTCTCCCCAGACCAATGAAAAGCACATAACCGCCACCTTAATTGCTGCTTCTGTTTATATCCAAGCTACTATTTTCAATCACTTTACATTCACGTTGTCCTTCACAGGCATTCGCCATGTTTAATTTTTCCAAGCTCTGTTTACATTTCCACAGCTGATGCGGGCGGCTGGGATAGATACTGTCTCTCTAAAGGAACCCATAAATGTTTAAAAGATTTGAATGACGTCTCTTGCATGTGGACAGCTGCAGCCTTACATGCGGTCAATGTTATCGGTGTCAAAATACCGTCATCTATGGCAGAGAACATTCCATCCGTTGGGAAGACAGAGTAGGGAGGAAATTGTGACACCTATGCACATCCCTTGCATTCTGGGTAACTTTCTGAGCTGGTTTTTAATCAACCTTGTAGTGAGATGTGTCTGTAAATTGTCTAGATTTGGTTCATCATGAGAACTTGGACAAGGAAAAAAACTATTACAGAGCCACCATTTCAGAAATGTGTTGTTGAGAGTATCAATGTTTTAAGTTTAATCAAAATACCAATTTTTATCCTATGTGGAATTTTCAAAACAGGTGCACATTTTGCAAGTGAAATACTTTGCAAATGCAGAAGAGGTTTGTGCACTTAAAAAAAAAAGCTATGTACACAAACTTTTCTTCAAACTGCCTGGTGTAAATTCCTCTGCAACAGACAGAGCAGTTCTTCAGTATGAATGGTTTTTTAAATATATTTCCTTTTATGTGTTCAAAAATTAAGTTGCCTTTGATTCTTGTCTCATCAGCATATACTTAGCCCAAATTTTTTTTTCCCTTTTAAACTGTAGACCTGGTTTGAGGGTCACTGACCTTTGATTTTTCTGTGCAGACCATGGCTTACAGGAGCCAGGCACAGAACCATGAACAAGCATCAGCCTCAATTAGAGAGATGTGTCCTAAGAAAGGTGGACATGGACAAGGCAGATAGCTCAAAGTCACACGGCCAGTCTAGAAACACCAAGATGCATACCAACAAAATGGGCTTTTGAGAATCTTTCAGAATAAAGGTGACACTAAATGCACAGTAAAACCTTACCCATTAAGCATCAGGAAACAAGGCCGATGCTTAATCAGGCATAGTCACCCCTTCGCGTGGGAACATTGTCCTGTTTATGTAATCCTAGGTACACCCCAAGGGGGCCTAGACGTAATTTTTTTTAACCCTAAACAAAAAAAAAAAAAATCTATGACCATCTAGTTCTAAAGCAAACAGCTGCATGAGCAGACAGACCAGAACTGGAATCTAAAACATCAGAATGATTTTAGAGGGATTGGCGATGGAGGCCTCACCTAGCGCTGGCGTGAGCCTTGCCCAGCTGCTCTCGTCTCGTCTGTGACCCACAGCTGCTCGCTCACCCACCCACCCACCCACATCCTCATACGACATGCCCCATCTCCTTTCAGGAGTCGGCCATCCACACGGCCCCCTACCCATTTGTAAAGAAGTATGGCGTGTTTACCACTGAGGTGGCAGTTAGAGGAACGCAGCCTGGAAAACCAAAAAGGTATGAGGAAAAAGGCTCCCCCCTACTAAGGCCTGTTTAATGCTAAATCCTCAATCGCTACACCACCCTGCCAGCGAGGGTTAGTCATCCTTACTCCTCTATTCCAACAAAGATCCTGCTCCTGTTCTACCCTGGAAAAATATGGCATGCAGATGCTTAGAAGTGTATTAACCTCCAGCACTGAATGAAGAGTTAAAATTCTTAACGTAAGCTACTCAAATTCAAAATTTTATATAGCACTTTTAACACAAAGCACTGTCACAAAACTTTACAGGCTCAGCTCCTTTACTAAAAGGCCAAAATCCTACCTCGGCTGTCACTGTGTACCCATTTGTATATTAAGGCTGCCCTTTCCAGGAAGGGGTACTATCGACCTGGGTTATAGGAGGCTGGTCTACGCGGCTGGCCCAAACAAAGCCATCAGCTTTCAGGTAAGTCCAGGATCCAATCCAGATTCCTGCAGCAGGTTCTGCCCAGCAACCTCGCAAAAAGGTGAATTTAGTCAGACCACTATAACCTTTACAGGAATGTTCTAGTATAATAGCAACACAGTGAACCCCCTCAGACAATACACACCAGGTCCCACCTTAGGCCACCTCCCCACAACATATCTGCAGTAGCCTTCACCCTGCAATCACCACAGCAGAACGCTCTAGGAAGCAACTGGCTGTGGCTGCACCAAAATCTCAAACCACCTTACAAGTCTCGACAGGTCAGACTGCAAGACCAACTGTGTTGTGAGCAGACGGTGGGATGAACCCTGACACCAAGACCCTGTCACAGCACCTATAAAGCACAGTGGAAGGCGGCCTTTGAGCTCCTTACGTAACCTCCATTTGATGCGTTGTTACTTGGGCTGATGTTTTGGAGAGAGCGGTTAATATCCACCAGTGCAAAACAGCAGAGCAGACCCTACCATTCAACAGGAGGTCAGGCCACTATAGATGAGTGCATCCCTCAGCCACAGCTGATCTGCAAACAGTTCCCCAGACGAATTAAAACTTTCGGTGATTCACATTGCTTCCTAAAAACATTGCATAATCAGTTAAGATGAGTTTAGTTACTACAAATGGAAGTCCATCATAAAAATCCACAAGCTTACAGGCAAGGCTAAAAGCAGGATTAGGGTGCTGATCTGCCAAGCTAACAGAGGACAAAGCTGTTTTAAGGAGCTTAACGCATTTATTGAAAGCTTGGGAATCTAAATTTGAGTTTAATTAAGAAAAAAGGTAGGCATGTCAAGCATCCCACTTGCAACAGGACATTCCACCGCATACAACACTTCTCTATATTACACTCCATCTTTGAAAGAGCAACACACTGACGCAGAACATCAAACCCGTTGGCATCCTTCACCATACAAGATGTCAATGCAAATTTCAGGCTGAGGGTTTAAGAGGCCTCAGGATGACGAAAAAAGCAAACATCTGTTGGAGCATAAAATGTACACTTTAGCCGATCTGTTAAGATTTTGACAAGTCTAAAATTGAAATAAGTGCAATCCATAGTAGATCTCTAAACAAATGTCAAGCTATGAAAACTATCCACCCATCTACCAGCTGCTTAGCTAATATGGGGTGGGGGGAGGGGCACAGAATTCGAACCCTCAGCCCCAGTGGTCTCAGGCTACAAAATGCTTTGTACCTTGCACCATGGTAGTGCAAGTTACTTTTACTACACAGAAAATAGAATTAAAGGTATTTTTAAAATATCATGGGGGCTTTTAATGATTTACAGATCTTTTCACACAAAAACGCATGAAAGTTAACTGTTCTCAGTTTGCCAAGACAACTGGGTCAATTACCATAAATTGACACCCTAAAATTGAAATATTAGTAATCACTTCAATCAAGCAGAGGAACAGTACAACTATACTCAGTTATGTTGACTCTTATTTACAAGACATACTGGCAATCAATTATCCTTCTCTGTAGCAAGGTTGTTAGACAAAAGACTGCTCTCATTAATTAAGTACATTACCCAGGATTCACTGGCAAAGCCCTTTGCAGGCACTCGATACAGCAGTTCTGAAGACATGGCCATCCAGATCCAGCCTTGCCAACAAGTCAACATGCAAAATAATTATACTGATTACCTGCCATTTCCTGTGAAATCAAACAACCCAAGCAGCAGTACTGATAACTTCAGACAAGTTGCCAATCCTCAAAGGAAAGCAGAATTAATAAGAACTCACCCCAAATATACTTGGAGAATTGCCACAGTACACAATTCCTGACAGACCACTCCATTTACTGGAAAACTGCTGGCTTTGAATTGCCATAGTCCAACCTCATTTCTGTTTTATTTTCCTGTGTGTTTCCACCATTTGTTTGCTTTGGGACATCGGGCACATCAGCAAGAATAAAATTATTGCTGGACTACAGTATCCTTGTTTTAAAACTAAATCAGTTATGATCTTAAAAATCACTACTCTTGAAGTGTCATTTCCTCCTGTAATCATATACAACAGGTAGCTCAAGTTCTCGTGTTGAATATCCAGTATCACACATTTAATCAGATTGTTACATGCACACACTTTAGTTAATCCCCTCATTCTCTGTTGCTACAACTAGGACAACCTATTAAACGACCAGCAGCCTATTAGAAAACATTGGCTTCTACTTTTCAATAGCCCATCATTGCATGCAGCACTTCACAGAGGAGCAGCAAAGGCAGCAGAAGCTGGTTGCTATAGAAACATGTGCCAAGAGACAGCCAGCTCTCTGTGTGGCCCAACAGGGTGCCAATCCCATACTCAGTGTTGTTGACCATCTCTTCATGCAGCTGGTGCTGCAGCAGTCTGGAGATTAGGCTGTTGAACCGGTTTTCAGTGGTGGAACGCCACAGATCAGTGGACACCGGAAACAAAGTCGTCAAGTTGAGATCTGTTGGATCCACACAGACTCCATCCATCTTGTAATAGATGATCTCACTGAGGTCTAAGCCAGCCACAGCAGATGGGGAGGCACAGGGGATGTCCCTCACTAGCTTATAGTTGTCCATCCAATCCTTGAGCCACTCCAAACCACAGTCGCAATTCCAGGGGTTACGGAACACATAGAGGTGACCTAGAAAGAAGACTGGTTGGAAAATGGACAATGGCAGAGTGGTTAGGTTGTTGCTGTTGAGGTGGAGGGATATGAGGCTGGTAAGATTTTCAAAGGCTCCTTCTTCAATGAAGGAAAGATGGTTTCGGTCCAAGTAAAGCACCTCCAACTCTACCAGATCACCAAACCAGGTCTTGGAGACATTGGTGAGAAAGTTGCCACCCAGACTGAGCGTCTTCAAGCAGTGGAGGCCTTTGAAAGAATGCCGTGGAAGGCCTGCTAGCAGATTGTCATTGAGATAGAAGTTCTCCAGCCGCTGAAGGTCCTGGAAGGCCTTGTTGTGGATGACACCGATGCGATTCTCCTGCAAGTTCAGGTATTGAAGTTTTTCAAGTCCTAGCAGGGAATTGTAGGCAACGGCCTCAATCTTGTTGCGTTCCAGGTAGATGTGGGTAAGATTCCTCATACCGCTGATGGCTCCTGGAATGCGCCTGAAATTGTTCTGGTAGCAAAGTAGCTCCTGCAAAGCTGTTTGCTCCACAAATATGCGGTCAGGCATGCTGAAGAGGTTACAGCCAGCCAGATCCAGGCGCCTCAGTTTCTTAAGAGTCGCGAACGTGCGAGCATGCAGGTAGCGAATGTACTTGTTGTGGGCCATCTTAAGCTCCAGCAGGTTAGGCAGACCCTTAAAGGCGCCCGGCGTGATGAAGGAAATGTTAGTGTGGTCAAGCGACAGAGATCGCAAAGAAGGCAGGGTTCCAAAGGCTCTCTCGACCAGGAACTTGAGGCTGTTCTTGTCCAGGTTGATGGAGGAGGCCTCACAGGGGAACTCCTTGGGGAGGTCAGTCATGCCGACGTGATGGCACAGCACGACACAGCCGCCTCCCCGCACACAGGTGCAGCTTGCTGGACATGACCGGGTGCAGCCCCACAGGGCCAGAACAGGGGAGAGCAGAAGGAGAAACGCTGTGGAAGGAGTGGCAAAGCGGCAACGAGAAAATGGGTTGATTCAAATTGATTCTTCACTCAAAGTTTACACATCAGTCACTGGCTATCGCCAAGAAATTGATGCAGCAGGAATACTGAAGTGCTGCTTTCACTGTACAACCTTTTGTCCTTTAATAAGGACAAGCAAATGTTTTCCCTGTTATGCAAGGCACACCAGGAAAACTCAAAGCTCCAGATCATGTGAAACAGGATACTATCCAGTAATTATTTCCCTGTGATGCCACTCTTACATGGATGCACCGTTTTAGAAACGAGAGTAGATGATGCAGTGTTTTGGCTGAAGCCTCCTTTAAGTTTGTTACACCGAACAAACCCTGACAGTCATTTACGAAGGACACGCAAAAGCTGGACAGGAATCAGACACGGAATAACCAGCAGCCAGAAAATTTGTCTCACTTGCGATTTCCATTTTTCTTGCCAGAGCGTTGCAAACACTGTTGCCATGACAACATGTACAAATACAGTGATGGAGGGAATTTTGTCCAATAATTAAATATGGCTCTTAGACTGATAACTTCTGGGTTAATGTTACATATATGCAAGCAGGTTACTGGTTAAAATTTAAGCCATAATCAAGTCATGCATATTATGAACTGATTTACTTAACATTTAAAGTCACGACTAAAAAAAAAGAAATCAGTGCTCTTTAAGTGGTAAAACCACAGTGCCATTTCATTCCTAAGAAATTTAAACACGCACAGAAAATTGAGACAAGTCTAAAAAACTTAAATCACAAGATGGATCCGGGCAAAGAGAGAACTTAAAAAAATACCCATTAAATAGCTCGGCGAGATTAGAGAGAGCAGCATACATGGGGGATAGCAAAATCAAAAAGGCCACGGGTAATGAGAATATCCAGCCTGTGAATAAGCGCTCAGTGATTTAGTTCCTGTCGCCGTTAGATTAGGTTATTTACACTGACGGGGCAGCAGGCATCTAACACACCATAACCTGGACTGAAAATGTCATGTTTCCTCACAAAAAGGATGAAAAGCCAAGAATTTAAATAAGTTTAAAAGCCCTGAAGCAAAGTGATTCCCAAACTCCATGGGCTGCCTCATTGTACGAAGCATGTCTGATGGGACGACTGCTGGGAAAGCCCCTTAGAAGCAGGGGCTGGACATCATGGAAAGGCATACTCACCCTGCACAACAAGGAAAAACATCAGTTCTTCAGTTTATACATGGCAAGACCGAGCGTAGAGAACGAGACCTGAAACAGAAACCCAATTTAACGCCTCCAGCCTGTCGGAGGGTCGACCACCACTCACTAAACCATCAGTTACGTGGAGCCACCGTTCACTTCGACTCTATGGCGTGTGCAGCACTTTGGAAAAAGTATAGACTAAATTCCGCTATTTTTAATCCAAAGTGTACCTTTTTGGCTACAGAAGGTGTCTACGGACTTACCTGTCCTGGCAGCAGACCCACATTGCTTGAGTACCCGTGTGACAGTGTTCGATATTAAAGCAGCCTGTACGAAATGTGCCCCCAAACCACCTACCCCACGGGGGGGGGAGATTTAAAATCACATAATGGAACTTGGGGGGGGGGGGGGTAAATCATTTAGATTAGTGGTGGAACCACAGCTTTTAAACCCCACCCGCCCTGCGACCAGCTGCTATGGTTTAGGCTGACATCCAAGTCCCTGGTGTTACGTGGCACACTACTGAAAATCTCAACCCTTTCAGGTAGGGGGCGCAAGCAGTTACACTGAGCAATTTGAATCCCTCACAGAAGGAAAAAGCCAGAATGTACTAATGGACAGGAATAAGTCAGACAACCAAGCAGAACAAAAGAATTTACATTTAAGCTGTGATGAGAAACACCAAAACAGCACAAAGTCTGTATTCGTACACTTTTACTGCATTTCCACTTAGCCGTTGCTGCAACAGTGTGGCTACAATGAGTTCTCCATGTTACAGTCAGGCAAACATGCTTTAAATTTTTTCCCCAAACTTTATTCAGATAAAATCATAATAAATGCACAGCTGAGTCATCTCATGCAGTGCAGCGCATCTAAACTAGTATATAAAGCAAAACACTAAACCTAAAGGAGCTCTGGTGTTTGACTCCCCTTATAAACATTTAACCTTTGCGAACGTAAAACCCCCTCGATATTACTCCAGGCCCCACATCTTCCACGCACCATCTTGCCCAGATGCTGATAAGACTTATTGCTATAGCCAAACTTGTCAAATGTTTATTAAAAGGGGCAAAACACCAGACACACCCAATATGCAAATGCAACAATAGAATAACCACATGTTTTAGGATTGCCTTGTGCCAGACATTCACTGGGGGAGGAAAAAAAAAATCTGGAAAAGAATTCACACATGAAGGATCTGGACACTGCACTGATACTTTAAGGACATGTTTGAGAACTTATCCAAACCTTGGCATGTCGGTTTAAAATTTTGATTGCCAATTAAGTATTCAAATAGAAATGCAAGGCCAAAAAGGCCAGTAACAGGTGTGGATTTTGACAGAGTCCAATACGACGGACATTAAAAAGCTCACACTACCCCGAAATAGAAGTCTCACGCATACGGGTGACATTCAACATTCAAGTGCCAGTGTTTATGTACTGTCTTTTGGTCAAGTTTCTTGAAACTTTCAAAGAATCACTTTAGGCTTATAAAAATAAATATTTCTCAAAAATGCTTAATAAATTACACAAAACTAGCAGCACAAGTAGAATCTAGAAATCTGTGTGCAAATAGCTAAATTTGCAACTGCTAATCCCCCTGGTCCCAAATAAATCCTGGTTAAATATCAAGACCCCTTCCCCTTTTGTAAACAAGCTGCGTCTCGATCTCAACATACAATATTTGTAAGCTTAAAGGACACTCACTCAAGACATTTTATATAAAACTCTAGATGTGCAATAAAATAACTCTGTAAAACTTGATGGGTACAACATTCAAGGGCCTAAGACTGAAATAGCACCGTTCGTTAGTAACCTCAATACTGTCAGTGCATCTGCTTCGATTCGTTTAAAATTTCAAGGCACAACACAAAATTATCTATTGCACTTCAAGTTAAATGCCATCTTTTCCTTCCTGTACCCCCCATCAGAAATCTCAACTTCCCACTTAAACAGCTCTTCAGCCAATGACATGCTACAAAATGGCAGATTAACTTCCAAGGAGCAGACAGTTACCGTACCACAGGGGAGACACAACCCCCCC
>JAACJT020000001.1:28833567-28844255 GCA_009936485.2 Gymnarchus niloticus | reverse complement strand
ACCCACCCGGTCTTTGGCCAGTACACATGGAATACACAGCCAGTATGTAATGGAAACCTATGCAACTGAAACGGCAGTGCACCAACCTGCCTGTCCAACTGCCCTAATCACAACACCCTGTGCAGAGTGACCCAGTCTACATTACTGAGCTCTGAAACCACTGACAGCCGATTTAGTCCAAGAATGAGCCATGCCTCCAATTTTGTCGAGGATGTCTTTCGAATTCAACGCAGCTTGAAGAAAAGAGAAAATGAAACGGCATATGTCTACTATAAAGCCTGCTGCTGAACACCCTTTTATCACCTTGACCAAAAAACAACACTAGCATGCATATGATACTGAGGTGGCCATGTCATTGGGTGTGGCCACTTCAGTGCCGTGGTCCATTAGTAGCCATTCGAAACATCACGCCCAAATATGGCAGGCGATTGAGATTGTTTAAACAGAACGCCCCCAAGTTTAAAAAAAAAAAAAAAAAAAAAACCACTTAATGGCTAGTGTGTGCAGCTTACTAGCTGCCTGAACACTCAAGTCAATTGAAAAGGTGGAGCAACTCCAGTATTTGTTGCCAAACACTGGTCTGTTTTAGTCAGAAATTTTAAGATCACAACTGGAATGGCTTTTTGAAGAATAGCATATCCTTCATTAGGTACCTGTCCAGGATAGGGTGAGCGCAAGGAAAAAAAAAACCCTCATTCCTTGATAGGTGCCATACAAGGAATCAACACGTCAGGTCAAGATGACACCATGAGCTGACTGAGCTGTAGTCTAAGACCTCCTGATGTCCCTGTGACAATTTGAGGTTCAAATGGAATGACTCACTCAAGTCAAAACATCCCAGTATTTGCCAAGGTTTGATTTAGTACAAGCTTTCTGTCTTAAAAAAAAAAAGAATCCTATTGAGCTTTAGGCCAAAAGTACAGCCAATAATGAACAAAAATTCCTGTCTAATTTTAAAGGCACAGTACATTAACAAAAATGATCCTCAGGATTACAAAGAAATTAACTACAGCAGAAGACTGGAGTCCAAGATATCAGGCATTTAATGCAGCAGCCACGTTTAGTTTAAGGTGTGACCCTTGGATTCTCTGGCTTGCCATCTTCAACCACCACAACCTCCTGGTTAGAACGACGTCAGAGAATCACAGCTGGTAATGTACTGCAAGGTCTTGAAGCTACACAGGGCATAGTCTGGCTAGGTTACATGTGGTTTCCATTCAGCTAGTTTGCCACGGAGACGAGCCCCACGAGAGGGCCTCTAATTCCCCCACCAGTCAACTTGGGAGGAATAGTTTCCTCCGTAGGCGCTGTCACTGCCGTAGAAGTTTCCAAAGCCACCTGGGAACACAGAGAGCCAGGTTACAAGATCCACACATCCTAACACAGCATGCACAAACTGCCACCAACTGACCCTTACTACCACCACCAAAGCCTCGGTTTCCACTGTGACCTCCAGCACTGCGACCCCCGCGGCTGCCGAAGCTGCCTCCACCACCAGCAGTCTGACGATAATCTCTGGCTCCAAAACCACCAGAAAACCTTAAAGCAGAGAAAGCCATCAAGATCCTTTCAAATTTGTTCACCAAAACAATTACAGCCTATGGGGCAGTTTAAGGAAGTTTACAAACGGACAGGTGTACCTCTTGGAACGGCCCCGGTTACTGCTCTTATGCTGGTGATCATATGCCAGACTCTCCAGCCAGGATGGAACCTCCTGCTTGGCCTCCACCAGCAGATCCAGAAGATCTTTTGTAATATTACTGTTCTTGTCATTGAAAAAGGATGTGGCCAACCCTTGTGAGAAAGACAAGTAACATTCAAGCCCACACCTTGAAGACACAGATATGCAAAACAACACTAACAGCTAAACATGCTGTATGATACCAAATGTTTTGAGCACACACCAAGGTTTCCGACACGGCCAGTACGGCCAATGCGATGGACATACTCCTCGATGTCACTGGGCAGGTCGAAGTTTATGACATGCTTCACATTACAGATGTCAAGTCCACGTGCAGCAACCTAAGGTGACAGCCGATACCTGAAGTTAGCTGCTGACAGTTACTCAAGTGGCATTTATGCTTTTGCAGGACAAGGTGGAGAAACGTACAGCTGTAGCAACAAGGATGGGGCACCGTCCCGAACGGAACTGGAGGAGCGCTTCCTCTCGATCCCTCTGAGAACGGTCGCCATGGATACTAGTGCATGCATAGCCTTCACGGTATAAAAAGTCTTCCAGGGCATCTGCACCTTTCTTGGTCTCCACAAATACCAAGGTGAGGGAATCTTTGCCTGCAAGCAGAAATTTGTTGGTAACTGAACCCACTAGAGAACCTTAGCATTTCAGTGCGGACAGAGCTCACTTACCTTAAAAATACAATGCTGGCACATGAGCGCATTCCTAAAAGCATGGCAGCTCAAAACTAAAACTGGGAACTGTATGTATGGTAAGCTGTTTTGCCTTGACTGACAACCATTAAGTTAAACCAGTTATGCCCAATTCCATTCATTTCAGAATTAAGATCCATAAAAAAAATTCAGCATCTCAAAAGCTACTCAGGACCAATGAGACTTTAGTTGGGTTCAATGTTTGTCACAGGATGACATTAATGGCTATCACAGCAAACGCTCAGATTGGTGGGCAAGATGGGGGTGGGACATAGAAGACCACAGCATCAGACCCACGTGAAGTGACCTCATTTAAATTTGGCAGCAAAATGACCATACAACTGACTGCATGCTAAACTCAAAGTTTAAATAAAACTTGTCAACACTAAATATTCAAGCATTTTGAAGAGGGTGGACTGCAATGCTGATACAGCAGATTACTGGTCAAGAACCGCCAACCCAATCTTCTTAGACCTGTCATTTCCATGCACCGGAAAAATACATTACAGAACAAATTATCCCACAGCTTGTTTGGTTACACCCATAGGTTAACCTGCAAATACTGCAAAGTACAACTAACTATGGGGGAAAAATAATTCAACTGTCAAAACAGGCCTTGGACAGAGTAACAGTTAAAAAAATAAAGTCACTTCAGAGGCGACAGATGGATTCATAAGCTGCAGACAGTGACACTCAGCCAGAAAGACCACCTTCATACAAGAGAAGGAAGCCTCAGATGGACAACCCATCAGACCATTTTAAGGCCTACTAGCAGTCACTGTGCATTACTGTCTGCTCAATGTCAGGATGGGGTGGGGGGGGGTGGGGTGGGGGGAGGGGGGCAAAAAACAGCCAGCAAAGTTTATGAAGATACTACAAATACATCATACTCTAGTCAAACTTACCAGGCTTCTCTGGTGTTTCACTTGCATTTTCCTGAACCTCACTGGGAATGACTGAATAAAACCAGATCTTGTAATAAACTTAAACATTTTACAAAATCACTTCCCAGAATCAGTCTATGCATTCTCAGGAACTGTCCCAAACACAAACAGCTCTAAGACATCAATGCTCATTTACAGAGGTGATGACCATTTCCACAAAGTAACCAACATGCCAGGGATTATTTGAAAATGGCAGTTAACACTGAAGGAACCTTCAACATCTGCAACAAACATTGAACCTTTAACGCCAGTTAACTAGCAGGAACACAATTGCACTGCTTTACTAGATACAAGAAGCTGTAGTTACCTGTAGCGTTAAGAAGGTCCAGCAAGAAGGAACGCTTGTCACTCTCCTCCACCCAGACCACCTTCTGGGTAATGTTTTCTGAGGTGGATCCAACACGGCCCACAGCTAAGAAAATGTACTCATCCAAAAAGTCCCGGGCAAGGATCTGAGAACGTTTTGGTGAATCAGAAAAAACATGCCACATCCAGCACCTAAACATGTAGCTCATATCTAAGTAGCTGTTACCTGGATTTCCTTGGGGAAAGTGGCACTGAACATCATGGTGTGACGGAGACCCTTGGGGGGCATGGTGTCCTGCTCCACGATGCGGCGAATCTGGGGCTCAAATCCCATGTCCAGCATTCTGTCCGCTTCATCCAGCACCAAGTAACTGGGTGGGGAGAGTAAAGCCATTTACTGGGTGGGGGCAGAAGAGAAAGCTTCCACTGCCAAATTAATCCCTGCAAAATAGTACAGGTGATGCACTAAATTTGACATTAGGCAAGCTGTGTAATACAACACTACAGTGAGGATGACTGAATGTAGCCAAAATTAAACAATGTTACCTTAATACTAAGGAAGGCTTCTGATTTTTCACATGCAGGGGAAAAGTCAAAGCTACCGTGATGCATGACATCATGAACTGACAAGAACCATATGGCAGCTCAGTAGGAAGCTCACTTGCAGTAATCCAAGCCAATTTTGCCCCTCTCCATCATGTCTACCAGACGTCCAGGTGTCGCTACAAGCAGGTGGCAGCCCCTCTCCAGGTCACGGATCTGCTGGCCGATGTCTGCACCCCCATACACAACACAGGGCCTCACACGGGACCGGTAGGAGAACTGGAAATAGAGACATCAGATAACCGGGGGGGGGGGGGGGGGGGGGGGGGGTTCCCCCATAAGTAGGCCAACTATTATGAACATAGCCCGCCGTTTATCAGGCCACATTTTAATGTTTATGTCAGGCTGCTCTGAACACGAGCATACGGATGGCCAGGTACTACGGCACTAGCTAAGCCAGCAAAAAGTGCGTGCCTTACTTTCTTTTCCTGCCGGCTAACATTAAATTAAAATTTAAAATCGAATAAATGTGGCTTAAAGAGCCGGATAGTCAGCCGCGATTCTAGCGGCTTAAGGAATAGTAACACATACTAATGCATCATACACGATCACGCCACAAAATTAACTCAACAGTACTGCCATACGACAAACTGTCTCTCGCTTTCCAATAAAATCCGCATCTTGCACTGTCACAACGTCGTGGTCCTACTCGTAAAACAGAACCATAATTATCAACTAATTAGCCAGTTAGCGCGGGCGAAGCACCTCAGCACTGAGATAACACTGCGGCCACCTTGAAAAACCATCAATAACGTTGCGCCGCGCTGAAATAAAGGGAAAACGTATATCCAGAAAGATTTGTTTAGGTTAAAGATGAACGTTTACCTCAAATATTGGATGCAAAGGTTCATTATGCTCGATCTTCAACCTTAAGCAGCCACTGGTTCAGAAGACACCGGAGTGATTTCTGGCGCCATGTTGTCGCTCTCTTGGTCACCACAGCAGCCGTCAGGAAAGCTAACTGACTTAACGAGCTGCCGTGTCCCTTTCAAAGGGCCCAGCACAATGGGCTGTAAAAACAGGCAACAGAAAACTCTTGATATCGGATAGCTTGTCGGAAGAATAATTAACTAGCAATCAGCTAGTTATTTTACACCTTAGCTGTGACGACAGCTCTGTTAAAAAAAAAAAAAAAAAAAAGACAGCTTGCTAGCAAAGCGTTGGACCCTGGTGGTTGTAACGTAAAACAGGTTGTCCCTGCTAAACGTATCCTCGTATTAACAGCGAGGACGATTTCCTGTGGCCGGTATAATGTCCCCCCTGAGGTGCAAACTAATTGGCCTCTGCTTCCCTCCGCAGCCCCAGGCTTTGTGAAACAGGCGCCATTTTGGGTCAAAAGTTGTAGCTTTAGCTCAAGCACAAGCCAACATGGCGACTCTTCTTCACTCGGGGGGGGGCTCATTATTAATTAATGAGTCGCCTTTTTGCTGGTGGTTGCGTCAGCACACGACCAGTTTATCACAGTTTATGTCATCAGTGAGACGTGTCGAATACTACGCTTTGTTTATCCTCGTTATAGAGAATAGCTGTTCACACAGTTATGCGCTTTCAAACATAGACAGCATACGTGTGGCATCGACTCCGGAATAAAACAGCACAATGATTGTTCTTCGCTTTTAATGCACTGTTACACTGCAGTTCTATTAACTTCATTTGTTTTGTGTCGTAGTCTCTCCTGATATATTCTTCTATTACGGCCACATCAGCTCCACAAAAAAGACAGCAATCAATCGAGATGTATCCTTACTGAACGTAAACAGGTACTCGATTTCCCATTATTTTTGAAATCCTCTGTTTTCGCTGTCCGCTTTTCCTATCGCTATTTTGCTGATGGCTTTGTGGCTAAATAAACTTCGCTACGCTAACCTGTGGATTGTTTTGTGATTCGACATCACAGTGCTGTAGGGGCGGCAAACGCAGCACACATCACGGGTCGGTTTTTAACGAAATAAAAACCATGTCGTGGGCCCGGATGTTGACTGGAGGGTGTTCTTGTGTTTGACATATGTGCTCCAGAAGAATTCTGGCATTTCTTCGGAATCAGGATCAGAGTTGTATTTGATTAGGAATTTGACGGCGGTTGACCAGCTACACTTATACACGCATTGCACAATAAATACAAAAGTACATGAAAAAGAGCAATTGTGAAATTGATTGCAGAAGTGTAGCTAATAAATGTTGCATATGTACCGTACACGTATATCTGCCTGCACATACATACACGGAGACGGAGAGTTCGTCACAGCATTGCGCTGTGTAGACTGAGGTATTGCGGAGATATATTAAGTACTCTGTTTTTGGTTAGGTATAGTGTGGAATGTGTAAATTGGCATGGCAGAATTGTTTTTGGCCATACATTTTGTGAAACAACCGTTAGGAACTTATATATTTCTCTATTTATATTTTTCTCCAAAGTAACAGAATAATGTTTTTACGTTCATTTTACGCACACTAGATACTCTGCTGTGCTTTTGGAATCAAACCTTAACAGATGTAAAATTACAGACTTTAATGGCATATATCATAATTAGAATTTTTATTAAATCTTTAACCAGTTTAACCTAAATGTTAAATCCCAAAGGTTTTTAATCTATTTTGTCAATTAATATGCAGAAATAGAGGAAATTATTGCTGCCCATCTCTTTATTCAAAACTGCAAAAGTATAATAGTCTGCATTTGCACATTGAAAGCTTGAGTGAAAGGGTTGGTTAACTTGATATGTATCACATGTTCCAAGTTGTCAGTCTATTGTTGTAGTAATTCATCCTGCCATCTTTTATTTGTTCTTCACACTGTAGTCTATCAGCTGAGGAGCCATCAGGTCAAAGAGGAAGGTCACACTCCTGCCAGCTTAGGAAGCAATGCTGACTGAAGGT
Organism: Gymnarchus niloticus; assembly: GCA_009936485.2. Classification (NCBI taxonomy): domain Eukaryota; kingdom Metazoa; phylum Chordata; class Actinopteri; order Osteoglossiformes; family Gymnarchidae; genus Gymnarchus; species Gymnarchus niloticus. The sequence goes on along the minus strand of JAACJT020000001.1, from coordinate 28,837,137 downwards.
GAACAGTGCTGAAAAAATTGACTGGTGACATTGCAGAACCACAACTGAAATGGGCTTCAGTAGTACTCCATAGACTCCCACTGGACTGGGAAACAAAGTACAACAAAGTAGGAGTATCTTGTTTGAAGACAGAACCTGACACCCAAGACTTCAAATATTCTGGATGTTCTAAGGTGTGGAGTTCCAGCGCTGAAGAGATGGCCTTATTGTCTCCTGGATACTGATCACATTAAAACAGTACCTGATGTAGCAGACAGTATAAATCTAGAGACCCCTTATCTACAGCCAAGCAGTAGCACTGAGATCCAGGGTCGTATGTCAGCAGATTTGAACCCTGTTTCTGGTCTGTTACATAAATATTGTAAAGAAGAGATGGATGAACCTCAGACTGCAAAGTCTTCACAGACATGAGTGAAGTTAACAACAACTTAATGACGGATGTAATGAAAACACAGTGCGGTGCTGTGAACAGAGCTGATATCCACACAGACGAAAGTGCACTCCAACCGTATGTGAAGTCTGTGAGTGCTGGTGTCACTCACAAGAGGCAAAAGCATAAACACATTCTCTGCAGCAAGGATCTTAAAAGCTAGAAATGACTTATAAAACATCAGAAAATTGACTCAGGTGAGAAACCATACAGCTGGGCTGAGTGTGGTAAAAAATTGAGATCAAAGCCATTTAACCTCTCAAAAGCTGATTTATTTTGGAAAAGGGTATGTGTGCAGTGAATGTGGGAAGAGCTTTATTCACAGCTCTAGCTTAAAAACTCACCAGAGAGTAGGTGAGGAACCATACAGCTGCACGGAGCGTAGGAAGAGGTTTGCTCAGTGCGCCCACTTAAAAATACACCAGAGAGTACAGTCAGGTGAGAAAAAATACAGCTGCAGTGAATGTGGGAGGAGCTTTAATCATCATGGAACCTTAGAAATGCACTAGAGGTACACTCTGGTGAGAAACAATACAGCTGTGTTGTGTGGGAAAAATGTTCATGCTCAGATAGTTTAAAGAGGCTGTATTGGTGTTATGCCTGCTGGCTTTCATGAATGCAAAGAATGTTCACAATATTATGCATCTTTTTAGCAATACTTGTACACATACCATCACCTTGAAAAACACCTAATCTAGAAATGTGATGATACCAGTTTTTTTAAACTTCTGCTGTAATTTCTGGAATGCAGTGTGAACCATTTTCTCATTATCACATGCGATTCCATGTTTTTCAACATTATTATACACATGACCGGCAGGCAAATGGCCTTTGCCATTTTGAAATTTACTGTTATAATAATTTTCCACCATTATGTAAATGCATTAAACAAATTTTAATCACCTCATTTGAATGAAAATGCATGTATGTCCGATTTACAGTAGTAGTTTTGCTCATTTTAAAATGTCCTATATAGCCATAGTTTGTGTGCTTGATTATGAATGTAGGTTAGACTTCATTGACTGCACTTTTACAGTGCTTTATACAGGTTTACTTCTGCAATAATTAAAAGCTTTAATATTAATTTGCTTCAGTGCAGCTTTTCACCACTTTACATTAGTTCACCCTTCAAGCTTTGTTATACATGGGATTAATAATGGGTTGAGGCTGATTACACATTGACAGAACAGAAGGGAATAAACTGATTGTCCAGCCAGAGCTGGAAAATTGTCTTTAGTGTTACACATATAATGACATAAAAACAGATAAATTCAATTAAAACATTAAAAAAATCTGAATTTTTAGTTTAGTTACTATGGCAACATATGCTTTTATACAGCCTGCTCCATGTCAGGCTAGTTGTGAAGCTTAGCTTAGCTTGTAGAATAAGATTGGACAAACCATGTGACGTCTCAGAGCATGTCATTCCGTGGGGCTGGGAATATACTGCCACTGTTCTCTCTGTCTCTCTCTCTCAATAATTACCGATTAATTAACTGATTAACTAGGCGACCTCAAATACTCAGACTGAATAAAATGAAAAGGAATGCATTAAAGGCTTTTACATGAACAACCATGGAATGCCTGTTTATTCATAATCCTGCTGATGAGGGAGTGTGGATCATTTGTAGGGCTTTCAGGCCACAGGTTCCACAAGGGTTACGGCCTAGGATAGATCCCTTGGATGTTCTGGATGAATATTTATACGAGCGCTATAGATTTAGTGTAAATTACTGGAACCTCACATTTCTAATCACACTCATTGCTCTAAACAGTTTCACAATCTTTGTGTATCGCTTTGTGTTTCTTTGCCAGTGGCTCATTTCTTTACAGTGTTGAGGATGCAGAGTATCTAAGCAAAGCTAGAGTGTGCCATGAAATTAGAAAGGTTCACGTTGCACTAAAGCACTTTCTAAGTACATCCATCCCCTTTCCTGGCCACCAAAGCATTCTTGGCATCCAGGAGACTTTCTTTGGAGTAGATGGTGCTGAATCTATGAATATCCAATCGTTTACCACACATTAATCATAAATTGATCGGTATCTTGGATTAGTAACTGCATTCAATTTGCCAGGCTTTCCAAACATCATTGGAGCCATAGACTGCACCCACGTCAGAATAAGGGCTCTAGCAGGTCCGACAGAGCCTGATTATGTAAACCGCAAATCTTTCCACAGTATTAATGTACAAGTACTGATAATACCTTATGTTAAGTACATCTAAGGTAAAGTGGTCGTAATACAATAAGTCTTGTCTTCATTACCATCTCGCAAAATGTTTCGGATGGCATGCAATGCAATTTGGGTTTTTAAATGAATTCTGTACACATGCAGCTCCAACTAGATTTAACATTACCATTTTGAAGAATGTTTTTATATTTAATCTTCACTAGCTGTCTTTTAACCCCACTCATGTTGCTCCTAAACCAAGCATTATAATACTTACAATTATATACTTATCACTTTTTGTCTCAGGTGGACCCAAATAATTTGAATGCTGTCCTTAACTGTTTTACAAATGTGTTAAAAAGTAGCCTGAAAATTACCTTATGATTGTGATTATAATACATCTATGTCAATGAAATGTTGTTTATTATTGTAACTATACCTTTTAAATACTTAAAACTGTTCTAATAAATCTTTAGTTGTTAAATACATATAAATCCTTAACCCTAAGAGGTTACTTAAATTACGTTCTTACGTATTTAGCCTGTAGGCAATTTTCTGCCAAGCAGCCTCATGAGCTTTTTTTGTGGCTGTAGTGTTCCCTTTTTTAATTATTATATCTTTATATTCTTCATAAACTTGCATTAATAATTCTTGCTCTGACTGGTTGAAGAACACGGCTCTTTCTTTCCCTTCTATTCTTCCCTATCTGACATCGATTATCAGGGCTGTCTCTTATATCGTGCATGAGCCTCACTTGCCAAAGCCTGTCTTGAGTTAGCGGGAATGAAATACCGGCTGTGGAGCCCTTAGGGGGTGTAAGGGTGAGCCGCCCCCTGGCCCAACGTCAGAATCCAAGTGGACAGCCGAAGATATATATGCGTGTAGGCCCTTCCGTGCACGTCTGGAAAGGGCTTAAAACCTTAGTTAAACCGAATATAAAATGACCGTATTTGAATCTGACTCCATATAAT
>JAACJT020000001.1:28815664-28833467 GCA_009936485.2 Gymnarchus niloticus | reverse complement strand
AAGACAAGGCGCAGACAGAGAGAAAAGAGGGGAGACGAAAAGGGAGGGGGGGGGGGGGGAGAGAGGGGTGAAGGGGGGGGGGGGGAGAGGAGGGGGGGGGGGGAGCATGTGCATACACTCGGATAAGTCGTTTCCAGTCTCGACAGCATACCTTCCTGGCCTCGTCATAGATCTGCAAGGCAAGCTCTCGGGTTGGCGCCAGGACCAGGGAGATGGGGTACTGCTTACGGCGTCCATATCTCCCGTTCTCCTAAGGATGCATTTATAGATGGTGACCCCCCAAGATCACCACAGGACAATGTCTACACCAGCATGTTCATTGGTGCCAGGTCTTACTCATTTCATTGTTAGGTTACATTTAAAAGCACTGAGGAGATCCAGTGATTAGCGTTGCAGTACCTGGCCACTGGCTTTAATAGCCCGCAAGGCCTCCCCAGGCCCCTCAGTGTAAATCAGACTCAGCACAGGAAGCAGAAATGCAGCAGTCTTTCCAGATCCTGGAGACAGACAAAACCAAAAGGCTCCTTTCTGCAGCTAGACCACCACCACAAGTACATGGACATTCTCCACTAGGCAGCAAATTCCTCCCATGTCCCCAGAGGTTATAGCTGCACAGAAAGCCACACAGACACTGATAACTGTAGCTACAGCCACCAGGGCAACACAGGGTCCTCTACTCTCACCTGTCTGAGCACATGCCATCAGGTCCCTCTTGGACTTGATGATGGGGATAGCGTGCTTCTGAACAGGAGTAGGCCGAGTGTAGCGGCTCAGAGCGATATTGCCCATGATGATCTCCCCCATGTCAACATCGTGGAACTGGGGACACACTCCAATGAGACCGTGACACAAAAACAGACAAACAGCTGACAAAGAGCCACGGGACAGAACTCACACTTTCGATGTGGGGAGGGCAGTTTGTACCAGTGGCCTCAACAGGGATATCATCATACTTCTCGAAGTTTATACCCGTGTTGCTTCCAGAGAAGAGCTCACTGGAAGTGTGCAGAAACACCAGTTAGCCTATGGCAAGACAACCAGTTCGGGTAAGAGAAGCTTGTGATGGAAATACTGACTGCTCCAGTCGCTCGTTAGGCTGTGTAGGCTTGGACCAGTCCTCCTCATCTCTGGAGTCCTCCACCCACCGGCTGTTCCCTCCTCCAAAGCCTCCTCCACGCTCATACCTGTTAAAAAACAATGCATCTAAGCTATAAAGTACATTAACAGATCAAACTGTAATAGTCTACCATAAAAGGAAAGCTCAGTTTGTTTAAAACCATACACATGTATAACCCTTACCTTCCTCTTGCCCCAGACCCACGGTCGTTGAAGAAGGAGGACTTCCCCCTGTCGTTACGTCCCCCGAAGCTACTGTAGCTGTCTCTGTCTTTAGGGGCATTCCAGCCACTGTCTTTACCATCAAAACCATACCCTGCAAAATATTACAGCCAGCAAGCTAAACAACACCTAACCATTTTCTGACGTCCTATATGACACTAGCCCAGGCACATGGCCATTAAAAATATTCTACGAATTCCCATGCAAATCTCTCTCAAAACTACATGCATGATCTCTTCCCTACCTGCACTTTGCAATGGCTGGGACTGGTTAAAGGAGCCACCGCCTCTGTTGCCACGGTACCCACCACGCCCACCTCGATCTGTACGGGAAGCTCCACGTCCTCCAAAACCACGATCCCCATTCAGGCGACTGTCCCTGCCGTCATGGTACCCATTCACATAGCCGTTGCTACGCCCACCATCCCATCCAGGAGAGTCTTCAATGGGGGGAGGGAGGGAGGAGATTAGGTCAACTTGCTAACGCTAATCAAGACAAACCAGTTTAATACGGCAGAAACAGTACACCAAGTCAGTAGCAAGCAGCAAGACAGCGTTGTAAAAGGAAAACCACAAGACCCCTTCCATCACAAAAAAAAAAAAAAAAAACAGGCACCTGCCGATATCAGTTTTAAATACAGAAGGGATACTGATAATGTAGTAAACTGTACATGGGCAGCTACAGATAATGCCTGCCTAGGATACATTTAAGCATCGTATACTAAAACTGGGGACTTAAAGACCTGTGGTTCAACAGCAGAAAAATCAAGTAACTCGAGATATCAGAAGTTAATGTCCAAGCCATGCCCCTATATAGGTATTTCACATCCATCATCCTAGCACTGCATGCTATGTTGTTGGCAACACAACCACTGAGGGAATCAAAGTGGGCAGATGACAGTAACAGGGGTACTTGTCAAGTCCTACACCTACCAAGGGGTGTTATTACAACACCGGGCCCATCAAAAATGCCACCCGGCAGCACCGCAGACCCATTCGTCATAAGATTTGATTCTTAACAGACCTCCTGCTGTGAAAGCGACTGGCAGCAATTAAAACCTACGCTTTCCACCAAGGTAAAGCCATGCAATGCTGTGCAGTTGTATAGCAATGTGTGTCAATATACATTTGCATCATGAGAGAGCACAAATAAGCCAACTCTGCTTTTGCTAGCTACAAGAAAAGCTGAATTGGAAGTGCACATTCTGAATTTGACAACTGCAAGCTTAAGCATGTCATGACTTTGCATAATAACCAATGTGTTGTATTAGGAAAAAGCTCTGGGACATCTCAACCAGATGTTCAGACATTTGAAAACAGGGACTTTGTTCTTCTCATAGCTAAAGACGACCTCTACAGGCAATTAAGCTACTTTGAGGACACAGCATCAAGCCTGGGATATCTGGGAAAAAAAAAAAATCAGTACCCCGATTTCTCATTGGAAAATAGTTGCCAAGAATCAGCAGTTTTGTCATTTAAAGTCTTAGAGAGACCAGACTACATGCCTTACTATGATGCATGTACATGTGCTAATCCAAACCAAAAGTTCTGCAATACTCCAACTCACAGACGAGTGATTTCACATAAAAGAACACACCATAAAGAAACTCAAAAGGACTGACTTGCATTCAACTCCAGGCAGCCAAATATTAATGTCAATACTGGCTCTGTTAAGTATCATGCAAAATAATGCATGAAGAGTCAGGTCATGTGCAACAAGCAGGTAAGTCAGCCATAATCCATATACGCATGACCAAACAGAACCAGGAGTATCATGCATGCTGACAAACAAGCTAAAGATCTGCAGTGCACTCTCTGGCCACATGCAGAGCAATTCTGGTATACCACATCTGGCAGGCCAGCCACTGCTGTATGCCTGATACAAACAAAGGTCCGGTGAAGAGCATCGTGGGTAACCTGAACAAAGGTACAAAGCCCATTGTCAAGTAAAACAAAGGATGAAATGCAGAAAAGAGGAACTGAGCTGCCCATCCAGCCATGCTCTGTGAGTGGTGCTTTCTTTGATTATAGTACTTCTCAGTTCCTTCAAGCAAGCCTAGATATACCTTAAGATGACCCCAAAAAAAACCAACAAGAGAACCAGATTTATGTTTCTCTTCCCTGAATTGTATCTCGTCACAGTCACTATAATTAACCCTTAAATGCATCATTAGCGACCCATGACAATACAGGCGCTATCGTATTGACACTTTTTGAAGGATACTCAAGTTTTCTACTTGCAGAAAACCAAATTCACTTTTTCCTGACGCTTTTCTCGCTTCACTTTTTGAAAACCCCAAATACTATGTTTTGCCAAGGTAGGCAGACATAATTCCAAAGACGTCTAGTGTAAATTACATGTATACGAGGTTATAGCTAGTTATTTTATGTGCAATACAGTCCACTGACTCTCCAATACCAAACTGAATACAACATGGGGAAGGGGTCAACAATTACAACAATGGAGACTGTTCTTGTACTGTAGAAGTCAGCAGAATATTAGGGGAAATAGACAAGTCTCTAGAATAGATTCAGAATGGCTTGCGGTTAATTTTGCGTTCTATTCTGTGATGCTAACAGAAGTTATGCAAAAGTAGTTGAAATTGCCATGTGTTTAAGTGTTAGATGCAGTGCCATTTAAAAGTCATCTACAAACTTGATTAGGGCCACATATTTGCACATTTCATTAGAGTCAAATCTGCACAGCATGTCCTTCAGGAAGGGCTATCAGACTAACAGCTCACTACGGCTACTGAGTGAGAACTTTGCATTCCAGAAGGGAGGGGAAAATAGCTTACTACAAGACTAAATGGGTTCATGATGAATACACATTTGTATAAAAAAAGATCCAAAATGACCAGAGGTACCAAAGGCACAAGTTGAAAGGGGTGAGGCAGCAAGCCCGGGAATGAGAAGCTTTTTTGAATGACTACAGTCGAAGTACTTCAAGATTCACAACAAGCTGAGCTTTTATTCCGAAATCCTCTAAGGCTATAGGGGTATTAATTAAAAAAAAAAGCATGCTGTCAACGTTAACGGTAAAAGCACACACCAAATCAACTTCAGCTTTGTAAATAGCCATCTAATCCCCCCCAAAGGCTGGAAAAAGTACGGTAGGCTTTTATTTAAATATTCTTAATAGAATTTCATTTAAAAACTACATTTTATAACATCTTGATGTATCCTTCAGTGGCATAACAATGTGATAACCCTATTTACCAGAAATTACCTGATTTTTACAAGCTGGCAAAAATATTTAAACTGAAGAACCATATGAAATAAGTTGTGTTTTACAACGACAACAGTACAACAGCAAAAAGACAAAGTACTTCCTTCAGAAAACAGTATGAGTAGAAAGACACACAGGTCACATCGCAACAAAGCATTCAAATTATAGCTTTAATGGAGGAATACATAGTACTGTCAAAGGCAGACATCAAAAAGCCTGACTGCCTGCAAAAAAATTACCAGCAGATTGAGATCTTACCGTTTTTGGATGCCTCTTTATTCCGTAAATGAGGTGGAATATAGCGCCCTGGAAAACATTTAAATAAGGAAATGAACCATAGGAATGTCTGACATTTGCCATCACTGTATCTATACAGCAACAATACTACCCAGCAGAACCATATACCAAACTCACTTTCTTCATTACATAACTCAAGTTTGACAACACCACCGCCACGTGGGTGGAAGCGGTATTTCACACGACTCTGCGCATCATCTTAACCGGGGATGCCGGCAAATCACTTACTGCCTGTGCCACCTCCACCTTGCCCGTCAGCTGCAGAACTTAAGTCTAGCACAGCAAGCTGGAAAAAAAAAGAGACAGGAAAGAAAAATTGGTTCACCCACATATAGTAACTTACCAAATCAACAACAACGTAAGACAGCGAACAGTGATCTCGGTAAACCCCGCTTTACGCCACGTCACGTGCTGCCTTCGGAAAACACGCATCCGCACTACAGGCTGAGCCCAGCTAGTCCGCGACTGACTAAACCAAACCGGGCACAAGTAGATCCGGCAAGTCGATAATGCGCCCCCCGAGGAACAGCGACCTCATCACATACGTGGACTGCGCTCCCCGTCTAAGCTGAGGGACGCCTTCTAGCTAAAGAGTGATCTGAAAATCAGGCCGTAAGATCTGACGATTTGCTTCGGGCGAGCTATTAAGCTCCGAAACTCAGACCAGAAAGCACATTTAAATCGCTACGCGTTCACTGACAGTATAACTGCGTAATAACTAGTAACCTGCGGCTTGCTTTCACTTAAGATCGACGACGCGGGTTAAATGTGACGCTGATAGGATGGCGCACACACACACACGGAACAATATGCCGTCCAGGGAGGCCGTACTACGCACGACCGGCACCTCCATCCTTCCGCGGGGGGGGGAGGGGGTGAGTCAAAGCGGACGGGAAAACGAAGCCGGTTCTCCCGATGAACCAGGAGACGCCGAACCGTGACCCGCTTAACCGGCTGATTTTTAACAGTAAAACGACCGAGACACGCTAAGCATCAAGGGGAGGAAGGGAAGGCGATGCCGCCGTGATGGATGCCACAATTAAAACCCCTTAAACGAGGAGGCAGAGTTGGCCCAGATAGCCGTTTACTGACCGTCTTAGCTTAACACGGTGGATAATCACACTCTTTAGTTTTTTTTTCCCCGCCACAAGTTAACCTTCGCGAGGGTTACGGACTCATAAACCCGAAAACGCAGGCTTATTAAGGCGAACGGGAGGAGGGGAAAGCTGGTCCGGCCGGACACGGACACACCGAAGGCCGAAAACGACCTCGCAAGTCGCCAGAGCGGCGAAACGAAGCGCCGCCGCCGCCATCATCACCACCACCACCACCACCACCGGCCACCATCTTAACAGCCGGCCGACGGAAGCACGCAGTCCGCGGCCGAGCCAGCGACACGCCGCGGGGTCGCTCCACGGAAAGCCGGCGCACTTACCTGCTGATCTAGACCGTGAACATTGTCGACGGCCACATGACTCATAACTAAAGAGGGGTTGAGGGGGATTTCTGTGGAGAAACGCTTTCCTTTGTTAGCCAGCTAGCGACACGTCTTCGTGTTTTCCTGTCGTCTTTATCCTCCCCTCTTAAAAGTCCCTAAACACAGAAATATACCTAGATCGACGCAGTAGTCTAAACCACGTATTTAGAAAACTATTCTTTTTTTAACTATTTACTCATCCAGTTGTACAACTGTCGACGGTCTTTATCCGAGCCGAGCCTTTAACGACCTTTCGCTACCCCGAGACGGAATAGAGTGGACGAACCAGCGCGAGATTTTATTGGCCGCGGCGAGCTGGCAGAGCGAAAACCCAAATATCGCGATACTTGGACGAATTCGGCTGTCGCAGTTGGAAAAATGAGCAGTGTGACGTTGGCATGACAAAAATCTGCCGTTGGCTGCGTTTATTTGCGTCGTTCGTGTCTCGTTTTACTCATGTTTGTTTTTGAGACATTTGGTATCCCCAATATTTGTTGGTGGTATATGTATATGAGAAGTACCTCTAACGCTCTGATAAGCTGTTTAAAGTTAGCAAACTTTTAACTATCAAGTGGATTATTTAAAGATTGCAACTGTACTTAAACTATGTAATTTTTCAGTCATATTTTTTGATTTGAAGAAAAGAGCAAGGATCATGCAATTATTATTATTAGGGTACAACAAATCTATAACACATTGTCGGCCTAAATTAAATAGGCACACTAGCATATTACTGGATAATATGTAGGCTTTTTTATTTTAAAAACTACATTTAAGAATTATTTAATTAAAATTTTGTTTATAACATCTTGATGTATCCTTCAGTGGTGTAACAATTTGGTAATCCTATTTTATTTACAACACATTACCTGATTTTTACAAGTCGACAAGAATATTTAAACTGAAGAACTAAACCATACGAAATGAATTGTGTTCTACAATGACAACTGTAAAACACAGCAAAAACAACAAAGTAAACAAGACACAATACTTTTGAACTTGAAATGACTGGTTAAGTTCTGTACAAATTGCAATTTTCTTAGAATGATTCTGTCACTTTGTCTTGTGTTTAAAGTGAATGTATGTGCTTCCCTTTTGTAAAGTGAAACCACAGCAATAGTCAATAGGTGTCTTAACTACTTTCGAGCTTCTCCATCCGTTCAGTGAACACATCGGTTTCCTTTTGCTGACTTTACATTAGAAAATACCAAGAAAACAACGGCACACACCTTGCTAGCTCTGCTATTTTCCAGGACTACATGGTTCGTAAACACATTTCTGAATACACACGTTTCTCGTTAGACTACTCAGAGGGTTGAGATTATGTTTAATGTTTTTAAATGAAATATTCATACTTATGTGGTTGTGATTTAACCTAGTTTTTGTATTTTACATGGTAAGGTTCCAGGAAACAGAAAATTAGAATTTTAAATGATTATTTCTCTGACAGAATGTGACGGCAGCATTCCTACAGTATGTCGATACTGGTTTCACATTATTTTTTTTCTATTGCGATTCTTCACCAGGAAACCACATGCTTTATAGTGTATGTTGTTGACTACCACAATCATTTTCACTAGACTAATCAGTCAAAGGATCAAAGTGTACTCTGGCCTTAGGGTGAGGTTATGTATTTATGTTGTACCACCACACAAAGAATAAAAGCGATGTCTGGATTTCTTACTACAAAATATGTGTTGCTTGAGCATCTCTTACTGGAAATATGGCTACCTTGACATCTTCTGTTTTTCTGAATAGCAACAGAAACAGGATGTGACATGTTAGGGTGTGAGAACCTGGAGCATAGGTGAAATTTTTTCCATACATCTTTAAAAAGTGAGGTCATGAAAAAATCAGGAAGCAAACAGTTTCTTTATGATTCACTCTTTGAATATGCAACTCATTTTCTGTCATACTACAACTCTGGTTTCAGTTATTCCAACGACTGGGAGAGGTGGCCTGTCATCACAGACTCTTGTCTATCTGAATCTTTGCACATGAAAGATCATGTTAACAATTCACCACAGGTGGAGCGGCAGCCTGGGGCACAAAGTGGGGGCAACCCATCGTAGGGCACAGACATGCCAGTCTTAGGCCTGAGTGAGGAACCCTATAAAGCACTTGCAAACTCCACACACACAGAGCAGAGGTAGGATTCAAACCCCCCCAGTCCTGGAGGTGTGTGGTGGGAGTGCTAACCTCCAAGCCATTGTGCCCTCGCCAGAGTCATTAGGTCAGAACTGACTGGAGGAAAAAGAGGCCCAGAACATACATATGCAAATTTTTGGAAGATGTCTTTCAGTGTAGATGAGGTGTGTCTACCCCATGAGAATGAGCCATCACAACACATGGTCTCACACAGAGAAGGGAAGATCTGATAGGGAACATTTGTGCTTTATATATGTGTCTGTTAGTGCCTGGTTTTACATTTTTTTTCCTTCATGTGGAAGAAATGATTTTTGAAAAAATAAAGATTAGAAGTAATTGATCAGGGCTGATACATAAATAAATAATTAAAATTAATCAATAACAGACACGTACCGCGTAAGAGATAGAAGGGCTGAGTTTGGAGACCAAAGGAATAGATGTCTGAGAAACTAAAATTCTGCCACCTGGTGGTGTGTGTGATGGTAATAAATTAGCCATTGAAATAGCGACCTCTTAGGCCCCAGGCTGCTGGCATGTTCCAGGACTCCTGCGCGTTTAGGTCCTCTGAATTGCTTAGGCTTTTCACCCCATTAATAGTATCTGCGCACCTGACATTCCATATACAGTGCGCTCTAAGGAAATACACAATGAGTTTGTATTAATCAGTTACCGTAACTTTTATACAAATCAACTTTTTTTACTCAAACACGAATGAATATATTTCTGGTGAAAATAGCAGGGTTTTAATCCTACTGTGGAGTTTGCAGGTTCTCCCTGTATCGTAGAGGTTTCCTCCCTGAGTCCAAAAACATGCAGTGACCTTAATCGGCGTCTCTCGATTGTGAATCAAGTGTGTATGAATATACCTTACAATATATTGGAATCCTATGTACCCCTGCAATGTGTCCTGTGTTGCCTGGGCCCTGGGATAGGCTCCAGACTCCCTATGCTCTTGGCCAGGAGAGGTTGTTCGAGGATGGATAATTCATGTAACTTTATACTATCACATATAATAAGATAAGTTAAAATGTAGAATTGACCGTGCCATTTAAATAGACCACTTTGTTTTGAAAAGTATCTTTAAGCAATGCCTGCGCGACAGTAAATACATCAGGACTCCAGTTCCCATGAGCCTCCGGGCCTATCCGACCGGAAGTAGTAGACTGCTTTCACTTCCGCCGTCCTTTTTTCGTACGTCGAGTGTAGGTATGAAAATGGCGGCGTTGTTCTCTTTCTAAATCATGTTTTAATCTCTCTCTAAATGACACCATCGGTTTACGTGAATACTATTGCCATATAAAGCGAAACTTTAAGAAGCTATACGTGATTTTGTCAGGGTGTTCAGAGACGTTTTCGTTCATGAAAAAGGCTTCTTTCTTCGGCCTGTTGATTCCCAAGTGATTCATCAGAGCTCTCCGAAGATCCTCCGCTTAGTAATACGTGCGGTCCTGCTTGTTTTGTCTTGTCTTGTTTTTGTTTAAATTGTGTACAGTTTGTTTGAATTGTAGGATTGCTGAAGTACTGAGTGTTTATCGTGTCCTTTGAAGCCAGCCTGACATCTCGTCTTGTGTTCCGGCGGCAGCCTGACGATGGGCCGTGTGATCAGGGGCCAGAGGAAAGGTGCGGGCTCCGTCTTCAAAGCCCACGTCAAGCACAGGAAAGGCGCCCCCAAGCTGCGGCGCATCGACTTCGCCGAGCGGCACGGCTACATCAAGGGTGTGGTGAAGGTGAGGGGTTCACGCCGCGGCCGGCCCTCCAGCCTCCGGTGGCCCGCCGGCGGTGTTTTAAGCCAGCCCTCCTTCCGACGCCCCGCAGGACATCATCCACGACCCCGGACGCGGAGCCCCCCTGGCCAAAGTGACGTTCCGTGACCCGTACCGCTTCAAGAAGAGGACGGAGCTTTTCATCGCCGCTGAAGGCATCCACACGGGCCAGTTCATCTACTGTGGCAAGAAAGGTGAGTAGAAAAGGGGCTTCAGACCACCGAGGGGCCGTTTTGCCGGACTTCAGAAGATAATTAAACAACCACTTGGTATTTGAGGTACCCTCACGGGCCTCTGCTATCTTGGGGGCTGGGGTCCCAGCTGAGCTCGTTTGGACTGCCTCCCCAGCCCAGCTGAACATCGGCAATGTCCTCCCCGTGGGCTCCATGCCCGAGGGCACGGTGGTCTGCTGTCTGGAGGAGAAGCCCGGCGACAGGGGCAAGCTGGCCCGTGCGTCTGGCAACTACGCCACGGTGATCTCGCACAACCCGGAGACAAAGAAGTCGAGAGTGAAGCTCCCCTCTGGCTCCAAGAAGGTCGTCTCATCTGCCAACAGGGCCGTTGTGGGTGAGTCTGCGAACGTTTGGGTGGTCTGGCCCACGGCGATGATTACATGGTGTGAAGGTTAGGGATGTCCTAGAAATCACACGAGGACCCTGCTGTCATACCTTACTTGTGTAAATATCCAGCTGGATTTCAGCGAAAGTGTCAGCCAGTCACCTGAATGTATATTGCTTTGAGGGGAGTGGTTGTTCTCATTGCATTCACTATGTGTGGTGTTCAGGTGTGGTCGCTGGCGGTGGCCGTATTGACAAGCCCATCCTCAAGGCTGGCCGAGCCTATCACAAGTACAAGGCCAAGAGGAACTGCTGGCCTCGTGTCCGTGGTGTGGCTATGAACGTGAGTGTTGCTCTTGTGAAGCCCAGGCATCGCTATGCTTAATGGGCAACGCTCTTGCTGTATGTGTGTGTCAGCCATTCAGACAAGAGGCCTCTGTGTGTGCTGCTGTTTCCATTAAACTGTGATGGTAATTTTTTTTTTTTGAATGAGGTGTTTGAAGCATTAAGGAAAGTTTATTTTGAGCCAATCTTAACTACTGGTAATTGGAGTTTTGTGATTATTGTTGCATACATTGTACAATGAGTGCTGTTCCATTCCCCCCCCCCAGCCTGTAGAGCATCCCTTCGGAGGTGGTAACCATCAGCACATCGGCAAGCCCTCCACTATCAGGAGGGATGCTCCTGCCGGTCGCAAAGTCGGTCTCATCGCTGCCCGTCGTACGGGCAGACTGCGTGGAACCAAGACGGTGCAGGAGAAGGAAGACTAATGTGTTAATAAAATGTCACGAGCAAAAACACCCAGCTGGTCTGCTCTGCGTTTCTGTTCTGTCTTGTCTGAATTTTGACATCTGCTTGTCATTTTTGCTGGGTGCTTTACAGGTCTGTATTAACACTGCACAGAAGGGAATGCATTTTAGTTGTGAAAGTTGATCAATATGGAATTAAATCTAAATATCTCCTATTAATCAAATCTAACACTGGTTAAAGGTTATCTCCACACTTCATGTTTTGTGGCATTATTTAGTGTCAGGTGCTTACCTGCAGTGTTTTTTTTTTTTGTGGAGGGGAACTAGGCTGTAAATATTTGAAGCCTGATATAAAGTTTGAAATTTATTTCTGGAGAACATCGAAGAACTAGGTTTTAACACTGCCAAAGATTATTCTCCAATTGCAAGTTAAAGGTAGGGCTGTGCCTTGTTTCTCCAATAAAACCCAGTGAAATGCCAGTTGAGGGTCATGATATCCTGCTCGTATGGTGCCCAGTGTGTTGTCCTTCAGTTAAATGTGATTCCAGTTGCCACTAATTTTTTGTATGATACAGGGTGTCTTTTAGTCAGTTGTAAAACTGCAGAAAGTACAAAGTGACAGTGCTTTAAGAATAGTTCCCAGAAACACCAGTTTGGAGCAGAGGAGCATGTCATGTGACTGTACAGCAGGATGAGCTCCACCTGAGTGCATTTAGTCATGGTGCCAGGCTGGGGCATGGCTAAGCCCATGAAGAGTAGCACACCAGCAAACTGTTCCACTGGATTTACCTGCAGTTATCCTTAGCCATTACCAATCAGAATGTAGACAACATAAGGTGGTAAAAACCACTTTTGTTAATCCACTTTTTCCCTCCACACATTCAACACCTGTATCATACATGTCAGTTACTAAAAATGTCATTTCTGGCAATTTAAATGCATTTTTTACCAAACATTCAACTTCAAATATCAATAAGGCACATAAAATCAAATCAATTTGATATATGGATGCAATCAAAGTTTAAAACACCAGGCTTAAAAACAAGATCACATTTCACAATTGCTGCCAGACAAACTCACTGAAAATGAAAGACAAACACCGGGAGTATCAGTCATTGCACTCTGTCTCACTAGGGAACCAGATCTCTAATGTCAAGCAGCTAATTGCACAGCCCATTAAACATCTGACTGTGCCAGCCTGTTGAGATGTCACCAGCAGGCAGAGTGGGAATCAGTGGAGGAGGACATGGAGCAAGACATAATTCAAATACTATTTATTTTTAAAGTATAACTTTACAGTGTGCTGGGTTTGTACAGTGCTCTAAGGCAGGTCAAGGAATCTTTATCATCCATGCATGAACCACAAAAAGCTTTTAGAATTATTCAAACAAGTCAAAAGGCAATCATCTGATCCAATTAATACTTACAAAGACAACAAAAACCAAAAAAATTGGAGGAACAAAAATGGTAAAACCTTACAGGCTGAAACAGTGAAGTGTTTTTGTCCATTAAAGGAAGGAGGAAGAGTGGCCTGCAGTGCCATGTCAGTTGGGGAAAGTGTCTCTGTTCAGCACAGCACCACGTCTGCCGAGTGGAGGGGAGGACAGGCTTCCCCAGTACCCTCCACTGCGAACTCTAGCTCACCGTCTTTTCCCAGGATGCTCCTCCCTATAGCCTGCAGACTCCACGGCCTGCTGGAGCAGTGTTGACATAGGTCACTTGTTTGATTTTGGCAGACTTCAGAATGACTGCACAACAAACTCTGTTGGGCATGGTGCCGATTTACAGACCTCCCGCCTCCCCAATAATCCACCAGCAGCTGTACTTACGTGCATGTATTTACAATATAGCATAAATAAAATATGAGACAATTACAGTGTCAAGATTCCATTTTCTTTATTCTTGCTAAGGGGCGAAATGCTTTGTTATCTCTGTGCACAAAAAAAAAAAACCTCAAAGTGAAAGTTCACATGGCGACTGCAGATCCAGAATTCAATGTCACACCATTGGCCAAAACAAAAGTCGGCAAAACAGGTCGCAGAACTCTGTACAATCAGCATCTTCCTTAAAAATAACACAAGGACAAAAATGTTCCTCTTAAACTATTCTTTTGTGAAATTCAGCAAAATAAATTTCTATAAAACAAAACAGCAAAATATTTAAATAAATGGTGGGCTTCTATTTTGCAGGGGGTATTTGGTATTTCAGACAAAAATGCAAAAAAAAAATACACATTCAAGTTACCAATTAAATACAGTATTCACCAATGTTTTCCTTTATATTCTAAGAATAATGCTTTGCTTAGCATGACCACTAACAATTGTAATGTGACTAACCAGCAGTTACTTTATGATACAACCCTGCTTAAGGTTTGTTGTTGCCCCCCCCCCAAGTTGACAGAGTTCTTAAACAATGCTTGCATTGAAGTAGATCCGTGTGAACTGAAGGGGGGGAGAGTAAAGTTGGTATACAGAACCCAATCCTGCAGATGGGCTGTAGACTGGGAAGCCATTGGGAGCTGGTCTAGTATAAGGCTCTACCAAGGAAACAACAACAAGCACACCAAGTATGGTCTACTATGCTCCAGGCATCCTGGCATAGCACACTGTTGCATATATATTTGTCTTTTTAAAATTCCTATTGAAACCTACACGTTTATTGTCCTGTCAACGCTTCAATGCCAGAATGTTACGTCTGAGGAATATATGTGCGTCAGGAAACTCGCCTGCTGTTGCTATTGGTTCCGGATACCACTGCCAAGGTGTGAGAGGACAATATATTTTTTTTTTTTTTTAAAAATTATATATTAAAAAAGGCTCTTCAGAGTAGCTGTCAATCAGGGTCTCACGGCAGCTGCTGCCTCATGGGTGTGGTCTTTCCCTTTTGCCACGCTACTCCGCTGTGACGCCATGCTAAATGTTACAGCATATTAACTAGCGCTTTGAAATGACTGAATTAATACCAGAATAAAAGAAAGGCAATGGAGGACCTAGAACAAAAAGTTAACATCACTTTCTACACCAAGCACGTTTCATAGAGTAAACCCAGGTGATCCGACAGCCTATAACAAGACCGGCTGGATCCGGTTTGGTTAAGGTGGTCTATATGAACGCAGTGTCCTCCAGAAACTGAACGTATCCAAACTGCCTGAAGACAGACGAAACCTCACTGCTGAGCACAGGCGAATAAAGCAAGTTTTTTTTTTTTTTCCCTCCTTTTTAGTTACTTTTTTTCCCCAACCCCCCCCATCAATCCCCACTCCAGGCTGGAAAGTCTTCACCAGCAGACAGTCTCACTGTTGGAAGTGTCACACATTAACATACTATATACACCTCTGCAATCCCCCCCCAGAGAGTCAGTTGTGTTACAAGCACTATATGCGTCGCACCGCGGGCGTGCTATATTTCTGACAGTGAATACACACTCCAGTCCAGGTTAAATACAAAAGAGCTGAATTTTGGACACTGGGGGCAGGAGGACCCTGGAGACACAATGAACTCATAAGGCCTGGTCTTGCACTTGGATCAAGTGTCTTGATGGAGCGTCTGGATGAAAGAGTGACCGGACGGGCCCCGAAGCTACTCCTTCATCTGGGCCGGCGCTGGCTCCTCGGGGCCCTCCCAATTCTCTTGTGCTCGTTGGGTCGGTACCTGGGTGGGAGCTGGACCTGGGCGAGGTGGGTTGTTCATGTGCTGTGCTGCAGGACCCGTGTAGGGCTGCCCCTGCGGGTGGTTATTCTGCTCGACACAGACAGAAGGGCATCACTTTGGGGCAACAGCTCGACAGGCAGAACAAGCAAGCAAGCCAACACCTTCCACTCCATGAAAAAAGAGGAGGGTGACATTTTACAAACAAGTAGTGAACAAAGATGCTAACACATCTTTGGGGTGGCTCATACCTGCTGATACTGTGTCCCTGGTGGGTGGGAGTAGAGGGTGGTGTCCTCAGGAGGAGAGATGTCGTGCTCGTCGGGTGCCTCTTGATCATCAGGTTCCTGGAAAAATAAACAGAAGATCACACCCTTTAACAGTGGGCCAATATAGTGGAACCAGTACCAAGGTTAGCTTTGTGTCAATGAAACAAATGCTTTTTTTTTTTAAAACACCTTGATAATACAGACCAAGTCCATTCCAAAGTGAAATGCATGAGAAAACTGAAAACAGGACAGAACAATTCAGTGTGTGGGTGTAAGGTGGGCCAAGAAAAATTTAAGAACATAAGCAATTTAGTAATGCCCTAGTGATAGAGCAAATGAGGCTTCAAAACCCGAGGTGGGAGGGAGTATCCTGAACTACCAATCAATGCTGGCTTTCAGGATACTCCACCCACCACAGGTTTTGAAGTCTTATTTGTCCCATCATTATTGCTCTCAATAGTAATTCTGTGGGGGGAGGGGGAACTGTTTTTGTACATCAGAGATGCTAATTTCAATCACCTTCCATCTGAAGAACTCCTATGCACATAACTTCAGAGACGACAACTCCTACTCTAGTCAGATTAGGGTATTTGAGGGAGGTTAAGTCCCAGAACACAGAGACCTCTCCAGATAAAACACGGCACAAGAACGCAAGAGGACAATGGCACACTAACAATGGAAAGTGACTTAAATGTCAGTGCTTCATAAAGCATTACTGTGACTGTAGGCACAGAGAAATACTAAAGACTGGGAAATGCAGAGCAGTCCATTACAGTTAACAGTGGACTGCAGTTCGCAAATTACTAGCAGGGCTTAAAGACTAATCTGAAAGCCTCAAACTTGTAAGACTGTCAACCTGCTTATTTATCATTGTACCTTGAAGAAAGCGATTCACATTGTTTGGCACATTCCTAGTGAGTGTGAAGGCCTTGACAAGGAGCTAATCTGGATGACCATTTCTATACCATGTAAAAGTACATATCCATCCTTGGAATACAGCAATTAGTAAACGGGAATTTCTACTCTCCTTCAAATGTACCACTCTGCTCACGAGGAAATGTGTGTGATTTCAGTAATGCATGCACTTGAGTCGAAAGAATCATTAAATTAGAGACCACTGCTGTAAATCACGACTTGAGCTTATACTCGGGTGGTCTGTGATTTTGCTAGGGTAGGTCAAGCCAGATTCATGTGCATAAAACTAAGAGCAAGAATATTTTATTCACTACTAGACTTAGAGGACAACCAAGTTTGTCCGAGTATGCCATTGCGTAAAAATAAATGGTTGAGAATTTACACTTGAATGAGACCTGTTAGTGTTCAATAAGCCCAAATTCTACAAAGACTGCTGGTACCAAAAAAAGTATAGATACTGTTGACAAGAAAAACTTCACAGAAGTAATGGCCAGTATGAAGCATGTAAAAATGTAAGTGATTCATTGTACCGAAATCCAAGACCAGCAAGTTGTTGATCCAGGTATGTTTTCATCTTTGACAAATGTTCATTTGATTAAACTCAGGGTTTAAATTAGCTGGTCTTAACTCAGACCTTGTAGCAATGAACCAAAACTGTATTTGTCAAGGGAAAAAACGAATGGCAAAATTCTACAAAAAGTGGGCCAGAGTTAAATATTTATATGAGCTATGAGGGAAAAAAAAAGGAGTCAAGTTAATATGCAACTAAAAGGGCTAATCTTCAGCCAATGATTTTTCACAACCTCTGGTGTCTGATGCTACTAAGTAGGTACCATGTGCTGAGATGCACATCCCAGCTGTAATGTGTGTGTTTGGACAAACATGGGCACAGGAGCTTATGGAGACAAACAGCTCTGCCACCGCTACACAAGGGTCTAATGACTAGTTGGGACATTCATAACTAGCCTATAAATAAAGTTGAATTTAAGAACGTGCAGCATATTATGCTACAGCCAAAAGATTCGTATGCCACCTCTCTATTTTAGATCATTTAACTGTATTGATGAGGGGGAAAAAAAAATTATATATCTTTTCACCTTTACAACTATTTCATACGTATGTATGGATCGATTTTTACAATCGCAGCACTGGAACAAACACTAAGGAGAACACACACCACATTTAAACTGTGCTGTTCGTTTACCAGGAGGCTAAACCCAGGCTGATCGACCTCCAGCACTGCAACAAAACCCATTCAGCAGGTGTATCAGAGCCCAGGTTCTACACTATAGCCAAGGATTGGAGTTTTCGATCATATTTCTAACTTTAATTTTTTTGTTTGAGAGAGAGAGAGAGAGAGAGAGAGAGAGAGAGAGAGAGAGAGAGAGAGAGAGAGAGAGAGAGAGAGAGAGAGA
>JAACJT020000001.1:28762346-28815564 GCA_009936485.2 Gymnarchus niloticus | reverse complement strand
TAAGAATCATACACTTTTTATCACATGCTACGGTAGGATCGAAGAGGATAGGAAAGAATACAGCAGGAAAGAGAGAGAGAGAGAGAGAGAGAGAGAGAGAGAGAGAGAGAGAGAGAGGTGGTGTGGAAGAAAACACAGCTTTAAAAACACACACTGAGATGAAGACCAGGACCAAGTGGGCCAGTGGGCCGCACTACAGCGTGCCATTGGAACATGGAGAGAGCATGGATGAGGAAGCGCTGCCTCTGGGACCTGCGACTCTTACAGTGGGCGGCTGCTGTCCTGTCACCTCCCCAGGCAAAAGCTGCGGCGGCGAGGACGAGGTCCGCGCTGCGTCCTCTTCAGACGCCGCTTCATGCTTCGTTAAGTGACACTATTTTGAAACGGCAGTTAATATCGCATGGTAAACAGGCGTCAGACGTTGCAAACCAGGAGGCGGGGTGTCAACCTCTAGTTACCATCTCTACAGTCTTTGCCGCCTATAAATGCATCGGGCTGGGTTTGGGCACAAAAAGAAAGCTATCAATCATAAAATAAATGAAAAGGGACACTGCAACAAATTACTAAGCTGGCCAAAGCATGAAGCCAGAGGGTTGACTGTGTGTTCAAACCCTACGTACATGGTTCTGTGGGGGGATTTGCACAAAATTTAGAAATAAAATCGAAAACTCAAAGCCCGACCTATAGTGTAACATTAATGTAACTAGAAAAAACTTCATAACTGGAGCTTATAAAATTGTGCTAAATCATACGACGGGCAATGAAAAAGTTAATTCTCAAGTGACTAAAGCATATGCAATTACTTTTAAAGCATATTTTTATGGAGCAGAATCCAATTTCAAATGTCATTTTTGCTTATTGTCTTGTATGTAAAGTACTATACACTCAATTTTGAACGCAACTGCACATGCAAATTAGCGCAAACATGCAGATTAATAGAAGGGTGCAGTTATTTCTCAAAACCAAAAAGTTATAGCAGCCGCCTGACATAAACGTAATTTTCCACCATATTTATGCTTCCTAAACTACACTACAGGCAGCTTTACAAATATCAAAACAGCAATCAGAAGCTTTTATGACAACTGAAGACCACTCATCTAGCATCAGATGAATATGGCTGAAGTGAAACAAAAATTTAAGATTACAGATCCACCCCATCATCTTTTTGGCCTTAAAACACAATTCCTTAAAGCATCGTAAGGGAGAAAGCTCAAAAGCTTACCATTCCCTTTTAACCGAATTTCTACGGGCAGGCAAAAAAAAAAAAAGGTAAAGGGGGTGACCGGGTTGGGGACAGTACCTCCTCAGGACAGAGCTCACAGGCCTTGGCCAGGGTCATCCTGGCACTGTGCGAACGCTCCAGGAAGTAGCCATTGGAAGTCTCGTTGCTCTGCACAGGGGGTGACCAGTTGTTGTATGTGTACTGGGGGTTTCCCGTGTAGGGGCGGCGCTCCAGCTCGTCCCCCAGCCACTCCACCGCCCATGTCCACTTCCTCTTTAGGTCCCCGTTGCTCTGAGGGCCAAACCGCCAGGTCATTTCACAAGGAGGCACCACAGAGATGTTACTGTACTCACGTCAGTTGCTGGAGGCATTACCTGGAGGATCTGATAAGCTACAGAACAATTGCTGAAGAGAGCCACCATGCACTTGATGCACTGGTAAGCCCGCTTCTGGTAGTGGTTTTTGGAGCGCTGAATGGTATCAAAGAGGCCATCTCTGTCGTCGGGGATCCCCTTCAACACGTTGTGGATCCTGGGCAGGAAGATGGACACGAGGCCATATTTCAACGTTCTGAGGGTCACCCATCACATCTCCTGAGTGTGTGACATTAAGATGGCTTCACCTGTGGGTCTGCCATGAGTCCTCAATGAGAAGGATCTGCAGCAGCAGGTCCAAGTAAGGCCTCAGCTCGTAAGTATAGGAGTAAGCCACCTTGGAAGAGAGGAAGGAGCGTGAAAGGTGAATGGACCCCCAGAGACGACATCAATGCAAATCATCTCTGAAAACACATGCTGTTCACAGAGGCTCCCACCTGCCAAAGGAGTTCGCTGAGCACCGTGGAGGAGAACTGTGGGTTCTCCCAGCAGCCAAAACGCAGCAGCTTCACTGTCTCCTCTGAGTTGCTGCAGTCCTCGATGATCTTCTTCACGTAGCTGGTGCGCACAAACAGGATCTCTGTCACTAGCTGCTGCACGGCCATGATGGGCTGCGACAGGCTGGGGTCGCCATAGGGGTTCGGGAGAGCGGGGCTACCTGTGGAAGCAGAGGTATGCTTTCAAATGCAAGGCCACAGATGGCAGGGAGGGGCATACCTGACCTATCGCTTTTAACTGTTGGGGGGGCTCAGCTCCAGACTGTCCACACAACATCAGTCACCAAGTCCTGAGCAATGACGTGGATCTTCAGAGTGCCCAGAACTTCAAGTGTAGTACAGCATTAGGTAGGGAAAATGCGGGAGTGAAGGGGCTCACCGTTAATGGACGACTGCATGCGCGATGATACATCGCAACAGCGCACCAGCTGAGATACCACAGTGTACAGCTTGCCCAGCTCGGCGTACTGGTACTTGATGGGAGGCCCGGGGCCCTCATCCAGGGCCACCAGCATGAAGGTTGCCGGTACACTGAGTTTAAGCAGCTGGGTCTTCTCTGCCACGCCTGCAGGAGAAGAGGGAGCGATGAGAGGTAGGTCCTGGCGCGGGGCAGGAGGCGGCCGAGGGAGGAGGGCCATACCCAGGTTGGCGTACATGACGAAAAGATTGAAGTACTGCTGCAGGTGACGGCCGTGCTCGGACACCTCTCTCCGGAGCAGGTTGAGCACCGCCCTCAGCAAGTGGTCACTAAGACTCAAGTTATCACAGGCCTGCTGGGGGGGGGGGGGTATTTGATTAGGCTCATCAGTGCAACACTAAATTCAATTAGCTAGTCAAGCCAACTCAGCAAATCGGACTCATTAACAGAGTCTGAAGTGCTTACAGAGTGACCATATTCTTGTGTTAGTCCTCACAAATCCCCGGCATTAGAACGGCTGTAGACGAAGAACTCTACCTGACTGGAAGGTCCAGGTGAGGCCATGGGCGAAGGGCATGGCCCATCTTGCAGGGAGAAGTGCGCAATGAATACCACAAGCTTGGCGAAGGCACCCCTCACTTCAGCGCTGGGGCATTCCAGCAGATACTCTGAGAAGCGGTTGGGGTAGGCAAAGAGCCCGTTGTGTGCAAACCAACAACGTACGTTCTTGCTGTGGCGGAGGAGGATGCACAGGGCATCGTACCTGAGAGAGACCACTCACCCCAGTTAGGACTCACTTCTCAATCCTTCATTTAGGATACAAGATGGCAAAATCCATCTGGTTGATAAATACACTGTAGCCAACTGCTTGTCAATTAGCTTGTACATCAACTCAAAAGTCACACCACAATTTAAGAGCCTATTCAAGTATCAGCTGTAATGCAAGACTCTACAACACACAGGTTCCAAAGGAGCATTGTAAAGAATACTTTGAGGTACTGGGATGGAGGTAAAGCTCTTACCAGTCACTGGCAGGGCCACGTACAATCTTCTTTGTGTGAAATCCTGTACTAAACAGGAACCTAGCAGCAAGCTGAATACTAATCATAGCTATTTCTTCTGCTTCGGGCAAAAGATGATCTTGTCCTAATTAAAACAAAAATAAGCATCATTAGAAATGGAAATTTCATCCTGCCATCACAGACTAACAGGAACACAACAAAAAAGTTGACTGCAACCTGGAATCCAAGTTTAGCCAAGGCTGGCACCCATCAGCTCACTCTGTACATCTGTACCTTTTCAATACACCAATGGCGCCCCTAAGAAATCTCACACAGTCACACAGAACAGGGGCTGCCTACAAAATTTACATTCAGCTGTGAGCTGAGACTCCCTTGCCGACTTAAACCCTGATGTTTGTGATAGAACAAAGCCAGCTGTTCCTCAGTTTGAGAGGACTGCCTTTGTCACTACTCAAATATCTCACTTAAGAAGCTGGTAGAACTAAAACTTCCACTCACAGAACACCCATCAAAGAAAAACACACCTGCAATCACCCCATCCATTCTCAAGAGTCTTAACTTTTGTTCAACACAAATGACGACACGGGCCACCCTACTGCGCACACACCCTGAAATGAGCCACTGAAAAAGCACCGCTTTAATATAGCACTACGAGAAGCCCAAGAAAGTGTTTTAACTACAACATAAGACAGACGAAGAGTACACTCTTAGCATCACGCAGAAACTGAAACAAGATAGGTGGAAACCCCAACTGACTGACCAGCTGCTTCCCCTTTGAAAGGCATGGCCTTTAAATGCATACCTGGAGGTGGGTTTAAATAGACACTGTTACAGGTCAGGAGTTTCTTTATAAACTGGAAATATTCCAGGCTGTACTGCATGCGGTTATGCATGAACTGCACATTCTGCTTGCGCACGCTGCATTCGATGGCGGCTGGCATCTTGATCTGGTGGGGCCTGGCAGAGATGGTCAGCTCGGTGATGTATTTCACCAGCTCGCCGTCCCGGTCCGGAGAGTCCATGCGCTCATAGAAGAGGATATAAGCGTTCCACCACCTCTTCTGCCGCCGGTAGGACATGCGCTTCATCATGTGGTCGAACACCTCGCCCATGTACTCGCCACCGAAGCACTGGTTCTTCATCTCCTCGTCGTCGTCCATCTTGCACTCGGTGACATCACCGTCGTCAAACTTGTACCAGCGGTTCCTCTCACCGTCGCCACCATTCCGCTGGATAATGTAGGAATAGTAGTGGCCTCCGCTGGCCTGGCCGCTGTGCACTAACACACCCACCAAGCGGTACTTTGAGCTGCCGGGAACCTCGCTCTCTGCAGGCTCATTGGGTATCATCTGGTTCTCTGGGTGAACATCGTCACCCTCCAGCTTGGCCACACCTGCCACAGTGTAGGGTTCCATGTCCAACTCCCGCGGGAACTCAAAGTAGTCATTGAACTTGATGGCACACTCCCTCTCCCAGTCGTAGTCAAAACGCTTCAGCTGGATGGCCAGCACCGGGGGCAGCTTCTTGATAAGCAGCCGCTTCACCGTGTCAACCTGCGGGACCCAAGGTCACAGCTGTAGACATTTACAGGGGTGGGGCTACTTTATGAAAAAGGACAACGGACTTACACGGATCCGAACTGTCAACACATGGTTGCCAGACCACACATCAAATAATCACATCACACAACAGAACAGAGGGCTGTTTGGACTTTGTGACTGCAGGCACCTTCTTGTTGCATTTCTCACAGTGGTAGGCATTCGCTCCCTCCAGCAGATCTCCTTTGACATACTGCTCCATAGAATCCAGGAGGTTCTGGTGATTTCGAATATCTACGTTCAACGTCGTGAAGGATTCCTCGCATTCATACCTGGAAAGCAAAAGGTTTCGCATCAATGCTGTGACACCAAAGCAGCAACCCCCCCCCAAAAAAAAAAAAAAAAAAATCACAGAAACTTAACTCTGGGTCACACACCTGTGAGGACACCCTTGACAAATTTTCTGATCTGCAAACGAGCCCCCCAGGATTTTGCTCAGCATGGCTGGGTGACCAAGTGCTTTGAGGGCTTCATCCAGACTGTCCACCAGGGAGTTAAAGAACTCAAGGGCATCATGTTGTTCCCTAAGGTTAACTGGCTCCCCCCATAACCTACAAAAAGAACATCGCCTGAGCTAACAAACACTATCACCGAATGGCTCTACTACATACCTATATGGTCAAGGATCAAAAGAGAAATTACCTAAACTGTTTCCAGAAACCTCTAGGCACGTAGTACTGCAATCTGGAAGCAGCCAGGTGTCCAAATATGACCTGCAGGTGGCGCAGTACACCAATGTTGTATTCTTTCCTGTCCTCAGACTTGCTGAGGGAAGGCTTCTCTTCGAACTGGTGGTGATAGCTGAACACTTCATCGCGAGGGTCCACATTACTCTGCGAATGAAAGAACAGCAAGCTTACATTTCAGTTACTGGAACAACACAGTACTGTACGTGGAAGGCGAAACTGAAATGTACTGAAGCTAATCGTTTCCATTTGAGTGAACCAGCGCCCTCAGCTCCAGGTCATGCATACACAGCATATGACCTCAGAGATGGCTGATCTGTCAGTCACTGAATCCTGAGCAAGGATGTGCATCTTCACAGGGCAAGGAGCAAAGCTCTATGACTTTAGGCAGAGAAGGTTGGCCCCCATTTGAGCCGCAGATGCCATACCTCACTATCTTGCTTCTCGTCTCCGGACATGTCATCGTCCACGTCGGTGCCCGTGCCCTCAATGGCCAGGATGCCATTCCGAATGGGCGGGATCATGTAAAGCTGTTGGATCACGGAGTTCATATAGCAGGTGGCCCCGGCGTTCTTCAGACCCACAAAGCCCTTGGTGAGCCGAGGGCCCACTGGGGGTAAGTACTCCCATTCTGTAAGTGCTTCACAATCTAGATCGGAGAAGGGTATGGAAAGAGGAGAAATGGCATCTTTTAACTACCGTATACTCCACCACCAGGACTGCTACTCCAGAGTATAAGCAACATTTTCTGTGTAATCTTAAATCCTACACCTGGAACATACTTAAGTAGTACATGTCAGTCAGCGTGTCAACGATCTGCTTGAGGTTGCGCACGCAGCCAACGGCGAGCGCCACCAACAGCTCAAAGCCTGCATTGATGGTCGCTGGGGTTCCGCACACAGGGATGGCTTGCTCAGCCGGGAACTCGCCACTCTTCATGTACTGCAGGTACACGTTGGAGGCCGGGAAGATGAAGTCATCGATGAGCTCCTGGAGAGACGAATCGGGGGAGACCGGCTTCAGAACTACCCTGGAGAATGGAAGCAGCTCTGACCACACCCTGGGATGGTGCTAGGATCAGTAAAACTAGCCTTTTACCCACAAAAGGACATAACCAGCTTTACATCACATCATTTTATGACAGTTCTATTAAGCTATGCAGGGCATACTGACCTTGATGAGATTGGCCCCACCCTTCTCACACCCAATGTAGTACTTCTTCTCTGGTGTCTGAAAAGCCAGCAGCTCCTTAGTGACTCCCAGATGACCCTCCAGTATGGTCTCCTCAACTCCAGTCTCTCCAGTACTTTTCACCTCATCCTGCACATGTTCAGGAAAACGTAATGGTAAGATTCCACAAAATTAGTCATTCATGTTTATTATTATTATTGGGAAGGGAGCTAAACCCCAACTCACCCTGATCCTTTTCAACCAGTCGATCTCATTGTTCAGGAGAACCTCGGCATTGGGGAGACTGATGTTACTGTTGTACGCGTAGTTCAATAAGTGCCTTAACAAAATGAAATAGTCTCCAGCATGTTTGGCTCTCTCTTTAGCAGTGCTCTGGGAAAAGGACAGGTGGACATGTTATGTGCTGCTCTTTCCTCTATCTTCACAGGTTAGCACAGAATCTTCCAGCAGTTTAACCAACAGCCATATCGCGGCCCTTAACTAGTGCCATCGTTCCGAATGAGGCAGAATGTTTTGGATACATACACTTAAAACTGTGAAAAGGAGAGTGATGAAGAACAACAGGGGTCTGTGTCCCATGCAACACCTCGTGGCCATGAGGAAGAACTGCTCTTGTGCCATCTGACGGACAGACCTAGAGAAGCATCATTGTAAGACACCCGATGCGGTCAGAGGAAAGTGCGCCGAGAGTGGATACGGGCTCGGGTCAGCGCCTACCGGCTCTGGCAGTGCAGCAGCAGGTCGATGATGAAGGCTTGCCAGGCCTTCTCCTTGCTGAGTGTGTCTAGTGCCGTGGGGAGGAGCGCAAAGCACAGAGTCATCACCTCCAGGGCCTCGCAGCAAACCTGCTCATCCTCTGCGTCCGGCTCATTCCCCGCGTTCATCTGCACAGGGGCCACATTTGTGCACAAATGACACCTTCGGAATGGACGGCAGTTCCCATGAAACACTAAACTAGAACTGACAGTTTGGGAAGTACCTTCTCGTATATCTTGCTGATTTCCTCGTTGGAGCTGAAGACCAGCTGTATGGTGCCACAGCCAGACGCCCAGACGATCTTCTGCACAGCCTTGATCACACAAATGTCTGGAATGTACTTGGATGCCTGGAAGAAGTTCTGTGCAAAGAAATGGGAAGTACAGTGAATGAATCACTTCAACGGTTAAGAACCACCGTACTCATCACATTACACGATGTTCAGCAAAATAATGGAACAAGCATCTTTAACAGCTAAAATGCACTCGGATGAGGAAGTAGCAGCAGCAACCTCAAAACCAAGTAATGGTTTCAGCTTAAGACTGCATCATATACATGCTATAAAAATCAGAAGCATTCTTGTTCATGGGAACATATTCTGCCTCCTCTTCTGCCGGCCTGAGGCCAACCCAGACAGCCAACTGAACGGACCCTCTGGCAGAACCAACCTTGCATGGCTGGATCCCCCCGCCCCCAACAGAGCAAGGCCACCACCAACCTCATCAGAGATCTGCTGGGCCAGGCGGATGGCTACATTGCGCAGCATGCACTCGGATGACGGGTTGGGAATGTTCTGCAGAGCATTCTGGAGAACTATAGCCTGGTCATGAGTGGCCTGGTTTATCTAAGAGATAATGACCAGACACAAACAGTAATGCACTCACACCGATGGCAATACAAAATCTGCTTCTCTATGCAATGGCCTGCGACCTGTTCATTTCACAGGACACCAGACAACAATCTCCAAGGTTCCTGGAGAGGGACATTTTCGTAGGACACAGCACTATCTCAGACAACCTGTACCTCTGACATTTACAACAGGGGGATGAGAAGCCTGTAACACAACACCAGGGATTCCAGTCCACCGCACTACACCCTAAGGTAGGAAGACTGGAGGCCTCTTAAGAACCATAAGTGGGATTCGTAGTCTTAGAAGCAATCAGGAGACCGGAAATGCAATAAGCAGCCTGCCTGACATTGTAGGGGGATGGAAAGAGCCCAACATATAAATACACATGCCAAGCTGATATTAGAGAATGGCTAAAGTGCAGAACATCTGAGGTAGGACACTTACAGGGGACACGGGGTTGGTTCCCTCAGCAGCTGGCTGACAGGCTTCAGCCACAGCTTTGACGTGGCCAAAACCAACTGCCGTTAGCAGCAGTTTGGCTATCTTGAGGGCATTTAGGTAGGCGCCCCGCCTCGTCTCCATATCAGCGTTGGGCAGGAAGTTGTTCCTGGTCAGCATGCTCAAGATGAGCGGCAATCCACCACTTTTCAGGAAGTTGTATTGGAAGTCGCTGGCGTCCTCTCCAAGAGTGCCACTGGCAGGCATGAGGAGAGCATAGACCACCTGCAGGAAAGGGGAGAGGATACAAGAGTGGGTGGGGGTGGGAGGAACGCTGCAAAGTGACACCGGGAACACACAAACCTCAGTCAGGTAGAGAACTTGGGACGGAGAGGGACCAAAGAAGCGGGAGTCCAGCGAAGGACTAAGGCTGCTGTCACCCAGCTTGGCATGATCCAAGCAGATGGCGCGCAGATTTTCCACGGTACTGTTATCTGCCGACAGGAAGCCACGTTAGCATTCAGACAGATCGAGTGCCAGGCAAAGCTCCTATAACAAGACGGTCCACCACATTTAACCAGGAGCGTTTAGTGAAATATGTACAAGCTTAACTGAAGCTGCTTTCTATAGACAAAGGCCAAATGGTTGGTAGGCAGAGACCAAAACATGACAACGTACCAGGGGGCATGAGCTTCATAAGGACTCGAGCTCCATCCCGTAGGAGTGGCATGTTAAGGTTACACCCCAAGTCTGCTACTTGCCACAAGAACGAGATGTAGCGGAGATGCAGTGACATGATCTACAAAAAAAGCAAACGAGTCCATCGTGAAGCACATGACCTACACTCTATACCATCTGGGAAGTCAGAACCATATAAATAACATCCCATTTTAATGCAGATCATTTCTGCCCTTTTAGTCACAACTTCAGTGAAAAACAGCACAAGAAACAAAACACGGCAGGCCCTCACCACGCCTGGAAGACAGCTTTCAACTTCAGGGTTGGGACCATCGCTGTAATGGTTGCCATGGTTCCCAGGGGAGCCAGTGGAGGAATCAGAGGAACTGTCAGGGCTGGAAGGCATATTGGAACTAACTTGGGTCAGCTTGGCTGTGATGAGCTGAGGGGGCAGGGTAAAAGAAAGTCAAAAGTGTACATTTAACACTGTCCCAGCATCTTCAGTTAGAGGCACAAATAAGAACAGGAGTAGCGACACATGAGGAGAGAGAAACAGCGGCTTACAGTTTTGTCTTTGATGTTGAGTTGCCCTATCAACTTCCGATCATCAGCTGGGTCCACGATTTCTCCCCCGATGAAGAGCTCAATTTTGGTGTGTGCACTGTTGGCTTTGATGCGGTTCAAGATGCAGCGGCGCACGGAGCCGATCGTATCATTGGTGTGGGACCAGATGTCCAGGTCGTCCACCTGACGGCCTTGGTTCGGGAAGCGAACCAGTAGACTGATGTGCTTTCCACGAAAGGCCCTGAAAAGGAAGCAAAAATGGTAGGAAAACCAGACGTGCAGTGCAATGACTGCCCTGAGCACTGAGTGCTTATAGGAATTCCCTTTGGTACCTCGACATCGGCAGGATGGTGCGTTCTTCGTGGTAGTCACTGTCACACTCGTTGATGTACTCCCTCAGGACGGTGAGAACCCTCACCATGCGGACAGCTTCTTGTCTGGCACAGTTAATGCTATCTTTGTCTCCGTCCAACACACACAGCGTATCGTAGGAGGCTTTCAAGCGGTCGAAACAAGACTGGATGAAGTCTTCGTGGATCTCTACCTGCAGAAGGCCAAAATCTATGGTGTTATCTCGCTTTTGAAAACAGACAGGTCATGAGATAATTGAAGACAAAGTAGCAGCTGTACCATTGTTACTGATTTATACTCGGTATTCTTTGTCAAAGTTTCTGCCCAAGAGGTCAGCTGGGTTCAACTTTTTGAAGTTTACAAAACACAAAGAAACAACACCACATGGTTGTTACACAGCTTACCTGATTTACTTGTAGTTTTGGCCCAAGGTTTGTATAGATCTCTTTAAGCAAATCTATCGCTCTTGTGGCAATGTCATCGCTTCCTTGAATCACGACCTGTTTTGATACACACTCAAATTAACACCAACTGGGCACTTTAAAAAAAGCTTAGGAAGAACCTGATTGGTGAGTTGCAGAGAACTGCAAAACCTGCGTACAGCCATTTTAGAAATACATCTAGATTAGCAATAACTTAGGATTTAAGATACTAGAATGTAGCTGTTGATAGTAACAGGTTCTGCGGTGTCACATGAACTTCTCAGCTCATAAGAACTGGCCTCACCTCCACAAATAAATGCCACACCTGCCTTGTAGCTTCTACATGGACACAGACTAGAAGGTCCTTAATAACCACAAAAGGATCAAACCATGTTTAATTTTCACCATGACTTAAAACAAGGATAGTTTAAAACAGTGGAAAAACAGGACGATTTGCTACCTTCAAATCTAGCTGCTTTTTTCAGAAGATATCTTTTGCCACCATTTGCCAGTAAATGTTTACACCCCCTCCCCCCAATCCAAGGCTGTACTGTATACCCGGTTGCTTTGCATTCTGCTTTGTTATATAATAAGCGATACACACAAAGACTGAGGGGGGTAAAAATGTAGGCCGTACAAAGTGTGCTATGTGGACCATACATTGTTTTTTCCCAAATTTAAA
The DNA here is from genome assembly GCA_009936485.2 of Gymnarchus niloticus. Lineage (NCBI taxonomy): Eukaryota > Metazoa > Chordata > Actinopteri > Osteoglossiformes > Gymnarchidae > Gymnarchus > Gymnarchus niloticus. Next base: position 28,803,815 of record JAACJT020000001.1, on the reverse strand, counting down.
CCGATTACAGTGCTTTTAAATCCGCACAGCAAAACACTCATTTTCATGTTTACATTCCATTTCCCCATTCCTACACTCTTATCTTTAATGGCACACACAATCATTAATTCTTTAAATAGCCAATAGGAGCACCCAATATACAAACAGACTTCTCACAAATACCTATAAGTCACCACAGTGAATATTCTCATTTCTGCTTCCAATCGGAGCCACAAAACCCCAGCAAAAGAGGCCATGTACAGCCTTCCTACACACAGAGAATGTCCAGCTTCCAGATGCATCCACACAGGCATTAGAGATGTGGAGACACCTACCCTCCAGAGGTAATCCAGCCCTATCAGCTCCAGGTCATCCATCATGTAGGCCCTCCGCTTGGCCACCAATTTGCCCTCCCTGCAATTGACGGCCTTGAAGAAGCGCTCGAAGCACTTCATCCCATTCTCGGTGAGCAGCGACGGGTCCAGCTGCAGCACGTTGTTCTCAAAGAAGTCCTTGTTGATGTCTGGGTCCAGGTCGGGCTCGTCGCCCATCAGCTTGGAGTACCACTTGAAGCAGGCCTCGCGGTCACACAGGAAGACCGCATTTTCTGCCAGACATTTCCAGATCTGCTTAGCCTGTGGTGCACACAGCCACAGCTGCCCATCCTTCAGCAGGAACCTGTCGCCATGACCGTATGGCAGTGTCAGTGTGAGCGGGGCTGGCTAACACACCCAACTGGGCACCATATTATGCCAGTCAAAACTGCAAAGTACCAGGGACAAATCATACCAGTGCACACAAGACATACCTCAAGAAGTTAAGCCTTTCCTGGACTTCCTGGACGTGGCTATAGCGGCTACCCGGCCGAACGGTCTGAGGATCGAACTCCACATGCTCCGCTGGCAATGGTGAAACAACAACATGAGGATAACGTCGTGTCATTTGTGGATCAGCCCACAAACTGCATGAACCATGACTGACCTTTGACAAACTGCCGCATGCTCTCCATGTATGCAGACAGGTTTTCCGCTACCAGGGTGACAAGCGCGTGGTTGTGCTGCAACTGGTTTATCAGGTCGTGCCTATAGAACACGTGCGGACTCCGCTGTGTCTGACTGCAGAAGAATGGGAACGAGTCTGGTCAGGCGCCTTCCCCCAGAATCCCAGGAAAATCCAGGAATTGCAGCTACAGGATCACAAGCTTAGCTGAACAGCTGACTGAAAAAGGATGGTCTTAAAATGTGGTAAAACTGCCATGTCAGAGTCATGGGAAGGACCATTGTGGTACACAAGGCTGAAGCAAGCTGGCAAACTAGCACCCCATGTGTCTCTTTTGTGTAATGACCAGCAGTCTGTTGATATATACAGCCCTAAATCCAGAGGACAGCACACTGCAGCAATGTTATGAAAAATGACAGATTTGAAAAAGATGGAAATCACCACTGCAGTAGAAGTACAAAAGATGTCCCACAGTAGTGACAATAGCCATAATTATATTTAGATATGATAAATGAGGATTCAAAACTCATGGTGGGTGGGAGTATGCTGAATTAACCAATCAATGCTGCCTATCAGTTAGCACCACCATTGTTTGGTAAATCCAGGACACTCCAACCCAACAGAGGTTTTGAAGCCTCATTTATCCCATCACTAATTTAAAAAGAGGCATAACCTAGGAGAGAAGGAACAGAAGGCCCAAGCAGGTTTGTGAAATGCCCTGTTCAAATAGGGAACTGCCACTGAATTTAAAAGCAGTGTTCAGTTAGATTTAGATCATGATTGTTTAGTGACAGTAAACCCCAAATTAACCAAACTTACCCCACTAAGTTCTTTTCTATGTTAATAGGAATTTTCTTTCTGAAAAACAACAGGCATGTGTGCTACATTTTGGCTACATTTTTTTGAAGTGCAAATATCAGGGAGTCACACTTTAACAATTAAAACAGTGGCCCTATTTATGCATGACTTATGGACCCACCCATCATGAATTCAGACATGTATGGGACATTTGGAAAATAATGCATATTTAAACAATTGTCTACTTAAAGTGCTTTATATCCAAGAGTGTAAAGTTCAGCAGAAAGAACCATTTAAGGACCCAGCCAAAATAGTACGGAAGCCTGAGATGAAAGCATCCCGTTTGTGAAAACGAAAGCTTGCGTGTCTGAGTTTGAGGAAGTTACTACCATCACCATGGGCACAGCCTTGGACACAGATGGTCTGATAAAATGTAATGACCTCAAATTCACATCCAGAAGCCTTTTGAATTTTGCTTTTTGATTTAAAACTTACAGCGAGAATAAAAATTCCACACCAGCTAACTTTAAGCTACTCCACGGCATAAACAAGACTGTGAAACGGTGATTAAACAATCAGGACTGCTGTGTTTACAAAGAATTGCCGATCACCTTAGATTCTGAGGAGCCTCTCCAAACAAGCTGCAGATCTCACGAATCTGCTTTAAAGCGGGGATCACCCATTTGTCATTGGTTCTCAACTCCTCAATGAAGCGGTCGATCCACTGGATCTTCTGCGTGTCTCGGTCCTACAAACAGCCAAAGGCATCCCCGCGGTCAATACTCAAGGACCACACATTTCTAAACAGATGGGTACAGAGCACCCAGGCAGCCATCAACAAAGTCAGCCTAAATCTGACGAAAACTGCCGATGGAGTCAAGATTCGTCTCCACTCTTTGCATCAAGCTCAAAATAATAAAACACACATTGAAAGGATTGATGGAGAAAATCCTTTGTGAATGACAGCTTGTTCTTATTTTACAGGTACTGCCAGATTGAACATATACATAAGGGCACACCATGAGATTAATTTGGTATCTTTTGAACCAACTGAGCCAGGGTGGAGTGTCTGTATGGTTCCTTTTCATTACAGGGAGAGTGATTTTCTTATGCACTTGTTAAAGCGTAGACTATTCCCTGACTGATACCGATTCTAATTGCTCAAAAAAAGATTTCTCCCTACCCATAACACTTTATTTCTCAGTACTGGCTGTGTTTAAAGTAAACCACACAGGTTTTGCAGCATGCATCACTCCATACCTGGGAACAGCTGTAGTCCAGGATCTTGATATGGGCACTCAGAGCCTGATCCATGATGTCCACAGGGACGTCATCACTGTGAGCCAGGTTCCACAGCAGGTTCAGAACCTTGTGGGCCATCACACCATCCTTGTCATCCTCAGCCAGGCGCCGGATCAGCTCCAGCAGCTTCTCTCGCTGCTTCTTGCCTGCGTTCGTCCAGCTCGCCTAGGAAGACGGGGCCCATCGATCGACGGAGTCGCAAAACCAACGCTAGCTACTGCAAACTCGGAGCAGGACACGTCATTGATTCTACAAGACACTCACCTTGAAACAATCAAACAGGTGATCAAGTTGCTCTGGGGAAAAATCCCAAGCCAGCTTCGCAAGGAGGTCATGGACGTTCTTGACGATGGCCTCGTGCTTCCCAGCCTATGGGATGAAGGGAGGCACTTTCCAAAATTGCTGATCACGCCAACCAACCTCACCATGGGCAATCATCAATGGTAGGACTGATGTCATGTGATGGGAGCACCACGAGTGTGCAGTACCTGAGCTGCCCAGATATTGTCCAGGTCCTGCAGTGTCAAGGCCTTCTCCTTGATAACGAAGCGCAGGATCTTCTCCAACTTCTCCACATACTGTGGCTGGTGGAGGCTATCTCTGAGCACGATTGACAGGATGTTGTTCTGCTGGATCCATTCCTGCAACAGAAGCACTCGTTACCTCAGGAAGAGACCGCAATACCCGTTAGCCTGCCACAAACACCCCTCAGCCAGCATATCAAAAAAGGGGACTTCAAGGGCCACTGCAGGGGGAGTTGCAAAGGCTTGCCACACAGTCCTCTGCAGTACAGGGATCCACTGCACACATCTCGTGCGTTAATTTTCCAAACTACCATCCCAGTTTTTTTAGAACAGTTACATTTTCTAGATTTTGTTTAATAATTGTAAAAATCAAGAAAGTCTGCTGTCATTCCTCCAGCCTGAAATATGCATGTTATTCTGGTTTGAATAAGGAAGTCTCAAAGATGTGCCGGAGATTCTGAAGTTTGAGTATCAGAGGTTTTATTCACCCGAGTACGTCTGCCTTGGAGGCAGACAAAAACGTGACGATTCAGCGGACGCCGACACCAAGCTAATTAAAGGAATGCTGAAAGCTACTTCACGGAGTGCTGGTTGCTGATGTGTTACCGACAATTAAGCAACTAACAAGCAGATAAACAGCCAACACCCACAAGACATCACGCAATGGCTTGCATTTGTGAGTAGGGTGTATAATTAGTTACTTCAGAACTAGTGGTTTCCACTAACGCTTAGAGGCAGATGTGGGAGTAGAATTTGCCAAACAACATTAACCTAGCAGAGAACCATTCAACTTACAGCCATTCGCTCTGCAGTTAACCACTCCTCCTCTTCGGGGTTGCCATGCCGATGGGTGTAGTAGGAAACACTTGATATCACCTTGTTAACTTCATTTAGTGCATTCATTTTTCCGTTAAAAGAAGAAATTTGCAATAACCTGTCGATAAACAAGAGGATCTTGAAATCAGAGGCCTTTCACTCACCAACTAAACAGAAAGCAACATCACCAGCTTGAAAAGAAACTCACCTAAGGATCATTTTTAACCTAAAAATCTCTAAGTTCTTCACCGTTTCTTCTTGCCCTGGTACCCGTGATGCAAGGTTTTTCAATGACTTGATTATCATTGATAATGCATCGTTTTTGGCTTCATTCTTAGCTTCCTTTTTCAACTCCTCGTCTGTGAGGTTTTCCAGAAACTGGGGAACCATTTCTATAATTGGAAGGAAGTACTTCTTCACCGTGTGCAATGTTAGAAACTCGTAGCACTGCCCGAAAGGCCTGAGGAGAAACAGAAATACAAGAGGAGCCAATCAGAGGACAGGGGAACTGCGCACTGCAGCTAAGAGCTATGGCTATTTTAACATGCACGAAGGCAAGCTGCGCACATCCACGGACAAACTTACTTGATGAGCGCGGCGATGATCTGTACATTCAGTGCCTGGCCGCTCATAAATCGATCGTGCAGAATCTGAAACCCGTTTAACATGCCAAACTTGTTTATTAAATCCACCAGCCAGCCCTGCATGGAGGGAGAGAGCGTCAAGCACCAGGTCAGTGTCACACTGCCCCCGTCCACTTTTCCCACATCATCGCCCTGGTTTTCATAAAGATGTCAGCTTGATTAAAAGCTGACCGGAAACGTCCCAGACGAAGCCATACCCGTTCGAGTGGAGCGGTCATCCCGATTGAAGGCCCCCCTTTTCCTGAAACACTCCACCCACACCACATCAATCACTGGCCCCTAGGATACCCCCTCCAGCCAAGCACACCACTCTCTTCGGTCAGCGTGACGAGGCCACAGCCATTTGTTTCTGATGCTACATGCAACCTTGAGCAATAAAACTGTGGCTATATGCCTAAGTTCAACAAGCCAAGTTAAACTGGCTACTGTCCCTATATTTGGCTCTGCTTTCAAAATTGCAACAAAATCTTAAAACTCCTACTGCTAAACTGTCCTCAGCAATTTAAGACACACATCAGAGCCTTGGACATTCCAGTCAAGTTTTGCTTTCAGAGTTTCAGACACCATTTTTTCACCCACAACTGAGGAATGCTGGACTAGCCCAGTTACTGTGACCTGACTGACCTTGGGTGAGCGTGGGTCGGGCGGCCGGGCGAAGAGCTCATCCTCAGCCAACTGCACCCCAGCGGGCACTGTCTCAGAGGGTCGCGTGCCATTGTAGATGTGGAACTTGCAGTGGGGGTTGACGGCCATAGCCAGTAGCTCAAGCAGGGGAAACCAATCTTGAGAGAGCTTGGCCACACACAGTTCCACCAGGCGGTGAGTGTTGTTGATGATACATCTCTGTGGAAAATGACAATACATTGGAGCAGCAAGCTGTACAAGAACTGTAAAACCAGTCACCCTGCATCAGGCAATTAATGTGAAGATAAACAAAACATAAGAACCCAAATGCCAACATAACAGTACTTACATGGATCTCGAACTTCCAGCCACTTACTGCCTCGTCAGTCAGGATTTTTGTAAAGGAAATCGTCAAGCCGTCCCGGAAAAACCTCTGGCAGGCTTCACACTTGACGTCAAGTCCTGAGGCAAGAAATGAAAAGGTAAGGGACTTGAGACTAATGCAAGCCAAAGGCAAAGCCACAGAAGGAAATTGGCCAGAAACTCTGCTCGAAAGAGTACTAAGACTACTGAATATTCGGACTGACATACAGCTTTAAGCTGAATCCTGTTCGTTTGCTTATCAGCTAAATTTCCATAAGGCAGGAAGCAAAAGATGCACTTCTTAAGACAAGCCGAGGACAGTGCGAACAGCAACACTAAACTGAAAGCCGGACGAGCCGAAGTTCCCCGGTAACCCTCAAATGCGGGGGGGCAGGCAGCCGTAAGGCCCCACCTCCCATCTGTGCAGCCATCTGGGCGATACTCCCAAGTCAGCAGGTGCCGTTTTACTCCATCAGAAGAAACTTCGAACAACTTTGGTGGACAAAAGAACATAAATATTCAAGAAGTCAGAGGCTCACCTTTTTTACAAAGATCTATAGCAGCTTCGAGAAGAACTTCTAATTCACCCTTTGGCAGAACTGGGACCACCCAACGGGGTCTGCAAGCAAGACAGATGAAGGCACATCATGATGAATGTGCAAAGACACACAGCCTAGGCTTTGAGGACAAATCCTCACCGGTTGATCATGTCATCCAGCTTGGCGAGATCTGTGTGGGGGAAGGCAGGCTCCTCATCCTCCAGCTGTGGGGCACCATCTCCCTGACCCTGATCGTCCGGGGGGCTCACTGGCGAGGTCTCATTCGAGGAGTTGGGGGAGGACGTCTGTAAAGCAGGGAGCAAGCTTCTATCAGAGGCCTGTGGAGCAACACCCAGAGGTGCAGCTGCCCAAAATCTGAAGGGAGTTTCATTTCAGAGAAAGCATTCAGGTAAACCAAAGGACACTGCCAATGCCAGACTACATGCATCTGGATGTTAAATACTGTACTGAAGCCAGTCCGAGTATGTACATGTACCCAGAGACTGGGGATGGTTATTAACCTGAATTATCACGAGATTGTGAAATGTTAAATGACAGGATGCGGTAAAATTCATTTAATCTTACCCTGGAATAAATGACTAGTGATATTAAAAAGTGTCACTAATTAGGCTATAAAACTTTTGATGTGGGTAATGCTAAAACGCAGTCACTTGCTTTTACAGCTACATGCTTTTAGCAACACTTCCTGCTTATACACAGTTTACGTTAATTGTAACGCATCAATAAAAGCAGCAGCGTGGCACAAATCAGCGGCCTCTAAAGCGATGCAAGCAGGTTGCAGCGAGGTGCTGCCTGATGTCAAATCAAAACCTGCGCCATCCAGAACTCAGACACAGTTCCGGATTGACGCAGGGATCAAGATGACAGGGTGCCTGGGGTTTTGCTAATGTCATCAAGGCTAATCCATACTACAAATGATACACGACCCTGAATACTATTGGCCTTTTTAAACCTTCAATCAATAGGAAGGCAAATTGTCAGATTACAGGAGCTGGGTAGGACATCGCTTGAAAGCACAAAAGACAGGGAAAAACATATTTCTAAACAGGAACTACACCCTGGGGCAAGACATTACATTTTTACCGAAGCAGGATGACAGACTGACAACACAAAACAGAATTACTCAGGCCTGTGATGCCCACACAAGGTGCCTACACAAAGTGTGCCATGGATAGAAACAGTAAGGCCTGGGACCCAGGGGACATCACATCATACAGGTGCCCCCTTCTCAATCCTATTTCATGGATTGAGAAGCAATTTTGGGTCATATACCAAATGTTTTCAGGTTTACAAAACACAGCTGAAAGCTCTGGCAACAAGTTACCCAAGGGAAGACAACAGAGGGTGCTCACCTGGTGCTGGGGCAGTGGGGCCTGGGACTGGCCATCTGGAGCCTGGCCCTGGCTGTCATTGCCCCCCACGGGAGAGCCACGGGTCGTGGCCGTCATACTCGACACAGGGCAGATCTTTGCAATTTTGTCCACTTATGTTGTCGCCGCAAGAGAAAAAATGACTGCCTCCTCGAGAGTGACGGAGAAGCGGCGTGTGTGTGATGGGGAGAGCACCGGATGAAACTCAGGACGACCTGCAGAGACCATTGCACAACCTGGAGGGTGAGAGAGGAACAGAAAGGGCTGAAGCATCCATGCGTGAGAAAGCCTCCAATGTGCGGCCGTTCTAAAGCTTGAAAACAGGCATATGAAAAGGTTATTTTTAATGGTACGAGTTCAATATTAACACCCCTCCCACACACACCTAATCCCCACAAAAACAACCACTGTACATTCATTCCTTAGGGTTCCACGAAAACATTTTTCTTAAAGATATAACCTGTATCATCGGTTACAAAAAAACTGCATGTCTCAAACAAAAATTACCAAAAAGACAGGTGATCGAGTATTTCTAATACATCATATCTTTAGCAACGGCCAAATGAACCTGGGCTAAAAAGCTGCAATAGAGTTATTGTCACAAAAACCACACACACAAAATAACTTTGAAAAATTAAATATTTTTGTCAGAAATTTCCTCTAAAAAAAATGTTTCCCATACTTTTGAAAGAATTCAGCACAAAAGAAATTTTAACATTTTACTATTGAGGGGAACATTCAATGTGGCAATATGAAAGTTTATGCTAAAGCAACAAAGGGGGGAAAAAAAAAATATCACAGGTGCAATGCTCATTTGAAAATACATAAGGATTATAAGTACAAAATAAGCCCTGGAAGCCTGCTGTGTGCAGGTGTGTGTGTTTGGTTAGTAAAGGCCAACAGAAGAACAGAGAAAGTTAAAGTGGGGTTGCAACACCAACATTCCAGCATCTTCCATGTATGTCTGGCAAAGCTGAATCATCAGTGGAGATATGATCATTCACTGTGTAACAAATTTTGTTCCTGGATAGTGTGCGTTATTTCTTAATTGCTTATGTTGTAAAAGTATAGAAAATGGCCATTATTCCCTTCAAACTTTGTTTTTGTGACATGGATAATGTATATCACTTGTATCAGCTCACAATTACCCAGGTGAGAAAAGCAAAGTTTGAAGAGAAAAATAGGTCATTTCCATTTACTTTAGCCATAAGCAACTGGGAAATAACACTTTCTGCCCAGGAACAAGTAAAAGTTTTGTTATAGTGTAATTAGGCACAAGCAAACCAATGTATAAATGTGGTACCTCCATTTCTTCATAGCATGTGTGGGTCACGCAATTAATACACGTCAGCAAATGATGCTCACTCTAAAATCATTACACCTATCCTATATTTGTTTCGTATACAAAAACTCTTAGGAACGAGGCCTACAGAATTCATCCTGTTGAACATTAACCAGAATATTAATATAACATTTCAGTTCCGTTTTATCTGACTTCACACTAGCTCCTTTGCACAGTGGCACAAAGCCAAGAGGCCATCGCCAGCACACTCATCAAATCTAATATGTTTGGTTTTAGTCTTTAAACATTCTGATTATCATGGTTGCCCCCAGAAAAGCAACCCAGACAGAAACAAGTCCTCAGGTGACAGGTTCCTATGCCCAAGTCTACGGCCTAGGAAGCCCTGGAAATCCACACGGCTGATACACCTGCAGCAGAGCATGCTGATCACTCTGGCCTGCTGTGCCATGTGCTCCTGTAGATTCTGCTACAAGTATAAATTATAGTAGTTTGTTTCAGATGCCAAGGGGGGGGGACTTTTGCTTCACACATCAACTATAAATTCTAAAAATACTCAAAAAAAAACAGAACCCAAAAGAATAATTAACATCCTACAATGAAACAGGTATATCAGAGACCAAACATGATATTTATGATTTCATTTTAACCCTGATCAATCATTAGAAAAAAAAAAAATTGTAAACATTCAGGTTGGGTAAAAAAAGTCCTCTTCCTGTAACATTTTAGCTTGCCCTCTGATTTATCAGCTGTCATTTTTAAAATTTTATTTTTTTGGATTCAGTTTTGCCACCACAGCTGGTTCAAAAGACAACACCTGAAATATTACAAAAAAAAAAATTATGTACAACTTGTTTCACTATTACTACGCTATCCAACTTAGCACTTGAAGTAATTTCAGTTAATTTCTCTAAAGATACCACTGCTGTCAACTTCAGTAGGCAAGACGACAACCAGCTACAGCTGGAGGGAAAATTTCTGCATTCAGCAACTCACACCGGCAGTGGTTTTCAAGACACAGCAGGACAAGTGAACACTTACTGGGTATAAATGCGCACTCAAATCAAATCAGAAAGGCGGCAACGATTTTGTTTCAAAATTGGAGACTCCTGAAGATGTTTTCCTTATGCTTCAAGTCTTATGGCAAAGCAGTTTTCTAAATATCTGGTTGCATATAAATAACAGGAGTCTTAATTTTGTTGCACGTCTTTAAGACTTACTACCACAGCTAACTCAGAATCCTACTGGAGGACAAGCTGCAAATCAATTGAAAAAAGGTACAATTTGACAATGACTGTAAATAAAGAATCTGGTTGCTGACCCAAATGTGTCGTGACTATAAGATTAAAGCCGGCATGTAGAATCATAAATTGTATGTGTGCATATAATCAACGATTTCTGAAAAAACCCTGCCTACTGCAGAAGGAACTGATGGAAGCATGTGTAACACTGGTCATTTAAGGTGATGAGATGGTCCTGTCAAACATAGACATCCAGAAAATTAAAGCACTATCACCGGCACGCATCCCCAACACATGGTCCATTTTTGTACCCATATTGCAAACATTTTTACCCTGGTGTCACAGAAGAGCATCAAAAAATTCCTATCAAGTGAATGACTCGGCCTAGTTTGTCAGGGGGCAAGAATCTCTTAGAATGCATTAAGGATTGCCACCATTGAAACTCTGGAACACTTGTATTAAAGAACTTTAACAGTAACACTAAAATAAGAGTACAAAGGACAATAAGCTACGGTGCCTTGGACTCCCATCCAAGTTACTGACCAGGTTTGGAACTTTTTGCATGTTACCATGAAAGAACCGCATCTGAGAGTTTAACAATTAAAACATGATTGTGCTTTCTCAGCCTCCTAATCACCAAATTGAGATGTCACAGTGAGATTCTGAATGCCATGTGTGCACCTTATTCCATAAACCAGTAAGCGACAGTACCGATTGAGGATTAAACCATACTGTTTCAACTCGTATCGCAATGATACATTTTTATCAAATCACCTTGAAATAAAGTTTAGACAGTGTTTAAATATTTTAGGAACTGTAAGCATCATAGCTGGACACAGTGGTTAGCACTGTCACATCACACCTCCAGTACGGAGGGGTTCAAATCCCACCCCTGATCTGTGTGTGGAGTTTGTATTAGATGATTTTCCAGTTTACACCAGCAGTCCCAAAACATGCAGTTAGACTAACGTCTACATTGCCCATAATGTATGTATGTATGTGCCATGTGATGGACTGGCGAGCTGTGCAGTGTGTCCCACTGCCTTGTGCGCTGTACTGCCTGGGACAGACTCCAAACACTCCAGGAACCTATCAAGAAGTGTGAAGATGACTATATGCTGCTTATTCAATGTGAAACAGACAGATGAACCTGCAAATCGCCAGTACGATGATGGCACGTGTTCATGCTGGAGAATCAAATCTATATAATACACACACCCACCCACCCACCAGAAACAGCAACTGACTTTGGAAACAATCACTGAACTTTGTTTAAAGAATCTATGAAAGTCTGGTTATATGACTCAAACAGCATTAAGACAAATTATTTTTCATGCCCAAAAAAAACACTGGGTTCAAAATTGAAGACCACATGACTAAAACTCCACATAACTATTTGCTTATTTTACATGCTGAGAAACAATATTCAATGCACATATCCAAGTGAATTCATTAACATTTGTGTTGAATCTGTAAATTAGATTTTAAAAAAACCAAAGCACTGAAAGATGATTAAGTAAAAACATTGTCAGAGTCTCAAGACATACTTAAATTCTGATTTTACCATTACCAAAAGGCAACACAGGCCACATAATTGAACGCTTATGGTGTGTACTATGAAGTGAGTTGAACCAGGTGTAATCAAGTTAACTCTGGGCAACTAATCTTGATTGCCGCTATCAGCAGTAAATGGGATTATGATCGTGAGCTACGATTCGTAGTGCCCAAAACTTGGAAGCAAGCCTCACAAAGTCTCGCTAAGCCCATAAACTTGCTTCACAATACACCCCATTAGTCGGTAAGTGTGGCTCCTAGAGCTAGAATCAAACAAGAAAACCACACAAATATTAAATGGTAAAAATGTTAACCTGTGCCTTTAGCTATCTGCATCAATTTAAACCACAGAACTGTGATCTACTTGGGTGACAGCATGGAGGAAGTAGACCTCAAAACATTTGCATGAACTTTAGAATGTAATGAAACGAAATCGCATCCCGACGTTTGCGTGTTTGGGAATGAGTGTCCTCCTGTGGCCCTTCGATGGACAAAGCATGTAGCAGATCGGGTGACGAAAATTTAAAGTCAACAGTAAGTTTCTAAAGTCATATGAGACTATACCCCCCAAAAAAGTGTTACTTAGAAACAAAACCACTTCGAGGGTACTCCCATAAGCAAATCTAATTTGTATACTGAAAAAAGTTGTTAGAAAGAAAGCAACTTATTTTCCACTTCACTTTTCATTGGGTGTGTTTTTTTTGACATTTTAGAATTGTTTTCTCCAACCATGAATACGTTCTCTGCTTGGATTGTACGCTAAGAACGGGAAAAGTCATTATAAGCAATGATAGTTAAATGACTGCAGAATAACAGAACTTCAGTCCCCCCCCCCCCCCATCAGAAAAAAAATAGCTCCAATTCACGAGCAAAATGTCTTCTAAGAAACTAGAAATTTTATAGCTGGGAGAGAAGACTATTCCACTAAAGACTGTTAGTCATCAGTGGGGAAAATAAAATCTCTTCAGTATCCCCCCAGTAATACTGCATCACTTACATGCAAATTCCCAAAGAACAAACCAGCACGATACTGCCACTAGTTCAAAGAACGTCATTCATGCAGTCTCCATCTCAGATCTGGTCTGAGAAAGGCAAACAACACAATGTTTATAAAACACTTTCATGGCATCGGCAAATCTCGTATCAGCCATACTGTGCAAGCCACCAACTGAAAAACATTTTGCTGCAATACATTTTTAAATGTGAAGACACTAAAAACCAACTGTGCCTGTGGTTATCGTGACACAAACAAACTTACATTAAGGCACTGATTTGGGCTTGTCATTGTCTCAATTTGGACTTGCCTATACAAAAGAAACTAAAGGATTTTATGACATTTCACATACAAACCTCGCATTTATTGATTGGACAGTAAATTTCCCCCTTACAGAGAATGCATGCACTTACAAGAAATCAGGAACAAAATGTGAAATGGCACCAACATTAAATTTCTCCTTACATTCTGAACAGATGGGGCATTCACTGTTTAAGGATTACCAACAGGAATATTTGTTCACATACTAAGCTTTTCCTAGTGCTATTCACTTTGCATTTTGAAATCAGAGTTTGTCAAAATTAACGTGATCATTATCCTCATGCACTTTCAGATATTTAAACTCATTACAAGCAGTCAACATTGAAGCCCAGGCAAAAAATATCACGTAATAACTTTCCATAACGAAAAGTTAGAAGTCCTTAGAATGACTTTAGAAATGCACAGAAGTATCCAAAGTTAAATTTCCTGGATTTGAATAAAAAGTTAACGAGTCCAAGGCCATTTAAAAATAGAAGCATTATGCACAAACTTTTTCTAAAACATTAAAGTGTTGCCTCAACAAGCAACCATTCTACTGAAGGGACTTATTACTACAAAAGCACACCATTTAATATGACTGCACCGGTTGCCACCGCCTCTTCCAATCAATAGAACAAAGCCATCTTGCATCGGATAGCAAAGGGGGAAAATGCTAGGGGATCATCAGCTGATGGTGCCAAGGGGGAAAATGCTAGGGGATCATCAGCTGATGGTGCCAAGAAGACAAACAGGTAGTTCCAGTCAGCCGGAAGAATTATGGGAGGCCGAGCTAAAAGGTGATGTAAATAAGGCCAACAGACGGACTGCTTAGGAAATACGTTGGATTATCGCACACTCACGTACAGAGAACATGAATGGTTTTAAAGTCGCCTAGTAAAAAGCAAAGTCAGTCGAGCAGAGACCGTACACAACGTCGGGATGAACTCTCCGTCAGCTAACCGAGGGAATGGACCGGGCCAAATGCAGACATGCATGGGCCACACCGTGCCGCCGGTGCAAACGGGTGGATCCGTGTATCGTCCACTGTACTACTTCTTGGAGAACCAGTCTGGCTGTCAGAAAACCTTCACTTTGTTAAACGAGGAAAAGATCCGCCCCTCATCTCGGCGAAATTCCTTTCGTGAGACCAGGACGGAAATAACACCGAACAACATAACCCCCGAGTCGTTTTAAAACATGTACAGACTCCGTACAAATAATTCTTAGGCTTATCGTTCAAACCAGCTTGACTCACGGCTGTATGTTATTTTTGCAGCCGAATTCTGTAAAAACGTGCAAAAGAGAAGCTCGCGCAAGAAGCTCGAGCCGTCTTCACGCGGCGTGTGTGTCGAGGCTTGACCGTGTTAAAAAAAAAAAATATATATATATATATATACACATATATAACGAAATGCTGTTAATCCAGGAGGGAATTTTCACCTCAGAAAGTACATCCAAGCCTGTAGAACAGCCAGGGCCTGGTGTGCAGGCGTAGCCCGAGCAGGCCTGACGAGGCTCGGCCGCTTTCCCCCGTCACTCCGCCTCAGAAATGGCGTTTGGCTCCCAAGCCCGGTGCTGGCGCTGCGGCCGCGTCGACGACACCCCTCAGGGCACACACCCCGGGCCCGCCAACTGCCACCAAACAGTCACGTCGAATACAGATATAAAAACGCCCGGAGCTTCACCGTCTAGTGCTGGCTGTTTAGAGACGAGCAGCTGGCGGCCATTTTCCTGCTCACGGTGAAAACACGGTAGACCGGCTTTCCACACTGGCCCCCCAGTCCCCGCTGCGCTCTTTGTCAGCCGGCACCCAGTGACAATATGCCCACCTTGATGAACCCCCCCCCCGCCGCCGCCTCGCCACGCCAGGCCACAGGAGAACGTTTGAAATTATTCACAAGGGCCGGTGAATTTACACCATGTACATGTAACAAAGAAGAGGAACACGGCCGCGGAGCTTACCAGGAATGGGAAAGCCTCGGCTTCGACTCACGGACGGACACTCCAAAGCCTGCGTGCTTCACTCGGGTCGCGGCCAGTTTCATCGGTGTGCCTCCTGTGAGGGGTTTCTCGCATGTAACCTGCCCGTGATGGTCTCGCTTCCTAGGTTTTTTTTTTTTTTTTTTTTTTTTTGTCCGCTCTTGGGTGTTTTTCCTGCGTCACCAGCAGCCCCCCCCTCCCCTCCGAAGGCTCGTCAGTTCAGCTTCAGTCAGTCAGTCAGTCACTCGGCTTCAATATGGCGGCAGCGCGTGCGAGCGCTTCACTGAACTCCCCGGCGGCTTTATCGGCGTCGATTTGACAGGCACGACGCGCAGAACCGCCAGAAGGACAAGAACCTCTCCGAATAGCTTCAATTAGAACGAGTCTGTCGGCTCATCCCCACGCACACATCTCCCAGTAGCCCCATCGAAGCTCCTCTTGTCGTCACGGGGTGTTATGAAATAGAAGCCATTTTGGCTCTTCTCCGCGATGGCGAGGAAGGCCGTGGACATGTGGTCATGAATGTAAACTAATCCAAAAGAACGTAGTAGCTTCTCTAGGCGCTGTTGAGAATCTATGCCTAGGCCTGTCCTCCCAGCTACGGCTGGGCGATGGCGTCAGCGACGCTGAGAGACCCGGATGGTGATGATCTCATACCATTACGGTTCAAGTTCAATTGAGCCAGACAAGCGAGTTAACTGGTTGGGAGCCCTAAGTGGTCTTCTGATGTCTGGGGGTGTACCTGAGACCTTTTGTTCTTAGACCATGCCAACGATATGGTCATTTAGAATAACAGAATTTCATCGAGAATATGCAGAAAAGACTGGCAGTTTTTCTCAAGTGGTGTGGATTTTGATATCGCAAAATTGGACGGTAGTTAACACAATAAAGCCTCGGTTTTATTTATTGTTTGCATGCGCCTTGTAATTGAAGTTTTATGACCCAAAAATCCTGCATCGTACAGAAATAATTACATGTCAGCAGTTAGTGATTCAGAGATCAATGGGTAGTACATAGTTATAATATCTCTGGAGATCTGGTATATGCTGGATGAGTGGAGTTGCAGAAGAATTTACGAGATTGTTTTTTCAGTTTAAGGTGTAGTAATAATAGCTAAATTTTAAAGAAAGGCAATAAATGAATTTGAAAATTACACATATGTAAAAGCTCAGATACTTGAAAAGACTCTAAGAGCTTTCAATATTAGAGAACCCTGAAAAATGACTTGCACAGTGGCAGCAGCAGAATAAGATAAACGTGACTGAAGGTGTGAAAATTGTAACCATATCTGCTAAATTTGTTTCATTGCATTTCATTTTCTAGATCTAGAAGTAGAGGGATCAAAAAAATCCAAAAACACTATACAGCAGTGGGCTGGATCCTTAACACCTTTGCTAAGATTTTTGGATATTGCTCACACTTTGAAACATTAGGGGAAGATTAAAGATGTGCTGAACCACTGTACTGATATAATATGACCATAGTGCAGTCTAGCATGAGGTTGAAGCATTCACATTCTCAAGTATGACTGTGGGGATTGAATGCAGAATGGAATTCTGTCCAGCTGCTGATTCATAGAATGACCTATTGAGTAGCGGGCTACTAGGGTGGAATTAACACGGTCCAGACGGACATCTTTCAGGCTCTATGGACTCCTTACATATAAACGGCATTGATGCATGTTCTACCCTTTTTCTGTTGTATCTTGCTTTGCACCAGAATTCAGGTCAAGACAAGTGGGTCTTTATTGTCACACCACCCAAACAGAGGTGTATAATGGCAGGAGATAACATTCCCCAGGTCCACAGTGCAACACACAGACAAAAAGGGGTTATATATAAATGGATTTCTGTGCAAATTATAGCACACTGCACAAAAAGAGGCTGAACTTAAAACTACAGACTGCATGTAGTATAACCAGGAGCAGGATAAATTCAGCAAAACATTATATACACACAATATTTTAATGAACAACACCACAAATGAATGGTGAATGTGCAATTAAATAAATAAATCTCAAATCATAAATATTGCAGCACAACAGCAACTGAGTGCAATTAAAGAGCAATGCGACCGGTGGCAGTGGGGGAGGGGTACAGCTTCTTTTAGGTCCTGGCAGGTGGATGCTGGGGTCCTGAAAGCCTCAGGGATGAAGCTGTTCAATCTGGCAGAACTGGTTTGCTTGCTCCTTTTCTTTCTGCCACACAGTGGGGTGGGTGGGGGGAGAGCAATGAGTCCATGGGAAGGGTGCAAGGGATCCTCCACAACGAGGGAGGCCTTCCTGAGGCAACATTGAGGAAGCTGTGCTGAATGTAAGGGGAGAGCGGTCCTGATGATTTTTTTTTTCTTTTTTTCAACAGTTGTATGATTTGTTGCAGGGTCTTGTGGGCTGAAACATTGCAATTCTGAAGGAAGATAGTAACAGTTGTTCAGGACACTCTCTATGGTGCCCCTGTAGAACATGGTGAGGATGGTGGGGTGGAAGACTTCCCCTGCACAGCTGCTGTAGGAGGTGAAGATGGTGTTCAGGGTCGAAGTGAGGTCATGCAAGGTGTACATGCAGGAATTTGGCAGTATAGTTCTTCAGAAGGTGTTTGCAACACCAGTAATTTCCAGTAAAAGGCACTGTGGAATTTGTGTCCCCTGCATTATCCACAATATCCTGGATGATGATCGTCTTTTGAAAATTGACTGCAAGAAGAGTCAAGGATGAATAACTTTTTGATAATGAAATTTAAAATGTAAACATTAAATAAGGAGGGAAATCCACTAACATTTCTTAAGTATCCATTCTGGCAGAATCATCCATCCAGTACAATCATTAACGTGATTACAAAAAACGTGGTTTCCATTCCTGAGAAACTTTTGGGTGCTGCTGATTTTACAACTGATATTAAATTTAAACAAGCGATGTCCATTGGGAATATAAAAATTAGCGGCAAGAGACTATAAAAAACAGATCACGTAATTTATATGAAGTAAATGTTTTATAAATCACGGAACATTGGTGTTGGTTTCAAGCTCTTGGTAACATCTGTTGGTACTATCACATTGGCTGAGGACTTCATCAAACCAATAATTGCAATTAAAAAGATATTTTTACATTTGACGTGAATTTAAATGTCTTTATTATTATCACTGTGTGTATATGTTAAATATTGGGGAGAAACAAATTTATCAAATGCTGAAACAATGGTCACTTTCAGGGGTCTTGGAGGACTCGTCATCGACGTGGCTTTATTTTTGAAGGTTGTGATTGGTTGCCATTACTGAGGGGGCGTAACAATCGAGGTCTTCCGTATCCGGGGCCTTGAATTTGTAATCACTTCCGGTGGGGAAAATGATGGCGGTACGGAAGTATTGAGCGGTTTTTTATTTCATCGACGTGTTTATGTCGGCTTTGCCATGGAAAGAGGACGCCAATGCCGGGCTAGAAGGAAAAAGACGTAGTATAAGCGGCTTTAGCTTTTGTCTAGGGTGACTTGGGGCTTCCGGTTTTCCTTTAAATCCCCCGTTTCTAAGGCGCAGCTGTCCAGTCGAGGCTCTCTGTTCTCTTAACTTTTAAAATGGCTCCGGTACAGATTGGTTCAGATGGCCAGCTGGTGCCGGTCGGGGGTCCAACTTCTGTTTCCCAGGTTCCTGTTCCGGGGGCTCCGGCGACACACGGGGTTCGGCTTAGCCTGCTTATCGAGTTCCTTCTACAGCGAACTTACCATGAGATCACCCTGCTGGCTGAGCTGTAAGTGAGAGCCTCGCCGTGGCTGCCTTAGTGTGACGGCAGCTAGTGCCCTCCTGGCCTGTTACACACAACTAACTAGTCGCTAAGGTGTTGCTGCTTTACAGGTATCCAGCGGTACGTGTGTGTGTGTGTGTGTGTGTGTGTGTGTGTGTGTGTGTGTGTGTGTGTGTGTGTGGCGCCTTGCTGGCGATGCTGTTCGTTCATATGTGATACACATCGACCAAATATTTAAGGCTGATGCCAACCCTGCTGGTTATACGCATTTGAACGGCATTGAAATTATCTTATGTATGGTGTGGCTAGTTTTCTTAGAAATGGTTGTTCCCCGGTTACAGTAATTTTCTTCGAGTAGATTGTGTATAGTGCTGTAGTGTAATTTTGACCACAGCTTTCATCATTTTCTCATGCAGGCTCCCCAGAAAGACCGACATGGAAAGGTAAGAGGCTCTTATAGCATTGCTGTTGGAGAAATCCAGGTAGCTCTGGGCACTAGACACCATTGCATGGCCTTGCTGTGTTCGGTGTGTTACTGTTGTTTTAGTATTGACACCGTCACTTTAATTTCTCCAGGAAAATCGAGATTGTGCAGTTTGCCAGCCGCACACGGCAGCTGTTTGTGCGGCTGCTGGCGTTGGTGAAGTGGGCCAGCAATGCCGGGAAGGTGGAGAAGTGTGCGGTATGTCGTGTTGCTCGCCGCCTTCATCATGCACCATCAGCACTGTGTCCTTGCACAACCCTATAGTTTGCTCCGTGTTCGGTAGAAATTTTACATGTGCTTCAGTTTGCAGTTCAAATATCACATTTATTACAGCAGACACTTGCTTGTTATTTTTAATGCTGCTTTGGAAAATCGTTCCCAACACTTTTGTCAGCTTGTACTGTATATTTAAATTTTTTTTATTTTTTTTTTAAATCTTATGGAGCAGATGATATCCAACTTCCTGGACCAGCAGGCCTTTCTATTCGTGGACACAGCGGACCGACTGGCGTCCCTGGCACGGGACGCCCTGGTTCATGCCCGCCTGCCAAGCTTCGCCATCCCATTTGCCGTCGACGTGCTGACCACAGGCTCCTACCCCCGCCTCCCCACCTGTATCAGGGTAGGCAAGGCGCTACGGTCAAATGGCTTCCGCCGTATCGTATAGCAGGGTCATCAAAATGATCCGGAATACATGTATCCCAATGTTGAGGAACCATTGGAAATTGTTGAAAAGGTCAAAGATCAGTGCACCAGGGTGGTCGTTTTTATCCTTTAAGGTAGTTTAATCGAGGGGAAAAAAAAAATCTATGTACCAATTTGGCTAGAGATTTGCTTTAAAATTTCAACAGCAATTTGCCTCATTGATTTGAGTTCAAGATATGATGTTTCCTGTACATAATGTGCATTTATTCCATTTTGCTTGCTGATAAGGATCGCCTCTAAGGCGATGCTATCGGACAGTTGATTTAACGCTTTCTGTATGGCAACCGTAGGAAAAGATCATCCCACCAGATCCCATCACCAAGCAGGAGAAACAGACGACCCTAAACCAGCTGAACCAGATTCTGCGACACCGCCTGGTGACCACGGACCTGCCACCACAGCTGGTCACAAACCTCACTGTGGGTAAGAGTCAATGGAGCAACATCCATGGCTCTGTCAGGTGGTGTTGGTGGTTCCTCCACATGAAATTAAAAAGTCCAGCTAGCTTCTGAATTATCTTGGTTTTTGATTTCCAGTAGTTGTCCCTGTTGAGGCATATTTAAGGTCCCAACAGTAAAATGTACTGCTGTGTGGCTCTGTTTGTTTATGGGGTGACTAACCAGTATGACATGCTGTTTACAAGCCAACGGACGTGTGAAGTTTCGTGTGGAGGGTGAATTCGAGGCCACGCTGACCGTGATGGGGGACGACCCAGACATACCGTGGAGACTCCTCAAGCTGGAAATCTTGGTAGAGGATAAAGAGACAGGAGGTGGGTGGTGTCGTTGTACCTTTGGGGGAAGATAAGTTTGCAACATGCTCACTTGTCCCATTTCTCATGTCCTTCCACCCCTAGATGGCCGGGCTCTGGTGCACAGCTTGCAGGTGAACTTTATTCACTCGCTGGTGCAGTCCCGACTCTTTGCTGATGAGAAGCCCCTGCAGGACATGTACAGCTGCCTCCGTATCCTTACAGGCTGCTAATGAGGAACCATGAGGTTTGTGGGACCTGTTCCTCTTGGGGGCGGAGCACTGAGCATGGGGGTGGAGCCATGGTTGTTGAGTCCTGGGGTGAGATTTTTCTGTTGTGCATTAGATTAGTGGGCTGAGAAGACAAATAGACAAAAATAACTTGGTTGTGAGTGAGTTTCCTGACCCCTCAAATCACATTGGTGAATTTGCCTTTAATTGTCCTCTATGTGGAGGTGAGGCAGTGCAGTTTTAAGCTGCTAAGCAGCAGATGGTTTTAAATGCAATAAAAACTGTTTTACTATCCAGTAGAGAGTATGGGTTGAACTGAGATTTTATGCCTGCTGTGCTTGTGGAAGCAATAACCACAGGTCATCATGGCAGATCTCTGAATTAGGACAGAGCCTAATTCAGTAAAATAGCTATGTGCTTTTTCCCTCCAGCCCTTCTCTAACTGTGAACGTGTAACCTAATTGCCCTCCGGTGTGATATTTAAGACGCTGTCAAAATCACCTGACGCTAGGAAGCAGCTTTTTGTTGGGAATCTTTAGGCGTTTCTGACAAACCATCAAGTTCAATATCCATGCGAGTCAGATGGGCAGAAAGCCTGCCCCCTTGCTTCTGTAATGGTGCCATTTTTGGCGGTCCCATGGGCTCGGCGTGAGGCGGCGTGGACCTTGACCAGCGGTGCTGCAGATTCGTTCTGCCTGTCGCTGCAGCTGGAGGTGCTGCACTCCCAGGCCCTGATGCTGATCCGGGAGCGCTGGGGTGACCTCGTCCAAGTGGAGCGCTACACTCCTGCCAAGTGCCTCGTCCTCTCCGTTTGGAAGTGAGTCGCCCTCTGACAAGTAACCAAATTCACGTGGGGTATGGAAAAAATACCTTGTTGGTGGATTTAAAGCCTGCTTCTCAGTCTGTTCACATTTATTGTCTTCAAAACAGCCAACAGGTTCTGGGAAGGAAGACAGGCATGGTGCCCATTCACAGGGTCAGCATAAAGATCGATGAGGCTGACAGCTCCAAGCCTCTTCAGATATCCCATGAGCCTCCACTACCAGCGTGCGACTCTAAATTAATGGAGAGGGCCTTGAAGGCAAGGCCAGAATCTGCGTCTATCTCTAAGGCGTTGTGTTGTCCTTTTTGTTTGAGCGTCTGTCTGGTTCATGCATCTGTTGTATGTTTGTCGGCATGGTGACTCTCAGCAGTGGAGTGTGGACTTCTCCGGATCCCAAGTCTGGTGGCTGCTGTGACTCTCATTTCCATATCTCCCCCCAGATTGACCACCTGTCAGTGGAGAAGCTGCTGATTGATAGCGTTCACGCGCGGTCCCATCAGAAGCTGTTGGAGCTGAAAGCCATACTAAAGGGGTACAACCCCAGCGATAATTGTGAGTTTGAGGGTGGAGGAGCGTCAGTGCAGAGGGTGTGCCTGCCATAACCGTGAGGGTGGAGGAGCGTCAGTGCGGAGGGTGTGCCTGCTACAGTAGACGTACTGACATTTATCATGATGTGAAATCTGGAAGCAAAATCAATTCATCTTGCTGTTGCTGTGCTTGTGTGGCTAGATGAATATAATGTTTATTTGATTTGGTTAGTTCATTTTGCCTTTAGAGTCTTGTCTCTATGCGATGAAGATGCACTGAGCAGCAGAATGTCTCATCTCATAGCCTTTATAGAGTCAGCCCTGCCTACTCTGGTCATCCCCATCCTGGAACCATGTGGCCGTTCAGAGTGCCTCCACATTTTTGTGGACTTGCATTCTGGGATGTTCCAGCCTATGCTGTATGGACTTGGTAAGCAGGGCAGCGTTAGGAAAAAAAAAAAACTGTGGCCGTACATGTGGGTCTCCTGAGCCGTTAACATGTTGGAAATGTGTCCTCGACTTTCCTCGCAGATCAATCGATGCTTGACGACATCGAGAAGTCCATCAACGATGACGCGAAACGCCTCATTACCTGGCTAGAGCAGCTCAAGTAAAGTTTCTCTTTCGTTTTGCATCCTCCTTGGCAATCGGACCAAAGTGGTTTTTGGGGGCGGGGGATGGTGGTGTGGTTGTGACCAAATACTCCACATCCCGGTTAACTTTAGTACTGGTGACCTGGTTGGAGTTCAAGTGAAAAGCTTGTCAGGAAAAGCGGTGGTACCCCCAAAACCAGGTGTGAACATTCTCGTTAGCATCGCGTCGCCCGCAGGTTCTGGCTGGGGGAGCAGCGCTGCCGGCAGTCAGTGAAACACCTCCCTACTGCGTGCAGTGACAGCCTGCTGCTGGCCAATGCTGCCTCACACCCAGCCGGCAGCCTTTCTAAACACTGCCTCTTCATCAAGCTCACCCGCCTTCCTCAGTATTACATCGTAAGTCCATGTTTTTAAATGACAAATCGTGATGCTTGCATGACGCTCACCTGTTGCCCTAATAATGGAGAGTAGTGATAGGACAAATGATGCTTTAAAATTCGTGGTGGTTGGGAGGATCCCAAACTTACCAGTCAGTGCTGCCGATTGGTTAGTTTGGGATCCTCCCACTCACCAGTCCTGAAGCCTCATTTGTCCCATCTCTGCCTTCAGCGCCATGGTGATGTTCAGCTTTCGCCCTATGCCTCATCCTGTAGGTGGTGGAGATGCTGGACTCACCCAGCTGTCCCACCGAGCTGGAGTATCGCTACCATTTCCTGTCTGTGGTCCAGCTGGAGGGCGAGGATGGGCCAGCTAGTGCCCAGCTGCTGAAACAGTTCAAGCCCAACCTGGAGGAGCTTGTGCTGGATGCCACATCTGGCAGGGCAGCCAGGCTGGGGGCCAAGAGGAAGGTAGGGGGTGCTGTTACGCTCACCACGTCTCCCAGCTGAGAGAATGGGTCTGACATCTGTACTGTTTTTTGGCTGTGGTGGTTAAAAAAAAAAAACGTGCATATTACCCTGTTGGGGCAGTGCTTGGTCCCAAAGTGCCCAGTTTATTAACCAGAGAAGGACGTGGACAGGTTGAGGTGTCCAGGCTGATAGGTTTGACCGGCCACAGTTAAATTGACTTATGGGAAAAAATCTCCTGACCCTTTTCTGGCCAATTTCTAATTGGGGGGGCTCTTTAATTTTGAACAGGTACTTTTGTAAGGGAGGGGGTTGAACATAAATGCATTTCCTTATGAGTAAGTGCTAATAATCATGATTGCTTTAAAATGTCCATGTCCAGATCAAGTAGTCATCTAAGGTTTCCCAACTTGTTCAGAATTAGTCCAGGGTCAGGGGAACAGAGGCAGAGGCAGGCCCTGTATGTGTGTTCTTGCTTAACTGCGGCCTCAGTATCACTGCAACGTCATCATATTGATTGTGTTTTTTAATCGTGTTCATGAGTGGCCTTGCTTGCAGTGCTTTACTCCAGGATGAAGTCCACATTGGAGTGATTTTCTTATCTGTGTTGTTTTGCTGTTTCGATTTTTATGGACTCCTTTGTGATTGGTTGCTCTTTGCTCCCTGTCTTGTCCCACAGCTGTCTGGGGAGCTGGGTACAACAGAGCCCAAGAAGCCAAGGCGGTCGGGGGAGATGTGTGCCTTCAACAAAGTCCTAGCCCACCTGGTGGCGATGTGTGACACTAACATGCCCTTCATCGGGCTGCGCTGCGAGGTAAAATGGAGTGACGGCGTGGAAAGCCCCTTAAAAATAGTCTTTTATGCGGTGTCAGTTTGAACTGCGTCATGGTTGAGTGCCACTGGTATCAGGTCACTCAGCCCGTCAGCGCCCCCTGCAGGTCCACCTTTATGGTGTGATGTGAACGTCTGTTTCCTTCAGTCCCAGAAGTGGGAATGGCTTTTAAAAGTATCCCTGTCCTCTGCTTTCAGCTCTCCAACATGGAGATCCCCCACCAAGGGGTACAGGTGGAAGGGGATGGTTGTACCCATGCCATTCGTATCCTCCGGTAAATATTCCAGCTGTCTGTCATGACATTGATTGTCAGTATGTGCTACACAGGCCTGTAAGGTATTTTACTGGGTCTTACACCCCTGACCTTCTGGAAAGAAAGCCATTCCAAACAGACATTTATCTTCGAGCTGACGTTGAAGCCAGCTTCTCCATCCACCAGGATCCCTGGTTGCAAAGGGGTCAGTGAGGAGACCCAGAAGGCCCTGGAGCGCTCCCTGCTGGACTGTACTTTCCGCCTACAGGGCCGCAACAACCGGACGTGGTTGGTGGAGCTGGTCTTTTCCAACTGCCCTATCAGCAGTACTTCCAGCAAGGAGCCAGGTGTGTATGAGGTAGAATGATTGCCCACAGTAAATTGGAGGGTCTGACTGACCCACAGGTGTTTACCTGCTTAATGACACTGATGCACCTTTAAGGAAACAAGCAGCAAATGTGACAGACATGCTTGACCTTGGACCTGGAGCACATTAACGTAAAGCCTCCATGGATATTTTGAAGTGTGTTGTTTTTGGGGGATGTCTTTCTCAATTAATTCTAATTAAGGGTGATTAGTTTGGTAAAGCGCTTTGCAGACTTTAATTCTGCTTTGCCGCTGTAACGGCTGACAGTTCTCGACCTGGAGGCTCTACCTCAGAGCTCCAACTGAGCTCACCAAGTGTTACCTTAATTTGTCCTGCTGCTGCCATCTGTGAAGCTCAGCCTCCGTTTTGCACGTGTGCTGGCAACAGTGGAGGACATGACGAGGAGCAGGGGTCACGAGATTTAGTGGATCGTCGTGGGGGGAATCAAATGGTGTGTGTGTGTGTCTGCAGCCCCTGCACGCCACGTGTACCTGACCTACGAGAACCCTCTGTCGGAACCTGTGGGTGGTCGCAAAGTGGTGGAGATGTTCCTCAACGACTGGAGCAGCATCAGCAAGCTGTACGAGTGCGTGCTGGATTACGCCCGCTCTCTGCCGGGTACGTCAGACACCCAGCTCAGAGTGCAGAAACACAAACACTTCTGCCAGGGAAGACTCCCTGTCCTGTAGCAGCCTTTGTATTATTGCAGTCATTTATAATTTTTTTTCAATGACGTTTACTTGATTACGAAATGTTTCTCAGGAGTCAAGCTTGTTTGACAGCTTCTGGATTCGCTAATGTAAAACAGTCTTTCCACATGCTTGCCAAAGCACTCACAGCCACGTGGTTACCTTGAATGCTTTGACAGTGCATGCGGACGAGCAGCGCGTTGTTGCCGAATTCTTTCTAATGGCCGCCTGTCTCCCCTCCCCCACAGATGTGCCATCCTATCTGAGCATGTTCTCGGAGGTCCGCCTGTACAACTACCGCAAGCTGGTGCTGTGTTATGGCAGCACCAAGGGCAGCTCGGTGAGCGTGGTGTGGGGGAATCACGCGAATGTATGACGTGAAGTTTGGCAGTCAGCCTGTTCATCTGGACTGATATAGTCATGTCTTTTATGTTGCTTGTAAGAATGACCAATGTTACATTGCTAGACTGTCCCTTAGCTTCCTGCGCTGAGTGTTGCTAATTTTTGATAAGGGTATCAAGACCTAACATTGTAGCTAGGGAAGAGAGGGAAAAGCAGAATGGATTTCTTTTTTTTTTTTTTTTTCTGTTGTGGAGCTGTGGTAAAATCTGTGCCATAAATACTGGTGAAGACAGGCATGCCATTTTTCTGATCCTGAGGTAAAACCTCTGTCAGACATGTCAAAATAAGAGCTGCCACAAAGGCCAATGGTAGAATAGATGAATTCTAGGTCTGGTCTCTGTTTGATACCTTCAGCTCTGCCTCCCCCTCCCCCCAGGTGACCATCCAGTGGAGCTCTGCCGCCCAGCGCTTCCACCTCTCCCTGGGTACGGTAGGACCCAACTCAGGCTGCAGTAATTGCCACAACATCATCCTCCACCAGCTCCAGGAGACGTTCAACAAGGCCCCCACTGTGGTGCAGCTGCTTCAGGTATGGTGGCACTAAACCCCCCTGCTTCCTGTTTAGAGAGAGCAGCTTTTTGTTTAGAAAACGTTCTGTTCCATTAGCATCAAACCGGGTACAAGCCAGTATTTATTTCTTTATTTCTTTATTTTAGGTTACTCATTGCCACTTTGTGATGACTGTATTCATCCTTATACTTGCATCCAAATAAAGGTGGCAGGCAGGACTGTGGTTAAGGACTCCGATTCACAACATATACGTGACCTTAGGCTATGTTTGTCTTGCTGTTATACCCTCAGCTAAGTTACATAATCATAAAAATGTCCAGCTGCACAAATGGAACGCTCACTAAGTCTCGGCTGACATAAAGCTGTGTAGCTTTAATTGGTATGTTGGGTATCAGAGACGATAATGTATGCCCAAGCCTGCAACATGCCAGCCAGGGCACCGGTGGTGTTGGCAGTCCACTGAAGCCCCTCCCTCCCCCCTTGTAGGTTTTGGCTGACACCCAGGCCCCCCTTAACGCCATCAACAAGCTGCCCACGGTGCCTATGCTGGGCCTCACCCAAAGGACCAACACGGCCTACCAGTGCTTCTCCATCCTGCCCCAGTCACCCACGCACATCCGCCTTGCCTTCCGCAACGTCTACTGCATCGACATCTACTGCCGCAGTCGGGGTGTGGTGGCCGTCCGGGACGGGGCCTACAGCCTCTTCGACAACACTAAAATCGTGGAGGGGTTCTACCCTGCACCAGGCCTCAAGGTACCATAAATACAAGTAATGTAAATATACACCTGCAAGGCGCGTCGAGGCCTTGTCACTAACTTGGAAGTATGACACCAAAATCCTAATAATTCTCTAATTCTTCCAATTCTACATTTAACCATGTTTGTTTGCAAGTCATGTGACCTCAGGCCTTTTCTGTTGAATTTGCAAGGCACTATGGGTAGCGATATTAGCTGAATTGAAGCAGTTGGTGCTTGCTGAAATGTGCTTATTAATTTCTCTCTTCCTGTCTTGATTCTGTTTTGTCATGAGCTGTGTGGCGAATAGTATTTAGATTGGACGGCTCAACCCAGCCATCAATGATGTTGTCCCCCCCAACAGACGTTCCTGAACATGTTCGCGGACAGTAACCAGGATGCTAGGCGGCCCTCTGTGAACGAGGACGACAACCCGCCGTCCCCGGTGGGCGTGGACGTAATGGACCCCCTCGCGTCCCAGCTCCCAAAGTCAATCAGCCAGGCACCCGGTGTCCCGAGTCTCAGCTGTTCCTCCTCTTCATTTCAGTTCGCAAAGCAGCAGC
The DNA here is from genome assembly GCA_009936485.2 of Gymnarchus niloticus. Taxonomy (NCBI): domain Eukaryota; kingdom Metazoa; phylum Chordata; class Actinopteri; order Osteoglossiformes; family Gymnarchidae; genus Gymnarchus; species Gymnarchus niloticus. Next base: position 28,775,423 of record JAACJT020000001.1, on the reverse strand, counting down.
TGGGGAGCGCGGTCTACCCACCGCTCACATCCCCGCCCAATCCGTACCACCAGAATGTGGTCCCTTCGCCCTCCATGATGCCCACGCCATCTCCTGGTAAGTGCTGGCTGCCGTTGGAAAAGCCTGTAGAAAGTAGAAAACAGGTACATCCATGTTTATGTTTCAGGAGGGACTCTGGAGCCCAACTCCCCCTACACCATGGTGTCTCCTGGGCAGCGGCCTGGAGGTTGGCCGGGGTCTCCTCAGGTGTCTGGCCCCTCTCCTAGCGCCCGCATTCACGGCATGTCACCCGGAAACCCCTCCCTCCATTCCCCCATCCCAGACGCCTCGCACTCACCACGCGCTGGGACCTGTGAGTACAGACGGCTGCTCGCGCACGTTCCGGGAGTTCTGTCCCGCTGAGTCTGCCTGGCCAGTTAACACTCCTGCCCCCTTTGTCCCCCCTCCTCCCCGAGCCCTGGGCACCAGCATGCTGCCTCCCCGAAAGCTACCTCAGCGTTCCTGGGCAGCTTCCATCCCCACCGTACTTACCCACAGTGCCTTGCACGTACTACTGCTGCCTTCACCCACGCCGGGCCTGGTGCCGGGACTAGCCGGCAGCTACCTGTGCTCCCCGCTGGAGCGCTTTCTGGGCTCTGTCATCATGCGGCGGCATCTTCAGAGGATCATCCAGCCGGAGCCCAACGGGGGCCTCTCCCCCCCCCCCCCCGTGTTTCTCGTGGCCCCTTTATGGATGGCGGGGCCCCTGAATTGTTGCCCTTCCCACAGCTGAACATCGTGTCCTCCAGCGAGCCGGGCGTCATCATGTTCAAGACGGAGGGCCTCAAGTGCCGAGTGGCGCTGAACCCCAAGACGTACCAGACGTTGCAGCTGAAGGTGACCCCCGAGAACGCGGGGCCCTGGTCCCAGGAGGAGCTGCACATGCTGGAGAAGTTCTTCGAGACCAGGGTCAGTGGCACCCTTATGCCCTCCTTCATGGCATCCCGTTGTCTATTGTGGTTATTCCTTTTCAGCCTGTTTAACCTGACGTTTCATCTCTGAGACACTGGGTCTGTCTCGAACCTGAGCCTTTGCCATCTAAGCCAAGCTGTTAAGAGCCCCATGTGGACCAAGGCCAAGGGTAGTGCAGACCTGAGCTTCGGCTGCAGCTCTGAGAAAGATGGGATCCTAATATCCTCTTCTGTTGGCAGGTTGCTGGGCCTCCTTTTAAGTATAACACGCTGAATGCCTTCACCAGGCTGCTGGGGGCGCCCACCAACATCCTGCGGGACTGCGTGCGCATCATGAAGCTGGAGCTGGTGAGTGCTGACCACGTTGGTCCGCCTATCCCGTCCGTGATCCTCACACCATAATGGTGTGTTTTTTTTTTTTTTTTTTTTTTTTTTTTTTTTTTTTTTTTTTTTCCTCCCCCCTCAGTTCCCAGACCAGGCTGCCCAGCTGAAATGGAATGTGCAGTTCTGTCTGACCATTCCTCCCAGTGCGCCCCCTATCGCCCCACCGGGGACCGTCGCTGTGGTGCTCAAATCCAAGATGCTGTTCTTTGTAAGTGGACCCCTGACCTAGCAGCCTAGCGATGCTGTGGTTCTGACCCGTGGCCAGTAGCATGAGAGCCTTGTGTCACAACTGTATGGCAGACATTTCGTATTAGCAGTGGCATGTGCTGACCTTCCTGCCAATTTAACACCTGCCCCCCCCCTTCCCACCCACAGCTCCAGCTGACCCAGCGGATGCCCCTGGCACAGGAGCCCGTCACCATCATTGTGCCCATCGTGTACGACATGGCGACGGGGCTCACGCAGCAGGCTGACATTCCCCGGCAGCCAAGCTCCTCGGGGGCCGCCGCGCTCATGGTGGGCAGTATCCTCAAGCGCTTCAACGACATGCACCCACCACGCCAAGGTCAGTGGAGTGGTTTGGGGGGGCTGAACTCGGGACACCACTGTTTTAGAAAGCCATCAAAAATGATCTCTGGTTACCTTAGGTCAAGATGGCCTTAACCTCCGATTTGTAACAATACCTATTTCTGCCACTTTTGTGGCAATGAAAGCAGAATTGTTATTAAAACCACCAATTATCAATTGTCAAATTTAGGTTCCTGGTTTTTTTGTCCTGTGCCCTGTTGTACAGTTTGAGCAACCTTTGAATATCTGTGTGAAAATTGTAGATTGGCAATGGGCAACTAAAGGCAAAAATGTCTAGAGTGAAAATAAGAATTGCCATTTCATGCTGGTGCTTATTTAACATTTTTCACTAATCTGCCTTTCCCCCTCTAGGTGAATGCACTATATTCGCTGCAGTTCATGACCTCATGCTCAACCTCACACTGCCGCCAAGTGGACGCCCATAGAGCAAAATGAAGCACTGTTTGAAAGTCCGGGTTCTGAAGTCAGCCAGCCACAGGGCACGATGGCGCCCTCAAGTCCAAATATAAGGAATAGCCATGGAACTTTCTGTTTTAGCTTCCTTTTTGTAAATGGACACAGCTGCAGGAAGCATTTTTTTTCAGAAAGCTTGCCATAAATTATTTTGGATTAAAGCAGAACCGAACGATTTATTTTTGCAGATACACTTCTTACATAAATATTAATGTAGTGTTTACAGCCTGGGAGTATCTTTTTTATATTTGTTAATAACAGTTGGAAGAGATGGGTGCTTTTTGAGAGGAGAGATCTTTATTACATTTTTTATGCCGATTAAACACCAATATTGAGTCAGTAGATGTACTCCTCAAATGTAAATTTCGTTCTTTGGGTATTTGACATAAATCTTTTTGTTAAAGCTGTTACTCAGAATTCTGCCACTCTGACAAACTTTAAGCTGTATTTGAGTAAAATATGAAGCCAATACTACTTTGTATGATTTAATAATATTTAATAAAACGGTAAATTTCTCAAGTGATGGAGGGTTTTTTGTTGCTGGGGACATAAAAGTGGACTTCTTTTCTAAATGGTTGTTTTGTTTGGATTTTGACAGTTAAACTGCTATGGTTTATGTGAAATAGTAACCTCTGTTATATGGTTTGATTTTCTGGAAGAGATATCTTGGGAACTGGGAAAAAAGCAGGGCTTACTACTCATTTCAGGTCATTACTTCAGAAAACTCACTGCATAGGGCTATTAATTAGCGTCGTACCGTCCAACATTAGAAATATTCACCCAGCTTCATAGTATACCTAGCATTGCATGCATAATGCATTAATATCGGTCGTTAACTCCCCCAGACCCACTTGTTTTACCCTTGCACTCTCAGTATCGCTGCCAAGGGGCCACACTGACTACAACTCCCACGCTTCAGTGCAGAAGAGGCGTGGGGAAATGAACGTTTGTCAATGAACGGCAGTGCATACACGGAAATCAGACGAAAACGTCTGGAGCCTTTGGCCCCACGTCCATGCTGGGGCAAGGCGTTAGAAGACGGATCATCGAAGCTGGTTCCTTTGTAGATGCGGATCCCGTAGACACATCAAATCGGAGAAGTGATTAATTTTGGAGCCGTCTAATTTTGCCATGTATTCTCAGTTTAAGGCTCCGAATTAAAATCGACCCTGACGGCGGGGAAAGCGACAGAAATGGTGTTCGAGGAGCTGAGCGCTCGCCTGAACGACGGCGGCTATAAAAACTGGCTGAAGGCCGGTCACTGCCTCCTGATGGTCAGGGACGTGCTGTGCCACTTTGTGAACAATGAAATGAGATCTTTCCACGGCTCTGTGATAAATAATAACCACCTGCTGAGGTCCGGGGTACGATGCGACAGCAACTGTAGACCAAAAGGAAACCAGGTGAAGTAGGGGTGTGCAGACAGGCGGATAGCCTCGGAATACCGTAAAACCGAGCTGTAGAGCTATATAACAGGTATAAGGGGGTTGGTGTTTTACTGAATGGACAGCCTTGTGTCTGCTTACAACATACGTGGCTTTACCATGATCGGTGCTGGGGTGCAGGGGAGACGTGTGTACATACATGCGTGTTCGAGGCTAGTTGCGTTCTCCGGATTTTAATGTAAAAAAGCTCCTCATGTTGAAATTCACCTTTATGCATCCGTTTTTCTTCGTCATCGATAAAATACTATAATGGGGTCACAATATTTAACTTGCTCTAAGTCTGCAGCCATTCATCCTCGGTGCCGTTGAACTCTCACGTACCACTAAACGTACAGATTCACTGATAAATGTTTGTTTTGCACCGATGGTGATTAAAAACAACCAAATTTCTGTTGTGATTATGAAGGAAACAAAACAATTAAGTCTATATTTTATAGCATTTTTTCCTAAAGACAGTCATCAAATCTCCACAGACGTGTGCATGGATGTAGCGCACCTTGTAAGCCAAAAGAGCACACAATTCAAAATGATTTTTCAATGATTTGCATAATATTTTCAGGAGTCATCTAGCAATATGTACCCCATTTCGCCTTACACTGCGGATGTGCCGTTTGCCCAGAACTCGGGAACTGGATTACTAAGCATCCCAGTCATTTAACTGCCAGATAAACGGCGCTGCCGTCGAGAGACGTCTCTGTAATGCCCTGTATAAGTGAACACGTTATTAGTGTGTAATTTCAGTTGCAGTCAAGTAGGGTGTCGCAAGTGCTGACTTGTTGTCTGACGTGTTTTTGCAAGTTCACCTCGGTCTGCTCGGTGTGCCACGAATGGAAGGTCGAGATTTTAAAGCATCACACAAGCTCGGGGGGAGTGGTGAACTGGAGCAACTGTAAGCCGGGGCTGTGGCCCTGTGACCACTGGGAATTGGCGAAGGCAAGTCTTACTGGAACGCAACCATCCCAGTTACACAAGTCTACTAAATAGAGTCCTGCCCACTAACGTGTTGGAGGTGTCCCTCCCTCGCCTGTGTCTACTGAATGCAGTCCTGCTCATTAACGTCTTAGAGGTGTCCCTCCCTCGCCTGTGTCTACTGAATGCAGTCCTGCTCATTAACGTCTTAGAGGTGTCCCTCCCTTGCAGGCGTACATGCCACGGGGGCAGGCAAGCCACACCGGACCAGAGCAATGCGATGCTGCAGCACTCCTTAACCTTCTCCATTTCTGTGACCGCTTCAGCTTCTTAGATCAGCAGAACGTTAGGGAGGTGAGAACAGCAGACTGAGATACGTAGATGTGTTTTCTGATTATTCCTTTTGAAAATACCCTTCTGGAAATAATAATTGTGCAACGCTTCAAAATTGGATGGGGGGGGGGTCCTTCAGGTTTGGCCTAGCTGAAGATGTCTGCCCTGACGTGGGGCACTGCTTATAGGTGATCAGACAGCGGAATGAGCTGATGCACTCCTGTGAGATGCGGGTGTCACCACAGTGGATGAAAAAGTTACAGAAGAACCTGGACCTGTTGCTATGGCAACTCAGACACATCCCAAATGCGGCTTCTGCCAGTCGGGAGATACAAAAGGTAACCTCAGGATGATCGTATGAGTGGCAAAGGACTTACTTTAAATTTACAATCATACAGGGTCGTGTTGGTAGAATTTGCTACATTATATAATCAAGTCCCCCCGGTATACTGTATATTTGGGACCACTTACATAATTAACACTTTAATGAAATGTTTTTACATGCAAATTTATTAGACCTGAATTAATAACCCACAAATGTAGGTCTAGGTGCATACTGCTATTAGGTTAGAGGTCATAGGTTATATTTAGGTGTGTGTGTTTGTGAACAGATCCTGTCAGCCAATTGGTTGGTATGCCTGGCTGCGTCAGATGATGTTGATGGCAGTTCGTGGGAATGGCTGAAGCCAGAGCTCATCAGCCAATTGGAGATTGATCTGCTGAGGGAGCGATTGGTGGACCTGTTGACGCACACAGAGTCAGAGCCCGCCCCCGACCCAAAGGTAAAGCAGACAGACTGCTTGCCTCTCGGTCATTCAGATGCCACCGTTTAACACGCACAGTATAGCTTAATTCTCCTGTTGCATTTCCTTGGTACACATGAATCTTTTGGAGCAAGTTCATATTTTATGCCTGACAAATGGCTATTAATTAGTAGGGCCATCAGGGCAAAATTAAGGAGCTCACAGGTGTAGATTTATATTGTGCCAAATGGATTGTGTGAAATTAAACAAATCAATGATTCGATTTGTAACATTTCTGATATCTTCCTCCCTGTCCTGTTGGGTTTTCAGGACATTGAAGAGTTGGAGAAGCTCACAGGATTTATTAAGCTTCACCCAGACTTGGAAATGACGTTTCACACCCTGTTGTACAAGGACCAGTTACACCAGGCTAGCGGAGGCAGCGGAGAATGATACTGGGTTGTTTGACTCATAATCTGTGATGCATCACTTTTTGGCTGTTTTTTTGCATGTGAAGTGTGCTCTTGGACTCACCTGATTTCTATCGATTAGCTGACGTTATGGTACTACAGCTTTATCGGCATCTGGAAGACTTGCCGATAAAGTACCGATAATGTCTAATTTATTAGAAGTGGAGCTCCCTTACTGGAGAAAATCCTGTGAAGCTATGTTTCCTACATTAAAACTTACCACTCTTACACTGGGATCGTCAGGGAGTTTGGTTAAGGAGTTGTTTGTGACTGAATGAAAATGTTGTTTTTGAGGTTGAGAAATTAATATAATCATTTATCAATAGTTTCAGTTAAACAGTACTTGGAAATTTAGTTTTTGACCATGTAACATTATATTTGCTGATAATAGCAGAATTTTTGGGTAGTTAAACTCTGTATCCATACCAGAAACAAAAATATTGTGACAAGCAGGAGGCGGAAACATCTTGGATTCAAACAAGGTGCTTTTACTGGAGGCTACCAGCAATGAAATGCAGTCATAGATCAGTAACACCCATTCTACAAAGATGTATACACTACTGCCTAGGGGTTAGCTCCACTAGCCTCCACATACATACACATGGCGACTGTACAATACTGTCAACACACGATAACACAGCACACTACAATACTGTACAATACACGGCAACATGACACAATAATGCACAATGCTATTTACAACACACAGAACAGCTATATACATACAACCCCAGTGCATGCTGGGGTGCGCCCAGGTTCATGCCGCTACAACACTATGTTCAGACTCTACCATTAGTCATCAGGTCTGACCATAGAAATGACCAATCCACGCATCTGTCTGTTTATCCAGTAACAGAGCATGGGGAAGGGCTGTTAGTTCATTGCAGAGCACTGCACAAGCACACATTTGCGCTCTGTGGGCAGTTATGGGGTAACATTTCACCTAACTATTATTTAGGCCCGTGGGAGGAACCCATACAATACTGAGCGTTCAAACTCTACACATATGGGGGTCAGACGCAACAGCACTACCCACCGAGCCCCAACGGAACCCATAAACGAAAATATTTGTTTATTCAATAAAATATTTGACAAAATGTGTAGTAGCTTTTCTGTTTTTGGCACAGGGATACTGTGAGGCTATATGTAGGTGGTAAGTATTATTACTGCACTGGCATCGTGAAACACCAAAGAAAATACCTGGCAGTTAACGATTAGGCGGGAGGGAAGAGAATGGCGGTATTATTGATACGTTAGACAGCTGACAACGTACAAACGTATTTCGAATCACATTCGGAGAATTTTGTCAAGGATGAAATAGTCCGTAAAATTTGATGTGAGGGCATATCCGCCGAAACCAACTTTGAAAAATAGAGAAACCAGTAAGACTTCGTGTTAGTCACAGCGTTCACGAGCAGAACGCGTCACGTGACTAAAGGCAGCCCTACGCGGTGTTAGCGCAGTAAACGCCGTCCATCGTCCAGAGCCTACTGGAGACTACAGGAGACTGTATAGTGTGATTTTATTAATCTGTCGTAGTCTGGCCTCGGTGCGGTGATGGCGTCTTACAGTCGATTTTCGGACGAGAACTATAAAAACTGGCTCAGAACGACAATGAGCTTGCAGCTACTGCGATCCAGCCTCAACGGATTCGTAGAAAAGGAAACCGAAACCTATCACAGCTCACTGAGAGAGAGACTGGGAAATGAGGAATGTAAAGAAAGATGTAAGATCAACCCCAAAGTGAAGGTAAACTAATGACGAAGCCATATAGAGGGACACATTGAGGAGAAATCTCCATCCATTTTAAATATACAGCATATTCTATATATAATTATACAGTATATATATATATATATATAATGTGTGTGTGTCTCAGTAAACACACACAGTGGGGGAAATGCTTATTCAACAAGTCAATGTCAACATTTTTTTCATTTGAACCATTTGTTTGTTGCGTTGTGTTAGATTTTCTTTCATTCTGAAACGTAAAGTGATTAATATAGTACACTCATAAAGTACCATAAATGATATTAAAACTACTCAAGAACTGGCATGGTAACTTTCATTAGATTACATTAAATTTGATTTATTTTGGGACAAAGGTCAAGTTTAAGCATGTATAATGGATCATGCATCAAATATGAACTAATATTTACTAATTAAGCTACCATTAAAATGCAAATCAAATGTCAAGCTCATAACTGACTTCTAACATTGCGGCTGGCTCCCTCATAATGTCCCATGTTGTCATTTAGACCATTCCACAGGTTTGCAAAACTTGTGTGCCGTGGAGAGATGAAATAAAGAAAAATCATGGCGGAGGGACAATTTATTGGGACAACTGTGAACCTAATAAATGGTCGTCGGATAAGTGGGAGGTGGCCAAGGTAATTTTATGATTATTTTGAAAACAGCAAACAGCCGTTTGGCTTGGGGTAAAGTAATAATGAATGTCACAGTACTGGCACAGATGCTGAGGCCAACATAGAAGTGACCAACCCTTTAGTGAAGTTACTGTTATGTTTCTGTGTATTTTTTACAGGTCTACATGACTCGTGGCAACAAAAAACACAACAGAATTGAGCAGTTTGACATCTCAGCAATACTCAGTTTCATGACATTTTGTAAACATTTTAAACGTTTTGTAAAGACCAAAATTATTGAAGAGGTAATTATATATTTATGTCCACACTTATCCTTTGGAAACATTTGACAGTTGTGTTCACAATAGACAAGATATATGGGAAACAGAGAAGCAATAAAAAAGTTACACTATTGTAGAGAGTGATACCTACCATGTTCAACACTTTTTATGAATTGAAGGTCAGCCATGTGAGGAACCACATGATGCATTCTCCTGACATGAAAGTGACAAAAGACGACATGATGATGCATTGGGGGAAAATCCTTACATTTGTGAAAAACCTCCAGGATCATGTTCCAGAGCTGAAAATGCTGGAAAAGGAGCTAGAACAGGTTTGGGTGGCTGACATTTGACGGTTATTTTATTCTTCCCAGATCGAGAACCGCACCAATGACATATATCTTAGTGGTCTTTTTTAAGCTTCTTAGTTGTTCTTTCCTTTCTTGTCCAGCTCCAGACAGCAGAGCTTGGCATTATTCTGGAGGGCCAGGATCCTAGTGTAGCAAAACTGAAGGAAAATGTTGAGACTTTGCAAAGTGTTCAGAGAATGCTAGACCTGGAGCAGCAAGTTTTAAAGGAAAAGATCGAGCTTCTGGCTCACCATCTAGAGGACGATAAACAAACAGTTGAGGTGAGAAGAACTATAACAGTGACATACAGAATACCAAATGAATTAAAACAATTTAAGAAGTTTGATTTGTGATCAAACCTTGGCAAGTTAAAGTCCAATAAGTAGACTTCATCCTTCATAATCCAGCAGGAAAACCTTAAATTCTCCAGTAAATGTTTAAGTATCTATATTGCAAATTTTATCAAATTGTTGCTCTGAAAAAGGATTGTTTATGAATAAGTGAATTGCAATAGTTTGTGCTACATCATTGAAGTGTTTTGCCTCCTGAAAAACCCAGGTGTTTTGTCCACAATCAGCAGAGAAGGAGCTTCAGATATCACATGTGAACCTCTTCTGGTGTTGATGACCTCCTTGTGTGTGCATGTGTGTCCACAGAATGGGGAACTTGAAGGCATTAAGGCGTTCCTGGAACAGAACAAAGACTTGCTGGAGCAGCTGGGCCCACAGGTTCAGAAACTGGAGGAGGTCCAGACAAAAGTAGACTTGCATGAAGAACAACTAAATGTGCTAACGGAGAAAGTTGGCAACCTTGAAAAAAAACAAAGCGGTGAGTGTATGGAGCAGACGTCTTAGCTTGTTTATCTTCAGGCAAGATGGATCTCAACACCCAGGGGCTTTTTACACAAATAGGCTGCATTACTCACATGGTGTCTAAATGCAGTGATCATTATAAATGAAACAAGTCAAAATGGTAAATTGTATTCAATTTGTTTGATGCAAATTCTCTAGCAATGCATAATTAACCATTAATTAGTTTATATAAAGAAGTCTTGCTAACATAGTTCTCTTCAACGTGATCATTTCTTAATGAAGTCTGTAATGTTAAAACACATTTTGGTACTTAAATTACGTTTGTTTTCTCCAGAACCTGTTCTGAGTGCAGACCTGGTAAAGTATAAAAGCCATATCTTGGAACTGGCTGCAAAGCACCGCTGGAAAGAGACTAATTTCTCAGAAATATGCCACCCCAGAGGTATCTCTATTTACTAGCCACATTAAAGTTTGTGAGAATCATAATGGGATGGAAGATGAAACAGGGGCTTAATTCTGAGATGCATTTTCAGTTTTTAGGGTTGGAAATGGATTAACAGTAATGGCGGGGCAAATGAAAACAAAAAAGTCATTTAGCATGTTAAAAATGAAGAATGCGGGTATGAGTTTGGGGCAAGAATCATGGACTTCGGGATATGATGGTAGTCTGGGTCAGCATTGCTGGGCGAGCATATGAGAAACCAAATAAATATTGTAGTGGAAAACAAGAACTTGGTGACAAATGAGAATAACAGTCTTGTTCACCTCAGCAACCCCCTTTTCTCAAATGGTGTCGGCCATTAATTAATAAAATATGCTGCCTTCCAAGATATCGTCAGAATTTTGCTTAAGTGATTGAGAAACATCCTTGTCTTAACTTACTGTTTCGTCTGCCAGGTTACATAGGAAAGCTGGTGGTTAATGGACACACATTCGAGGGGACCCAGGTTCACCCCAGTAAGATAGCAGCTCATCAGGAGGTAGCAAAATTGGCCCTGGAACAGCAGGACGTGCTGTTGTCAAACGGCAGTCCATGTGTCTCCTCAACTGACCAATCAGACGTCTCAAAAAACACAGGTATTGTGATACAGGACAGAAAAACAATGTACGGTATAACAATAAATATCATACTAATTTCAATACATGAAAAAGTAATCTGATTAATGAAAAAGTCTACTTTTTGGACATCCTGAAATTGTAAATGAACCAGTTTCTTCTGGACATGATTTTTTTTTGACAGTGCATTTTCTGCTTCTTTCAAATTTAGCCGCTGCTTACTTTAGCAGCGTAACACTACATCTCACCATTGAGGTAGAAGAACATTGTGAGGAGAAGGAGGAAGCCATTGAGTCTGCTTACAGAGGATTAACCTCCATGTTTGGCATTGATGTTCCTGCGACTGGTAAACCATTATGGAATCAGTTCCATGTTACTATCCCTGTTTATGTTTGCCATTTGTTTTGTTGCCTTTCTTACATCGCCACAAATCAGAAATGTGTGCATAAATATCATAATGTTCATCTTTTCAGGTGAATCATACAAAAGTAAAGTTCAGCAGTACTTCTCTGAGTCTGGTTTCGCACAGCCGAAAGAATGTCTCGATGTTGTTTCTGATGGAATGGCACGTTGCAAACTGAAACTGTCTGGACCTTTTACTTTTCATGGCCAAGGTCAGTATGTAACGAAGGAACAGTTTCCTCTGCCTTTGGAACAGGTGATGGACTGTTTTTGTGTCTTTATGCATACGGCGTATGGCGAACGATGTTTTCTGAACGTTAGGTTCGACCAGAAGAAAGCATGCAGAACAACAGGCTGCTAAAGTGGCCCTTCATAAGCTGTCCAGGGTCCTTGGCGTGCAAGAATTGTCTGGAGAGAACTTCAAGGGTATCCTGAAGGAGCACATGGAGGCAAAGGGCTGGAAGCCTCCCGAGTACAAAGAGATTCCTTATATTCCAGATGATAAATCAGCTTCATCAAGTTAGTGAAGAGCTCCTTGGCATTAGAAGTTTCACTATAATTTACAAATGATTTTTTTGTATTCAGTTGTTAATGTCCTCTGGTAGGTCAGCATAACTTGCCAACAGAGGTTCCAGATAAACTTCAGGACAAAGTAATAGATCAGTTGGCTGTTCCTGCCACTCCAAATGAGGCACCTCCTCCCACACAAGCTTCCAAGATGGTGCCTTTAGGTATGTTTATTTGCAAACATGGCCTGTTTGGGACATGATTAACATTGGCTTAATCTATCACATGTTTTTTTCTTTTTTTTTTTACCACTTTTCTTGATGGTGATAGGCTTAATGTATGGAACTGGTGACCTTGGCTTTGCCCTAGTTCACAGAAAATATACATTGTCCAGGGTAAAAATGTATTGAACGACATTTGGATAACATTTCTTTGACTTCAGTTTTGAACTGTCAGCTGACCTCTCTGTCTCAGAAGCATTGTCGATTTTTTTTTTCGTTTTGTACCTGTCAAAAATCTGTCCATTTTGTGCTGTATGGATGAATGGACGTGCTTAGGGCCTGCATGAGCTCTATGTTTTGTTTTGGCCCTACTTGAAAGCGATAGTTAAAGTTCACTTCCGCTGCACATTTAGCCCCATCACGCACCTCCCAGGAATAACCCAGCCACTGGGGATGCACAAGCCAGTGTACTTCTTCGTGCCAGTCCCATGCCCGGATAAATGGGGAGGGTTACGTCAGGAAGGGCATCCAGTGTAAAAATTTTTGCCAAATCAAATATGCAGACAACAATATAGATTTCCATGCCTGATCAGTCGAGGCCCGGGTTAACAACGACCGCCACCAGCACTGTTAGCCAACCGGGTGCTGGTGGAAATTGGGCTACTGTTGGCCAAAGGAGAAGAAGAAGGGGAAGGCATGTCCAGAAGCAGGAGGAGAAGAGGAAGGTTATGAGAGTGGAAGTGAGGGTAGGAACTTTGAATGTTGGCAGTATGACTGGTAAAGGGAGAGAGCTAGCTGATATGATGG
>JAACJT020000001.1:28746171-28761355 GCA_009936485.2 Gymnarchus niloticus | reverse complement strand
GGAGGTGATGATTACTGAGCAGCAGTATGGTTTCATGCCAGGAAAGAGCACTACAGATGCGATGTTTGCTCTGAGGGCGTTGATGGAGAAATATAGAGAAGGTCAGAAGGAGTTGCATTGTGTCTATGTGGACTTAGAGAAAACATATGACAGGTCAACAGTCCAGAGTAACGGGGAGTGTGAAAAAGAGGTGAAGAAGAGAGTGCAGGCCGGATAGAGTGAGTGGAGAAGAGTGTCAGGAGTGATTTGTGACAGACAGGCACCAGTAAGAGTGAAAGGGAAGGTCTACAAGATGGTAGTGAGACCAGCTATGTTATATGGACTGGAGATGGTGGCACTGAAGAAAAGACAGGAGGCAGAGCTGGAGGTGGCAGAGTTAAAGATGTTAAGATTTCCATTGGGTGTGACGAGGATGGACAGGATTAGGAATGAGTATATTAGAGGGTCAGTCCAGGTTGGACGGTTTGGAGACAAAGCTAGAGAGGCAAGATTGCTTGGGTTTGGACATGTGCAGAGGAGAGATGCTGGGTATATTGGGAGAAGGATGCTGAGGATGGAACTGCCAGGCAAGAGGAAAAGAGGAAGGCTGCAGAGGAGGTTTATGGATGTGGTGAGAGAGGACATGCAGGTGGTTGGAGTGACAGAGCAGGATGGGGAGGACAGGAAGAAATAGAAACAGATGATCTACTGTGGTGACCCCAAGCGGGAGAAGCTGAAGGAAGAAAAAGAAGAAGCACCCCCCAAGGGGATGGGACCCACACTGGTGTAGGGAAAAGATACAAGACGATATTATATCCAAAGAGTAGCATTTGGCGAAATATTTTCAATTTCTCTCACCACGAATAAAAGACCCTCACTGATGGTCTCTCTCTCCATCAGCAAGCAACCAATTTTACGCTGAAGTGAAAGTGCCTGTGAAAGCAGAGGTCACCGAATCCCAGGCTGGAACCCAGGAGGGTGCGGCTGAGGCAGCCTATAGGAGTCTAGCCGACGCCCTCGCTCTGGGAGGTACTGGGATATGACAGATATGAACTCATTCCAGTTTGACCACTGAACCCATGCTGCACTAAAACAAAGCTAATGGTGTCCTCTCTCCCTAGCGCTCCCTCGTGGTAGAGCCAAGCAGCTTGTGCTCGATTTCTTCACCCGGGCAGGTTGTCAGCCTCCTGCGGAGCACCACGCGGAAGCTGAAGGTGGCAAGTTCGCCTGCAGACTGGAGATCTGTGGCGACTTCACTTTTCAAAACCAAGGTGAGCAATCCTGACCGCAGTCTCAGTGGAGATTGAGATTCCACTAATAATTCTGTTTCACATCTTCAGAAGGGATGTCCAGAAAGCAACAGGCAGAGCAGCAGGCAGCAAAAGAGGCCCTTAGCCGACTGTCGGGGCTGCTGGGCTGGCCCCATTCTGATGCAAAGGGGAATTTTAAAGGACTGCTGCAGGAGTTGCTGGCTAAACAGAACAGGCAACCAACATATCAGGTGCTACAAGGACGTGGAGCTGCTGTCATAAGCAACATAATTGCAGGTTAGAGAAACATTATTTTGACTCTCTTACTTAATCTGTGGACCTGTGGTTAACTCATTACGACACGTATACTTGTGGAGGTATCACCCCATGTCCTCGTATTGTCAGTTCCAAAAGGTGTCAGTCCCATAACCTTCCCAATGCAGATGATCTCAGTCCAGAAAGCAATAATGCTGGAGGTCCCGCCTGTCAAGACACTCTGCCAATCAGTGATGTGGTATCCGTGGCGATGCCATCTGCCGAGTCCAGTCATTGGCCCTCTCCTCCTCAAAAACAGGCTAAGATTGAGTGTACAGGTAAAGCCATCCCAGCCTTGTAGAAAAAACACAGTTTAAGAGTTTGTTGTGCTAATAGTAGGCAGACTTCACCAAATGCTACTTAGAACAGGGATACATTTATTTTCATTTTTTATTATTGGACAAATCAACATATGTACTGTAGATAAAGTTTAATCAATTAAATACCTAAAGTTAAACTCCTACAAGGTGCAGCAAACCCACTTGCCACCTTGTCATAAATTATGAGGTATACTGTCAAGTCTGACCACTGATTAGCTGCACTTTGTGTTACTGGGTGGATGACACAGAGATTGAGAAAATGCTCAGACAATTTGGTGTCTACACATCACCGGAGAATCTGGATGTCAGTTCAGAGCAGACCCTTGTGTGCAATGTGAAGATCAACTTCAAAGATCACACCTTTAGGAACAAAGATGGCCATGTCTCCAAAAATGATGCCAAGCGCAAGATCTACCTGAAGTTAGCCAAAAGTCTTGGCATCTGCAACTCAAGCACAGGTATTTTGGTATTCATGTTCTTTCAAGAAAATGTATATCACATGTGAAAAATGATATTTAAACCAAAAGAGCTACAAAATATAGTTGTTGCGTTCCATATAAAGGACATCTGAAAACGATGTCTCAATGGGAAGTAATTTCATTAATAATATTTCGCAAAACGGGGTGGCTCAGTGGTCTGCTCTGTTGCCTCACACCTCCAGGGTTTGGGTTCGAACCCCACCTCTGCTCTGTGAATGTGGAGTTTGCATATTCTCCCCATGTTTCACATGCTTCATCTAGGTACAACAGTATCTTCCCACAGTCCAAAGGCATGTTGTACCCTAAATTGCCCATTGTGAGTGTGTAGCCTCCAACATCAGGTGGTGCAGTATGCCAGTTTGGGCCCCCCTCCATGTCACCTCAGCTTGCAGGTAGACCCCACACTAACATGGGACATGAGGCTAGGAAAAAGAGAAGATTTTTCAAAATGACTTTGGAAAAGCAGGAAGTTGAAGAGGCAATAATATGACAAACCACAATAGTCTATTACAATTTATAAAGTTTTTTTTTTGCAATCATAAAAACATCCTTTTATTACTGTGCCTTTTGCAATAACAATTCACTGCTTAGAAATTTCAGTTCTGAGTGTCTGCATTGATCCCGTTCTCAAAAAATGGTACTAAAATGAAGTAATCTCTTCCTTTCTGATTTCACAGAAGAGAGTCAAGCTGTTGCCCTCGTTAAAACCTACTTCATCCACTGCAATTTTGATCCTCCCTCTGAGGATTACAAGGAAGAAGCTGGGAAGTTTGTATGCTTGGTGAACGTGAGCTCGTGCTGTTTCTCTTATGAAGGTCGAGGTAGGATTCGGAATTCTGCCAGTGTGTGACTTAGCTCCCCTAAGAGGCCATGATAATCACATGGAGAAAACGATGCGTGACGTGAGAGACAGAGTTCTCAGGTCCCTTTTGTCCCTAACAGGGTCATCTGAGGAAGCAGCAAGAAAGGAGGCCTCCAGGCAGGCTTTCTCTCAGCTCGCCCCCCTCCTCGGGTACGAGACGACAGTTAGCACAAGCAGCAGTGTGGATGCTGAGCAGCAGCTGAAGCTACTCATCAAAGACGCAGGTCAATGCGATCCAGTTTTTCAGCAGCCTAGCACTCAGCAAAAGGCCTTCGTCAGGCTCATCCTGAATAATTTCTCCTTGGAAAGCCGAGACCAGAATAAGAAAGCTGCCCGAGCTGATCTCAGCACCCGCATCCTTGGACTGCTGAGACAGGATGACACAGGTGTGCACAACCACATGCCAATGGATGTCAAATAAAGGAAGATCCAGGGATTTGCTTACCTACCTGCCATTGTACCCTACTTAATATTTGAAAGTCTAGTGATTTTAACTGGATTTATTTGCTTACAGAAGTGAGCAGCAGTGTTTCAGTAAGGAACCAGCTTGATGACTGGTTTAAGAAGAGGGGCATTTCACAGCCAGTATTTGAGGACACAAACAACGGTGCCAGGGCGACCTTCTCAGCCACTCTGACTTTTTCTCATCCAGGTAGGCCTGACACATTCAGAAAAAAAACAACATGCCTAAAAAACTGTTAAACACGCAAAGTAAATCCTAAAAGTAAATTAAAATCACACAAGTTCACTGTTGAGACTGTCCATGTTTATTGTGCTAGACTGGGAAAACAGCTGGATGGATGCAGTAACAAAGCTGATAGACGTGATGAAGGTGCGACTCGGGCATCTTGCTGAGATGGCCACCAACTAGCATGAGAATGAAAGAAGCCAGCTGGAGGAAGGAAGACAATGCCCAACGTTGGTTATATCAGGAAGTTATAACTGATACTTACATCAGGGAGTGTTGATTTTTAACCTTTATCACTATGTACCCTAACTATTAGAGCTGGCTTGATACTAATGACACTACATTAAATATGGATCAGTACCGATACTGGCAAACCTGATAATCTTTTTGTTTTCGCTAAACCTTTAAATGTATGTACACCCCTGGTCATTATAGTGACCAGGACCTTTGAGTTTGCTCTCCTCCCTCAAGGTATTCTTCAAAGGTTTAATGTTAGTGGTTTGCTGCTTTGACAAAACACCAGAATTGTAAAATATATTCTTTTATGATGCTTTTCCATCACACATCTCTCTGTTTCCACTGCAGTTAGATTAATATATGTGCAATACTGTAACAAAGTGCTTTTTTGGTGCTTGAAAAACCCAAACTAATGCCTCTGTCAGTTCTCAAGTCAGTAAAATACGATTTCATAAATGTTTGGTGTAAATTTCAGGTATTTGTGAGGCTTTTATTGCTAAGATGTATGCATGTGTGGTATGGGCTTATAACTTAATTTTTTCTCAATAACAAATCTAATGTTTTTGATCAGTATCTGCACCGATTCCAATACTGAATATCTCTGGTAACTACTAACATGTTAAGAGCTGATGGTGTTCTCTAAATGTAATTACTGTGATTCAAGTTATCATTAAACCGTAATTAAAGTGCAATGGGGCTGGACTAATTTAAATAATAAATTCCCTTTTCAAGCAGCATTATGTCCCATGTCTCAGACTTCGCTCCTGGAAATGAATGTCAGCAAAGATATGTTCTTTTTAATATTTGCTTTCATGTTAGTATTTTCATAAATAAATGAATGCATAAATAGACAACAATGAATCCCACAATGTATTGTAATAACAATGATTTATCATACTTTGAATACTGTACATTTTGGGTCTAACATGTAAAAATTTAATTCATAGTTAAGCATTTTATTAATTGGGTATACCCCTTTGAGACCCAGGTTATAAATCATAAACCAAACATAAACATTTTAAAAAATGTACTTATTCGATTAAATGGGTCAATTTATTAGTACTTCAACGTACAGCTGCTGAGATAATTGAAAAAATAAATGACGCTAACTACATAATTTCTAGACTACTGTCCAACAGACGTGAAATAACAGGGGAACACTACCCCGGGGTTTCCATTAATATCAATAGAAGTCAAAGTACAGTACTAAGTTCACTTACCCTAAACACGGTTTCTGCTAAGTAAATAACTTAGAATATCTGTAGAGGGAAGAAAATGATTTGCAGGGAATTATGTAATATTTTTAAAGTAATTTGTGAGATCAGACAAGATACCCTAAAGGTGGTGTCACACCTACTAAGTTCCGTCGCGGCACAGGACCCCAACAGCAATCAGTTCCGTTCCCCACTGAAAGATCACTGCACGCCGACAATCGCTGTACATTATTAATGTGGCTTTTCACGACGAATCGCAGAATACATACCGACTGCTAAATGGCAGCGTGGTCATGCAGTGTTAACAGATATATTTAACAAGTCATCCTTCCTCTGCGATAATGGCAGCTGTCAGCATCACAGAGCCGCTCTGCCAGCCCTGTGCGTACGACGCTAAATTGAGAGGTGAGTCACGCACCACGTTACAGATACTGTAAATACAGTGGAATGATGACGTCACTGCCGCGAGGATGGCCATAATTAGGAATTTATTTTTTTAGCATTTAGTGCAAGCTCGTTGAAATCAATTAACATTTCTATAAAGCATGCTCCTAAGATGAAAATACTGCAATGACAAATTCTTATTTTATCAATACTTATATTCTTACACAGGAGTCCTTGTTAGAATGCATATTTTTCATAATAATAATGATAATAATAATAATCTCCTTGATTTGTCCGATTGAGCGAAATCCAGATTTTGGTTCAAACGACAATGGTAGGAAAGAGCGGCTTTTAGTAAAACAACTCCACAGAGACCTGCGACAACTTGACACTTGCCGAGAACAATGGGCAAAGGCTGCATTTGTTTCAGCCTTTACGAATAAAGTATTTTTAAAATTGGGGAAGCAGCGCTTTGTAATTTCACAGGATGAAACACCTGAGGAATCTGGATACTGTCATAAGCCGCTATATTTATCTTGTTGCAATAAATTTTAAAGCTGTAAAGTTGTAGAGAGGCAACTGGGAAGACATTTTTTCTGACTTATTAAATGTCTAATCGATACAATCTTTTGGTATACATGAAAATATCAGTTCCTTAATATTCAGGTGACTAAATTTAGGGTAAAAAATGTCCAACTGAGTTATCAAGAACAGGAAAAAGCCTTTGGATTGAATTTGCTTCATATTAGATTATATTTACCTGTGGATACATTTCATCACCAGTGGAGCTGCATGTGAAGAAGCCATTGATGCCTGTGCACCTGAGCAGTGAGCAGGTAGGACTGGAGATGCTGTGTCTCTGCGGCCAGCTGGACCTTGTCATCAGAGCCCAGGTGAGGCAAACACACCTGGCAGATCACACATGCTGAAAATGGCTCCTTTGTCTTAATGGATAAATACAACTTGGGCCTCAGTGTTTAAGTCAAAATCTCTTTTCTCCAATCCTTCCTTCCTAGTTCCAAGAGCAGCTTAAACAAGAATTGAGTCCTGAGGAGACAGACTCTTTTCAGCAGGAAGGTGTGTGTCTCTCCCCCTATCCAGCCCATCTTAAAACTCCCATCATGCTCTTTGGGTGTAAACATTGCTTCTGGTAACTTGAGATTTATAGACGTCCACATCCGCTCCACACAGGCGCTGAGATTATAGAGCGTATGTATCTGTGCTTAGAGCATCTGGCCGAACCTGTGCCACAGCTAGAGGTAACGTCACCGTACATGACTCTAGCTGCAGGGGACGCTGGGAAATTCTGCACTTTCGGCATCTGAGTGTTTTAGAAGTGAGTGGCCTTGCATTCTACTCCCCAGGACTACTTGGATGCAGTTGGATTGTCCATCATGTTCCCACGGGTAGAAGTCTTTATCATACATGGCAGCCCGGTGGAGATGCTGGAGAAGCCCCTCATGGATGGTGAGGAGAAGCATTTTTGTGGGGCATCTGTGGTGTCTGGTGCACATTGTTGAGGTGTAGGACCTTCGGGTCTGAACCTCTTAATGTAGTTTGCCTACTACAAGGTTAGACAGACCTGGGATGCCAAATCCTGAAGACTGTTTCAGATATAACTATCTGGACCACATGGCAAGCTTCATTCATTGAATGTATTGACTGATACTGGTTAAGTAAGTGACTAATACTTTAGGTGGAAGCAAGAGAAGAAGCCTCTTAGCCCTAGAACAGTTGGAGGATGCTGTAGGGAGTGATTAATTAGATTCATATTTCAGCCCATGCACTGAAATTTGAGGGACTGTGATGTCCGACAAAGGCTGATATCGCTGATATCTCCCTGCAGACTACTTTCCTCACATCGGGAGGCTGAACCAGCTACTTGTTCTTAGTCAGCAGCTGGAGGCGGATGTGAGTCACTTGGGAAGTCACAAATACATCGCCCATCAACTGTCAGTCATTTATGTAAGTAACTTCCATTCACATTAATAATAGTAATCAATGTCATTGTTTGCTTCACCCAAGTAGAAATGTACGCCTTACTTGCATCTGATGATCCACAGCAAATTCTCAGCTCTTTCAAAGGCATTCTGCCATTGTCGCTTTTGAAAAGAGACATTGAGGCCAACTTTAAACAGCTAAAAACGGCCCTTGTGACTGACGAGGCTTCCAGACAGGAGCCCCTGTTACCTGCCCAGTACGTCAGCTGGTAAGATCATGCAACATCCGTGGCATCTCGTCTGCAATAGACACGGCTGTGAAACCGGGTCAGAGTCAACTGATCATATTGCACACTTACAAATTACTGACACATGCAAGCCAGAGCTACTTTAGAGAGCTGCCAGGTGTGAAAGCCTGTTTATGTGTGGTTTCTAAGTAAGGGTTCATCCTGAAAGCCGAAGCTGGGGAGAAGCAGGAACATACCTCATGTTAAGATGCCAAAATGCTGGATTGCATATGAACAGGTGGAAGCAGTAGACGTTTCATAAGATAAGAGATACCTCATTTATCCCAGAGGGAAATTCCTATGCATACAGCAGCAGATAATAAGACACAGTGCAAATAAACAAACACTGTGCAATAAAACTACTCCAGAAGACAAACATTATCAAAAAAAAAATTACATTGAAATGAATACGCGCAACTGGAATTTAAGGGCCAGTAGAAGCCATACTTAAACTATGTTAAAATGGGATTTCCCTGACATTTTATGGATGGGGCTGAGGATCCATCCCATATTGAAAAGTTGTTCTTAACTCATAAAGCCTGTGGCTATGCCACAGCAATCATTAGTCAATGCTGTTTACAAGCATCATTCTGTCGTTTTCACTGAATACAGTACATCAAACAATAATGAGGAACAGTCTGTCTAGATGAACGTCAGGTCTAGGGCTTTGGTGATGTTCTTCAAATGCTAGCATGTTAGCGTTATGCAAACTGGCAACATAGAATTAACGTAGCATGGATGTTATGTAATGCAAGAGTTTGATACATAATGAAATGCATTTCTCCTTATCTGCCCTGTACATTACCAAGAGTATCATTTATTCAGTAATGGGAGTTTTACTCCATGTTTTATCTCATAAATGATCTCAAAAGTCTGCGTGCGTTTGACTGACTACGACTCTTTGCAGGATATTGGACGTGACTCAGAGCATTATGTCAGCTGTCACCTCACTTCCCAAAGAGATGACCGAAGACCTTAGCCTTGCCATGGGCTTCGTCGCAAACCTTGCATAACAGAGCCTGCTACAAGGCTCTGTGAGTTGGGGTTACTCTGCAACATTCAGTAGCCTCATTGACCTCATCTGGATCTGTGTTGTTGCTGTGGTTATTAATGTGAGATGTTAAGTTCAGAACTTATAATGAAATGAAATAACTAAGTTTTGCTTGGAGTATTGTGCAAACAGGGTTGTCTGTTAATTTGAATGTGTTTGGAGGTGGTGATGTGGTTCTGTGGGTTAGGCTTCTGTGCTTGTAACTAAAAGGTTATATGATCAAATAACCCACCTCGCAGAAGTGTCTATATCATCACTGGTTTGAGCAAGGCCCTTAACCCCAATTACCCCATGCATCTCTGTGTATTGTGTCTCTGCTCTCACCTTGGAGAGCAAGGTGGGAAAATGTGGAAAAACTACAAAATTCCCTATGTGTATGAATAAAATAATGATTATTATTAATTATATACTGTTATATTTGGTGGGGAATGATCTAGAATTGAAATCAAATGATGTTTTCTATGGCAGTTTGAATTCTACATAGATTATTACTTGGAAATTTGAACTGAAGCAGGCCTCAAAAATGTTCTGACTATATGTATACATGAACATTTAAGTATGAAATATTAATAAAAGAGATCCATCTTCCATCTGCTCATCCTGGTCAACGCTGAGGGCTGAACTGGAAAACATCCCGGGCATTAAGGGCACAAGGCTGGGGTACACCATGGCCGGGATGACAGTCCATCTCAGTGCACACAGTCACACACACGATTATATTCTATGGGCAGTTTAGCGACACCATTGACTTTAGCTTGCGGGAGGACAAGCGCGCTACACGAGGTCTTGCATAATAAAAGAGAAATTAAAATTATAACTGCAGCTGATACGGTGTCCTCGTACTTCGCTTCATATTTTTTTACGTGGTTTTAAAAAATCTCACGCGTTGTATCATCCATGCTTTTAACCCATTCCGCTGAATCGAGTAAGTTTAATTGCACAGCTGAATTTGTCGACAGTGCTTGTAACTCACGAGTTAATTTAATATTTCGTCAAATATGCCCACAATAATACTATTTTCTTTTTCTTTTTTTTTTCAACTGCATCACTCGCGTGGCTGTCATGCAGGTTTATGTATTTTTAAAGGAATTCAGATTTTTAGGACCTAACAAGTGTAACATTCATAACTTACGTGTGAATAATAACCACATGCCCCGGTCATTTTATTTTAATTCAAATCTGTTGTGAACTGGATGGGTGATTGTCAGATTGGGGGGGAAATTCCCGCCATTTTATTATTTATAGGCAGCTGTTCGGAACTCGCTGTTCTTACTAACTTTCACCACGAGGTGGCGCAGTGAGTCCAACAGCCGAGTCATAGATGCAAGCGGAAAGGGTACCAGCGATCCAAACAGCCTTATCCGATCGGCATACTTTGCTCTGTGAGGTAAGGCTGCGTCTGTAATGTTTTGAAAAAACACTTTCCGATATCGTTAACATCGCTGAAGCCACGCGTGACGAAAATTCCACGACTGGCTATCTCGCAGTCAGGAAGATGTAAAACTACCTTTTAGCAAACGGAGCACTGCTGGAATTTAATCGCGCTACGCTCGTCAAGCACAGTTTAACGAGGATGGTCACGCTGCTTGCGTTTTATTTCAGGCACTTTAACGCTCAGATTCAGGCGTATAGCTGGTGTTGGTTGCCAAAAAAAAATTTGGGTTTTTTTTTTTTTTTTTTTTTCCAGAACTGGTCCGTGGGGAAGTGGGCGGGCAAACGGAGAGCTGGACGAATCAACAAGCAGAATTTATGACTGACAGGCCGACTAGCCTACCACATTCCGGGGAGTTTGACGACACGTCTAGTGGCATTTTTTAGCTCGACGGTTAGCAGAGCGTTTCTCCAGAGCTAAAAGCTACGAACGGTTTTTGTTTTGCTTCTTTTCGTCATGCTCATTTCTGTTTAATAACCGAAGCGTTATGAACGTCATGGCCGCTTCTTCGATGCGTTTTTGCTCGAGCGTCACCCCGCATACTCACACTTACGATTTTAACCGCCGTGTCGGTCCTGTGGTCAGTAAATGACGTTTTAAACTAACTTTAATGACGGCTGTCCTGCCAGAGCCTAAAACACCAAGCAGATATTTATGGCGTTTCATACCGTGAGCCTCACGAAAGACTTCATGTCGAAAACACGACCTTAAACCCCCCAGCATCAGCCTTGCAGTCTCATCTGGCATACCTTCAGGATGCGACGTCACGAACGGGCACTTAATCTCGATTCCGCTTTAATCCCGTCGCTGCCGTGTGCTTTTAAGTAACTTCTGGATTTAACTCTTTCAAGAGTTAGAATTACAACTAGGAGTGTGGCATCTGCCACTCTTGCAGCCTAAATGTTGTGGGTGAGGGGTCCTGTATGGCACTCCTGCCTCTTGGGGACAGGTCTTGTCATGGTGGTGTCACCTTAAGGTTCATTTCGCCAAAGGGGTCCGCTTACAATAGCAAGCGGACCATCTGAAATGACCTACGTGAGGTGACTTGCTGCCTTTCTGTAGCCCCCTCTAATATAACCGAAGTCTGATAATCATCAGAATTGCCCCCCGTTCCCTCAGGTTAAAATGTGGTGGGCAACACTCCAGACAAGCATTCGCCATAAAATCGTGGCTCTCCATCTGGAAATGATCTAAAGATATGATTGCGGACACCACCTTGGCCTCCTGGCCCTCAACACACAAGTAAGGGTGCCGTGTTAATTAATGATGGCATAATGTACTGAGCACGCAGTTTAACTTGATAAAGAGCATATACACACACTAATAACGATAAAGTTGTGCCCATTTCCTGAGCCTTCTGACCACAACGTGCGGCATCAGTGCTGATCCTGTGATCCTTTCCAGGCAGACCTCCATCGTGGATCTCTCTTCCTCCGGCTCGGTGCATCACTCCTCGGGTGCGGTGACCAATGAAAACAGGCAGAAAAATGCGGTGGGTGTGGCATGATCTTACTGCGGCGACTCAGACTGGTCGTAATATTAACTGACCCTGCATCTCATCCCCCATGTAATGCAGCTTTTCACCCAAAAGCTTGAGGATTCCTGAATTTCACAGTGCTTACCTTAAAACGAGTGCTTGGGGGGGGTTCCCCCCCAGAATGTTATCTGTGTATTTTGTATTGTATAAATGGCATTTGAATGCAGTTCAGTTGCATGTAAAAGCACAGGTTTGGATTTTAACACACATCTTTGTGTGATCCTCAGAGGGGGAAACGCAGAGCCCGGGCGTGCTCAGAAAACGCCAAGCGCCTTGGTGGGACCGGACGCTGTGCCGTTAGAAATGGGGACATTGAGGCAGTCACCCTGTTCGAAGTGGTTACCATGGGAAAGAGTGCCATGCAGGTTAGTGGGACCTGTCTTTAATACTGAGGTGACGTTGAGCTGCTAGGCTTGTCACGTGAACCACACGATGTTTGGATGC
Source organism: Gymnarchus niloticus (assembly GCA_009936485.2). NCBI lineage: Eukaryota > Metazoa > Chordata > Actinopteri > Osteoglossiformes > Gymnarchidae > Gymnarchus > Gymnarchus niloticus. The sequence continues at coordinate 28,748,936 of JAACJT020000001.1, read as the reverse complement.
TTCATATGAAGCAGTTTTTGCTAACAAAATGACTTGACTGTACTTGTGCACATGCCCACAAATTCTGAAGTAACTGCAGTTTTTTTTTTTTTTTTTGTACATGAGTGAAATGGGGCAGAACCCCGAGGCTTCACACTTCCAGGGTTGTGGGTTCGATTCTTCCTGGCCTCAGCTTTGTGTGGCCTGTTGGGGCTTAAGTATTGGTATGTCTAAACTGTCCTGTGTGTGAATATCTGTTCTGCGATGCACTTGTATCTCTTCCAGGGTGTTGGGCACCTGATGGGTGGTTGGCCATTTAGAGCAACACTATTTGCTGTATAACTTGATGCCTCTGAGGGTTGAAGGTTTATAATGAGTTTAGTCATGTTTCAGAGGGACTTTCTGCTTTGGCCTAACTGCACTTCCCTACAGGCTGTGGTGGATGATTGGATAGAGGCCTATCAGACAGATCGAGAAACTGCCCTCCTGGATCTCATCAGCTTCTTCATCCAGTGCTCGGGATGCAAAGGCAATATCACCTTGACCTTAATGCTGGATATGCACCCTTCCTGGTCCTACTGTTGCTATGGACCAGCTTTCCAGTAGCAACAGTCAACATCTGGGAAATGCCTTCAGTACAAGTGACTCTGGACCTTGTGTGTCACAGGGGTGGTGACAGCGGAGATGTTCCAGTGCAAACAAGACAGTGAGGTCATGAGCAAGATGGTGGAGGAGCTGGATGAGGTGGAAACTTTTTTTTTTTGTGTTTTTCCTCCCTCTAAAGCCATTGATTTTCATTGAGACATTCTCAACATTCCTCATCTCTTGCAGGGGTCTGGGTTACAGTACAAAAAGTTCCTTGCTTTTCCTTGGATCTTGACTGTCACATGGCCACTGGACATGGTAGTATCTCTGCTGCTGAATATCCCACTCATTAACACTGACATCAAATGCATTGCACGTTCTGACAACAGTCAGCTGCCAAAATGTTTTTCAGTGTGGGGTTTTGGGTGGGTGCCTTAGCAGTATGTAGACTAGAGTTAATGCTGCTTGGACCTAAACTTTCCTGTGTTTTTAGGACAGTGGGGAGTACCCTCTCATCATGCCTGGTCTCTACTGGAAGCGGTTTCGCTCCAGCTTCTGCGAGTTCGTGTCTGTGCTGGTGGCTCAGTGCCAGTATAGTGTCATTTTTGACAGCTATCTAATGGACACGCTCATCTCTCTGTTGACTGAGCTGTCAGACTCTAGGGTGCGGGCCTTTAGGCATACCTACACACTGGCAGGTAAGGGTCCTCAGCCTGATAGAACCGATATACTATTACCCTAGATTAACATAAGTCAGTAGCCAGCTGCTGGCTGACCTTTTGAGCCTTGTCAATCATCGCTTTGTCAAAAGTTTCTCGGTGTGGAACCTGCGTGGGGGAACATTCATCCTAGGATGTGGTTTGACATTTTCATGCATACAGTTGGCACATTGAGATGTTTCCCATTATCCAATCCCACTTCCTGCCGTTCAGCCGTGAAGCTGCTCACTGCCTTGATTGGTGTGGCTCTGAATCTGAGCGTGAGTGTGGACAACAGCCAGAGGCTCTATGAGCTGGAGCGGACAAAGGCTTCCTCCAAGAGAGGCGGGTCCAGGCTGGAGAAGGTCCTATGGAAAATGGACGAGGTGACACAAAGTGGCGGCTGTGTCTTGTGGGGCAAGGTTTTTATTAACGTTTGGGGGAGGTGTCAACATGGCTGATAACTATTGTACCCAATGTACCACTGATGGATTTTGTCACTTAGACCAGATGTCCTGCTGTTGCAGTTGCAAGACAAGAGGCTTGAAATGGAAAACATGATGGATGTAATTTTCAAAGGCGTCTTCCTGAAGCGCTATCGGTAGGCTCTGTCCTCGTCCTCTCCATCCGTTCGTGCCGCGGTTTCAATCGATCCCCCCACTGATGGTGCGGGTCTCGATTTCAGCGACGTGATCCCTGAGATTAGAGCCATCTGCATGGAGGAACTGGGAATCTGGATGCAACTGTATGGTCGCATGTTCTTCAACGACAGCCACTTGAAGTATGTGGGATGGATGCTGAACGACAAGGTGCGGGTACCACTCGGGCAGTGGCAGGGGGGCCACAATAGTTCTACAGTCTCAGGAGTCTAAAACTTCTTTATAGGGTTTCTCGGTCTAGGAGTTGCTTTCCTGGGAGTGTTTTTGTTTCCGCCCCTGGGCTCACTTAGTGCATTTCTGTGAGCTGGTGATGGGGGGGGGGGGACATCTTTACGGCGACGGGGGCCCCTCTGAGTGACAGCATGGCCTCGAGCAGCCAGGTTTTGACTGCGACGTGTCATGCTGTCAGGCTCGCCGAAGAGCGCTGACACTGTTGTCTCGCCAGCGAGTTCTTCATGAAAGACAGAAGCTTTGGGATTCTGTGTACAGTCAGAATGCAGGCTGTGGCAAAGTATCTGAAGGTTAAACTCTAGTGCTTACACCTTTTGTGTACAGGACAAGGAGAGAAATAGGAGAAACGTTAAGACAACGTGCTTTGAATTGTTTAAATATCTCGAACCAAATATGGCTCTGTACTTTAGGTAATTGGTTAAATGTCGCTTTTAAAATTGATCTACATATCTTGTGTTAAGAGTTCTGGACTTGGTTTGCTCTTATAGCCAGTGTCTTGGTGACTGAAACAGGAATCCCCCCCCCCCCCCCCCCCCCCCCCCCCCCCCCCCCCCCCCCCCCCCCTCCCCCCCCGGCGCTGCTTATCCCTGCCTCTCCGCCCGCCCCCCCCCCC
>JAACJT020000001.1:28711645-28746161 GCA_009936485.2 Gymnarchus niloticus | reverse complement strand
TTTTTTTTGAGCTGTTTTGGCTTGGTTTTCTCTTATTCCCGGTGTTTTTGTGGCTTAAAGAAGAAGCCCCCCCCCCCCCCCCCCAGCAACCCGATGTCCGTTTGAAGTGCTTGCTGGGTCTACAGAACTTGTACAGCGATCCCCTCCTCATCCCCAAACTGGACCTCTTCACCAGTCGCTTTAAGGTATGCCCATCTCATTCAGATGTTTTACAGCAGCTGTTTACCAATTTCGCTTTATTCCCCCGCCCTCCTGGGAATTCTCCCTTGCTACTTGGTTGGGTGCAAGCGACAGTGGAGGGGCCAGTGGCATGAATGAGTGGTCTGCGGACCCTGTGACGCTGTGCCTGTGTCGACAGCAGGCAGCCTGAGAAAGCGGACCCATTAGCAGGGTCCTAATGACTCGCAGCCAGCAAGGGCCCTTGGGTGTGCCTGGGGCTCTGTAGCCCTTCGGTTGGGTCATTAGCCTGACCCAGGCATATCATTACCCCAGAGCGAAGCGCCTGGAGGGGGAAACAGATTGGCAGAGCTCTGCCAGAGCAAGTGGGGGGGGGGGGGCATGACTGAAGAGATGGGAACGCTGGGCCGTGTTCCGTGATTCGGGAACGCTGTCTTCTCGGGTTTCCCCTTTGAGCGGGAATGGCCTGTCAAAAGCCAGCCTGTAGTCGTCGCCGGTGACCGCTTTGTATGTGTGCGTCGTGTCTTATCAGCCTGATGATAGGTGTGAGGCATTCGATATGCGTTTGGCGGTAACCTTCAGATGCTGTGATTTCTGAATGAGTGACAGATAATTCTGCTTAAATGACTGCATTTTTATCTGCTGTTAGCCCTGAGTGCGTGTGTGAGACTGATATGTTTGTCCCTGCAGGAAAGAATGATGTCCATGACACTGGACAAGGACCACGAGGTGGCAGTGCAAGCTCTGAGGTTACTGATGATCATCTCACAGTGAGTTTCAATTGATGTGACAGCAGATGGGGTAGTGGTTAACGAACTGGACTGTAAGCATAGCAATGGAAAGTCTTAACTTTCTCTACAAAGTTGAGAGGATGCTTGACCTGCTTTCCAAGGGGATACAGACTTAGCAGTGAGGCCTGTTTTTTCATAGTGGCAGATGCTGTGCACTCTCTCCAGGTCCTGTGAAGATGTCCTCAGTGCTGAAGATTGTAACCACATGTACCAGCTGGTGTTCTCTTCCCATCGACCCCTGGCATCTACTGCGGGGGAGTTCCTCTACACAAAGTGAGTGGGGGTGTCAGAGTGGGGTTAGTCATGTGACTATAGGGTGGGGTTAAGTGAGCACTCCTGCTGATGACCACTCAATTGCCCAGGCTCCTCAGTCCCCATGCCCTCCCCGACCTCAGAGACAGTCCTTCTGAAAGAGAACTCACAGCTGCCAGGGTTCAGGCAATCCTCCAGTTCTTCAGGGAAAGTGAGGTGAGACATCGCCCCCTAGTGTTCCTGTTGAGCACAGTTTGGTGCTGACTGGCTGTGTGAACCTTCCCCAAAGTTGCACCAGCATGTGATCTACCTGGTGGACAGCCTGTGGGACTCTGCGGGAGCCCTGCTGAAGGACTGGTCTGGCCTCACTTCCCTGCTGCTGCATGGTGCCCCGACACACAGCGCAGGTCAGCAGTGCTGGCCGGCACTTGGCGTGGCAGTATCCTGCCAAAATGTGTCCCCTTGCCCTCACAAGGATGTTCGTCCTCTGCTCATGCAGGGCTCAGCTGCGCACAGGAGGGCCTTTTAATCGAGATCCTACTGGCATCAGTAAAGCAGGCAGCAGAGGGACCCCCACTTGCTGGCAGGGGGACTGGCAAAAAGGTTTGAGTCCAATCCGTAATGTTAACTAGTAGGTGTTTCTGGCTTGTTGTAGGATGCTTTTAAGCTTTCTGATTTTGGTCCATCTTGTCATGTGGTCACTTTTGAATGTTTTGACAGGCGGTCAGTGCCAGGGAGCGGAAGGTCCAGGCTGACGACTGCCTGAGGCTGACTGAACACTTTGCGAGGGTTCTTCCCCAGCTACTCTCCAAGGTGGGGGGGAGGGGTCAAGTTTCACACTCGCATCATCTGTGGAACACATGGACCTCCTTATCTCCATCTTCCTGCAGTTTGCCGACGACTCGGAGAAAGTGGCGTGTTTACTGCGAATACCTCGCTACTTCCAAACCACCAGCAGTGCTGTGTGTGTGGAAAAGGTTAGTATCCTGCTATGAAAAATGGCCAAAGTGAAGTCAGCCCAAGAAGTGGGATGATTTAGATCCTCAGTCACCTGGTTTAATGTACCTTATTGGTTCCCATTGGGAAGACATTTCATGGTCATGAAATGTGGGTCATGAACCTGCAGCCAGGCTCTCCTTCAGCACCCCCTACAGGTGACACTGACTGTACATCTCTCCCTCCTTGTAACACCAGGAGGCCCTGCTCACAGAGATGGCTGCCGCAGTCGAGAGACACAGCGACGCAGCAGTCCTGGAGGCAGCTGCCTGTACCTTCCATGCGCTCGGTGACGAGGACACGGCCTGGCGCAGCATGGCGTCCAGCACCAGTGACCAGTTGGTGCAGCGCTGGGCAGAGAGGCTGGGCACACTGCTGGGTGATGCACTGAAGCCAGTGAGCGTGCGTGCGCGCACACACACCAGCCATTTGATCGCTTCATGGTCCAGTTTCTTTGCTGAACTGAGATTACAGAATAGGCATTGTGTCAGCGTGGGCCTCCAGGGGCCAGGGCAGTGGATTTGACCTCCTGGGTCTGTCTTGAATTGTATCTTTGTGCTGTGTGTAGCGGAAGATGAGTTTTTGTGTGTGTCCTGCTATGCAGAGCCATAGCTGCTCACTTCCCCTTGTCTGTGCCTGTCAGGATGGCTCGTTCTCCACTGACGAAGAGATGGTGGAGGAGATTGTCTCGATGCTGAAAAAGATTGCCGCGTTCCAGACGTAAGCAGCCTCCTCACACGGTACTGCCGATCCTGGTTAAGGCAAAACAAACGAGTACGTGTCCCTCTGGCCTCCAGTGCTCAGGACCTATCCCAGTGGGGGCTCAAAGACACAGCCTCCAGCCTGCTCAGTGCTGAGGTCAATCACGGTGGTGTCCCCCCGCAGGTAGGAGCAGCTCCGTCCCCTGAGCAGGGCCAAGTGGCTCCGCCCCCGACTGACAACAGGTGTCGGGCTTTTTGGCAGGTGACCGTGCTGGCGCTTTCCTGTGGGTGCTGTGCTGTCCTCTGGGATCTCAGTGCCTGGACAGAAACATCGCTGTCCAGGGTACGTCTTCAGCCTTGACCTTCATTGCATTCTCTGGGGGCTCCTTTTCAGTTCCCATGGCGGTTTATTTATGTATGTCGCTAGGCTCATCCCCTTTTGAAGTGTGAATCAGGTTTGTATCTAATTCTGGGTGAATTACTAGCATTTAAAATGTTGCCTGAAAGCTTCTACAATGATCAGAATGAGGTGGCTGGATTTGTAGGGGGAATACCAGCCACCCCATCACAGCATTGCCGAGGTGCAGCTGGCCTCTCCCCCGTGAGATAGTATGAGGTCTTTCGGGTTGAAGGCCAGATGTTTCTGTGTGAGAGAGGCACATGGGATGATGCCTTTGACAGGATCTTGTCAGTAATGGAAGGCTTGGCCTGGGCTCTGATCAGCACAAGATGACACTGTTGCAATCTGCAATTGTAATGCTGCTGGCATTTGACTCTTAGACTAGGCTGATATGAAAAAAAAAAAAAAAAAAAAGCTGAAGGACTTATTCAGCAGGAAGTGCAAAGCTTGAATTGTCCTGATGTAATTGGGTTTCATTGATGTGGCACTTGTAAACAAATGAGTAGGGATTGGGGGAAAAACGAGGCTTCAAAACTGGTGGGTGGGAGTATCGCCAGCATTAATTGGTTGCTCGGGATGCTCCCACCCACCACAGGTTTTGAAGCATTGTTTGTCTCATCCCTACAAATGAGCATCATTGAGATGGTGAAATCTGACCAGTAATCCATCAGTCAGTGGTACAGAGGGCTGTATTGAAGCCCTGCCCCAAATATGCTTTAATTATGGTTCTCAATGTCTCAATTCTGTCCATAACACTTCATCAAAAAAAGGGCCTAATTTCTTGGATCTATCAAATGTATATAAACTATACTTTTTGTTAAATCTGCCTGACATTCACATGAGCAGCATAATTCATGTGCAGTAGTTCTGGAAGGCTTCCAAACATTCTGGAGGTAGAGAGTTAACTGGGACATCCAAGGCTGCTCACTAGAAGCAGGTCTTTGGATGAATGATGAGTTTGGCTGTTGTGAGACCCTTTCAGTTAATGGGCTTTTATTGGCATTATGTATGACTTCAGGAGGAGGCCCTTGTCCAGAGAAGTCACCTGCGGAGCTTCTGTGAACGGTGTCACCGCTTCCTGTCCCATGCTCATCCTGCTGTCAGGGAGCAGGTAGGCAGACCCCTGTCTGTGAAGTGCTCGTGAAGGCTCCCTGCCAAACTTGTTTATAGGCACGTTATTGCAGGCGCACATGTGCAAAGCTGAAAATTCTCCCTCACAGCATGTGATGGATCCAGCCAGGGTGATCAAGTACAACAGTGAATGGGCTTCTCCCTTTGTCCCGGTGCCTTGGTGAAATCTGGTGGCTTCACTCAGCTCTTCTGGTGCTATCCTGGTGGTTGTTGTTTGTTGTTCATAGGCCTTCCTCTCCCTGTGTGACTTGCTCACCGCTCACAATTACCAGCTCCAGGGCTGGGACCATGTTGCTGGTGCTCCTCTCCTCTATACTCCAGACCCCAAGCTCCAGAGAGCCCTGCTGGCCTTTGTCTTGGAGCACGTCTTCACTGGTACTGAGCATGACACCCAGGCCAAGGGTGAGTTGGCCTCATGGAGCTGCCAGGCTTTCTGGGATCTTGGGCTTTAGAGTGTTCAGTCTGGGCCATGTGATACCACAGGGCAGTAGCAAAGTCTGCTTCTCCAAAGGGAACCAGTTAAGTAAAGGGTGGAAAGTGTGCGATGACCTTGTTCACCACCCAAAGTGTGGCTGTGGAAAATCCCATTTCTACCTCTGCTAGTTTCATATGGCTTCCTCCTGATGAAAATCCATCACTGGACGGGGGCTCATATCCTCAGAAGTACATAAATGGGGATTTATTGTTGTACTTGGTCACTTCAATGGAAAATCCAAGCAGTTTAAAATTGTTTTGTATGGACACTTTAAAAGCTTTCATTGGGCAGTTAATGTGTGTCTAGATTTAGCATGCCCATTCTTTGCAGTATTTGCCTTGTTTTGTAATCAGTTCTGATGTCCAGCAGGTGGCAGCCTTTGACCGTTTACGTGTGAGGTGGATGCATGATTTGTTCTTGAGCCTTTGACTTGGTGTGATTAATGATAAAATATTCAGGTGTTAAATGCATGGTCATTGTTTGATTTAATGGCTAAAGATCAATGCAGCACAGCACTCCAATCCAAAACAAATGAGTCAGTTCCTATTTAATTTATTCATACTTCCTTTTCAAAAACGTGCTTTGAATTAAGCATCTCATCTCAGGATATTTTGCGCCAGAATAAGTTTCCAGAAATTTTCATGGACATGTCTGTGAGGGCATTAATCATTGTTATGAGAGGTGTCCAGACAATTTATCTTGGCAGCTGAAGTTTTAAAAAGTGAATTCTTTTGTACTAAATATGAAAAATGCTCTTCTAAAACCATTGGCGTCAAGAGACCCAGCAGGAATTACACATGTGCTCTATGTGTCACGTAAACGTGTCCAGAGTACAGAACTGATCCTTCCAAAGCACCATGCCGTTTATATGTAAAGAGAACTTGGGATGCTGAGTTTTTAATGAAGCTAGCAGTGACCAAATCAACCACATGGTAAACTGACAGCTGTCTAATGCCCCATCAGGAGTTGCTACAATTTGAAGGCCAATAAAATCTCAGGATAGTGACGATTAAAAAGCTGCTGTGTCACTTTATTTTGGAGGTGCTGAGTGGCTTTGGCTTGTTGCTGGATACAGGCAGTTATTGATTGTTCCATCCCAGGTGGGTGATGGTACAACAGCCTGCTACCATCAGGAGGTGCTGTGTGCTTTAAGGGGGGCACAGTGGCTGCTGCCTAATTCTGTTCTTCTTGCCCCTCTTGTGCACTTTGTAGCCTGTATTGGAATGACAGTGTAGTGTTTCTGGGAGGGGGGGAACCCAAAACTGATGAACTTTATTTGAATAGGAATAAAATGTACTGTACAAAGCCTTTTGTAGCCAAAAATTTTTTTTTTTTTTTGTATTTGCCCAAACACAACTTGGAATATATGCAAAGTACTATAGCGCAAAAAAAATTCAGAACTTCTGTTTTGCAAAATGTTCCTGGCGTCTGGTTGGATGGCTAGAACACAGCCTTGGTTCCTGAGCATCTCGGGCATTGTGTTCACTGACTCATCAGTAAACTTGGTTTATTAAGAGGTATTGGCTAAAGGTGTACTGTTAGGTTCAACAATTACATGGACGGAAACTGTAAATTCTGGTGACTTCGTGTTTTGAAGTATGTGAACTGACGGTCTGTTTTATAACAGCATAAACACTTGGCCTGCTTAAGCCTTTTACACAGTACTGTATGTAAGTGTCATTGACTCTTTCCTCACTGAGGTGTAGTACTCATTGACTCCCCTCCATGACTCTCCATGGGCCTGGGCCTCCCACACATGCAGCCGGTGAGGGTGATCCCACAGCCAGCCGCCTAGAGGACCTTCACCGACGGCGCAACCTGCTGGCAGCTTATTGCAAGCTGATCGTGCATGGGGTGCTGGAGATGAGCATGGCGGTTGAGGTCTTCAAGCTTTACATGCAGGTACTTATGTGGGGGTCCCTCTGAATGGGCAGGTTACTGGGCAGAGCAAATTGAAACTAAACCCAAGGTGAGCCAGGGCATGATCTGTTTGGGTCAGAGCCCATCCACACCTTGGCAGTTTTGTGGATTAGACCCATCAGTCCACTGTTTTAATAGTGTAAATGTCTTTTTGTTGTGCAGCCTTTGTGGCCTGTTGTAGTGGCTCCCGTACAGCCACACCACCTTCTGGTGTGCTGACTGTGGACGTGTGTGTAAAGGCAAAGTGTGCAGTTGCTATGTGCCTGGTGGAGCAGGGAAGGTGTGTGTGTGTGTGTGTGTGTGTGTGTGTGTGTGTGTGTGTGTGTGTGTGTGTGTGTGGGGACACTGACTGGGTGGCTTTTTTTTTTTTTTTTTTTGAGCCTTTGAAGTTGTCAGCAGTCTTGCTGATCAAGGCCTCCAAACATGCTGGTCCTTCATTGATGGATGGTTTGTAAATTTTACAAAGTCTGATAGGAGAGGGCGATATGTTTTTCTCTAAGCCATTTGCCTATTAGGTTTCTGTACTAAATGTGTGTATACAACACTTTACTGTTACTCCAAGGCCAGTTATTGGTTTGAAAAGTGTGTATGTATGTCTAAAAGCTGGATGAGGTTTGGAGGGGCCATGGATTTCTCTGGCTGACAGTTCACTAATGAAGATTCTTAGTGTGAGAGACAGGACAGGGGTCTATGTGGGGTGGGTGGAACAGTGTCTGACAGGTGGCAGTGCGGCTTGGCTAAGCTAGGCTAACTGCTGCCTTATTCTGGCATTTGAAGGGATGCCGCTCTACGAGCAGGCAGGAATGAAGGGGGTCTTTCATTGGACCAGCTGGCCCTATGCAGTGGCCTCGGACACTAGGGTTGCTGAAGATTTCTTGGGCCTGATGGTGGGCTTTTGAAATATCAAACGACTGCCTCAGGCCTCCAAGTTTACAAGTGTCAGCTAGGGCTTGTGACTGTGAACTTCCCAGTCTGAGTGGAATCTCTGCTCTGTAAATGTTCCACCATGGTACTATCTTGCACTGACAAAGGCACGACGATCTGAATTGCTCCAGGGGTGCTGGACATTAACTGACCCTGACCAAGTAAGATGGGGGGGGGGGACAAACTATGGATTTCCCCACAGGGATGAAGGTACTGATTATGACATTCTTGCACTGAAGTGTGACTCATGGTGCACCATCGGTCTCCCTAGTACTATAATGACTTTGGAGACATCATAAAGGAGACACTGAGTCGGACCAGGCAAATGGACAAAATGGAGAGCGCGAGAATGCTGGTCCTGTGCCTGCAGCAGGTAGGGTCGCTGGCTCTTAACCCTATACCTCTTTGTTCTTCCTCTTGGCAAAATAGTTGTTTGAGTTAGGCTTGAAGGAAGTGGTGTGTCTGTTCCTGAGCCTGTCCTCTTGGTAGTCTTGGTGGCCAAAGTGTTTATCCCACACCCCTGCAGCTGTTCCTGCGTCTGAAGCAGGAGCAGGAAAGCGGTAGCCCCTGCAGCTCTGGGTTCCAGACCTTCAGCAGCATCAAGGAGTTGGCCAGGCGCTTCTCTCTTACCTTTGGTTGGGACCAGATCAAATCACGGGAGTCCCTGGCCATGATTCACAGGTGCCACTGATCTTTCTCCCCCCCTATTTTTTTTTTTTTTTTTTTTTTTTTTTTACATGTTTCAGCACAAACCTTTTGTGTGTAAGCAATCACACCCAGACACCTGTGTTCTGCTCATTCTACCTTGCACCTCTGCCTGACCTGACCCAAGACCCGTCCCCCAAACAGGGACGGCATCGAGTTTGTATTCCAGGGCTTTGTCTACCAGGTAGAGAAGCCCTCTCCTCCCAACATCTCATACCTCACCATACTGAGCGAGTTCTCCAGCAAGCTGCTGAAACCGGACAAGAAAACTGTGTAAGTCAATTTGGCATTTGTTACAAGGCCTGCTACATAGTGAATAGGTTTTTGTCACCTCAAACTTTTTTTTTGGAAGATTTGAGTTATATGGTTCTATGGGGACAGACCTACACTTCTGGGGTCATCGTGAAATATTCCACACAGTAGGTTGAAGTGTGTGTGTGTGTGTGTGTGTGTGTGTGTGTGTGTGTGTGTGTGTGTGTGGGTGGGCTTTTTTTGTTCCTTAGGTACAACTATCTGCAGAAGTACACTGGGGAGCAGACCGTCAGTAGCAAGGATGACTGCTGGCTGCCTTTGGCCTACTACCGGGCCTCGCTACTGGCTACAGCCGAGGGGGAGGACGGCGGCTCCCATGTCAGCTCTGACACCTTCAGACAGCCCCCCCGCAAGCAGGCCCCCTCTGACGGTATGGTGACTCAAAGCCCTATGTGGCTAAGAATCTGGACTCCAGTGCCAAGAAAAGACCTGGCCCTCATGCTTTAGAGGTGTTTAATCCAAACAGTGTTGGTTTTAAGCAGTCAAATGTAGTATCCATTTGTGGTGGCTATAGCTAATGGCTGCAGTCAGACCCGATTGTACTTCTCACTGACAGCTGAGGTGCAGTGCAGTAAGACCCCAGAACTGAAGAGCTCACCTGTGTTCACGTGGACAGAAGCCAAGTGGAAAAAGATGCTCAAGTTTACACCAGGGTAAGTAGTCCTGGCTGCCACTGGACTAGAACAGAGTGGAAAAAGTGACTCGGCTGACTACTGTGATTATGACCATCTAGCCCCGATGACAAGATGGAGGCAGAGCCCCAACTTCCTGTGCCGCAATCACGGGGCCAGCCCAGTGTTGACAATGAGGTGGATGTGGACACGGTGGAAGTTGATCCCTGATGTGGAGTGAGGATGTGAGTAGTGAGAGGAGTTCGGGCAGCGGCATACTGCGATTACGGTCTATGGATCTCATGAGGGGAGTTTTGGAGATGGTAAGAGCCAGCCTGCTGAAATGCTTAATATGGTGCTATGTGCTTGCTTGCTTTTTTTTTTGGTAATGTTGCCATGTGGGTATTAATGGACAGATCGGCTGCTGGCATATCCTTTACTGGGGCATCAGGGACTAACTGGATCACTGTGCTACTAAATGTCCTAACGAAGAGGAGTCTTTTGCAGCTGAATATTACATCACTGGGCCTAGGGTTGTCTGTAAAATATCAAACTGTTAAACAGTAGCTGTGACTTAAATTGTACTGTCTTTCTCTTGGTCAAGCTCCTAACCTATAATTATAAATTAAGACTTCAGAAATCTGGGCAGGAACGCAGCCAGGCTTGCATGGCAGCCCTCCACGATGAAGAGGGGCCCCTCTTACAGGGGCTGTTGTATTGTCAACCACATGTGGTAGCACTGAGGTGGGTCACTTGACTGATGGCATTGTACTTGTTGGTTCCTTGTACTGTCTTGCATTGGAACAGTTATCTGGCAGCTCTGTCAAGCTGTTGCTGTATAAACTTAATGCCCCTTTTAATCAAACAAAGCACAGAAGGGGCATTGGTTTTTTTTTTTTTTTGAATAAATTTTGCCAACCACAGTGGACTTTAATAGCTCAAAATAGTCTGGTACACAACTATACATATCCAATAATTTAACCCCTGCTCTACAAAAACCCACACACTGCTACTTAATTATGGTTCCAGTGCATTAGTCTGATACAAATTCTGGAATGCTACAGTAGCCCATGAACAGTTCACTATGTCCTAGAATGGTGACTCAAAGCCATGTGCAAAAACAGTAAATGTCCCTCACTCAAAATCATCTTCATAGTCCAGGGCGTTGTGGGGGTTTGGATGGAAAAAAGGTGCTTGTTTGAGATCCCACAGGCCCAGTTCACCAGCAAGATGATGCTCAGCTGGGTCAAAGGCATCTCCATAACTGGGGGCCAGAGGAAAAGGCAGCTGTAATACTATAGCCCTCACCATAAATTTAAAACAGGGGGCTTAGCCTCATCTATGTTCACACCTCTTGTGCTTGAGTAAAGAATACACCACCTTAAAGCCTGCATCTTACCTGGCTGCTTTACTAGTAATCAGTGAAGGCCCTAAAATTGCCATAGAACAGCAGTCAGGGTCTTGGCTTTGCAGTACACACACACAGCTCACCTGGCAGCCTTGAACTAATCAGAGGGTCAAAGAAGCAGCCTTACCCCTCATTGTACTGTTCATTAGCAGCCTCCTCTGCCACCAGGAGGTCATATTCCTCTGCAGCATACCTCTCCCAGTCAGAGGCATCCTGGCCTTCAGTTTCCCCATCCTGCAGGGAGAAAAACAGTCAGACACCACACCCTCTGGCCCATACAGACAAGGTCAGTCATGCTCTTTACCCTGACAACTGACAGAGGGTCTCTCTGCTCATGGTCCAGGTATTTCTCAACATTGAAGAAAGTGTCAAAGAATATGCTGGACATCTTGGATCTCTTCAGGTCACGGAGTGTGATTCTGCCTAAGGAAAACAACCTTTGATTAGGTTTCATCCTTGACATTAAGGATGACAGCATACAGATGCCGCAACACAGCCCTCGGGTTAAGCAGTTTTCTATAACTATGTAGCAAAGAGTTGGAGGGGAGCTGAAAGTCCACCAGGTACCTTCTATCTCTGGCTTGACCAGGTCCAGCATCTGGCACAGGCAGTCCTCGAAGGGCAGAGGCTCGATGGCCTTGGCTTCCAGCCTCTGACACTGCTCCTCATAAAAATACTCAAGCTCATACATGGAGAGGAGCCCATCACCATCCAGGTCCATACAGCGGAACCAGTACTCTATGCTAAAATGGGAGACAAAAAGCCAGGCTATGAAAGCAGTCAGATATATTTGACTGGCTTATGTATTTCTAGATAGACACATGTAAAGATATATTTGTAACATTATACAACATGGGAAGTCACCTATTAAACAGCCACTTACACCCAAATGTAACGTGACGACTGTGTCCAAGGATGTACCTGGTGGGTGTTGTTTTATCCTCTTCTGAAATGAGGAACCACACGAAGTCTGCATAGCTCATCCGTCCTTCTTTTCTCATTTTCTTATCCCTGACAGATAGGCAGACCAGCTTTCAGTGCTCAACTATGTACTGGTACCAATTTCTTCAACAAAACAGTGTATTCCAAGTGATCTAAAACAATAATGGAGATTACCTGGTGACAGTCCCTGAAAATATCCTTTCAATCATTCTTTGGGAGATTGCTGTGAGAGACAAAAATTCACCAACACCGAGGCATTTTATCAGGACATTTCTAAGGACAAGTATTTCTACTACAACACACACACTCCTTTAGAACTTCATTTAATTCCAAGCCATGCAATATAAATAAGTTTGTTGGGCTTGTCGAAAAAGAGGCATGGGGCAGGCCACTCAAAAAGAGTGTTCCACATCCGAAATTCTACCAATTTCACCATCTTTACTCACATGTACATCTCCGGAATGTGTTTTGTGAAAACGTACAGGGGCGTATGCATCACCCCCCTCAGACGATACGATGCATGTGCAGATGCATAGTCTATGACTTTAAAACGATTCAGACTCAACTACCAATTCAAATCAGTTCTCTCTCTGTTACACCCCAAAAAAGTGAACTTTCCAAAGAAGGCACGTAGACTAATTGATCTAGCAGAATAACAAGGGTATTCCACCACAGAACAGTACGTCTGAGTGTCATTCCATTACACAAAATTTAAAGGGAGGAAATCACAAGTCAATGATACCACACTCCAACTTGAACACAGGTTAACTGGAACCTGGCAAATGGTGGAGAAATCCCAAATTAAAAAGCTATTATACATGACTTTCTATTCTAAAATGCATACAACACTATAGGTACAATCGTCCTGCTGTGAACCGTGCAGACGATCAAGACAAGACTGGGGTAACCAACCTTGATCGTTGTGTTGGGCCAGATCTCTCTGGTCAATGTAGAGGTCGTGGTCAGTGTCAAGCTCCCAGAACTTGCAGTAGATGACGTAGAAGTGCTCATAGGAGAAGTACTCCATCAGCTGATTGATGTCATCCTCCTCTTCCAGCAGTGCCACATTCTGTTGGAGAACGTGGAAACTGTCAACAGCTACAGGAAAAACACCGTTATGACATGCATGTGAAAGAGGAGCCACATACTTTTACAAAAAACAAGCCTCGATCACAATAACATTAACCAGAGCTCATCCTCCGCTCTTTTGCAATTGATTCTCACTTGGATCTCTTTGATGTGGTCTAATGCATTGTGTTGTTAAAGAAAAATGCATGCATACATTCTAGCCACTCTCACAGCTTAGCTATATTAACAGTAGAATCGAAACAAAGCCATGCGGAGGCATAAACCAACCTGAAGAAAAGTACTTTTCCTGAGTTCGGAACAGGTGATTCGTCCGGTCCAAGATCTGTTTACGCTGTAGAATATCCTCTGAATCACCTGTGGCCAGATGGAAAGCACACTCAATCACATTTCCACAAAATGGTCTTGGGGACGTATATAGAATGGCACTTCTGAGTAGTCATTCACTGAACACCAAAGTACCACCCATTACACAATTATCAGTACAGCAGGATAACAGCCTGCAGTCACACTCGTCAGATAAAATACTGAATAAGGAGAGGCCCAAGTTTAATGTCTGGGGATTTATACACTTCAACGACCCACTGCAGGGGACGATGGGAACAGAGGTGTTAGAAGTGCGTCGATAAAATCTTGGATCTGGAAAGCTGGGCTCTGCGCTCACTTACTGTGGTAATATACCGAGAGTGAAATTCAGAAGCCTCCTTCAGAAAAGCGAGGCCTGCGTGCGAGTTCACCACATCCTGAAAAACAAGCAGGTCAGAAAGTGACGCCCCCTTGTGAAGGCTGCTCATGCAGGAAGACGGATAAACGGCACAGAATTAAATCGGCGGCCCACTGGACGCTTGATAGACTGTTTATTTGATGGATGTTTGTGACGGAGAGGCAGACGAGAAGGCGTGGAGCGTTGCTGGCACATTATTTTCCACGCATTAATAAGAGCAGAACAGCTTTCTATGCGGCATATGGAATTTCACATATACTGAATATATTCTTGGAATCCAAGTGCTCAGTATTTCCCTCTTAAGTGGAATTTTGACGTGCCTGCGTACATGGCAATAAAATTAAAGTGGTTTATTTTCAGATTAATACAATGCTCCCTGACCCACCCCTTACAAAATTAAATAATAGAAAAACACATAAATCATTCTTCTTATGAATCCGGCAGGAAAAGTCAGATCTACTCCACTGCAATACTTATTTCATTTATCAAAACAGTCAAAGCAATTGCCAAAGCCACACGATACAAATTAAACTGCGGATGCCAGTACACATCTCCTCTGGAAACAGGCTATGGCTCTTTTGGATAGGGCTCCTTCCCCCGGCATGAATACAAATGACACGTCTGGCGGAAAGTGCCAGAACAGCGAGAGGCTGCCGCTTCAACCTGCCCCCAAACGCAGTGAGGGGAAGCTGACATGCCACGGGCTCCGCTCCAGCGCTACACACCTCTATCGTCGGTTCGAGAGGCACTGGACCGGCATGGGTCACGCCTAAAACAAGCGGGAATGGGAAATAGCTGAAGCTTTCTGGCCAAGCTGGGAAACGGCCCGATGCGGAAGCAGTTATATGAGCCATAGCAGTAAAGTGCGTCTCACAGACTCAACTGAAAAGGCTCAATTTAAAATGGAAACAACAGAACAGGACCGGACCACCCCCACAAACACAAACACTTCATTACTTTCAAAAGCTATTGAGAAAAGTGGCCCACCCCTAAGGGCACAAACTGGCTCCGTACAAGTCCACCGCCAACCCCCCCTACCTGTAGGAATGGAATAAAGTCCTCTTGTTCCAGATAATTACAGCCAGGCTTGGCCAAAAGGTGGACAAATTTGGATGCATCATCATGACAGGTCTGCAGTATTCTGGAAAGTAGGACCAGATGGTGTTAGGGTTTTCTCCCCGCCGACCGCCGACCCCCGTTTGCATCAGCCAGGGCGCTGCTTCCTAAATTAGCATTTGGGAATCAAACCCAATCACGCTTACCCTTCAACGGCCCAGAAAAAATTTCATAAACCGTATCAGGTCGCTGGAACCATACCTACATTCAGAATAATTAACTCTTGCTCTTAACTAGAACTTCAAACGTATACATAGGAATGGAATGCTAATATTGCCAAATAAGGTTCAAACAGTCCTTTGCCCAGAATCACGCGTGGATTATTTTACCTGAAGATGAGCTACAGAAATTACAGAAAGGAGGCTGTTGGCACGCACCTCCATGTTTTTGGGCACTCAGAAGTTAAACATTTTTCCTGGAGACTAGGAACTTTCCCAAATGAATAGAACAGGTCCCAATTGCTGTCTTATTGTTAAACGGCTTCTTAGTGCGATTTAGTTACGTGTGTGAGAGAAACATCGCGGCAGCACATTGCAGTGCTATAATTCCCACAAAGTAGTCTGATGTTAAAAATAAATGAGAAGGCTGTATTTTTCTCTGGCTGACACTCAAAATCCGACACAATGCCAGCTGTCTCAAACTATCCAGCACAAAAGAGCCACTTACTTTCTCCACATAGCCACAAACTTGTGGACAGACACGAGGCCGGTCCTGTCCCCTCCGGCTGAGAGGAACAGCGGGGCTTTCCAGTACAGGGGACACTCACAGGCCTGCAGAGACCAGAAGAGCTTCAGCACGGGGCCCAGTCCTTTAATGGGGGCTAAGCTCTGCCAAAGCCTCACAATAGCCATGAGCTAAATTACAGAGCAGATGCCGAGGGAACAAAATAAAAGTCAGAGAGACTACCTGACTATTTAATCACATGGTCAACAACGAACACTAACAATGATAGATATATCTATGTTTTTAATTTCTTTTAAACAGAGGCACAGTGGCTCGGTTCAGGTTAATCTCCATGAAGTGTGTGGGTGTGCAGGTGTCCTGAAACATGCCTGATACTTTTGGATAACAGGTTCCAGATAAGCTGGCATTGAAAGCAGATTGTGGATTCTGACACACACTGTCGCGGAGAGTGTTCTGATTACAGAAAAACAAGCTACAATTACAGGTCAAAGCACTGGTCCTGCGTAAAGTACCGACTCACAAACACATTGAAATGAGTATTAAAATCCAACTCAGAAGGCCTCACCTGAAATGACTATTCTCCGGTGCGTATTCCATGCAGTTAATTTTCACAAAACGTCATGTTTAAGACAGACAGAGTAACACTAAGCTGCTGGTGATGGACTTCAGCGTAAGAGTGGATGCGGTGAACACCATTCTTTCAGATGGCATCCAGGCAGCTCCGCCCTGCAGTCCACAGCTAGCACTGTCATGTGACGAGCTACTAACAGGAGGCCCTGCACTGCCAGTGTGAACACAAACGACTGACTTACGACTCAGTTTGTGTACAAAATTGACACCCAAAGCAATTTTATTTTAAATCATATGGAGGGGAATGTCTGGATATTAGGGGCCCAGGTAGATTACTGGCAAGAACAGACAGACACTATGTTGGTAAATGCCGCTATGATAACAGCTATCCGTGAGAAAACCTACCCCATTCCCTCAAGAGCTGATAGTATTTCTACGGGATAAAACAAGAAAAAGAGATCCTCAAGCCTGTAAACAGTAGCAAGCTGCAGTTAATTACCATAATGAAAACGATTTTCTGGGTGGCGAGGGACTGCATGCCACAAATCACACTCACCTTGGCAACCATCCCCATGTCTTCAATAGCTGCTCTTTCATTGGGGAATTGTGAAAATATTTTCTCTATCCTGGAAATGAGTGCGTCGATGTTGAGGTTGGCTATGGGCCGGCCCCGAGGGAAGTGGAACTTCGGAATGCTTTCGCTCAGAACCGGTGTAATGGGCTCCACTTTTTTGACCTGAGCCTGCCAGAGGAGATACAAATAAACATTTTTAGCCGGGGCTCATCTAGTTCACTAGGCCAATTTTCAAGAGCGTTACCAGCACGGTACAAATTAGAGCC
Organism: Gymnarchus niloticus; assembly: GCA_009936485.2. Classification (NCBI taxonomy): domain Eukaryota; kingdom Metazoa; phylum Chordata; class Actinopteri; order Osteoglossiformes; family Gymnarchidae; genus Gymnarchus; species Gymnarchus niloticus. Next base: position 28,729,396 of record JAACJT020000001.1, on the reverse strand, counting down.
CCATGAACTGTCGCTGAAAAAATGATGTTTAATTAAAACCTGTGATGTGACGTGCGGTTCAATTGAAAATAACCATTAGAGGCATTTTGGCAGCAGCCACCACAGTAATGATTGACTTCTTACAACACGCTGTCACACATCAAGGTACTCCAAGGCAGAGAACTTTATTAGATTAGGACCATTATCTTCAGCACCCAGTCCCCCATGTGTGAAGATGCATTTCATTAGAATGAATGTAAGAGCTAAGGCAGCACTGGAACCTGGGTGGTTTAGTTAAAATACAAAAAGTTACAGCCTGCAACATTAAATGCCCGGGCCGGGGAAAACCAACGCTCAGATCACCGAGCTCTGACCCAATGGACCAGCGAACTGCAGGTCACTCTCTCCGATAAACATTGTGTCCTCCATCTGTCTGAACACACGAGCAGAACCTAAATCTAGCACAGCACCGGCAAAGCTAACGTCACTAGTGAGACTGTCCCACTGTGTCTTAACTTGTACAATAATGTTGAGAATGACATTTATGATTAAATCACACAAGTACAATTTTACTGAAAAACAGCACGAAGAAGCGAAGGGACGGGTGAAGACAGAAAGGGAAGCGTATCTAAACCAGCAGAGCTCACTTCCTCAGTCCTGACTCCCGATAAAAAACATGACGCACAGTCTAAACCATGAACGGCTGCTCTAAAATACAGCCCCAGTGACGTGGCCAGCCCAGATGGTCCGACAACAGTGCTCACGGACCACTGAAGAGGATCAGGCAGTTTGCTCGCTGGCGATGGGAGGGAAAACCCCAGTTCATCCTTGTCGCCACGCAGCCGCACATACAGCGCCGTAACAACACTACAGCGCCAGGCAGCAGGGCAGCGAGGTGGCTCAAATGCTTAGCGCGCTCACGGTGAATCACACAAGTGACTTAGAGACTCTTGTCTCTAAGAGACCTGATTCAGGTCAAATTTAAATATAAACTCTGAATTACATGCAGCTCATGTGCTTACCCAATTCAGTGTTTTGACAATCAATATTCTCTAAATTGTAGGAGCAGATGGCATGGACCATTAACACAGACAAGCCTGTGGAACGCTACTTTAGGCCACAGAAAAGGGCTGCGATGGGTGTTACACAGGGATGGTGGCTCTACATCAGACCAGCTGAAAAACAGCAGTCAAAACACCCAGCTATTCTTAAAAAGCAAGACTAGTGATAAGAGCCCACAGCACACCGGATTACCAAGGTCACCCATCACTTGTTTAACCCAAAAGAACACAAACTTACTACAAGAATAACCTATGCTGACATACAAACCCTACATATGAACAAATAAAGTCCAGCTGCATTAAAGTAAACAACAGTACAGCTGTTCTACACCATATTGAAAAACTCATTGTATTTTAAAGGCCAGTTTCTATTTAGAGACACATCACAGAAGCCCAGTGTGCGCTGGACTCCACAAGGGTCCTTTAAGGGGCCATGCAGAGACACTGCAAGATTCCAAAACATCACGACAGCCCATCTGCTTATGTGCCAAGCGGCGGTGTACACAGCATGTATCTACGATCTCTCTGTGGCTAAATATCATTGACAGACCACCTTTCATCTGTTTCTTGCAGTCATATGTCTGCAGTCCTCGTATGTATTGGGGGGGTGGCGGGGGGGACCTGGACACAGCATAACAAAGGTCCCTATGCTTTCTGGCATGCTACAGAGGTCCTGCTCAGTGTAACAGGCGACAAGATAGATGCTGTTAATCTTCCCTTCTTCAGCAGGGTCAGCCATGGCTATAAAAGGCAACAGGCATTGGTCGACCATGGGCTTCCACTGTGACTCCCCTCTCTGCGAAGCAGGAGGTGGTCCCTGGACACAGCTGCTTAATCTCTCTCAGGAATGACATCGAAGGACGCCACAGAGGCCGAGGACGGTCAGATCCGACTCCAGCAGGGTTCATGCAGAGCACGTAGATGATAAAGCAAAGCATTGATCCCCTCCAAACAGAGGTAAAGGAGGACACAGATACCACCAGCAGAGGCTCCAGTCTAGCCCAGCCCAGCCCGGGAAGCCCAAACAGCAGAGACAACCTGCCTCTCCTTGCTGGAACGCTTTGAGCCGCTTCTTGAAGCGCGAGGGCAAAACAAAATCACAGCCCCGGGCCAGCAGGGCGAGCTCCTTGCGCAGGTCAGGGTCCTGCCGTAGAGAGAGGTCCTTCACCCTCATGGTGCCAAGCAAGGACGGGACTGTCCTCAGGCCACCCCGCTTCCCGCGGTGCCGTAGCGGATCGCCTTTCCACTCCTACGGGTGGTTCTCCGTTTCCCTGTGCAAAGCCAAGGTCATGAAGCGGCAGGCGGCAGCTGTGCCTTTCGGCGTGGTGAGAACACGGCAGCCCACACGTCGTTGGTTGGGCAGATTCAGAAACCCTAATGTAAAGTCGATGCAGACAGGGAGAGTGCAAGCATGTGCTGGTGGCAGGGGGTGGGCGGAGCTGCCTGTAGAGGGTGAGTGGGGTTGTCTGTAGGGACCACCCTCTTTGGGCCACATTCCACTGCCACAAACAAGGTCAAGTAAAGAAAATTCTGTTATTCTGGAGCCCTGTGACAGAAAGCAGAAGATGGGAGATCCACTGGCCAGGGCCACAACAGTGCTCCTCCAGGACCTTAACTGTCCTGCCTGAAGAAAGGGCCTGATTTCTCTTTTTCCGCCTTTTAAAAGGCCCTTAAAGTAACCACATTGTAGAGCAGCTTGTTTGCCGAAAATGGCAGGCAGGAGATACAGCAGAATAGAAAAAAATACATCTGCATATCTCTAGTAAACCAAAGTTTAATTCCATGTTAGCTGAGTCATTATCATAGACGGGAATGAGATTCAGAGCACAGAAGTGGACAGAAATGAAAGGCGAACAGCATATGAGCAGGGCTTCGCTTCAGTGTCTCTGCCTTGCTGCCATCTGTTGTTGTGGTTAATAATAGTGTATCAGGGCTAAGGAGGGGATGTGTTAAATTCAAAGACGGTCACATTAGCCAGTCAGACTGTACGATCTATTTGGGTAACCCAAGAAATAAGACCTTGAGAAACCAGGTTATCTTTAGTTCTGACAATCATCCATACCGAGGCTGACGGCAATTACATCAATTCCCTGTAAACACATTGATCCAAAGCACAACACACGCATGTGTTTGTGCGCGTGTGCACATGCATGCGTGGGCGTGCGAGGCGGAGGACGGCTGAGCGGGAATGAAAGCAAGTAGAATGGAAGCAGCGGTGAGAGCGTGGCTTTTATGGTTGGAGCTGAAATGTAGCGCTGGCGACCCCACTTTAAATGCTGTATATTTTTGGAAGGCAGATCAGAGTTCACACCACCCCCAAACACAGGATGCTGCATTGTTCCTTAGTGCCGTACAGCTGTACTGTTTGCCTGTGCAGAGCAATCGAACTAAGAACACACTGACACCCCAAAGCAGCCTTGCACTGACAGCAAAATCGGCTGTATTTTGTTTCAGACCCATCATCAAATCGGGACCTGAATTAACCGCTTGCTTTTTTCCACCCACCCCTATGTCATGTCACACAATCCCATTCAAAGACTAACAATTATATTTACATATTGAACCCCGAACAACAATCTGGTTTCCCTTTAGCTCTAAATCAAGTTATACATACACACCCAAAAAAAAAAAAAAAACTTTCTGAAGGAAATCAGTGAAAACACACGGCTGTTCAAAGACATTCCTTGTGACAGATTTTATTAGCACCTGCAGCCAGTGTGGGAGAGGAGGCGGTAACGGCTTGCAGGATCTCCTGGGGAGCCCGCAGTTACAGACACACGCCAGGCAGGCTACCTGAGGAGATGCGTCACTTAATAAGCTAGGTGCACCATGCTACATCCCATGGAGGTTTTCCCAAAGTCTGCTTGTTATGAAAACCACGGAGGACATAAAATCATTAAAGATCCAGATGATTCAAATATTCCAGCAGCAGATGGCATATGTGTATATTATACCTTTATAACAGAAATCCCACACATACAATTTTTATAGTCACTGATGCTGGAAAATAGAAAATTAAAAAAAAGCTTTTAGTGCAGAAATTTACATTGATTGTCTTCTTTCTGATGCAAAACATCTTGAAGTAGGAAATTAACCTACTTCCCTGCATGAGTCACTATGCAGCTGTAAATGAGAGGGTAGCTCATTAATAGGCTCTGAGCTGTGATATGATGTTTGAAATGAAACATGCAACACAAACCAAAATTTGTTTCAAAATTATAAAAGGAAACCTAATTGATTCAAATTTTGCCTTAGGAGAATTTTCACCATAAACAACAGGTCTATGCATTAATTTTTTAAATAACTGAAGAAACTATGACGCATTCCACACAGGTAATTCACAGGATGCTTTTCCCACAGGTAGCTTTTTGTTGTCATTCACCACCACACTAAAACCAAATACAGCAGATATAATCTGAGATAACTCTTCTAATCTCATTTTATGACGGCTGTACATATTTTTTCACTTTGAAATTAGTGGTCTGATCATGGAGGAAACAAGGGGTTTACCATAGCATCAGAAACGATAAACCTCTGGAAGTAAACTGGCGAAACAGTTAGCTAAGCGTTGCCAATTCCACACATCTTGACGGCAAGACAAACGCTATGGTCATGGCCTTTACATGCCTTCCTGCCATGAAAATGATCAGGGTGACTTAACAACCCTGCCATCAATGTCTGAATGCTAATAAAAAGATGTGTTTTTGAAACCAATATTAAATCTATGCGTGATTAACAGGGATTTTCTGAATTTCGTTCAGGCAGTATTTGGACGAGATGTAACTGTTTTCCAGTCATCTGTGTAGGTGCGGAAAGCACAGTTCAAGCCTTAGTTTACCAGCACCATGCATTAGTGGGTGCTCCTTTTAAAAGCCTCCAGGCTAAATGTCTGAGTAAGCTACTCTCCAAAAAGCAAGTAGACCTCTCACCAGCCAGTAAACATCCACACGTGGCAACGTCAACTAGGCCAAGGGGCATCACCTATTTCTATCAGGCTAGAAATATTTTCATTTCCAGCAAATCTGTCTCTCTTTAGATTTCAGTACTTAAAATAACTGAAGCATTCAAAAACAATTTTATGCCAGAAAAATTGTAATATACATTTTCTTAATTTGTACCTCGAATGCTGACTTTCTTTAGGAACAGAGGACCAGCACCATGTAAAGTGTAACACATGCATCTCCTCGTTAAGATAACAGATCAGGACAACTTGAAAAGCCAAGCACATCACTCCAGACACCCACAGATACACATCTACAGGAAATCACAAGGTTCGGAAATCATAGTAATGTGAACCAAACAAGTCCACCTTTAAAGAAAAGGGCTTGCTTAACGATGCAAGAGAATCCCATGACCTTTGTTTAAAAAAAAAAAACCATCTGAGAAAAAATACTTAAATTGGGTTACTAAAATTAAATCTTGAGCATTTAATGTAAAAAAAATATATATATATTTTTATCAACAGTGGAGAAAATAGTCTTTTCAGAGCTCGCTTTGTTGGTGCCTGACCCTGGATGCCATCGGTGGCCTGAACATACTGCTGAAATGATCAGCAGGGTGAGCAGGACAGGAACGCCATAGCTGCCATACCCTCGGCTTTCCAAAACCACCGCTAAGCTTAGTGCCGCTGTGCTGTTGCCATGACAACCTCCTACCCTCAACATTCCTGCGGTACCACACCATTGTTCTTCCAAATTGGTCTTTTATGTTTACCTTCAATTTTCACCTGCACTGACTGGCACAGACTTTCAGCTATACAAATCTCACCCATTTTTCGCATAAATACAAAATCACCCAAGTTTTTCTAAAACAGCACAAATTTCAAAAAATGTATGCTCTTCTCCCAAAATCACAGCCAAAAATCAAATATGCAGAAACAAATCCACCACAAGTACATTTCAGAACACTTTGCATCTGAAAATCATAAGACTTCTAAGACATACTATAAATGGGATACCTTCATTTGACCTTTAAAAATAAACCTTGTCACAGTCATATCAGACTTGTTAGGTTTGCACTTCTCCCTTTCAAACAGCTGAAGAATACAGAAACACACCATGTTCTAAAACGCAATACTTCCAGTAGTGTCTGTGTTGAGTGATGATAAATGAACACTGCAGACATCTTATCAGGAAAAGACAGATGACATTACTGATGTTCCACCATTACTTCCACTACTGACTGAAGACTGCACATCAGAGTGCACACCGTGAGCAAACTTCTAACAAGACGTGCCATCCTGCAAACACTTCTGTGAGGCTAATCCCCAAACAGGGGAACCAGGGCTATCTTTATCCGAGCCTTGTGTCAAAGTTGGGCCAGCTGTCCCTAAGCTGCACTGGGCGTGACGTTAGTTACATTTTTCTCTAATCCTCTGAAGAATGCGTTTGTATTGTGGAATTTCTGTGGCTTCCTTAAAATAGTTGCTCTGAGTCTGGATCGGTCTCTCTTAACTGCACTGCAACTCCACGGGGACAACACTTGTGGTGCTTTGACCAAACACCAAATGCATGGCAGCCGGTCCATAATCAGAACATAACCAAGGATCACAGAGGACTTGAGAAAGAGACACAAATGCTAAGGATTTTGACAACTGTCACCTGTTCAAACCTTTCACAAGAAGTCACTTTAGACAGAACTCTAACAGACAGCATTTCAGGGGACTCAATATAAGCTAGCAATCTTTTATTTTTATAATCTCTTTATTAAAGCAGAGTAGACAAAGTTTCAGCAATGTTTCAAATAGAGTACTTTAGTCGATGCTGTGAACAAAAACAACTTTTTCCTTGTTGGTCCCCTATGTAGGGATAACATTCCGAGGAAGAGCCAACCTGCAGGGTGCAGAAAAATCATATTTTTGTGCTGCTGCCACCTCCTTCTGGCAGTGCAGAACTTAAACAGTCAAAGCATCGCTAAGCACCTTCAGCACTGGAACCTAAACCCGGTTAAGTCCCATGCTCCAGCACTGTAGAGTAACGCAACACTTACAGGAAGTGTTCATGGGTGAAACTACCAGGAAAGACCCAGACAAGGGGCCCCGCATTTGGTCAGAGCAGCTCCCCTGGATCTCTCGGCCCTGCAGACACATATGAGGGAACAGCTGCCCAGATTGCTCACTGTCACCACCACCCAAACGGCATCCAGCGATGTCCCCGTCGTCTGTGGTATGTAGCCAGAGAGCTGCTTACAGCTGCTCCCCACAATTTATAAAAATTTTCAGCAAACAATGAATTAATTTACTTACAGGAGTGAAAAGACATTTCTAAGCACATCTAAATGCTAGCAAGGGAGAGATCTGCTTTGTACAATTATGCTGAAATGTATTAATAAAAATCGTGACCTGTGACAACAGTGCGCATGGTACAATGTCCTTAAATGTCACATACACTACCCTACCAACAGCCTTGTAACTAGCATTCAACCAAAACCTGATGATCATGCATAACTAGGCCAAGGCATGCAGACATTATTCGAGATAACAAGGTGGCCAGTGACAGAATATGAGGATTCTACTAACCACATTGTACACGTCAATGTCATGCTACAACGTCCGGAAAAGCTTTAAATGGAGGAAATACATAATTAATGACAACAAAATCATGTCCATTAACAGGTGTACTCAGGGTATTCAGTGTTTACAACTGCCGATTCTCAATCACCCACTCAAATTGTCATCAATAGGGCATATCACAAATCTCCAAAAAACATTACAGCAAACTCGACATGGCAACCATATGTATTAATCACTATAATTAAAGCATACCACTACATTTTGTTATGACAGCTGTGGTTCAAGATAAATGCATTTCATCCACGATACAATCCAATTTTGGATACTGCTAGAACTGCAGATCTTAAGGCCATCACTCAAACTGCATGATCCTGAAAATATCAGGTCACTCTACAGAACAATCATCAATACTCACAAAAAAAAACACCTCACAGTCATTCACTATCAGACAGAGCTGAGGGAGCACCAACATACAATTACAGCTGTGAGTATCACAACGTGGATCTGGGCACGAGTCTAGGAATAATGACCCAACTTTGAAGAACACAACCAGAGGACCTCAGCATCCTCTTGTGGCAATAAAAGAGAGAAGAGTTACAATGTAAACCAAAGACCTCCCACCCCCATTCAAAAACAGTTTGTGTTTGACACAGTGACCTTCTGTTCTCTTTCGGTAACCATTTGGCAGCAGCAAAGGTTAAACATCATCTCCCATGTAATATATTGAGTGGTGCTGTGAGTTTGGACTCAATGCCCACACCCTGAACAAAGTCACTAGTTTGAATCCCACTGCTGGACCCCTGAGCAAGGCCATTACCCTCAACTGCTCCAGGAGCACTGGAAGCTGGCTGACGTTGTGCTGAACCCAAAAATCTGATCTCAGCTGCATATGGAGAGCAAGATGAAATTTGTGAAAACCACCCAATTTCCCTAAATTCTATCCTCTGAATCCACATCTATCAATCTGGATCAAACGTGGGTTGGACTCTACCTCAGTACATAAATTCAGCAGGCCAAACTCCAAAACAACAGGACCATTTGAAAATTCTGGTACCACAGGGATTATCTAAAAGGTAATGGACAACAACCTTTGGAAGAATGAAGTTGCTACCATGATTGTCAGTGATGTTCAGGACCAAACTTGATGCCAGTCACTCACAATGAGGCCTTTCAGAAACAGGCCCTAGTGACATTAGCAATGAGGCAAGCACAAGATGAATCAGGCTAACACAAAAATGTTCTTCACAATAACAGCTTTTTCTTCTGCCAGCTTCACAAAAATCATACAAATTTAGGAAAGTAAAGGTCTAATGGACATGGGAATTTACCTTCCGGGTGCTGACAGACCGACGGAGCTGCCTGCCACTGAGCCCTGTGCGATTGTTCCCACTATTCCCAGTAGGAAGTGTGGTCGAAGGTGGGCTGGATGGGGCATTCAAAGGTGTGGAGGTTCTGTCTGCCACACTCTTCTTGCAGGTAACACAGCTGTTGTCACCAGGCTCCGAGGACCTGCCCTCCATCACATTCCCTGCACCTTTGTCGCACCATACTCCATGTTTGATCTTTCTGAGATATTCCTTCAGCATCAACTGAGTAGTGGTCTCACTCAGCCAGTGCAGGAAAAGTTCATCCACTTTCATTTTCAGGACGGGCTGCAGAGCTTGCGCGGCTGGCATCGTCACGTTTACCTCAGGCACACCAGCTGGGGGGGGAAGAACCTGCAAACATGGCGAATTAAAGCAGAAAAGAGCCTTACAAAAGCAAGATATTCACAACAAAATAGTGCGGCTCACGTTTCCATTTTAGTCACAAACGACTCGCTACGTTAAAGGAAAACCACAGTTTAAATGGCGAAGGCTAAATTTCCATTTATTTTTTCCAATTTAGTATAGTCTTATTATTTTACAGTAAACAGAACCAGTGATTAATCTTTTTAGTAAATCGTTTGCTAGAGAGCTAGTCAGTGACTTCCCAGCAAACGGGGAACGTTCCCACAACTTTCAATAACGTTATATAACTAACGTTCCTTAACGTTCTTAAAACGTGGATTGGGAAATTTAACCGAAAAAAGAACGTTGTAGGAAAGTTTTTACATTTTTTTTCCCCAAAAAACTTTCCCGAAACGTCCAGAGAACTGGACGTAAAAACGTTCCAACAACCTAGATACAACGTTTTGAAAACGCTGGTTTTTGGTTGCTAGAACCTAGGTTCTATCGACTAGGTTCTTTAGGTTGTTGCTAACCTAAAATTGTTAGCTGGGTTACAGACCTTACATATAGACCACCCGACCAACAACCTCAGCTTAATCAGTTATGTCGGTGGTTTACTGAAGTAAATTTAAAGTGAAGTTAAAGTTAAATTCTCCCCCATTCTGTGCCACCTCACCGGCTCAATATATACCGTTATATGCTAGGCTACAACCAGTAACTTAAAGTTACTGGCTTTATAACACCACTCGGCATCGACTAACTAACTGCACCGTCACAAAAATTAATATTTGATAGTTTTACAGAGAGACTCCTGAGTAAACTTTACAAGCTAGCCGGCTAACGTCAAAACGGGCCTAGCATTTTACTTCACAACACAGTGAGACGTACCCATTACAGAAGACGACCGCACCACACGCGAAAGAGTTTCGTTCGGAATTACGTCGAGCTTCTAGGATATATGACAATAAAGGAAAAACATAAGAAAACAGCCATCCAACCTACTTTTCACTCTTACCAAAACATATCCACTTTCATATCGGCGCGCGTCGCTTCGAATCAAACTCTCGTTCTTCCAGGTACCCGGGAAGCTGAATTCTCGCGAGAACATCTCGTTCGCCGCTTCAGAATCGGCTCGAGGACGGCTCGAGACAAGCAGTAACGACCGTTTGAGGACGAAGTCATTAGGTTTCGACGTGTTTGTGTCAAGACCTACAACGAAATCGGACTTAGAACAGATAACTCGATACATAAGTTCTTAATTTGCTGTACTCTATAAAGTCCATATACAAAATTATTTGCAATTTTAGACGTTGTACTGTAAAATGCCATTCTGCGTAATTTGCATCATGGTCATTTAAATATAAAACAACACATTGGTACAGGAGGAAGTGCCAATCTAAAATTATGAAACAGTACCAAAAGAGAGTGGCAGGTAGGGCGGAGATTAAGGACAGGAACTATCTGAGAGTGACTGGTTCAGTCCCAAGAAGGGCCCCATCAATATATTTGAATTGCTTGGAGGATACAGTTGTACCACAGCTGTACTGGTAAATCTATTGGCAAGCAATGCACACCAGTTCATTTGTTGACAACCCACCAGAAACCAAATCACAAAGCCAGGGAGATTTAGCTGGATTCTTAGCTGTGTGTTAAAAGTCACAGGAAAATACCTGATCAAATAAATAGATAAAACTGACTTTTGGTTGAAGCGAACAGCTCAGCCACATAATGATAACGTTCAGATATATAAATTTGTCAGCTGGATAGGAAACATTGAATAATTCCCATCAATTTATAATTTAAAGCAATATTTATCATTAATTGATGACACAATGAACAGTTTATCATTGTAAAAAAAAAAAAAAAATCCAAAAAGGATTATTGGTGTTTATATATTTCCACAGTAAATAGCAAATATTTGAGAAAGCCCTTACATCCCCCCCATACAAACTGAAAAGCAGCACCCTTAAGAAAAGCACGCAATCCTTTCTGCAGTTTCACGTTTGGAAGACATCATCAGTACGTATCTTTTCAAGCTACACCACATGCGGTTTAATGCCGTGGTTTCAAGCAACGTACCTGATACGGGCCGGTTAGGGTACAAGATAGCAGCACATGCGTTTTGTTCACATTACAAAGCACTATCAGAAGCATGGCCATCCTTTTTTCCTCCCCCGGGGTGTAAGTTTCTACATGAAGCGATCCGCGCGTCGACGCGAGCGCCAGAGAGGGCACGTGCAAGAGTGCACAGCACGGGCTAAAGAATGCAATAGTCATTTTTAATTTGATGCATAAATAATCCAAATATAATCATTTCAACTATAAATGAGCAACAGACCATTGTCTTTGCAATAAGTTAATAATAGTTATAATAATTATAAATAATAATTATAAATAAGTTACTTTAAAATATGCCGAACATGCAGGCAAAAAATTAAAAAATGAAAGATTGGGTCATTACATAACAGGTTATGAATGTTTGATAAATATTATATATGTACACGTCAAATGACAGTTAGTCTTACTGTCAATTACTAAAAGATGTCTAATAACAAGAGCAAGTTAAAGTACAAGCTGGTTGTAAATATGCTTTTGCCTGCTATAGAGAAATGATAGCTTTGATAAAGCCTGGTGTTTCTTTAGGCAGAATGGCATAAGCTTTGCTCTCCTCTGCCTCTCATTTCAAAGCACAGAAAAAGCCGGAGCTGCCTATGGCAAGGCTCAGTAAGCCGAGCCCTTTCCTGCTTAAGCCCCTTTATTTGGCCCAGGAAGTTCAGCAACAAACACACCGGCTTCATTTCTCATTCGGCAAACTCCAGCGCTTCTTTTCGCTTCACGGTCGCACGCTGGACGTCCGACAGGACAAAATGTTTCATTCGGTATACTTCGGCAAAATGAGCAAGCAGGAGACCGAGAGGCTGCTGGAGACGCATGGAGAGGAGGGCAGCTTCCTGATGAGAGACAGCGAGAGCGACCCCGCGGTCCTCTGCCTGTGTGTGCGGTGAGGTCGCCGGGCTCTCAGATCCAGGATTTAAGGCAAACGGAACAGCTTCCCGCACATTTATTATTCTTATTTTAACGACATCTTTTAATGACTACAATTTACAAATTCTAAATTTCTATTTGACCTGTAGTATTTATATAATCTACAGTTTTATTTTTTATTTTTTGCAAACAGTACATTTCCATCATAACACTGGACATAAAGTGTTTATCTTATTCTACTCAGTTTGTCAGCTGGGGCCATATGATTAGCGCACGCGCCCGCACGACTTTGAATTTATCTTAATTAATTTATTAAGTTTGGTGAGGCGATTTCACGTTGAAGAACCGACCGAAATCCAGTGACGAGTCAACTTGAATTTAAGCTTAATGTATATCCAACAGGTTCTCCTAATTTATAATCTGCACCCAAAAGACTGTACAATCCCATCCATCGAGAGAATCTACGGAAATGCGCATTTTAAATCAATTTTCCTTCTTCCGAATTAATTACCTCGTCATTTGCTGACAGACTGTGCAACGCATAAGACAGAGAGAAACCAAATATAAGACAGTCTTCTTCAATAATTCTAACTTTGGAATTGCAAACTTCAGTCACATGTACAAAATAACTGAAAAAGGTCGAAAGGAAACTGTGAAGACTTGAAACGGAAAGCGTGTTTCCCTTTCTGAAGTCTTCCCGATGTGATGCTTCACCAAAATGCAAAAGGTCGTCATATTTTCTTTTCGCCGGTGAATAATCAGAATATATCAGCAAAATCACCATCTAGTAGCAGATTATTGAATCACTATAAAAATATAAAAAAAAAAGCATAAAGAAAAACCTAAAATTTGGTATTTTCAGATAGAGGAATTTCAGTAATATAACTATTAAGCGTATCATTAGAAATAAAAAGTAAATTCATTTACACTATGATTTATTCCTCAATACTGATAACTAAAGCAATTTTGTGTGAATATATCTTGTTAATTTTATTAACTGTTATGTTGACAGGTATGCAAAGTAATTCAGTGGTTCAAGTTTTAACTAATTTATTAAAGAGGAAATTGTAGAGTTTACTCTTTATTAAAATATCGTTTAGAAATTCTTAGGGCAGAATAAGAAAAAACTGAATATAAAAATCTAGCTATTAAATGATTCAGTGGTCATCTGTGATATGTAATACCATGACAGTCATTTTTGTAATGACTGTCATCAGTCATCAGTCAATTATTGTCGACATGTTATAATTTTAAATATTTGAAATGGGGCATATCACTCACAGTCTCGGTGATCGTTTACAAACTGACTGAAATACATAAGAAAATGAATAAGACAGAACTTATATCCTGTTGCTGTACAGAAGGACCCCCTTCGTGCATACCTATAGGATCCATCAATGTCCTGGAGGCTGGGCTGTTAAGGTGAGTTTACATACACGCACACAACTGGGATATTTTGAAAGGCTGCTTATTTGCAGCCACGTCTTATTATTTAGTGTTTTCAGTCTCTGGTCTTTAAGTTAATGATGCACTTTGGTAAGAGAGCATATAGGAAAATAGAAATGCATGATAAAAATACCTTGTGGTGCCGTGGGTCATAGATTCAGGTCTGTGAGTCAGCAGACCACAGGAACATCATCTGTATGTCAGTCACCATCATAAAGCCATTAATGTCATATCATCACCCTTTTTTAATGGTACACTCTTTGACTCTGAATATTTAAAAGTTTTTTACAATGTAAGCGAGAGTAGCATTTTCAAACGGCAACAGATTGACTGCAGATTGTTGTATTGCCTGGGAGGTGAAAAGTGGTCCTAGCATAATGATTTTGATGAGGAGCAGCTCGAGTGTACAGCGTGGCTTTAGGGGCGTCTCTGGTCGGTCTTGTAAATGTTGTCGATAGCTTTCACACCCCAGATGCTGAACCGTCTGTGGTTTCTCTTGTCACCTACGCATGCTGTCGGCGTTCGTCCCACAGCTTACTAGCTCTGAAGAGTCGACTGCGTGATATTTGGTTTTTAGAACCTAAGACAGGCGAGCTTGTAGGGCACATATCAGTGTGGGAAAATCAAGTCTAATCTTAAATCGATATGCAAGATGCCAAATTTGTACATGGTGTACACGTTTGGTGACATTAATCTTATTCTAGGGTGCATGATTACAAACACTATCCATTTCTGGAGCACATTAGACCCTAGGGGCTATGGAGTAAGTACGTGTTGTAAGGACAGGAGAGAAAATGTGGTAGTGTTGTGTTCTCAAAAGAACAGTAAGGCAATAAGAAGTGGCTCTTTGTGAGGACTTTCTGAAGGAATTATACTTCTGTAAAGTTCTACATCATAAATCCGTTGGCCGGAATACATGTAGTACTTGCTTTGTTCTAGTACAATATAAGGGATTTTTTTGCAATTGTTTATTTTCACATTTTTCACATCCCCAGGTTTCCTTGACTTGTAGGCCTTGTCCTCCTTTCTGTACACAAACTTCACTCTGATTTTTCTGTGTGTTCAGTGTTGATTCATTATTGTGAAGCTGAGGTTTCTCTTTCTCTTGCCTTTATTTGATCTTAACCATGCTGAAGACGCCTCCAGGAGTGAAGCCACAGTGTTTTGCGACACTGAACGACCTCATCGAATGTTACAGAGATGCCACCCCTGTCAACATGGCACCCTTACTGCATCCCATGGAAAAACACATAGTGGGTAAAAAAGGGGCCAATCAAAGTAAGATATTTAGTTACTTTGCATCCTTGAAATTAGACCTAGACTAAAAACGTTCCAGATCGTTTTGCACAAAAGAAAGTGAAGATTGGTCTTGAGGCCAGCAAACAAAAATAGTAGCATACTAATGACCATATTTGGACTTGTTTTTTCCACCAAAATATTGGCTGAATATCTGTTGATGTTTTGTTTACCGATTCCGCCCGAATAAGTCATTTAGGATGTGCAGGTGTCAGGTTTATTGACTTTTTCACCGGAAATTGACATCCAGGATGTATAATGCCCACAGTTCTCTCGAACATAGCCACAGTTCTTAAATACATCTGTGGGAACGGTTATATCAGTCTTTTCGCCTTCGTCTACGTGCGATCTTTGTCATCTTCAGTATGTAGTCTGTTGAAGTAAGCCTTACAAAACAATGTAGATATCATTTTATACTACAGTAAGCAATAAAACAGAATCTGGCTAATTTTAGTAGATTGGGGACCTTTTGAACCAAATAAATATTTAATGTCCTTGAGTTTAATAAAAATATAAAAGGCAAGTTGAGAAAGATTCTGCTTACTTATTGTCAGTTCAGCTGTCGGGACCTTGCAGAGTTCAAAATGAAGAAAATGAGGTTAATGCCATCCATTTCCTGTGTGATTCTCACAGAGAATTTTACTACAATACTAAACGCAACACAAAAGTTTCAAATATACTAGTTTTCACAAGTTGTGCAAGTGATGAATAGTTACTGACCAACTGAATGACTACGTCATGTAAGTACTTTGCTGTGTTGGTGAAGTTTGGAGTTATGCGTGGTGGTTTTTGTAATCACATTTTTACATCTGAGAACAAATGTTAGGTATTGTCACATGTTTTCCTCAGAGGGCTGAATGTAAAAATGAGCAGACTTGAATATCAAAACATAAGTTTACAGTAATCTGTGCCCTTCGGTTACAAAACAGGATGCCGTAGATTTGTTCAAGGTCTATGCACTGTCAAAGCGGCCATCTGAATCTGTTCTGTGTTGGGGGCTGTTTGCTGAGGTGAGGGTGCATTACGGTATGGTACGGTGCGGCGTGGCAAATCAATTGCCAGTATGTCCAGGAGGCACGGGAGACAGCTGCAGGTGTAGAGCAATGCTGAACTAGGAGCGTCATGCTACAGAGACAGCAGCAGAGCTGCAGTGTGGAGCAAAGACTGCGACAGACTTTTGATCAGCCCGATGAGCCTCCAAATATAGTTCAGTTTTTGTTTAGCTTTGTTTAGTATCTCATCAACAAGTACCTGGCTTTGAATAATCGCAGACCATGAACAGTAGGAAATGAACTCCGGGCCTAAAGGTGCAACATCTGCCCCAGCACAAACACGTTTAATTAGTCATCATTTTTCATGCTTTAAACTGTTTGAAGCATTAAAAATTCACCTATAATAGTCTTGTAGTTGATTTAATAGTCATATTGATGCCACGGTACCTTGTCTGAGGAAAATGCAGAGGAAATCAAAAATGAGTAATGTTCAGCATTATCCATTCTCCTGCTAGTGAGCTACTTTCTTGTGATGAGACAAATGAGGCTTCAAAATCCGTGGTGGGTGGGAGTATCCTGAATTAACCAATCAATGCTGGTGCTAAATAAAGCTTCAAAACCCATGGTGGGTGGGAGTATTCCAAACTACCAATCAGTGCTGGTGACTGTGATAACCAGTATTGATTGGTAGTTCAGGAAACTTCCACCCACCACAGAATTTGAAACCTCATTTGTCCCATCGCTATTACTTTCTATAAAAATAACATGCAGTAATGTTACTCTGGTCCATCTGTGCCAGTGCAATTTCTCTAAAGCTTCTTGCCACCCATAGTTTTACTTCTTGGAACTGAAGATTTCTAAGTGTCATATGCATTTAAACCAAGCCATCCTTTGGCAGCCGTTAGAGAAAATGTAATGCATATTTCTGTTAATTCAAACCAGGTGGTTTGGAAACATTAGGTTGTGATGTTTTAAATATGTACAACATCCCAGTACTTTTTGGCTAGAAAGTGAAATAGCCAATTAGGACACGACAAGGAAACCACGCTACACAAGTTAAGGATGCGTGTCATATCTGTGGAAATCTTTCATACGATGCAGAGGCATGTTTCTCAGGTTTTGTTTGCTTTGTATTTCCTCTGAAGTTTCCTCCTTATGCGTGTAAGCGCAGCACACCAACGTCTTCAACAGAGCTGGGACGTGAGGTGAAGCCAACAACGCTTTTCATCGCAGGATTTGTGACCGAGCTCAAAGCCATACATTTTTCCCCCTACACCTTTCATAATTTCATCACAAACATGCTTTTGCTAACTGGGTCTTCAGAAAAGAACAGAAAATGAAGTGCTTTGTCTTCACAGTGCCTTTTAGTTTCAAGATACACACAACGCTTGAGCTGAGAAGAGAAACCTCTCTTTGTTAGTCACTTCAGTAGCTCTTACAAGTCTTCACCGTCCAACTGAGATTACCTAAATTTTGCTCTTTTTTTTGAAGAGATGAGGGTGTTTGCTTTTTCACGGTCTTTCAAGATTTATTTATAGGCACATAAACAAATGGGTTACTGTAACGTGCACGGCATTTCAGCTCTTTGGTGATAGCAGTAGACCAGCATCCTGACGGGGCCCTGTTACTGTGAGGGTCTTAGTCTCCCCTAGCAGTCACACAGTCCTGTATCGTACCTAATGTGTGTGACTCTCCCCTAATAGTCACAGTCCTGTATCGTACCTAATATGTGTGACTCTCCCCTAATAGTCACAGTCCTGTATCGTACCTAA
>JAACJT020000001.1:28699524-28711545 GCA_009936485.2 Gymnarchus niloticus | reverse complement strand
TGTATCGTACCTAATATGTGTGACTCTCCCCTAATAGTCACAGTCCTGTATCGTACCTAATATGTGTGACTCTCCCCCTAGTCGTTACGCAGTCTTCTATTGTGCCTAAGATATGTGCGGCAGTTTGCTATCAAAGCAATCTCCAGCCAAGCTGTCATTTTTCTTGCATTTGAGACACAAAACAGTCATAGAAAAAAGCATTATGACAGCGCTAAGAATACTGAATTTGGGAAGGGGGAAAGCATAACTTTTAATTAGTCAGTGGTCTTTCTCTTTTGACAGAGCCAGAGTACCTGGAGATGTGATGCACCCTGCCCCCGGTTGCATGGTGACCCTGTGTGCTAGAAAACGGATCAGGCGGCAAACCTCCCATGAATGGCACCAAATAACCACGGCCAGCAGAGCTTCTGCTAAGAAAAATCTGCGCAGCTTCACTGTGAAGAAATCTTCAATAATGTGGTTCTTGAAAACTGAATGGATGCAGCTGTTATGTGCTTATGTCACAGTAGAGAAATCCAAGCTCCCTTTCTGTCTGTTCAGCTATGTTGTTTGGTTCCACTGGTTAATGTGGTTCCCCTTTAGAACCTGTGGGAAATAACTGAGTCATATGGAAAAGAGTTTATTTAGGGTCGAAGGATCTCATATCAAGATATTCTCCATGTAGTTTTTTGGTTAACTTCACTACTTTTGAGTGAGCAATTTACTCTTATCAGTTTATTAAAGGAAGGCCCAACATTCCATCAATAATTATAGGAGGAAATGGCTGATTTGATGCAGTTTATATGATATTTGATAGTATTAACTGCTTTTAGAGGTTCATAGTGTGCTTTCAAGATAAAGGGGAAAACTATTACATCACATTTTCTTAATTATTTCATGAATTTAGAAGAATTGCCTTTGAGTAGGCTGACCTAAAACGTAATCTAACATACTCAGTCTGTTTTCAAAAATGTTGTTTTATCCGTCAGTTTACTTCATGGTCTTAATGGCTTGAGTTGAGGGAAGGAAAGACTGTGTGCGATTTTCCAGTAATGGTACAAATGTTTGCCCCTTCACATATCTGATGAAAATCGCTTTGTTGTGAATACTTGACAAGCGTCACTGCGGCTCATTTCATTGAGCGAAGTTGCTCGTTTTCAGAGGGCCTCATTCTCCTGCTGTTTCGAATTGTACACAAAGAAAACTTTTCTTCACAGTCTCTGCTCTATTATCCTCATTCAATATCTCGTTGTATTTGTAAGCCAACGTTAATGTGTGTAGCAAAATAAATAAACGGGTGCAGGAATCACATAAAAGCTTTAAAAATGTAAACATTTTTTACAACTTCTGTTTAGACATGGCAGAGAACATATGAACATCAATCATCCAAACCGTTATTTTAACCCCTCCCCCCCAAAAAAAAGTATCTATTTTTAGTTCACTGGTGGTTATGCTGAAGTGTTTATATTCTGCTTAATACATTTGTTTCCAATTATTTCTTCAAAGGTATTTGCAGTATAGCACAGAAATACTCTTGATTTGTCATTATGGGAGTCAGAGGTCAGCTGTATTTTCTGCGGGGACTTGGGACACAGGAACATGCTGAGACGTGGCGGTTAGCTTTCACTCGATCTTTTAACTCCGTTTGTTTCATATAAACTTGGTATTCTCACGTATGTTTGATCCTAATTAGTTTGGGTAACTGACATTCTACTCTATAACAATGGCCCTTCCTATATGAGAACACATCTCCCACTGTCAGAGATCAGTAGTCTGTTGATCCAGCTGACGATGATGCACAGCCCCGCCCTCTCTGTCTGATCAATTCATCCTGACACAAATTCCGGCTCATCTCATTTCCATAATTGACAAGAGAAGAATCAGACGACAAAAACGACTGCTTTGGTGTAAGCCCCAGTACATTCCTCCATTGTGGAAGTGGACACCACTCAAGAGTAATTTGACAGCACACATTAGCACTGGCTACTGTCAAACTGGCATTCACTAGCAATTTGGCTTTTCCCCCCACTTTCCTGCCAAAGCTGAAGGCTCCACATTACCTAAATTTTTCACTTGAAAGTCAAATTAATCAGGTGTGCATTCCTCGACAGAGAGCTTGATGTGCATGTTAATAAAATCATACAAGGTGTACTTATTTTTCACTGTATCAATAGAACATCTCCATAAATAATATGAAAAACAATTATGCAAAACATCATGGGACTGAAATTGGTGCAATAAATCCGCATTTATTAAATTAGAAGGAGTGGGATTTCTCTTCCTTTTAAAGCCCTGTTTCTTTTAGAATAATGCTGCTGGAATATTATGGCTAGATATGGATTCTTCCATCCTTGAAAATGGCTCCCATGAATTTGCCTACTAATTAATGTAGATTTGCAACAAACAACTACAAAGACGGGGATCGTAATGAAAGAGTTCAGGTGGTAATTTAATGTGATCAAAACTCAGCAGAATGCTAGACAAAACCATCATGTATGTGTCACAACAGTCTTCCATACCTCTAGAGCTCATAATTACCTCATATTGCAGTGATTCAGAAGAACACTCAGGATCAACAGCATATAAATGATTATTTCTGATGACAAAGTCAGCAAAAGACATTCCTTACATTTCTTAAATTCTGAGTATTTTCAAAAGAACTTGGAGCCTGAATGTAACTAACTAACTAACTGACTGATTAACTGAGTAACTAACGAGTTTGGCCAAGGGATTTGTGTTCTTTTTAGCAGATTCATTAAATGCACTGAACTCGGAACTAAGGAGTGGGCAAACATCTCTACCCTGCCAAAGAACCAGTGTTTCCAGATTAAAAACAATGCAAAAGGCTTGATCTGATTTGAAAGTTTTGATAGCTCCGCTATGGCCCAAAACTGTGTGTGTGATGGTCAGTTTTTCCCATTGCGGTGTGTTTGCCAGCGTCTGAAGGTCCTAATAACAATGGCTTCCTAGAGGTGTAGTCTGGCCAGCTGATACGGACGAAGTTCAGCCTTCCAGGGTCTGCCAACACTGGCACTTGTTTTCCAATGCTGATATGACTGGGACATCAGGAGACCATCTGAGGGATGAAGCCCTACTCTAGAGCACCTTGCAATATTTGATGTACTGCCCTAAATCTCAGGACGTAGAGGTCTGGCTGTGTCTTGAGCGGTAATGGAAGCAGTCAGTCAATTCTCCTCACATCTTCATGCCGAAATAAACATGTGTGGTTGACAAAGTCTGTTTCTAACTGTGTAAGAACTAATAAGCTCTCGTCCCCCTCCATAAAGGACCAAATCCACCTTCCAAACCGCTAACTGGGCTTATTTTTGTCTTTTTTTCCATTGGAAATCTCCATTTGTCATGACGCCAGTGCATTGTATGAAAAACCTGGCGTTTTATGAGCGCTGAAAAGGACGCGTACTTTTCACATCAAGCGGTATTGCTGGCATGGCAGTACCTCGCTGGAAAACGGATGGGGGTGAGCTACCCAGCAGGACAGGATCAATGGAAGGCAATTACATTAGCGGCCTCGGGAGCAAGGCTGCCCGCGTCCCCGCTCCATGTGGACAGGCCCCGGCCGGCTGCCCACTGCCAGAAACCGGATCAGGGAGGAAATTTATAATGTTATTAATGTTAGGTTCTGGGCAGCCGAGTTTGTAGATTCGTTGCCCTAAAGTGCACAAGGGCTGCTTTTCTGTGTTTTGGTCACGCTTAAAGGAAGTCCTTTCACTGTTTGCTCCTAGAGATAAAGATTTTCACAGGAAAAAAAATCAACTCAAGATTGTCTTCATCAGTAAGTTTTTTTTTGTGTAAATATTGCTGGCTTAATGTGGTCTGTGTAATATTTTTAAGGTGTGTAATTACACGGAACTTTCCATCCCATGCACTTACACAGTCAGGGTCTCCCTTGAGGAGGTATTGTGTGAGCACGGAAATCCAAAATCAATAACATAAAATACAATCTTTCTTATGAAAAAGCAATCTGCGGTAGCCAAATGACTACAAATATAAACCCTAGCTAGCAAAAGCTTTCCAATTAGCATTGCAAGCTGAAAAGCAAAGGGCTTAATAGAAACAGCACATAAGAGACTTGTTTTAAGACGTTGTTCGGCTCAGTTATTTTGGTTTTGTTAACTAGGGGTGCATGTGAACACTAGATGGCAGTGTATCCCATGTATCCTAAGCTGGTGAACAGGCCCTGGAGTCTTTCTGTGTACTTCCAATATCAGGCATGGTATAAGAATTTACGAAAATAATGCTTTGAGGCATCAACGTTACCAAAACAAAGCGACAAAGGAATTGTGCTGACAAAATGTTTTGATGCTCGGAGAACCACGATAAAATGCTTGTGGCTAAGAGTCAGCAATGTACGTGTTAAAAATAATGTGTGTCAAAATGTTTAAATAATAGTATTATAATGACACACAGTTTGAGTTTTTTCACAAGTGATGTGTAATTCCCAAACACAGCACAGTCCCATGGCAACATGTCGTGTTCTTTTTGTAAATTTGTTGATTTTTGACTTGCAGTTATTGTACTTAACGAGGCCTGGCATATGGGAGTTAAGGAAAATGCCACTTACCGACAAAAACTACGTTAAAAAACAACGAGGGGTCAGGTTATTTTACTTTTATTGTTTGGCCTGACACCTGACGAAATCCCATTTGGTGTGACTACTGTAATCTCTCCCATGTAAACACAGGGCCACGTGTGTAATACAAATGAGGTGAGCGTTTTCTGTTCCTGTAGAGCGTCTACGACGTGGACAGTTAAGTGGCTTCCCTCCACAGAGGACACAAATCGCACTGTGAAAAAAGCAGGTTTTATCACTGACTTTTATTACCATGTCAACACATATCCATAAATAGCACTCGATATCCGGAGGATGGCCGTTAGTGGAACGTCAATAAGATAATGAGGAACGGGACGAAAGAGCCGTTTCTCAGTTTTCCCTCAGACTGGTTTATCAATACTTATGACTGTTAATGCAGCTAAATTATAGACAGACACACAATCTTCAAAGCAGGTTGTGTCGGTTTCCATAACTACTTTTTAAATGCGTTGCCAGCTGTGGTTTTAACACCTCTGGTACTCGTTCATAATTGCTCTGCAAAAAACTGAAAAAGCCAAAGGTACTGTCATTTCTGCAAGATAAAATCTGTGTTTTAAATTAGTAATTAAATTAACTGACGGATTTAATGATATTGGGATGAATGCTGTTCTGCTAAATACGGATGTGTGTTTTACACCTGAAACGGGTTTGGGTTAAATATGTGCTGCACATGTTTAGTGCTTCATGTGCAACAAAGAGAATATTTAGCTGTACAAATGTGACTATCTTTCCAGCTGAAGGATAAAACAGAGGAAACTGGCCAAAGTCTTCAGTTCAAAAGTGGTCCAGCGTTGAACTGTTACATCAGAGGATGCTCATCTGCTATTCCTGTGACGGAAAGCAAGGAACTGGAGCACCGAGCCAGACTTTAGTTTAGAATGTCAGTCTCATCACGACTCTCCAGACTCGCCGCTGGCACGCCCAAAATCCACAACATAACAAGAACAGGACATTAACTGATATGATTTTTGGTTCATTATTAAAAATGATTAATAAATAAATGATTAGTCATTAAAAGTATTATCAGCAGATTGCATTGCTGCAAGCAGTTTGCATTGTAATGAAAGACACGCCAAAGCATCATCTGAAATAAAAACCAGCAGCCAGACCGGTTAAAAGGCTTCATGAAATAATGAACGAAAAAGGGTGACCCTCTCTCCAGGCACTACTGCTCTTAGGCCCTTCTTGGAGCCTCGATACCCTGACGTTGGTCCAGGTGCATCTGAGGATTCCGAACAGTCAGGGTAAAATCACGAGATGAGGGGCCAGGCCATCCGCATTCTCTTATCACCCAATCCCTCTTGCTTTTTAATTCATGCAAAAAGGAATGAAAACCTTCTTTGCAATATGCAGATTCTTATGCAAAGCAGTTTTACCTATGGTGCCTGGACCGCGGTGTTCGGCTTTGATCTGTGTGTCTGACACTCTCCAAGTATGAAGAAGAAAAGCAGTAAAAAATTGTAAAGAGCCTTAATTGAAGTTAACATTAAAGAAGATACATGGAGTTAATTGGTCGACGGGAAGAATAATTCAGACCTTGGAGATTACTGTCCCGTACCACCACCCCCCGCCAAAGTGTCAAGATTTACATCTTTAATTCAAGATTTCCCTGTATTAATTCCCTCTCCACTACATACAAATCACATAATTTTAAAGTATAATAAAAACAAAGCATTTTTTTTTTCTCGTCCACAAATGTCCAGCTGACTGTGCTCCTAAGGACGTCTGTGCTGAACCTCACGCTCTGAGAAGTGACACTGATTTACCTGTGAGGCTTTGGCATGGGGACCGTGCATGTCTCTAAGAAACGATTCACACTTCCATTTCTAATGTACAAAAAAATGGAAGACAAATTGCAAACTCAAACTTGTAATTCAGTTTAGAAATTCTTGCTTCAAAAAATGTTTCAAATGCAATGGAGTTTCCAAAACACAGTTATAAAACAGCCCCTGAAAAACTGAAACTGCTAGGTAATAACTAAACAGCACTGCAGCTACAAACGATCTGAAAACAACTGCATATCTAAGTATTGCAGGCCCACTGTTCACTTTCCTCATTCATGACTGTGCATAGTGAGATGGTGGCATGCAATAAGGTATATTGAACTGTTCATATTTCCCCATACCTGTCTATCCTAAATATAGTGGCTATATAGTCCAACCAAACCACTCCGTCTTTACAAAAATTGCTAAAATGAATGATTTAAGTGAGACGCTGCAGAGTTCCCAAGGCAGCGGAGCGAAGGTTTTCATTTCCACCATGTCTACTGTAGAAGTTACCACTCCCACAAATGCCAGACTATGAACACGCACTTTTTGATTTGAATTTGCCACATATAACCTGCAATAATTTCAAAGATGAAAAAATGAAGTTTCTGTTTTATTGTGACTTTCCATATCTTTACAATATCTTCATGTAAATTTCACATCATGTAGATCTTTAGCTGCCTGACGTTTCTGTACAATAATGTGAAAATTGTTGTATTAATTTATGTTTTATTATTACAGTATGATTTTGTTAAAATACTTCAGAAATACTGCAAGAAAAAGCATGAGATACATGATAGATATTTGCATACTTCACCACGTGATTCTACAAGCAACAATGTCCCCGATCACTGGTATTGGCCATATTCAAGATGACCCCGCCATGTCAAGGGAATGGAGCACAAAGCAAGCATTAACATCACTGGAAATGTGTTACCTGTCAAAGACCCAGAAATAGGGTCTCGAGTTAAAACACTGAAGAGCAAAATATTGTTTAAGATTCTTAAAAACGACATTGTTAAAAAAAGGTAAAAAGCTTTAAAAATCTGATATGACACAAATGAGGATTTACAAATGATACAGTATATATTAGAAAAATGCAAAATACAAACGTACAATATACTGATTACATAAAAATAGCTGAAATGTCTGCAATTCCTTTATAACAAAATCGCTCAAGATTTACTATTATTTTTAAAGTTGTTTTATTTTGAGTTATTCCAGCAATCTATTGGCTCCAAGTGCACTTGCGTTAAAAACGATTTGGTCCGGAAACCTGCAGGGACGTATTAATTTGAAAAGAACGTAATTAACATTCCATAGTGACTTAAAAGTTGAATATTATTACAGCTGCAACCGTCTGACTGATGAAAAGAGCTACATGACAGTAAAATTGAAATTCAAAGAGCGGCAGATAATGTACACGCAGATCAAAAGAATAAACAGAGGAAAGAAAAAACACCACAAAGTTTAATTTCCTCGCTGTGGAGCAGAAGCACAAAAGCTCTGAGAAAGCACTCTCGAAAAACAGCCGCGTCCCAAGCAATAAGCTTTAATGCTCCCAATTAGGGACGTCACAGTTAGCCTCTATATTCCTGAACCGGGTAGGTGTCATGTGTATCACTCGGGTTAACATTGTGCCTCTGCGTCCATCTTGATCCAAAGCCACTTAGAAACAAAAATGTGAGTTAAATACAAAGCTTTTTTTTTTGCCCACCTGCAGCTCAGCCGTTGATCTCGGTGGCCAGCCATGACAGTACGGGCTACGCTGCAAGCACATTAAGACTGGTCCCTGCAGTGTGCGTGGGAGCCAAAGAGGCCATAATTATTATTCATTAGTATTCATTAGTTCCAGGTCCTGCCTGGTGTGTAGCTCATGTTGAATCAGCTGCAGTGTTCGAATTCTGACGGGGGCTGGATGCTCAGGTCAGGGAGGAGGCATTAATTAGGCCCAGTAGTCACAAGTTATTTTCCAGTGTCTATACATGAGGTTAAGAGCACAGTACGGCCACCGGTCCCACGGATGAGTGTGGAAAACATCGCGGAGAAAAAGGTGCCAATTTCCCTCACAGCTGCTGGCCCACAGGGTGGGAACAGGAAATAAGTGGCAACAGAAATGCACACCATTATTTCTGCCATGCAGGCTGCAGTATTTCCCTTGTCTTTAATTCCGTGTCCAGTTTACACTGCTGGCCGTGCAGCCCGTTCTCTATCTCCCCTTAGATCTAAATTGGCTTCTCACCCGTTTCTCTGTTCGTCGATTTTGTTGTCTTTCAGGCAGGCCCTTTGTAATCAAACCAGATATCTTCGGTCCTTATTGAAACACCATCTATTCATCCAAGACCACTTGAAAGCTTCTGAGCATCCATGGGTATTAAAAATAGCCAAAGTTACTGACTGTTGAAAAATCAGCCATTTCAAAACACAAATGAAAGGAACACTGACATCACACTACGACTCCGTATGAAAACTTGCTTTCATACTCACTACAGTAGTTAGAGTAGCATATTGCTGTAGCATATTGAAATGTACTGATACATTATTAACTTTATGAAGTGGGCAGATTTGAAAATAATTAGGGTTCCCTATTAAAAATAAAACAAAAATGAGAACCGCAGCACAACTACACATCAGAACTAATATCTGATCCCTGCACAGCTTATTTCCATCATTTTCAATTGAATCGAGATCAAGAAGTAATCTTCGTCAAATAAGTAAGATTTGCCGAGAGATGTTCAAATTATAGGCCTGAAACATCCATTTTCCAATGATGGTCTGGAACAACGTAACTGTCTTGGAGATGATTGTTCATGGCCCGTTGCCACAGCTGCTTATTTTGTTTTCAAATGAAGGTAATTTTTACAATGCAGAGCAGCAGAAGGTAATGAAACAGTCTCTCCTCAGACTCCTCCTCCTCCTCGTTAGACTTTCATCACACAGAGAAACACAAAATATACGTGGACGAGGGAGGGGCCAGTCGCAGCTAGGTTTCAAAGATCAGTAAGTACAGCTAATTGTGTGATTTTTAGCAGGAAGTGGAGGACTTCCAGGCATACCGGTGGCGTAGTCAAACAGTAAAGCATAACTGAATTAATTTAATAGCAAAATAATTATGAGCGGTTTGTAGCGGGTTGTCCTCAGATTTATCATACTGCCATGAAGGCAGAGAATGGAATTTGCTAACCTGCTAAGATTTCAGGCAAAATGTTACACTTCATATTGGATGCTGGTTAAAGGAACAGTTTTGCAAGGGATTAACGGAAGCAGGTCGCAGTCAGGTGATTGAAAGCATCTGGAAAAGTAGCCCGTGAGTCCTTCAGTGTGGCGTACACTGAAGCAGCTGACTCTCAAATGGAAGCTAACTGCTAACTCAGACGGCGTGCGGAAAGTCAGCAGGTTTTTTTTTCCTGGAGACGTTTTCCCAGCCTTCCCCTTCCCCGACCCGCTGCACTCTGGTGTTGGCTCCCCGTTAGGAGATCCCAAAACTACAAGTGAATTACATGACATACTCCGTGTCTCCAGTGTACACATTTTACCTTAGATTTATGACACTGCTGTATAGGTGCACTTGACAGCTTTCAGATTGTAGCAAAGACAGGGGAACTTTTTAAGTGAGACGGGTTAGCTGGGTAAATCTATCAAGGGGTCCGTCCTGGGAGAGGAGGGAGATGGGCTTTGAGGAGCCCTGCTGAGCAGCACACTTCCATGCTGTGCACATCCTCAGCTCCCTGACAGTCATGCACAGCCTTCACTGTAATAATGAATAAAAGGAAACTCCCTGCAGATTACATATCTTCCATGTTTTGACATTGACCTTAATACATAATTTAACCACAAAGCCTGAAGTGTGTGTAACAAGATGAGAAAAGACCAGAGAAAAACCAGCAAACAGGGCGATGCTCCATCACAGACCTGATTTGTATCCGCGAGCGGGAGTGGCGGACGCCATCGGCAGGGCTGGGAGGGGGGGCTGAAGAGCAGCGTGGGGCATTGAGAAGCTGAGCACCAGAGGCCTTCTTCAGAAGCACGGCCTGAGCCTTGTGAGCGGCCGGGGGGATCTGCTGCATCGCTGCATCGGCATTCCGCCGGGAGGCCTTGATAGCGATGCCGGAGATTCTGCTGACTCCGGGGGAAATCTCCGCCCACTCTGCCCCTTTCCTCGCGTTTGCGGGCTGCTGAAATGCAGCGAAAGCCATATTTCCGTGGCAGGCACCGGCAATGTGATGCGATGCTCGGAAGACTACAGAGGAAGAGGTGGCAAACTGGGTGTCGACACGCCTCCACCGCGGAGAGGATTAGGCTTATACGTACAGAGGGGAAGGTGAAAAGGCACGGTTGTAAACAAATGAAACGTACATGGATTACTGGGGACCTGTATGGCACTGGCCATTACCAACCTCCATCCTGACCGACAAGAGCATTCTGGGAGTTTGTCTCCTCTGGAATGGACTTTTAGGCCATCCTTGCTGACAAGGATGCCAAGTAATCACTGGGCTTCCCTCCCCCTCATTGAAGGCTTCCTGTAACCGGTGACTCTTCCACAGAGAGAAAGTACATGTGCAGCCTTAATCATGATCAAAAGATTTTAATAGGTCCCCACCCCCCATGAAATCTACTCGCCATCTGCAAGGACAATCACGCCTGTTAGATGACAGTACAGTGAAGTCATCCGTGGAAGCTTGATTTTGGAAACTGCCCTTTTATCCCAGTGTATTCAGAGGAAGCGTATTAGCCTTCCGAACGTTAAAGGTCACTTCTCATGCCGCGAAAAACTGGCTTCAGACAGTAATAACGTCAAAATCCAATGGCATTCTTTGAAGCTTTCGGGTCCACAGAAAACCGTAAAAAGCAGTAGGACTACAATAACACACCTATTAGGTTTGATATGCTAATCAAAAAAGCTGCGCATCCATATTGGTGACTTATCGGTACAAACTGTCAATATATACGGAGCGAAACTGCTGCTGATGATTGGCAGGGCAGCTTCTGACGGCTTCTGGGGAAAAAGTCGTCTTCCTTTGATTCAGATCACACTGCGTTTTATCACATTAAACACTGTGTCACACTGTAAGAGGCACTGCATACACCTTGATTTGGCCTTTGTATGCATGCCGTATTTTGTGCCGATACGCATGCGATCGGATTTACACCCCATGAGTGCAGAATCAAAGAATCAAAGTGATCGAGTTTTTAAAAGAACACAGATGCTGGCCTTACAATATGATGTGTTTGAAGATTTATTAAATATAAGATCTACAGTTCTTGGAATCTGTGAGCCGTCATTAGTAATAATTAGAGATTTTAATGTACGCAGCCTGAGCTCCAGGTTTCCCTAAAAGTCATACAAAGGGCTATAAAGGCCGAGGGAGGGCCGTCAAACTCAGCGGGGCCTCCCACATCGTGGACACTGACCTCTTCTAGCAGAGCTGACCTCCCGAAAGTCCCGACCTCAAGTTTCCGTGAGCATCGCTGAGAAGGACCCAGCGAACCAGATAATGGGCTGAATATTAACTAACTGCATGGAATCTGAGCTGAGCTTCGATAAATAAAAGATCTGTGGGCTTCACTCTGTAAAAGCAGCAGGTTAGCACACACACACACACACACACACACACACACACACACACACACACACACACACACACACACACACCCCCCCCCCCC
>JAACJT020000001.1:28649126-28689204 GCA_009936485.2 Gymnarchus niloticus | reverse complement strand
CAGGGTGGCCTGGCGTGCTGTGGTCCATGGAGTCACGAAGAGTCGGACACGACTGCGTGACTAAACAACAACAACAACAACAACATACTATGCAACTTAAAAGACAGATGGGAGACGAACATAGAGATTATATCACCTTAGCTCTTGAGTTAAGCTCAAGTTCCAAGGTCTCTTTGGATTAAACACTTTAAGGATCTCAAGTTTAAAACTAATGAGCCTGACTGCCAACTAGTGACATCCCTATAAAAGTTTCTCTGAATGTACTAAGACAAGAAACACCTTTGAATTCAAGTGAGTACTGAAGCTTACAGTAGGTAACTTTGTAATAGATTAAGCCTGCCTGTGTCACACTCCTGTCCTTACAGTAGCAGCACAGAGGGCTGATTGATCAGTCTGTTTAATTGAATGTAAATAATGAATTCCCAGGGAAAAATTTAACCGTGCTGGTAATTGCAGAAGATCACAGCTCACAATTTAAAACTTCAAACTGCAAGTGTGAGGCGTAAGAGCTATAATGATGACTTCGAAGAACAAGAAAGAAGGGGAGAACTGGGTAGATGGGGGAGAAAAAAACCTGAGCTAATGAGGTACAAAGACCTAACGAGTTTGGCGAAGAAAATCAAGTGTTTCCAAAGTCATCTTTAAACTTGGCGAGATGAAACAGTAGTGTGGCAGTTGTTTTTGACAGCTGGAGACGATGCGAGCCACAGCTCTGAGAGAGGGGTAATTCCCTATTCCTTCTTTCTTATCTGCACTCCCACTCTGCTGGGAGCTACATTCCCAACATTGATTCTTGAATTAGACTTTTATTGAATAATTAATATGCTGCTCCTTGTGATTGATGATTTGCATGGTTTGAATATTAGCTTCTAAATCAAATGCCGCTTGGTCTAATGGAATCGTAAATGAAAACATGTCAAAAAAATGTTTTCCCACTTTGCACCCGTTGGCCTTGGCAACTAGACCATAGCCATACAATCACTCTTCAGTGGGGAACATCCATGTTGAGCATGCATGTACGTGTGGTTAGTGACAGGACGAATGAGGTTTCAAAACCCATGCTGGGTGGGAGCATCCTGAACTAGCCAATCAATGCTGGTGCTAAATGAGGCTTCAAGACCTGTGGTGGGTGAGCGCATCCAATGCTACCAATCAATGCTGGTTTTGAAGCCTCATTTATCCCATCACTACGGGTGGTTAGGCAGCCCTTCAGCCCTGAAAGGGAAAAACCAATAGATGTGTCACAGGAAGCCATCCGTCCTTCACAGAGTGCCTTTAATGGCCACAGCATAATTACTCTTACTGGGAGTGGCTGATAGAAATGGTACTTACTGGGACACAAGATATGACAGGTATATTAAGACATCTTACAATCAAGGTTGTCACATTGATGGATGTCCACAAATAAATGAATATTTCATTTTAATTTGACAGGAATGGATGTAAAGCTAAAAATTACAGAGGAATCTTTTACGTTTCTTAGATCCATGAATATATCAGAGTGCCGTTTATACAAATTAAACGGAGGCCATGGAATCCACACAAGCTCACTGAGATGATGACGTTATGCCCTGCAGTCACAGTAGGAAGGGCCAGGGTGTCCTGAGCCGGCTTTTGAGCTGTCCACCATGCTTTTCAGTCCTTCTGTCTGCTAATCGTTCAGTGCAGGTTGGGGATTTACAACCTCAGTCCTCGGTCCATTCTGGTTATATTTGGCTCTATGGCATAGTCATACACATTATGGTCACCCCCCCAGTCACTCCCTACAATTGGCTCTTCCTGGCAGCCAGATGGCGCACCTGTAAAGGTAAAAATGACAGAAGGGAATATAAAAGGACAGGTGAGTGCTGACCAGAAGTGGTTGTGCTGAACGAGCTGTCCATCGTGGTGAACCAGGTCCACCCCTTCATACTAACTGTCTACCCCAATGTCGCGGGTTGATTCCAGCAGGGAAATTCCCCTCACCGTGTCGCTGGGAGTGTGCACGGATGACTTGAGGAGCATGACAGTGACTTTGGTGGAGAGGCGAGCCAATGAATTTTAGCTGATCAGTTCAAAATCTTAAGAGAGCTTGCTGAAGATCTGTCAGGGGATTCGTGTCGCCAGTTGCTCCTTCCTGAGGACGCAACATTCCATCAGGTGTCAGAGACAAAGTGACGATGCTCACAGTGTCATTGATGGCAATGAGTTAAAAAAAAAGGGCGGCCGGGAATCCCTCACTAACGGCGTTTGTGGTATGCGTGTGAGTGTCGTAACGGATAACAAATCATTACACTAAAAACTGGTGAATACAGAGAAAGCATTCAATTAAGTCTGAGTTTTATTAGAAACGTGCTAACTCAGTGAAGAGGCGAGCGTAGTTAAAAGGTACGACATTTCATAATACATATTAAAATAAAACTGCAAGAGTAACTGCCTGACGACATTTTAACACGCATAGAAAAAAAGCAGCAATGCTAAGATGTCCATTAGTTATGATGACAATCCAATGATCCAACAAGCATAATGCATCATTAAAAGACATAAGTGGGCAGTTCATTACTCTCAGTACCAATGTACTGCTAATTACTATTAAGCCACGAGGTCCGAAAACAAAAGGGGAAAAAAAATATTCACCAGCAAACAAAAATCACTTTAAAGGCACCTTGAAGAAGAGGACTATTCCCGTGAGTTTGCTCCACATCTGATACAATGTTCAAAAAATCATTACGTTAAATTAAAAAGCTGTTTGAAAGTAACTGGATCTTTTAATGAGACGAGAGAGGGAAAGAGCAACATTAAAAGAGAACTCTAGAACGGGAACACAATACATCTGCAACGAGCGCTCATTGATTATCAATCAGAGGGCTCATTATCCCTTGCTCCCTGTGTAATGCTACAGACTCCACTCTGACAACCCCAAGAGCTTCTGTTTAATTTTAATAAAATGGAATTGCAAACACTGCTGAAAATTACATTACTGTATATGACACCGTTATGGGGGAGTGGAAAACAGATTAAGAAATTTACATTATGGCCTCAGAAAATGTGGATAGATTTTGATTGTTCGGCTGTATACTTTAGTCATTTCCACTGTTACCGATTTTTTTTTTTTTTTACCGGTATGACGGTTACAGAATGTATCTACGCCATCACTAAAATTAGCAGAACGTGGTATTTTGCCTCCTCCAGACAACCATCATGGTGGAAAGCCTATCCAGCACACTTTCCTTCAGGCTAAAAATTAGCCGAAGAGAATGTCCCTTATGGACGGCGAGACGGCGAGCAGCAGGGCCATGCTGAGATTTAAATGGTGGGGATTGTCGGCGAGCTCTGCAGCAGCCCGAGACGCTGCGACAGGCTCTCCCGGCAGACGGGCCTGACTGCGCCCGCGGCCCGCTGACAAGGTGGCGGCGGTCCTGACGTGAGTGGCAGGGAGTGAGCGGCGAGCGGCGGCGGGGGCGGCTGTCAGTGAGGGCTGGGGGGGGGCAATAGCTGCAGGCCTTGGTGAGGGATGGGAGCGGGCTGCTGCGGGGCAGGCAGGGACAGGTGGGGTGGATCGGTGAGTCGGGGGGGGCCTAAGGGTCACAAGGGGTGGGGGGTCCTCCCAGTGGCACAGCTGGCTGTCAGGGGCAGCTCTCTCGCCAGCTGGCTCATTTCATATTTATCCCTTTGATTAGCTCTGTGTTTCATCAATTGCGGCGACGTACCCAAAGAAGACGCGACTTATGGAAATGAACGCCCATGCAGATGCGCAAACAGACGTACGCACACGCACAAACACACACACTGGCTGCTACTTTTTCACGTCCACCTCAAGAAATAAGGGAAGCCCACCGTTTTAGTACACAGCCTTGCTTGGGGGGTTCAACTTCGAGGTCAACGATGTTTGAAGCGGAGGACTGTAGCAGGCAGAGGAGGCCCCGTTTACTACGAGGTCATTTCTAAACTTCAAAAAATCTTCATTACATAGCAAAAAAATTCTCACGTAGAGAATAAGAGAACTAGGAAACCCAACCTTTTGTTGAATTGGTTGTTTAATTTTATACACCATTTTGTTCACTTGCCCTAGGCATGCTTTTTACCTTGAAAAAAAAAAAAAAACACAGCATTACGTATCATATGAAGAAACATTTCTTTGGAATGCCGCCACAGCAAACAGAGCGGAATATAACGACACGAATGCCCAAGACGGTAATGACACGCTGCCGTCATTTTGCTTTTTTCTGTTTCTCATACTTTGGGGAGCCAAAGTATCCGTGTGAGTATTACAGAGAAGACGAACTTTGACCTCAGCACTGACAGGCACTGAGTGAGAAGTTTCTGCCATGGGTGATATGAAAGGGGACAGTCTGTATTGTCGGCTCAGGTGTAATTATTGAGCTTAACACTACAACTGTCATTTTGGAGGAACACTAACCAAGAGCCTTAAATAATGGACGAGTTACGATTCACAAGAGACTCGAGTTACAAAGAGTGGTTGTTTTTTCCTGTGCCGCCGTCTCATCTGCAGGAGCCGGTGCTGTTGTTTTATTTAGGCGGGGGCTCTGTGTTAAATTTGGGATGCACACCAGCACAATTGACAAGTGCTGTATCTTCACCAGCTATCATTACGACAGGGGAAATTCCAGCGAGACCAGATTTTATTTGTCAGCACACATGCTTTTCAAAGCAACAGTTGTCAGCTGATTTAACTATAATTATTCCAACACCTGCTGCAGCAGTGTTTGGGGCCGCATTTTGGCCTTTGGACGGTGTGTGTGGCTACATCACATTGTTTCTTTTCATGTAGGGAAGCAGCTTTTGGTTTTCCAAGCGCCTGTGCTCCTTTCAGCAAGGAGAGCACAGTGCGGGCCAATTAGATGCGGTCCCTGACACAGTTTCCATGGCGACTGAGTAAACACTTCTTGTCCATCATTTTTTATTCTCAAAATAGCCATATGAAGGAGCAATTTGGCAGGTGTATAATTATACTGTAACGCATGAGGGATTTAAAAGGGTGGTGGCGGATGTTTCTGCACAGGCAGGGCGGCCAGTTTTACGTTGACACAGGGGGAGACCCCCCCCCCCCCCCCCGGTCGGATTTCTGGGGCTGTGAATGGCACGGGGCATTCATTTCCCCTCAGCCTAGTTTTCCTGGAAGACAGGGGCGTGTAAACTGACTTTTGGAATGGAGGAGAGGCCTGTGCTGGATGGGAACGATCAGGTGACATCACAAGCTGTGGGAAAGCCAATAGTCATCAGGCCCCCTGGGAGTTCATGAATGGCTCATGCTGCACATCGCAGAGTCCTGAAAAAAGTTTTCTTGCTCTTCCCATCTGCAGCGCAGGCCTCTGATCATTCGTCCGGATTCCCTTGCATTATCACACGGTGCTGTCACATGACATATGAGACAGAAAAGCAAAGCAGCAAAGCAGCCGAAAATTTATCTGAAATAAATCAATGGATGAATTGATAATATTGTAGATGTATTTTCATTTGGTGCGTCGATGACTGTGCCAACAAGAGGGAGAAACATGTATTGCAGTGACTGAATTTTTTATGGGAGCATTTTAAAGCATTATCCACCCACCCTGTGTTGGAGATCATGTGTCGTGCAAAAACGTTTCTCTATAAACCTGCATTGGGTTCCATGCCCCCGCATTTCCTCATGTGATCTGATAGTCGGCAACCACAACTTGCTTCTTGGATGTATAAGCCTCTAGGTCTTTACCTTAAAAGTTCTGAAATGCTAGAAACATCTGCTATTTACTTTGACTGTGAGCAAAAAATTATTATTAAAAACTAAGAATCAGACAGGTGTAATTGCTTCAGGTTGTATGAGAGGAAAATCATTAAATTAATTGATCAAATACTTCACAGCTTTGATTGTAGGAAGACTACAATGAGAACAGCCAAGGTATTGATATGGCAAAAAAAAAAAAATCTTTAAAGTGCTCTGATTTCTTCAAAGGTCTGTGCTTTCTAATCTCCTTCATCACACTAAAGTTACAGTAGCTGTGATCTGCTTCCATAAACAACTTCAAAGTTGTCAATACCTTTCCTACCTTTCCTCTGAAGTCCCATACACTCCTACAGTATTTCACCAAAAACGAGTCCAAATCTCGAATTTAACCCTTTGACACATTGCAGATATTGTAACCCTTGCTAATTTACATACGCCTCCCCCGTCTGTATGAACTTCACCTTGAGCCGTGCTGAGGCTGCGCAGGAAGCGGCATCCAAAGCTTTTGACGGAGCTGTCAAGTCTGAAGAGGTGGAACGGACACTCAGTGGGTAGCACTGTTACCCCACACCTCCTGGGATGGGGGGGTTCGAGTCCCACTTCTGTTCTGTGTGAATGGAGTTTGCATGCTGTCCCAAAGTTGCGTGGGTTTCCTAATGCAGTCCACACACATGCAGTGAGGCTAATCGGTGTCTCTGAATTGTCCATAGAGGTTCATAATGTATCAGTGTGTATGTGCCCTGCAGTGCGCTGGCACCCTATCTGGGGTGTACCTGTGCCTAGTTCACTATTCTGTCTGGGCAAGGCTCCAGGTCCCCCTGCACGTGAACCTGACTGGGATCAACCGTTAGAAGATGGATGTAAAGGGTGGACAACCTGGAATTGGCTTAGAAGAATACGGGCCCTCCTGGAGTGAAACCTGCTTTTCCAAGATTTGAAGGTCTCCCTGGTGTGTTTCAGAAGTTTAGCTGAATCTTTCCCATGTGGGGCTCATGAAAAGATCTTTAGAATCCCCACAGAATTCTGGCTGCTGCTGTTGACAGTTTCCATGCAGAAGACCATGTACCACAAGCCTCTCAGACCCATACTTTTTTACTTATCACCTTCTTTGTTTCTCATTTCTGGTTCACAGTTACTTCACAAGAATGCCATCTCCGTCTATTTAATTATATATTCCAATAAATCTTAACTGAGCTTTGGTTCTCCAGAGTCCACGCTGGAGAGAAATCTGTAGTCCCTATGGCTCATAGATCAGCAGATAAACACACGTGATCAGTACCAGAAAAAGTAATTAATAATCATTGACAAGATTGATAAGAAATATAATTAGAAAGAAAGCGAGAGCAAGAATGGGAACAGCCAAGTTGGGGGTCTTACAGGGACACAGCTGGAGAGTCTTTGTTCTAGTACTGTGTGTTTGCAGGGTTCTGCAGTCTGAACAACATTAAAAAGATCAAGTAATTGAAGTAGAGAGGACAATTTTGGCGGAGTGTGATCTCTGAGTGCTAATGAAAAGCATGGCGGTATTAAAACATCACGCTTTTTAATGCTAACGCCGGTTTTTCTTTAGAGAGCACGCGTCATGGTCAGGTGCACAGATGACACCTTATTGTGTTCCTTCTGGCATGGGGTGAAGGATGAGAAGCTCAAAATGCAAAGTGCAAAGAAATGTGATAACAGAGAGAGAGAGAGAGAGAGAGAGAGAGAGAGTCCAATACGAGGAGCAAAACCGAACCAAAGGCGAACTACTACAAAACTTCATACGCCATCTGTTTTCAGAGACTGTAAATGTATTTGATACTATGTACATGATTTAGCTCGATATCACTTTTTATCTTAATTTTTAATCTTCAACACACCTACAAATAAAACCTGAAATGCATAATATTCATATAATGAATGAGTTCAGAGATTCAAGTGCAGTTTTGTGGATTATTAAACAGAGATACAGAACAACAGGTTTAAGGCGCAACCCGAGAGATATGGTTAAGGGACAGGTACGGGTCAATGATGATCCAGCGGGACACACCTGCCAACAACCAGATCATAATCCACAAGCAGGCAAGATGCCGAAAGCCAGCAATCATCAATCAGAACTGCAAAGTCTAGGCACAGTTCAGCAAGGAGCGAGCTCAAGGTCGCACAAGGGTTCGAGTTCAGAGAGGAGTGCTGACTGGAGGTGGGTGTAACCATTCATTAGTAAAATATACACAGCCTCGTTAATTTAAAAAAATCTGCATTGAAATATAAATAATCATTTAGTGCATACTCTTTGCACGTGACGTAGTTAGGTTAGTATTGTTTGTTGCTGATGAGCTGGAACATTCAAACATGTACATTGGTAAACATGTATTAATTCGACGCACTTAAGAAAATACACGATTCCCATTGAAAGCAATGGATATTTGTTGAGTCATGCCACTACATTAAATGTATATACAATGTAACATCTCCAAAACTCTTTCACTGATGTCACCATATTTCCCAGGATAAGTGCACCTTTCAGAACCTCCAAACTATACAATTACTGAATATATGAATGCAATTTTCTTTTTAAGGATCTCTCCCTAAAAAAGATAGGGGCATTTGTCTTCCTTTCTCTTCCGCAGCAGCAATAATAAGCCATCTGCTCAATCCCAACATGAAAGATTAAAGTGATATACAGTATGAAGGCCCTCTATTCAATTGCTAATGTCCAAGATTTGAGATCCAGAGGCCAAAGCTGTC
This sequence comes from Gymnarchus niloticus, assembly GCA_009936485.2. Classification (NCBI taxonomy): domain Eukaryota; kingdom Metazoa; phylum Chordata; class Actinopteri; order Osteoglossiformes; family Gymnarchidae; genus Gymnarchus; species Gymnarchus niloticus. The sequence continues at coordinate 28,680,773 of JAACJT020000001.1, read as the reverse complement.
ATTTTCTGAGGAAAAGGTAATTATAAGATTTCCTCATGGAGATGTTTTGGATCAGGACTCTGCCGTGTGCAACTTGCAGGACTCATTTAGCCAAAGAGAACAATGCCCACCAAATGTCTTATAGGCTAATCCCCCACAATCCTTTGTATTCATTGACGCCTGCTCTTTTGGGCCCGAGGAGTGGGCAGACTTAGGGGCATGCAGGGTCAGCGGCAAGCCCCACTGCCACAGGCTAGTTTAGCTCCAAAGTCATTATTTCTACGTCCCCCCACTGAAACTGGTGGCAGGGGGGCAAAAGAGGGGGCAAATATAATACAGGGGATTTTCGGGGGGGACGATGGATTGGGTTTTGTATGAGTTTGTTCAAGATCTGCAGCTAGAGACAAGAAAGCCTTAAACAAGTTTAGCCATTCTGTTTCAGGAGGTTCAAATGGTCTTACTTCTAGTGTTAACCCACCTGTCTATGAGGAGGGTTATCATCCACACAAGCCAATGGAAACCAAACAGCTCCTCACTCCGAAAGAGCAGACATGACCGAGGACGGTCGATGTTAAACTCTCACTTAAACAGGTACTCGAAGGCAGTATTTCTCAACTGCTGGGCTACAACCCCAAAGTGCCTCGAGGGACCATATTCATTGAGTTGCAGAGTATTAACAGAAATTATTTTGAAATGTTTTTTATGATGTCAGACTTTCCGTTTTTTCTGAAGGAGACGTGTTTCCGATGACACTGAGGGTGTCTCATAGCTTCGCCACTGTCACACTCGTTCATTTGCCATTTTAGAAATTCATTCATTCATTCCAAAATCATAAAAATTTGGGTCTCGATTTCACGACTAAGGAAAAACGTGGCTCCTGAGGCTAAACCAGTTCAGAGCCACTGATCTGGAGAGCAGGTGACCAGGAGATAGGACAAGACTCATTAAGCTTCTATCAAAACAATGTAAAGTTTTTTGTCACATTTTTATTTTTGTACAAAGACTCTCCGTGTTAATCGTTTGGTTCTGTCCAGAATTCCATTGTGGCAAGTTGGAAATCAGAAGGTGTTGCCCGTGTCACACCCCTTTGGTTCAGCCCTGGCCAAGACTACAGTCTTGTGGAAGCGTGCCAGCCTCTCTGGGCCCATGGACGATCCATCAGCTCTTCTAGAACAGCTCTCGTCGACCCCCATCGCATCTACCTCCCTGGCTTTCGCAATCGATGATGGGAGAAGCTCACATTGTTCTCCGATTCACAAAATGAGTTTCAATTATGTATAAACTTGTCAGATTTTGCCGCACAAAGAGAGCCAAGAGGAAACCAGCTGAGAGAACTGTCGCAATTTGTTTTGCAGTAATTGTCAAAGACTAATGTGACGGCCAATACCGTTTTTGTGACTACTACCACTTTAAATTTCTACTGCTACTTTAAAACACAAATCACTGTCAGGATGATCGCTAATGTAAAAGCACTGGGAAGCATCCACTAAGCAGTGTATCATTAGAACACGCAGAACATCTGTCAATAGCTAAGTAATAATAAGACTTTGGGTCCCACCCAAAGTTGATGGTCTCATGAAGGAGTTTTTGCCTGGAGGACAACCACTCTCTCAGATTTCAGGTTGCAGGATCCAATTAAACCCAAGTTGGACCACATGTACACAATTATTTGAGCATTTCTGCATTGATTTGCTGTCAACGAATGGTGCCATTGATATATACAGTTTATATCTTCCCTTAAACAATATTTATATAAGGACCACAGGAACAATGCAAAGTCATTTTCTTTTCTTCAGTTTACATTTTCTCCTTTCTTATATGACATTCCGCAAGGTCAGCCTGTTGAAAAGTTGTTGGATTGCCGGGATGACCATATCAAGGGAAACCCAGGCAGTAACACTGTAAACTGTAAACAGACAGGTTTGTGTATCGTTTTTCAGCAAAAAGTTCAGCTGTGTGACATTGTCACAGCCAAACCAGACGGGAAGACTGAAACAGCAAATTGTTCCTACAGGGTCACCGTCCTGCCGCATCACCATCTTAGCCTACTCACACAGGTATCCTGTGTTATCCCGGTAGATTATAAGTGGGTTGAATTTCTCCTTGTTTATTGATGCTGGGAAGCTGGTTAACTACAAAACTCTTGGCCCTCTTTTACTCTAGCTTTTACATCCCAAATTAAAACTGAACACATTGGTACGGAAGAGACATTAAAAAAATCCCCAACAAAAATAGGTTAGTGAGAAAATAATTCATTCTGGAGGTTTCCTTTTTTTTCCAGTGTTCTGTGAGATCAAAGCCTTTTTTCAGCCCTAATTAACAAAACTAATGCAGATTCCAGACCTTCTGGCACTAGATAGGGCCTTGGAGGAATAGAGCTGAAATTTTCTGCAGATTTAAATAATTAATATGACACCTTGAGCTCGGCACAGAAAGGGAAGCCCCATGTTCGAGTTTAGAACAATGTCATCACCAAGTGTAATGCCATTTGTTCAGATGAAAATAAGGTGGGTGGACTGCAGCTAGTTCATTGTCTGTTACTTTGGCGGATCGGAGAATCGTTGCTCCCTTTGTCATGCTAAGCAGGCCCTTTCAGGGGAACTTTGTAAACCAGCCCCTAGTTCATCTCTGGGTGCGGGGAGTGGGATACCCTGGGCTTGCTTGGGGACTAGGTGGTTGGTCATTTTATGGTTCCTAATCCTCTTAATCCCCCTTAGAAGGGGGCTTGTGAATTCAAAATCCGCTCCCAGAAGTCCTTAGGATTCAAACGCCGCACTTGAGGGACTGTATCATTTGATAAAAACCACAGCAGAAGGACGAGAAGAGTCAACCACCGCCCACAAGCTCTGCTTTGAAGCAGTCCAAACTACACCATGCACCACGTCGCCTCCCTGTTCCTCCCTGCAAGTGTGCGATTTTGTACTATCTCCACAGTCATAAAACATGACATACAAAGAGAAAGATAATGTGATGCACTAATTGTATACAGGACCTGATCTTTACACAAATGGACCTTATGTCCATACCCGGATGACTCACCCCCCAAAACTGTCTTTCCCCAAGGCGAGCAGCGTGGTGGCTAAAGCGTGAGCTAATCCAGCTGGCCTTATTCAAATTAATTCTCCTCTGGTGAGATAATCATAGCCGAGTGCTCCTGCTCTCTTCATTATTACTTCATTAAAACTGGATATCGGGCTCTGTTCTGGACAAGTCAGAAGCCGACAATTTAACTCGCAAAGAAACCGACAGGAATCAGAGAGCTGAGTCAAGAATATTAACCTGGTTTGATCGAGGTGAAATGATTTTACTGGTTCCTGCTTACCCCCAATATCGCCAAACATCTCAGTAAAAACTATAATTCAAGTAGCATTTAGAAGAAATGCGTAACAATGTTATACAGGCGGCTGAACAATATTCATGTGCTATTCCAAGCAATTCATAATCTTAATTTTATTTTTAAATTGACCCAGTGTGTGTGCAAATCCTGCAGAGAAGCTGGCTCTTCTAATACAGCTCTGAGTGAAAGCTGCCCAAAAGTGTTGCTCTATCCGATCCACCGAGGGACATTAGCAACCACTGTGTCCCCTGAAGGGAACTAACCAGGGAGCTACACTGTGGAAAACAGGCCTGTGATCATCCAGCAAAGCTCTCCTCTACTGAAAACTGTTTTAATACAGAGGAAATGGTGTCTCAATCCATTTGAATTTAAGGACTATGACAGCAGAGGTAGGCTGTAAAATACTGCCTAAGGCCTAGCAGGATTCCAAACTGACTTTCAGAGCCACCCCCTTTTGTGGAGGAGAGGCATGATGGCGGATGATCTTGAATTGCGGTCGCTATATCTCTCTGCTAACCGGAAAACATGGTTCAAATGCTGAAAGAATTGTGGAGGGACCAGGGGGTTTCACCAGGCAGCCACTAACCCGCAGTGCTTCATTCACAGAAGGCATATGGCCTGCACTCCAGCAACAGAGCGACTGTCTGAGCTTCAATGCTCCTATCCAGCCATGCATTTACACAAGCGGTGCAAAAGGGCTTGTCTGTAACCCCCCCAAACACACACACACACACACACACACACACACACACACACACACACACACACACACACACACACTTTAGTCTCTGTTCTGCTCATAGCCGGCAGCAAGTAACACTAGAGTTCAAAACAACAGCCGTAAGTATGGTCTGTCTTCAGGATGCCAGACTCGCTTAGCGGTTTGATGTCTTCTAGACATGAGGGCAAATTGCTGTAATCCACACAAAAACAGAGAAGCCCTTTAATTCCATAGCCTGTACATTCTGCCATTTTTAATAAATTGCTTATTTTGCAGAAAAAGCACTCAGACTCTTTCATTTCCTATTTCCATATTCAGGGTGAAATCATGTTCTCTCCATTCTACCTTTACCTTCAATCATCTATACCATCTTTGACAGCATCAGCACACTTATGATAGTATTAGTATTGATGGCATTTAAATTGACCTGCATTGTGCTTGGGACATGGACTGTTTTAACTGTCAAGGTCATATGAGTGACTATATCTCTGGAAGATAAAGGTACGCTTTGGAAAACTGAATTCATTAAGTTCACCTGTAACTCTGTATCCTGTAGCTCCTCCACAGTGTGGTTATCACACATTCACTGGACTTCCAAAAGGTGGGCCACAGAGTTCAGTCTCTGAACAAACAAACCCAAATCTGATGACCTCTCTCAATCTCAACTGTGCTCCCGTTTACTTTCCCCCTGTACCTTCCCAACTTATTATGGCCCTTTAAACGACTTTCTGATGTCACACATCTGTGCTGATGCTCTGATGATATCTGCAATGCAGTAAATGATTACAGAATGACTGGCCTCTGTTTCTACAGATTGATCAGCTGTGCATGTCGTCAGAGTATTGGAAAATTCTGATAATCACCATGATTGTTAAGATGAGGTATCTCTGTCTCTCACAAAAATAATGAAGATTTGATTGTTTTCAATGTTTTATATTTCTACGCAACCATTATGGTAAATTCAAATGATGGATATTGAAATCAGGAGCATGGCATGAACATGAAGCAATACTGGAGGCGTTATAGAAATCGAAATGTCCAAAAAATTGCAACAATAGCCTATATTTTGCCTCTTGACTGGCATGATTGTGAGCAAAGAACACTAACATGTTGGCAAGATCTCAGCAGGCATCTAGTCATATTGAACACCCACTCTCCAGCAGTACTTGTTGCTGAAATGCACACATCCTTTCTGCTCCACTTGGCCATCAACAGGAACCGTTCCCGGTTGTCACGGCACCACATTAGAGGATGTGTCGGCATATCTAGTGTTTCCTCCCTTCGAGATAGGGTATTAAAACGGTACAAGCCTCCTCTCTGTTTGATACAACCTGGCTAATGGTAATTGTAGCTTTGAGAATGCACACTCTCTCTGGATGTCCAGCTACGTCAAATATTTATATACTGTTCTTGACAGCTACATTTTGTACCGTAGAAGAGAGTAGGTTTTCTTTTGCTAAAAAAAAGTAATGTGTTAGCACTCAATGTCAGGTACTGTCCCAGGATGGACCTGAGGTGACGTTGCAAGCCAAGAAATTCAGAGTTGAGCAAACATCAGGGCTGGTGATTCTTAGCTCCTCAGAAAGATTATTTGTTCTAGCCTCTGGAACAATACCTCTAAACAGCATATTAACCAAATTGAAAGGATCCACTAAATCTGAAATGTGCTTGTAAGATTGCATTTTAAGTTTTGAAACGCGATCTGTGGTATGAACTCGTTACGCGTGATCGCTTGGATAATGTCCGACAACAGGTAATGACTTTTGTATGTGGTACACACCACTGCCTTGAATAAACATTGTGTTAACCTACAAACCTTAGTTATTGCTGAACTTTGAATTTTAATTACATTAATTGCCTGCATGATTCTCTGCACTGTTAATTTCAGAAAATAATAAATAAAATACTAGTTGTATGAGTATATACGCGAGTCGCGCTCTCAGTCTGAGCAGCATTAATTTCCTCGTTGCTGTTCTTCCACTTACACCAAGATGAGGATGCAGTAATTAAATGCTGATTCTGAGCACTGTTTGGACAGATTAAGAAAGTCTTTACTCAGCAATTACAGAAACAAGCAGTGGCCTTTGGACACTAGCCTCCAACAAGTAACATAACCAGATTAGCTGACTTTTGATTAGTTCCATCTCTGCCAAATTGGCTGATAAATCCAGGATAAATGGTTTGCCAGGGAGGAAGCTTCCATCTTCGCTTGCTGAGTTCCAGCCTTAACATCACTTAGATCACTATTCAATTTCTCACCTTCTCCTCACTTTCCCTGAAACAAACACTCAGATAAAACAAAAAAGAAAAAACACGCAAAAAGCCCTGCGTACAAATCTCCGTCTTTCAAGCACAGAGTCGCAGCTGGGAGCTCACTGGCAGTGGTTGTGTTGACAGGCTTTGAGCCAGTGCCTGCCTTCAGTGAATCGCTCAGGGCACCGAGCGATGTTCCCCTCGCTCCCCAGAACCGGCCCAGCTGTACACCCTGACAGCAACATCAAGGTAAATTCAAAAGGCAGCCTGACACCCACAGAGAAAAGCGGGAAAATGGACCGCTTTACACTGTACAAATAACAACGAGAAATGAAAACAGCCAGCGCAAGTCCAAAGGGAAAGACAAACAAGGCTGCTTCAGAGGAAATTAGACGAAACAAAACAGAAGATGGCGGTAAAAAGTCTTTTTCCAGCTGCAATTAGGCAAAACTTGTCTGTGTCGTAAAAGTAAAATAGGGATGTGGAGCTAAGTGGAAAGGCAAAATTTATAGGCCAATATAATACTTATGCTATTCACATGTTGACCTCCCTCCCAGTGCTGGCTTGCCCTCAGCCTTGAATCTGTCAAGTCAACAACACAGCCCAGGATGAACTGGAGATCACAGTCACACTTTCACGCACACACATTTCCATTCATGGTCTGGCAACGAGGGTCAGAGGAAGCGATCCTATGGGCGATGAATTTATTCACTTAATCTGGGTTGCACCTGTAGGTCATGTCAGGGGAATTATTACAGCAGAGAGGAGCAGGCTTGAGGAGCCTTAATGGTGGAGATCTACATCTGCGGCCCTATTCTACAGGGGTGCGTGTTGGGGTGGGGTGGTTCAGTGTGACGAGGATGGAAAGAGCTTTGGGGTTCCCAGCCGGACGTTCTTCACAGGGAGCGGAGCTGCGGCCACCTTTTCAACCGCAACACCCAGCAGTTCCCTGATACGAGACGGTAAAAGGGGCGAGGCTCACACCCCCCGCGTGCTCCACATGGCCTTGGCTAGCAAATACGTCTTCGATCCCTGGCCGTCTCCTGGAGCTCTGTCCGACAGATATAGACGCACCGCTGTTCAGGATGTTGGCTGCCATCCCGGGTCTCCGACTAGGCTAGTGCTCATCAGCGATGGAAGCCAGAGAAGGAGGGACAGTCAGCAATGCAGAACAAGCAAAAGCTTTTGTTGAAGTCAGCTGTGGAAAAAGATTCAGCTCCTATCAAGGCCACGTTGCCTGTCCAGTCCCAGGTACACAAACTGATAACTCAGTGGAACAGTCTGACGTCCTGCTTCCTTAAAGACAGCACGTGAGTCTTCTGGTTATGATGCATGCCTGGGCAAACAGACACTCCTCAGGAGGAGGCTATAGAGCTGTGAAAGGCCCGTACTTTACACTAATCACAGGCAGATGATCGGTGTGCCTCTATATCCCCTTCAAAGTTCAGGAATGGCATTGATTACTCGATAATCATAACGCAGCTACTAAAAAGTTGTTTACTCCTTTTTGTAAAATGGCAATAAAATGAAAACGAGTCAAGTAAACACTTTGTGCTTTCTGCCTCAGACAGTGCAATGTCTGTCATGCTTGCTTTAATAATTTATCTGCTTAACACCAATATGCAGTCAGAGTCTGCAGAATAAAACCCATGTTTCCCTCCCACTCAGATGGACTCCCGCCGCCTGCTCGTATACCATGAACGGGCTGGGCTGTTACAGCCGTGTATGTGTTCCGGCGTGCCCAGTGAGTCCTAACTGGATGAGACATTTGTGTGCATCGCTGTTTATGTATGTGTGCTCCAAACGGACGCTGTGTAAATTAAATGCAATTTCTTCACCTGCAGAGCACCGGTGAGAGATTAAACCCATGCATATATGCATGCGTCTGCAGTGACCTGTCTGGAGATGGCTGATTTCCCCGTGGATTTGGCTGACACGGCTGAGCCTAATCCTGACGGAGGTGAGGAAATCCTACGGTGGGTCAAAATTGAACTTAATCTCGTTCCTCCTCATGAGGCGAAGGACACAAAAATTGCCCAACTTTCATTCCTAGTCTGAGCGGTAGGGTTTCCTCTTCTCATCATTAGATTTCCTGTCTGTACGATAACGGGATTACAGTGTTAGAACTGCCCATCTGGCATCTTTTTTCCTAGCAGTTAATGTAATAACTCTGTTGTCTTTAAGCAGTAAGACTCATCGTATGCTATTATTTCTTACCTAATGCAAGATGTTTTGTTTAGCGGCTCCTCAACAGGCAGCACACTGAGAAGCGTTACCATCGTCAGGAGGAAAGATTCAATCAGTCCCTGGGGGTTGATTACTAGAGCTTGATTACTGCAGGGTGATTACTGTGGGGTGATTACCGTACTTTCAAGTTGATGGAGATGCAGGTGCCTCTTAATCCACTGAGATCAAGCAGTGATCAACCAATGTTTGATATTTGCTCTCTGAAGTCACCCAGTTTACAGGAACTTATCTCACAGATGTTTGCACGAGGATTTTTCGATTAGAGTGCACTCAAAGTGTGTTAAGTGTCACTGGAAGGCAACATATTCATCACAAAAATCGCATTCTTGTACATATTGACGCTAACGGCAGTTCAGAGACATCAGTCAGCCTAACAGCATGCCTTTAAACTGCGGGAGGAAACACATGCGACATGGGGGCAACATGCAACAGTGCGTGTCTGAGTGTGTGTGCGCGTGTACCTTGCGATGAACTGGGTTCCCATCCAGGGTGTACCCTAGCCTCATGCGTGCTTCCAGGAGTAGGCTCCAGAGCCCTCCCAAGACCCTGACCAGGATAAGCGCTTATGGATTATTTTTAAGACGCAAACGCTTCACAGTAATTCACTCCATCATGCAGCTCTATTGCTGTATAGAATATCCAGTCCACACGGTATTCTGATCCCCTAGGGTGCGTCTTGAAATGGTTACCCATTTTCTTATCTACTTGTTTACTGGATAGTGCTGCCTCCCTAGGTGAGACATTTTTCCTGGGATCTACCCACATAATTAAGTACGATACGCATTGGAGCATTTGACATCAAACACCCAGTTCGAGTATCGAACAAAGGGACCCTCCCTGACAGTCAGCCCAAAGTTCATCTAGTCACAAGTGTGGCTGTCAAGCTATTCCAAGGAGATAACCAAAGGCTGACAGCACACAAAGTCAGGAACCAGGTAAAGCAAGGACACGATGCTCCTTTTACGCCGTACGGTGTTGTTAGAGAACACCTTTTTGTGCTCGAAACACTGCACTTTGACAGCTGCCTACAGTAGCGTGCCTGTAATGAGGAGCCTTCTCTGAGTCCTTCTGAGGTTTCTGAAGGTGCTTTCGCCCAAAAACCAGCTGGGGTAACGGTAAGAACGGCCGACACAGAACCAGGGTCTGGCATTCCACCCACACATGAAAACATGCTCACGTAGCATATAGTCATTATTCAGGCTTCCTTGTTTCTAAGTCTCATGAGGGCAGAAAAATAAGCAGGCTATTGGCTGGCGGTGGGGATACGCTTTCCCCCACATCAACGGACCGTCATCGAAACAGGGTCCAGAGTCTTGACAGCTCACCACCCAAATGTTAAAGAGTCGCCACTTAGCAAGGGCTAACAAACATTTCAGAGGAACCATTAGGGCAAGTGAAGAAAGTCAGGCAGATGGAAATGGCGTTTACTGAACAGGGACCAATGCCTGCTTCCCGACAGCCCTGTCCCAATCTCTTGGTGGGGAGCGTGTCAACTTTGTGGCATCTGGTGCTTAAGAAAGTGGACGTTTATAAGAGTGGTTTATTATTCAGTGCATCCTCGATTCTAAAATTCTTAAGTGTACAAAATAAATAAAAAATGCACTCAGAAGTTTTTTTTCTTCTCTCCTGCACAGCACCGAGCAGGGAACGGTCCCCAGGTTTCGACAGTCCTCCCGTCTCCTTCTATGGCTGGTGGTGCTGGGGGGGGGGGCATGTCACTGTGTGCCATGAAGTGGTTCAGAAACAGACATTTACATTTACCCAAGGGGTTACCCTTGAGCAAGGGTCCCATTCAGGAAGCCCTGAATTGCTCCATTAAATACCTAGCTGTATAAATTGGTCAAGCACAAAACTGTGGTTCCGATGAACTCATCTAATGAGCAGCTAAATAAATAAATAAGCAAACAAATAAATAAATAACTATAACATAATGTTTTCCGTCAGGGCTCTGACAACAGCTCTAAATAAACACTGTCTGGATGAGTTTTAATCAGATGCTACATTTGCTAAAGCAAAAAGCCTTGCCGAACCACCTCTGTTCGAAATCAAAACATGATTTCTTTAGCACTGACAGCATGAAATGATTAATTTAACAACAAGGATGTGAGCTAAATGATATTCAAGGCATTTACAGGGAGGCGGCCTCAAACTCAGAGTCGGCTCGACGCTGGGAAACGCGTTGAACCAAACAGTAGTAAGAGATTCTCAAAGCAGTTGTGTTCGAGGGATGTTTTCATGTCTGTTGATCATCAGGGCTTTGCTTTGCTTCTCGGCAGTGAAAAGGAAGCCATTGTGACCTGAAATACACTGGCCGCTATCATGCTCTCAGGCTGTCAAGACCGAAAATAATTAGGCATCAAAATGAGTTTTTTTTTTTTTTTTTTTTTTTATTCATGTCCTGAAACTCAGGAGACTTGGTAATGTGGTTAACATGCTCACATCATGAATTTTTATTACATCATTACATTGATACAAGTGCACAGCAGAACATGGCGGCCCGGCTTGAGAATACTCCCTATCCGTGGCACACAATTCCGGTTCTCACGGCACCCCACTTCTCCGCTTGGAATTTGCATTTGCGTTTCTAATGAACACGAAGGAAGTCGGTAAATATGTATGTTTTTTTTCCACGCTGCGTTCACAGAGTTTGAACCAGAGTCATAAGCAACACCCGCGGTTTTCGAACGAGACGTTTGTCCAGGTTTTTGCCGTTGTTACCACTGTCCGTTTACTGCTTTTTGGAGGGCTTTTCACAGCCGAGTCCCTGGTGGCCGTGACAGACAGGTGGGCTATTATACACAAGGCTGATTGGCCCATCTGTCTTCCTTTAAGTTGTTTTTTTTCCTCTCCCAGTGTGTCAAGTAGCCTATAAAACACACACCCGAGTTTCACAACCATTGCACAGGAAATTTATAATTATTTACTACGATCTTTAAAGGGACATTAGTAGGAGACTAACATTGGCTAACATTTTATGGCCGTCGCCATGTCCCACTGGCCGAGCCTTGACCCCTGACGACCCTGACATTCCACACAGGAAAGTGTCCGCTATTAAAACAGACTGCCTCCGTGCCCACATAACTAATATCACATGCTTGACATCAGCGTGTTCTCTGTCCTGATGAATTCCCACTGTACGCTGACTCAACATTGCAAACACGCTAAGGGTCACACGTGTGCACGCACGCACGCACGCACACACACCCCCACAGCTCATTTAACAGTGGCAGATGGCTTTTCAAATGCCACCCTTCGGGCAGAGGGCCCTCCGCGTTTACACACACCACATAGTAGGACTTTAAGTGAATGGTGCCTGCATGGAATCCGGGAGCACTTTTACCACTCCCAAGAAAGGCAGGCCTCTGTGAAGGGTTCGAACACGAAACCGCATGTGGAGAAACGTACGATGAGATGAATATTTGGGCCCCTGAGTCAAACAGCGGCCCTGGCAGTATTACACGGCACACTAAATCAACAGCTGGCCTTTGCTTATTTTTATCACCCTGTAAATGGAGTTTTACACTGGCACTACGAACATACTCAATTACCCCGGCTCCCCAGGGCACCGGAGAAGCACACATCAGCTGCACTGTCCCACGGCAACCTCAAATTAGTGAGTGCCCACTGCCGTCTGGACGGGAGCTCGCCCGTCCCCCTTCAAACCCACGTCGGCCCCCGGAGAGTGCAGCGATGTGGGCCCCATCAAAGTCGCGTCTGGGTAAAAAGCTACGGGGTTCCACTGTCCAGGCAGAACCAGAGGCACGTCCTAACGCAGCGGCATAAAAGCTTTAGATGGTGGCAGAAGAGATGTAGAGTTTACTGCACTTTGGGTTTACTTTATTAAGAAAAAGAAAGAGACAAAGATATGGAGTCTAGTAGATTTAACACCGGAGACGGTTTAAAATCTCTGTGTTAATACATGCTAAATATTACAAATTAACAATGCAAAGTGGTAACAATTAGGGGCTGTTTAAAGACGATACCATGAAAAAGAGTCATGAGAATGATGGTTGGTTAATGTGTGGCAGAGAGGCGACACCGTCTTACAGGCCATGATGAAAACAACACGTCAGGGGGGGCTCCTAGTTGACTCCAGGTGGAATGAGGAGGCCTGCGATATGGGGGTGGAGGACAGCAGCGAGGTACCTCCTCTATCCCAGCAATGCTCCGGTGTCTGCTGTCATCTTCTGCATCTCTTATGGCGTACTTATTGATTCTTATTAATAGACTCTTGACTTAAAGTGTGACCCCATTAGATCATTCTATCTAAATCCAGTCATGAGACGTCCTTCAGTTCCCAGGAGGAATGCCAAGGCCTGTCAGTGCTAATCAGCCGGAGCCAAAAGCCAGCAGAGTAAAAGGGGCGGGGGCTTTTCAGGGGTTTACCCATGGCTTAAGTGAACACACAACAGTACGCAGTCCCTTTAAGAGCTGGAGAGGGTCTCCTTTAAGCTTATTCTGTGTATTTATACAGAGACCCCATTCCTCCCAAGTTAAAGCGTTGCCCTTAATACACTCTCCATATTCTGCCCCCCACCACAGCCGTACCTCTGAATGGGCAACTTCCCAGACAGCGACGCTACCTCGGCCCTCGGCAGCAGGCTTCATGCTGACAACTCTGCCATCTCTCCATCAGTCAGAATGACCAAACCCCAAAGTGTTCACACCTTCTCTGACTCTGCTGTGCCGATGGACCTTGGTTTCCACGGTCACGTGCTAAAAAAAAAAGAAGTCACACACACGCACACATTCCCTGAGCAACATAATCTTCGCTAGATAAACAAACACAGTGCCGTGCATCGGCGGTTTCTTTGTTAGAATTCCCCCTCATGGCAGGAAGTGATGTTGAGGGAGCCGTCCGCGTGTGCGACATTAACACTGACAAAGGCTGGGAGAGATGGAGCACATGAAACAGGCACTGCGGTGTGTCGTAATCTGACCTGTAATGTGGCTGCTTAGTGCTGTAGACTGCCTTTGTGAGATCTCTCCCTCATAACACGTCACATCAAACGGTCTCATTATCTCCTCCTGTCATTTGAATTCAGTGCAGCGGCTCCTAAACTCTGCACAATTTCTGTCAGCAGCCGAACAATGTGGAATAACAATTCCTCCCCGCTCATTGCTTTAAGAACCTTTATTTAAATAACAGATGTCTCGCCCAGCCGCGGAGTGAAGAAGAAAGCTATTCACATGGACTAGTAAAACATTTTATAATCTGCTATTTCTTGGATATGAGATAGACCACATAACACGTGGTATTATTTGACTTACTACCATTATGATAATGCTCCTCTGCTACCAGAAGATTTTAAAATCTGAAAATGGTCCCCCCTTGAATCTGCACATGCATCATTATGCAACATCCTCTCAGTGGACACATCGCCTCTTTGGAGAGCAACTGCTGTGTGCGACGGTGAATGTACATGGCTAGAGTGAGGTCAGACGTTCGGTGGCTTCGCTTAAGATCCCCACAATCTGCTCAGGTTGAAAGACGTAGATCAGGGCATCGCTAATGCCAGTATGGAGAGCTCAGTGATAAAGAACCACTGAAATATTTTTCACTCCTTCATTACGATGTCACAGGCATAATACCTCAAGGTTTCCCTGTACAGAACAGGTACGACGCCAGCCGGATGTGGTGCTCTGTCTGTGTCTGGACGTGCGGCAGACGACTGTGGGGCTTCGCCTTTGTCAGAGGGGGAAGCTTATCGACGGCGTACGCCGTCGCGAGTGGTGGCGGTTCTCCTCCCGTCCCCATATGAAAGGATAGAATCGTTTGCAGTGAAGGTGATAAAGCCTTTCGTTTTGTCTGTAATCCATCACACGAGCTGTCAGGCTCTACAGCTACAGTGGGTTTTTGAACAGGCCTTAATCTGACAGCTTCATGCATCATAAAGCGTGGAGTAGAATCAGATCAAAGTGGCAGGAGTCAGCAGCGGATTGACGCGCTTTGCCATCCCGTTTGTATCTTCATACTGGGTCTGACAGTTCACTCGGCTGGAACTTTTAAAGGCAAGTGGCTATGGGGAGGCCTACTTCGGGGACTCCCCCTGACTGACGTTAATACAGGTAACCTCTGTAAAGGTATAGACTGAGTGACATGTGAAATTACGTTAGAGAATATTTAACTACACGTGTTTACGTTTCCGAGGTGGCGACCGTGGCTGGGCGTCGGGGGCCACAGGGATGGCCACGTTCACTCACACGTTCAAGCAACAAATCACACCTTTGACCCGTGTGCCACCTTTTGGATAAAATCACAGACTTCCGGTGAGATTTAAATGCCAAGAAATATTAGAATAGAACCTACCGCTCTATAGTTCGTGCCATTCTCCATAGCAATTTTCATCTTTACCAAACGGCAAATGATTTACGTATGATTTTAATGAAGAACCAGACCTTCGTACGCCAACTATTTAAAAATACCATAACAGACATGATTACACCAGTGATAAAACAACAAACCAACAAACAAAAAATCTCGTGTACTTTCATCACATGCAGATATCGCTAGCATAAAATGAGTGTTATGTTCTCTTCCACTTCATCAAGCTAAGACATGTTCTTTTTTTAGAGAAATACACAAAAAAAATTGAAAATAGAGCCCAAACCCAATGTTCCACAGATTATATTAGGTGAGTATGAACAAACACAAGGGAGAACCAATGACTGTCAGCACTTCTCAGCCTCAGCTATTGGTGGGCAAAAAAAAAAAAAAAAGTTTGAAAAGCTCAAGGGAAATAAAATCAAAACCATCTACGTAGAATTCATCTGATCTGATACACCTAATCCCTGTTTTCGAAGAGAACAAAAAAAATCTATTTATCAAAGCCTGGCATGAAAGCATGTAACATGGTCACTTCTGGATTTTCCAGATGTTCTCTGTCACTCATCACACATTTCAGGCCCGTGTTGCTCTGTGATTCGACTCTGGCTTGAAAAAAGCAGCAGCGGTCCCCTGGAAGAACAGCAATCTGCTTCAGGGGGAATGATAGTAGATTATATATCACAGAGACTTCGATTCATTTTCTCTCTAAATTCATATAGTGCCACAATATAGCACAACTAAGAACCACTTTAAATAAATATTTCTTGGAAGAGTCACTTGTCCAAAAGTACTCTTCTCAAACCTGTTACTGTATAGCAACGTCTAAGTGTTACAAATCATTAAGTTTCCTATGCTGGGAATTTGATTTAAACATTGACCTAAAAGACCTTAGTAGCTATCCACCTGAACAGTAATATACAATATTCAGCAGAGGGAATAAGGCGAGAACTCGTAATTATAATTACAGATTTTCGAAGCGCGCACCCCGCCGCTCTCATTACTGAACGCCGGCAGTACTGGCTCTCCGCTCAATGTTGCAGGCTTCCCCAGCCAAAGTGAAATACAGCAATGAATTTATACTAATGCCCAGACCTGTTATTTCAATTGACCTCTCTCACATCAAGCTGTCAATGATCTCAGCCCAGGACATAAAGTTCTGCGTGCCGAGGTGGACTCCATCGTAATGGGCATTTGTTTTCAAACATGGCCTTTAGGTAAACGTAGGACAATTTGGAGAAAAACTCAAATTATGTGACAGGGCATTTAGCTCAAGTGCATTTAAAATAGTGATAGCTAGACAGCCAGGAGCAGTTATGGAAATCAGTGAAGAAGGGTGTGGGGATTCAGTAGTGAAGCTGGGACGAAGATGAGGGAGAAGTCCTCACTCGCAAGCCAGAAGACACAACCCGAATGAAGACATGCAGTGGAGCCCAAGTTATTTCACCTTTGTAAGGAGTGTGGAAGAATGGGGCTGATTGTTGTCTTCACATGTATTTAGAGAACAAGGAAATTTTTAATAAACTCAACCAGACAGACGACGTCGAGATGTAGAGCTCAGCCAAATGACCACGCAACTCGGAATGGGAGAAACAGCAGGCAATCCGAGCTCAGGTTTTAGAGTAGGTAATTATCTGTACTGCTCAGGAATTTACGCACGTGTTGCCATATTGTCTTATAATGCTTCGGCGAATCCTGTTGAGGCATTTTTAGTGTTTATAAAAAGAACAAACAGGAACTAAAATGCCAGCATTGTGTCAAAGGACAAGATTTTTGGATCTGTGAATGAAAGCAAATGGATGTGAATCGGCCTTTCCTAACTTTTATTCTGCTACATCAGAATGTCTCTTTGGTTAATATTAAAAGTGAACTAAAATATAAGCAAAGACAATCCTGATTACGCCCAACATTAATATCATCCCGGTCCATTTTCAGAAGAGAAAGGACATCACAAATATGCTTCATATAATACAGGCGATTATTAGACCACTGCATTTAACAGGGACTCCTTCCTGAATTTGGATGCATTGGCTTAAAAGTGATATTTCTATATTTCTGATTCCATACCTTTGAAACAGGAAAGAAATAAAGAAAAAATAGCGATTGCTTTATTAGCTGGAAAGAAAATGCAGCCTGGTTTCTAGAGGCTGAATACAACACCCCCTCATTAAATGAACGAGGTACTTATTGAAAGCAAGAGTGCAGTACAATCTACCGGTTGCTGCACCTCAAAGAACAGTTTCCGCCATTCCTTGGTCAAGCTGGGTCTTTGGATCTAGGGCTCATCATTAGTCCTTGTTAACAGAGTGTTAATGTCCTCGTGTGTTTAACTGGTTTGTTCACTCCTCTTGGTAAAAGCATTAGCAAACGGTCTGGCAGAAGCTTGGAGCGGAAAAGAAAAAAAAAAAAAAAAAAAGTCTGTGCCAATATGTAGACCACAACCCCAAATTCCAGAAGCCACGCGATAATTTCAAGTGCAAAGTTTTCCTCACATTAATGAGTCGCTCAAAAGCCTTTTAGATTTCAATTTGTCTGTTACTAAATTTTACGTCAGCGTGGATGCATTGCAAATATTCAACATGTGTATTTAGAGTGTGTGAGAAAAAGCTCCCTTAAAAGGCCTTGACTTAATTTTACACACTTCAGAGTTAAGCTGTTTTTTTGCAGTGTGCCTGCAATTTCTGGCCAGTGAACGATGCCGTAGCATCTGCAGTCTTGATCCGGAGAGAAGATAATAACCAAAAGCGAAAAGAGACAGACAGACGAAAAGAAAAGATGTCAAAGTTAAAAGCAAATAGATATTCTGCTTTTCAGCGGTCGTCTAGCAGACTTCCTTGTTAGAATCTTTATAAAATTTAGATGATGTATCAGAAGGCCACGAGGGCATCTTTGATTGCAGAACTATAGCTAAAAAATACATTAGTAACCATCCTTGGCCGTGGAACTGAGGACGAGAAAAAGCAGCACGTCTTTGCCCTGTGTGTCTGGAGACAGCCAAATAAAACTTCTGCCTGTCGTTTCCAATTTCACTGATCTAAATGTATAAGAATGGATTGTGCCTTCCACCAAAGGCTGTCGTGGGGAACCTCGTTTGTTTATTTAATGAAGACGGTGTCAGGCTGCATCTTTGTCCCTGCGCTTGAAACAGTAGCAGGTGTTGGTGGCAGATTCTGTGGAACAGGGGCACAGAATTAACAAATTCAATTTACATAATATCTACAATGAGACAGAAAGCGTCCCTGCCAACATGCCGTCCGTTCCTGGGAGCAGATGTCCACCCACGAAGCAGGAGAGGGGACTCAAGACTCTCAGTAATGTTCCTTGAACCCTCAAAATTAGCAGAGGCCCAGAGACGTTAATGAATTACACCGGTTGAGGCCGATTCCATCTCAAGTGGGACATGAAACTAAACAGCCTGATGGTTTTAAGATCTGTCAAGATCTGGGACTGCGGTTACTAGGATGTGCCGTGTCTGGTTAAGATCAAGTGTAGTCTGTAACAGAGAGGCCTACATGGGATCCTCATCCTACATGGGCATAATGAATTGCCAATAACTATTTTTATTAGACGCCAATTTTATCCTTCTTAATTTTTCTTGAACCGCATGCATTCAACTTCATTACATTGTCAGGGCAGATGTGCGGAGAATAATAATAGTAATAATAATCTGAAATCTATTCAT
Source organism: Gymnarchus niloticus (assembly GCA_009936485.2). NCBI lineage: Eukaryota > Metazoa > Chordata > Actinopteri > Osteoglossiformes > Gymnarchidae > Gymnarchus > Gymnarchus niloticus. The sequence continues at coordinate 28,662,229 of JAACJT020000001.1, read as the reverse complement.
ACACTTTCTCAGCCTAAAACAAACCTCTCCACTTCAAACAGAATTTAAACAAAAGGTCAAAGAACACAATTAATTCAAGTGGGATTTTTCACATACCCAATAAAGAAACAAACGTCTCTAATGACATCAAATGTCAACACATGCCGCAGAGGAAACAGCACTGCGACGTGCGTGGTCGGAGCACGGCCGCCAGCCACACGCAGCTTCCTCCGCTGCAGCCTTGGCACGCCGGGAGCCCCGCTGTGTACATTTCAAGTGATTCAATTGCGTGAATGAGCATATGCTCGTCAACGCATCATAAAGTTAAATTATGCATGCTGTAATTGGATTCTGTCTCTTTAATTCAATTTGCGAGACAGAAGAAAAGACAACATAAAACAGGTTTTTAATCTATGACCTTTCCTTGGACACTGTTTACACCGGCCAATTTAGACCAGAAGATAATCCATTTACGATAAAGCTACGTCAGTAGCTAAGAGTGTAAATCAATGTTTTAACCAAAATGATAAGAATGTTTATACGCCACATCTGGATTTATACAATCAACATACGAGTAACTGAGTAACTATTTAACGTAAAACATTTCACATTAATATTGATGCGAAGATGCTGTGTGCCATACATCATCCAGTGTATTTCAATGGATTGGTACAGTCAAACCTTTGATGGAAAGACGGAAATGTTCTGTGACTTTGGAATTCCTTTTTAAAGACATCAGTTGTTATTAAACCATACTTGTATAACTGGCCTACCCCACTGAACCACAGGTATAACTGCTGCAACAAGCAAGATCTATCCAGGGTTAAAAGGCTTCACCACGTAGAAAACAGACAAGTCCTTTTCGACACAGGTGTGCCAGCGTCAAACTCCACTCTCCCGACTGCTACATTCTGATGCACATTTGAGATGTTTACTACTAAATATTGATAGACATCTGGTCTACCATTCATCCATTATCAAAAAGAAGCAGCCCCGTGAAATCATTCCAGCCCTTCGCCTGCAGTCGCAAAACACGGTGGCGTAGGACAATTCGCTTTGCCACAAATGAGATCTCTGACCGCAGCAAACTTTCGCTGTTAGTTTCTAGGGATAACCACCTCAAAGGCACGGCATTTTTGGCAAGGCCTGCGAAGCATTTCAGGAAGACTACTGGGACAGGAAGAATATGCACTCTCCCGACACACTTATTTATACAAAGCATTTTGGGCGAAGTGCGGAGAATGCTGGGAAGAAAACTGGCCGAGGAACAGAACAATACTGACATTGTTCGGCCTGGTCATGTACATGGAGATAAAATTGTGCCCTGTTCATGATTCATTCTAAGAAACATCACACAGGAAAAGGATCTCTGGCAAGAATCAAATCAGGATGATGCCACAGGCCAAAAAAATCCACTACAAAGCTGCTATAAGGATTTAATGACAAACCAGCATAAAATACAGTCAGCAGAAGCAGTCCTTTGGAATTCAATACCAAATTGTTTTTTGGATGAGCTAAGGGAAAAAGAAGAAGATGTCAAATGTTAAAGGATCAGGAAGGTACCGAAAATGTACACGAGGAACCGATACCCATATTCATTCAGCAGCCCTATTTTTTTGAAAAAATGTATTTAACATCGGCAATTTTAGACATTTTACAGGGTTTAACTGAAAACATGTGGTGCGAATGTAGCTCCTGAGGATCTGGAAGCGAAACGTTCCTTCATCACATCAGTGAGGAACCTGGAAAACGAGAGACCGGTTTGCTAGACAATAAGAAAAATTAAAAAAAAAAAAAAACAACAAAAAATGAGAGTCTTTTGTCTGTTCTTAATTATTCATGGCTGGGAGGGAAATAATTTCTCTTTTGTTTTCGTCAGCTGACACAGTCAGGTAGGCGCACACAGACAGCGCGTACGACACGGGCTGGGCCAGCCGTGCACACGCTGGGAGATGCGCCTCTCTCCCCAGCACAAATCAAAGAGACAGCCAGTACAATCACCCACAGGTTGATTTCAAATGATGGGCTCTTCACATTAGCAGAAAAAGGAGGAAAGAGGGAAAACAAAAAAAACACAGAAGGAACAACAAGCACCCTCTGCTACACTCTAATCGCTCCAAATGAGGTAATGAATGAGACGCTGGTGATGCCAGACAACTCTCCTGTTCAGCAAGGTGCAGCACTTGTTTGTGAGAATGTCTGGCAATTAAAAATAATTGGGAAGCAGGTTTGCCTCTAAATCTTCCAAGAGTGCCAGTTATGATCTAATGAAGCTTCATTAGGCATGCTGAAAGCTGAGAGCGCTGTATGACAACGGCAATTAGGCAGGATCATAGGCAAAATCATTAAAAAAAATAGCCTAGCTAAGATTAGCTTTTCACGTAATGACCAATTCATTAGCTAATTGATTTCTTATTAGTTAGAGGCAAAAAAGCCTGTTTGGGCTTCTGCACTGCTAATTAACAGCATTTACACCATTAGTCAATTGCCCAATTTTCGGGAAAACAACTTTGGGTCTGAGCATAGCTCTCAGGCATCAGGCCGTTTACCTCGACTCTCTATTCAGTTTTGAGATGGGATTTTTTTAGATATCAGTCTAAGATGGTCGCTGCACATTTTTCTGTAATTACGTACTTAGATCAGGGATGAAAACGTCTCTTTTGTAGATGGAATGCGTATATTTGTTTTTAAAACATGCATATTCAATTTTCATAAAACCACCGATCATTTATGAGTTAATTATACAAGCTGAATTATTGGGCATCAATTATGACTTGACAGGATAAAATGTCCATATTGCCACCCCACAGCCAATATAATGCTGGATCTAGAATTGACTAACCCGATCACAAACATGCATGCATCCCAGCGATAAAAGGTGCACTCTACATTCTATCTTAATGTAGAAGGCGGAAGATTACATTTTGCTCTGAATCTACCAACAGTGGCTAATAATGGATTAATGTTTCTGTTGTGATTAACAACAGCATTCAAGAACAGTGTTAGAAATGGGGGAAAAAAAAAATCACTTGAGGACATATCAAAATACTCACCTGGCAGGAGAATAATTTCAATCTACGGTGTTTAAATGGAAATTAATTGAAATGCGTCAGTCTGACGGCCACTATGACAGACCCCTGAAATATGACAACCCTGCCATCTGCAACTGCTCTCTCTTCACTTTGTATTTCAGTCCGTTTTTGATGGCACGCAGCTCAAAATAAAGCCCTACCTCATGTGTCACAGTAAATTTACCATTTTGGAGATAGAAAGCCACACGCTATGACAGGTGGTTTGATTGTGGAGCGTTACATAGCATCCCCCCTCACCTAACAAGATTGTCTCTGTGCCTCTTTCGGGAGTTTAGGAAAAGAAAGAGGAAAAAGGAAGATAGAGTGAGTAAGAGAGAGAGAGAGAGAGAGAGAGAGAGAGAGAAAATCAACCCTAAATTCACTGCCTCCCATCAAATAGTGCCCAGTGACAGGCTTGGGAGGGACCCTGTTGGAACAAATGACGACATATAAGGGATGAGAAGGAGTCCTCTGGGCCTTCAAAGCCAGGCCCTGGCCAGAAGACACGGCCCCAGGGTACTTCCTAATTGTTTCTCAGATAGCAGTACGGTGCAGTGTACACACACACAGCCAGGGTGCAGCCCAGTAATGCAGCAGTCCCTGCCCCCCTGGCTGATGCAGAGAGAGGTGCATGGTCCCACGACCCAGCACTCCTCCTTCAGCGGTGTCCTATCACCGGGGAAGCATATCAACCACGGGATGCCTCTTCCTTATTTAATGCAGGAGCGCTACACGATGTTGTATATTGTTTGGGGCAGTATGCTGGTCTTCTGGAAGGTTCCATTTTGCGTGGCCATTGTGATATATGGCCAGACCTGACCTCGCTCAGGAAGCCTCGCAGTGGCGAAGGTCTAATCCGCTAGTCAATGCGTGTGCCCAGGGGGACAGAACACAGCACGACAGATGGGGGGGTGACTGGCGATTCTGCTCTGAGACCCATCCACAGATGGAAGCCCCCCCCCCCCCCCCAGACGGGAGCAGTGAAAGGCCCAAGAAGCCAGGCTGCCTTCATCCGTGTAGCCACCATCATCTCCACTGGCTCTTAATCAGTGTTGCCACTTTGCATCCTGCTGCTAATTAATCTTAATGAGCAGAGCTATTGGTGACTTCTTGTTCTTAAAATGTGTGCATAAATCACCCGGTATACATTACCAAAGCGACCGTCTTTTAACTACTGTAGAAAAGCCAGCTTAAAAAAAAAGAAGAAAAATTTAATTGCACGACAAAGCTAGTGTAGCTTGTAATATAAAGCATGGCTGTGGTTATGTCAAATGGCTTTGCAGTCTCTAACTGACACAAGAGAGCCTTATAGTGTAATAACAGTACAGACAGCACATACTTAAATGGACACTTAAGAAAAGCACATTGGTCTCTAAAGGCATTGTTAACATGTTGGGGGATCCTCAGCCAGAGACAGTTTGATAAATCTCCATATTAACCAAATGAATTTATGCTGCAAGCAATAACTACTGCAGCCTTGCTCTCTTGGAGTCACTAGGCCAGAGAAAATGATTATGGTTTTTAGAAACACTAGGAATACACAGAATTTCTCAAAGTGATGGAAAAACCGTTTGCTACCTGCTAAAATGTGTTCTAATTACAATAGGCACAAGTTTCATTCTTGGCAAAATCAACTGGTATTAATATATGTTGATTTATACATATGTCTTACATATGATACGTCAACCGTGTCCAGAAATAAACAAATTTAACATTACATTCTGACTTAATGTACAGTCTGAATATGACATCTTCAATTAATTTTTTTGCCCATTATTAAATACCCCTACTTCATTTTATTCCGGTGTACTAATCCAAAGACAAAACACACACTGCGCACTCACCTGTGAGCAGAACCAACAAAAACACTACACTGCTTATCTCTCATAAATGATCTCACAAGGTATTGATTCACACTTTATTGTGCTGTTTGTTCTTATTTCCCAGGAGATGCGGTCTAATGGCTATGATGTCATCAAGAAAACTTCCTCCCCTTAATTCATTCCGGCACATCTCAACCCAGCCTGCACACAGATACAGCCAAGCTGGGCATGAGGTCGACAGACTTAACAGGCTCCTGCTTACTTAACATCAAATCCTACAGGCCATCTTTCTCCCATGAACCCTTTGGCATCAGGAGGGTTGACCTTCGCTGGACCCTTACCGATGGGAACATACAAGTGTTTTTTTTAATATGGTTGAAAAATGCTTTCATACATGCAGAGAGGGACCAACCCTTAAAAAAGGCTCTTATGATTGTTACTTATTTTTATTCAAGTATGAATGATTCTGCAATGCGTCTGATAAACTGTTGAACAATAGACAATACATCTACATAATCTATCAGGATGTCAAAGATCAGTGCATATCAAGACTTCCTGATGGCGCTCTGCTTGTGGCAGGGTTGGAAGGATGACTATCGACATCCTCTAGGGCATCCATGATGAGCCATTAAGATTGAAACAGCAGGTGAACAGGCACAATGCTAAATTGGTCACAATGCAGAATTGCAAGCAACTATGGGTAAGTTGTCCAAAGGGTCTGGACCCCTATGTATTCTCAAAGGAGCTGCAGACTGTTCAACTGCTCTGTATCCAGTGTGTGAAATTTAACACTGAATTTGGTTCCAAATGGCTAAGCCTGCCCATCTGCAGATACTCAGTGCTGGGATCTTCAAAATGCAGACAGCAAAGTGATAATTACCTGAAAACACCAACAAGCTGCTCTTCTGTTGTGCCTCATTAGGACCGCTCGAGCTACTGGGCTGCCTACAAGAGCAAGTTCGGGGATTTGTAAGGTTAGCTCCTTAATTCACTAGGATGCTCCCTGGAGGGACTTCAGCAGCGGAGCACCATGACACTGGGGGGCGCTATGGGGCATTAGCACTTGGCTCATGTCTTAACTGCGAGTCCAAACTGGTCAGTCGTGTGATGCAATATATGAATGTGTGTGTGAAAGTGTACATCAGGATGCGCGTGTGTAAATGCGTGTGCATGGATAAGCACGCACGTAGGCATGTGTGGCTTTGTGCATGCGAGTGGACATCTTCTGCCATGTCTGCCTTCACTTAGGAGCGTGTAAGAGTGAGTCTACACGTTGAATTCACAGAACTGTCGATATATTATTGTGTTTTCCTTGGAAATGTGCCCTGATGTTTGAGTAAAAAGTGAATTATTTTTTTTTACAGCTCTTTGCCACTTAGGTCCAAAGCAATCGAATAACAAAACAAGGGCAATAATTTGAATTTTGAAAATGAAACACTAAGATGCCCGGGTGTATTGATGTCTCCTGAGGTTATTACATACTCTGGCCACGTGGGATATTGCTAAAGTTGCACAGAATGTTTGACGTGCTCTTTTTCCTTTAACCTTGACTAACTTTGTGTGGGACGACTGCAGGTATCCGAGCACAGCGCACCGTGGATGATGCAGAAGTAAAAGGTACCAGACAAACAGAAAGGCCATTTTTTCAAGGTATGATGTTCAAGGGAGAGTTTTGCACAGGGCTGGGCTCCAACCGTCAACGAAGCTGGTTTGAATACAGCTTTTTAAAATGCCAGTCAAGCCACTGGACTAACCTCTCATTTATTGCAATGGTTATGCAAAAAAAAATAAATAGTCTTTCAAAACAGAGATGTCATTGGATCCTGACTGGATTCTTGTTTGTAGAGAAATCCATACCATGAGGTCGGCAGGCTGCCTCAGGTTCACCACAGACGCTATTCTTGCATTGCCCGTGTTGATATGATGGGAAGACGACCTATTGACTTAATGCAATCCTGAGGATTTCTACGGATTTAAAAAAGCTTGATGGAATTTCATAATTGTCATTGGAGTGAATCTGCTATTTGGTTGGCTTTAACAGTACATTGAAAAAAAGGTATTTTTCCTATAGTTATTTAACTCCCTCTCATGTTTCTCTGCAAAGAAAATATTATTCAACAGACCACAATATTTGGCTTCTGCTAACTGGCTGCTTTTACTTTTTTAGCCACTGGATGCTAAAGAAACAAAAATTAGTCAAATAATTTAGTACAAGCTAATAGGTTACTCACGTACATGACATGATCTGTAGAACATGTAGATGGACAAATCCAGGCATTCCAAACAGACCCATGCCATCACCTGAATGAGACCAGATGCTGTTTCGGTTCTCTCAAGTAAGCAGTCCTTCCCAGCGTCTGAAGGTAACGCTTGGGTACTAAACGAGCCAATTCCGGCTTAAAATAGCTTTAGAAAATGATTCTCTTGGAAGGAACACAAACAAAACAGAAGGTGTTGCATACTGTTCCATTTCCATTCAGGGTGATGTAAATGGAAATATTACCAAGTAAATTTTACAAATCATAAAAACATTTAAGTCTTACATATTAGAAAGACGTTTTCACTTAATTTCGACATCGAATTGCACCTCATAAAAACTAAATTATCATTAAGACGATTCATTTTTGAGAGAGAGTAAATGTGGGCAGTGTTTACGTACAATAGTATTGTGATCATAAATTAAGTTGTTCAATGAGATTTTTTTTTTTTTTTTGTGCAATTTAGGTATGCAGTAATTACGTAGAAAATAATTCTGGGCGTGACGTGTTTCATTAGAGAATGACAGATATTAATAACTCCAAAGGCAAGGGGCTAATCATTTATCTCCCGCACATAAGCGGCTCTTAAGACTCGGCCACTGTATCAATAACTAAGACACTAAGACAGAAGGTTAAATCCTCGTCGTGCCGACAGGCGAGCGACGACATTTCGTTGCATTAGCCGGTGCATCAGTGCTTCAAACAAGATGCAGATGAATTATTGCCTTTTTTTGTGCATAATTTTACAACATGTCCCAGTAGCCCGGAACGTTATGTTTTATTTAGTCGCAGTGTTGTATACAAGGCGAAATAAAAACTTAACCAAACAATAATAATAAAAAAAAAAAATGGCGCATCTTATTTAATTATGCCCAAAACTGCCAAACGAATTCATGACCAATCGCCGCATTGCTATACATTTTTAAAGTAAGATGGAGCTACGCTCAGCACAGTCTGGGCCAGTGATACCAAGGCCAGTTGTTTAAGGAAAGGGGAATAATTCAGACCAATTATTTCTTAAAGCGGCAGCTGGCATTTATGTACTCCGTATACACCAGCCAAAAAAACTGCTTGGATAAAGGAAGCCACTTATGGCAACACATTTAATACCTTTGATTGCCAATTGCCTATGGAACCAGTTCTCACTTTGCTCTGATTTCTTATCTTTTCCTTAAACAAACAGATGTGAAGGTGAGACGCTTCCGTCTGTGTGTCGCACCTTAAGTTTTTCCTGTAATACAGGAAATGCTGTAATACAGTTTTTGAAAAATCACGATATGTATACAGTTCTTTATGTTACTTCTGCTTCATTTTAAATCCGTGAAATTTCCTTGCAATATTTAGGATTATGCTGACAGAGTGCGTTAAACTAGGATTATTTCTAAGAAGTTATTTGCACTCCAAACACGGGCATTTAAAAACTTAATACATTAATCATAATTAAATGTGGTAAAATCAGTTTCGTAATGCTACAGAAAGTAAGGCACACCTCGTCTACTAATTAGTTTCAAAACATACGGACCAAAGATTACGTTTAAAAATATGCTGAATATGTGGTAAATGCCCTATAAAATTATTAAATAAGCACGCAAATAAATGTATATAGTCAACATGGAACCTTAGTTATTTTTGTAAGAGTGTCCATGTGAACTTCAGAGCAAAATGAGTACACAGCAGGAATGTAAACCTGTAGTCATGAAATTTGAATCAGTTGCATACGCTGTAAGTCGTCTTCCTCTTATGAAAAACTGATGATTTCTATAACTTTGTACGAATTGTTTCTGTAGGACAGTATGGCTGAAATGACGGGAAAATGTCTCGATTCTTTCATCCAAACAATTTCTTTGATGGTCAATTTTAAATAAAGACATTGTTTAAATGCACACTAACGCTTATTTGAGTTTATTTTAAGGACAACATACAACTGAGGTCAATAAAGTTACATTTGATATTAAAAACTCAGTATTATATCGATTGACTTCCCGCGCGTTTATAGACTGCCCTATAAGTCATAACCTATGTCGGCGGTAATAAGAAGCATATTTATTTTGGGTGCAGAATTAGTCTGCGGAATATTGCTGAAAGGTTGACTTGGCGGCTTCACCAGACATCTATTGGAGGGACCCTCCTGGATAATGCTGCTTATCCAGCGCACTTCACATCCTTTAAATCTGGATACAGTCATTCCCTAGAGAAAGATTTCAATTACATTATCCATGTCAACTGACATAATTTATCTACATTATTTAAATAAAAAAATACCAAAAAGGCGAAACGAGAATACAGTATTTAAACAGCTTTAATCCGTATCTGCAAGGTGCCTTTCCAAAGCAATTTTAAGACTAGTCGAATGAGGTCCGACCTTGCAAGCCATGACAGTTCTCAAAATCCACTGAATTACGATTAACAGGTTACTGATTTTTCGCAGACGACCGAAACGAACAATAATAGGCGGATACCTTTTTTTTTTCAGAAGCCCTGAGTGGTCAAACGCGTCTGGTCAAATAACTTACCACCAATCATGTCAGATTTACTGTGCCTTCAAAAGAGGCATTCCAGTCATATTACCACCATAGAGAAATCCTTATTTAGAATACCTGTGTGCAAAAGTACTAAACAAAAAGGGTGCATAAACGTGGCGAGGTGGGAGAGTTATGAATGCTAAGCAAGCCGGAGATTTGGAAATCCGTTTCCTACGCCTTTAAGGAGGTTTCGGCGCTAAATCCGTGGTGACTGTAGTGCGTCAGTTTAAGAATTCCACTGACGATTTGTTCTTGAGTGTTTCTACATCCTCCAGGCTATTGTGAGATTGGGAACCGCATATGAATAATCTTTTTCTATCCATCTGCATTCAGTCATTAACAAACAATTATTGCAGCTACTTTGCAGTGCAGGGATTATTTAAAGGCATTAAGAGGCAACCTCAGAATGCACACCAGTGCAACATGGCCTACATTAAAATGTACATATCAATACATATGAAATCGTGGGATATTTAAATGCTTAAAAACAGAATAACTTAAGAATGTTAGGCGCCTGAAAAGTGGGCAAAACACCTGCGACAAATTAGTCGCACGAATAATTGCATTTGAAGAAATGTCAGTATACTTGACAAAGCAACGAATAGAGGAAACGTCGTATTTATGTATAACAACATTAATATTTGCAAACACCGTTATCACCAATTTCCAACTGAGCTGGGCGGCAGCAGCAAATTTCTCGCGCCGAGTGGAAGAGCGCAGATAATCACGCGCATAACTGCTTTAATTGGGAATGCAGGGATTCACAAGATAATCGCGGGTTTGCTATCAGCACAAAGGCATTTCATCTACGGAAGACAGGAAGGTAGCCCAGCTATGGTTAAAGGAATCAATATCCACCTTTTTTAAAAATTGAAACGTTCGGCAAACCTTTTAATTATAATGGGAAAGATCCACTGGGGAACTGCAATACAGTTGCAATATCAGGACCCAATATCAGCATAAAACCCATTTCGGAATCATGTCTATCAATAATGCAGGCATTTCTCATAATGCAGTGCTTAAGAAAATTGTTTAGTAACTGAAAAGATGAAAGAATGCTACATAAAAACACTGGGGAGTATGAAGAATTGTGTCTTTAAAATAATATGCCTGTTTGGAAAAGTAATAAAAGCGACATACATCACAACGAACGACTAAAATAACAAGGCAGACGCAGTTCGTAATGTATGCAAGACATGCTGTCCCACAAATCAGCCAAAATAATTTTGTCAAAGCTGCAAAAAAAAAAAAAAAGTTTCTCATATAAATGCACAAATAAGATTTTTAGTATTTTGTTGTGACTAGTATGGAAATAAAGAGGTATTCCAAACCATTGCAGTGTAGTTAATGACCGAAAACAATATACACAGTGAATATTTAAAAATCTAAATGTGACAGCTTATTTCTCCGTGTCTTGCACTTAATAAAATATTGCGCTCATTATGCGAAACAAAAATAAGGCACTTTTAATAGTTTTGTATCTTTCAATATCTACGACATTATAACAAAGACTTCCCATTGTTTTATAGCAATAACACAACCATTAATATATATGGAATATTAAATTAGTAGAGATGTAAAGCTGTAGCGGGCCATTGTTTTTTAAAGCAGAAATAATTGAGTTTCAGACCTTTGGAAGAAAAGCGTTTCAACTTTCTCTTCCCGGAATGTATCCTTTTAAACCAAAGCCTAATAATAAAAAACTTTAAAGCCGGTAAGTGACTTGGATACGCCACAGTATTTACAAATAATTATCTATCTATCTATCTATCTATCTATCTATCTATCTATACATACACACACGCAGATATATTAGACGTTTAATTATTTTTTAAATATATAAATTCCGTTCTAAGATTTACTATGCATTATTGTAGCAACCCTTACGTCAGACTGATTGTTTGCATCAACAATTATTTAAACCGTAATAAATGCATCTACTTGATATCTACGTCGTGTCCATGCATCAACACAAACATGTGCCATCACCCTGCGAGCAACCTGCATGCACGATTTGTTCAAACTCAGTTGATTAAACCACTGAATCCAGTTAGGTACACACATCATACAATGGACCTGCCATCACCCACTGCCGGTATCTTAATGAATTATAATTAAATTAGCTGGCTCCGTGTATGCATTGATTTCGGTAAAAGCTGCTGAAAGTTGAATTCAGACAGTGCAGCCGCCTGTAATTGCTCAAGACATGGAGATGGGGGCTGGGCTGGGGTAGCCATGTATAAATAGTGTGATCTCCAAAACACAGACATAATAGCAAGAGTGATCTAACCTTCTACACCCGATATTACCGCTTTCACAACTGAACAAGGGACCGACTAATCTTTAGCAAATTTTAAGTGGATTTCTGTGATCAGGACCACTGAACAGCCATGGAAGAACTTACAGCTTTCGTTTCCAAATCTTTCGACCAGAAAACCAAGGAGAGCAGCAAGGAGAGTATCACGTACAGGGAAGTTTTGGAGAGTGGCTTAGCGCGAGCCAGGGAACTGGGGAACTCGGAGACCAATCTGCAGGACATTACTGAGACCAGCAACCACTGTCCAGTGCATCTATTCAAAGAACACGTCGAGCTGGAAAAAGAAAAGCTGAAGGAGTTTAACGTTACGAGAGCTTCGGAGGGTAAGCTCATGTCGTCTGGCATTTATTTCTCTATAATGATTTTCCGGGATGCCATGCATTAAAACTGTCTCGTACGCATAACGTTTAGCATCGAGTGATTTCCTCCTGCGTACAATCGGTACTAATTTCAAAACAAGGGCAATTATTCACATTACAGTATTTAATGTAATAACGCAGGAGTGGAATAATTTGACGACTACAAGGAAATCATTTGCTTTATCGTAAGCCAGACGTCCTGGGTTTTTTCAGACATACGTGCCGTGTGGTTTCTCCACGTATCCTATCCTACGCGGGGTCTGTGCGTCTCACAGCAGTACGATTACAATAATGTGATTATTAGATCATAGCATGTGCTTGCTTATATTTGAAGAAGCCTATACTATCAAATGAATCGACGGATTACAAAAACTCGATAAACATGCGTGCTATTGCATACATGACCCAGTATTCACACAGGCCAGAAGAAATACGAAACACCATCTTTAAAATAACTACAATACTGCGTTTTAATTTAGAATATTAAAAAGATACACGTTTTTCATTTTCTATCGTCAGGTGAAAATACAACAACATATGCAACGGGTCTCTAAAATGTCAGAAGTTTGCACAATACCGAAATAACTCGACTCCATTTTTTCCACTGCGTTTACTTTGCAATAATTCACATGCGTTAAACATGCACACACACACACACACACACACACACACACACACACACACACACACACACACACACACACACACACAAAAAAAATAAAACTACAAAAAAAATCAAAACTGTATACAAAAAATCAACTGTACTACTTCAAA
>JAACJT020000001.1:28612128-28649026 GCA_009936485.2 Gymnarchus niloticus | reverse complement strand
CACACACACACACACACACACACACACACACACACACACACACACACACACACACACACACACACACAAAATAAATACACATCGGTGACACAGCAAGGTATAAAGTGAAGTTATTTCTAAACGGAATTACTTCAGTGAATCACTGAATTGTAGCAAATACAGCTATAGAAATATTTGACAAAAATACGAATACGTGCAAATTGCGTGTATTAAGGAATTAGCAAATCATTTAAATAGAATTAAATAAAACCTCATGGAATTAATGGAAATGGTTCTTAACATGATTGAACGCGATTGTCTAGATTGACAATTTTTACTATTATAAACATATTTCTGAATCATGTAAACTTAACTCTGCCCATTAATGTATTTCATGCATACATAATATAAATCACGTTTAAACCAACCTGAGGTGTTACCATATTTATTTGAAAATATGTGGTGCTTAACCTTTTTACGTCTGCAAATTTGTACAGAATTGATTTGGACCACCTGCAAGTGCATCAACAATATTTCAAATCACAGTTAACTCGCCGTGAAATGAACCCACGATAAAGCGAGTTTAATGGATCAGTACACGCTCGAGAAAGCGGACCCATCACATGAAACAACGTGTTGTAATCTCGCCATATTTAGTTAATGAGATGGTTCATGAGCCAGCAACAGATAGTTACAACTCCTAGACAAAACATGGGTCTGTATATATACCACAGGCCTTTGTCGTATGCATCGAAGGGCAGGAGCGGTTTTAAAATGTGGTCTGCTCACACAGGGATATACGAATGCAAGGAGAAGAAGGAGGAAGTGAAATCCGAAGATGAAGACGCGCAGAGTAAACTGAAACAGAGACGGAGTAGAACAAATTTTACGCTGGAGCAATTGAACGAATTGGAAAGACTGTTTGATGAGACCCACTATCCAGATGCCTTCATGAGGGAAGAGCTGAGCCAAAGGCTGGGACTGTCAGAAGCCAGGGTGCAGGTAAGACCTAGTAATGTTAGGTGTGAAGGTCGTTCATCGATGATTCTTACTAATTCAACTTGAGCTTTAACGGAAATACAGAAATATTAAACTCTTCTCCGTAACGAATTTGTGGGCTGGGAAAACGTTCAGATTACACTGACAGTTTTTGATTGACTTCAATATGAGAAGACTAATATAGGCTTATGCATTTGTGAGAAATAACGACTTTTTTTTTGCGAAATTGTATGTATGAAAAAATCGTAGGTTTAAGTACAAATGCACTACAATGTGTCGAAATGCATATTATTTTTATTTTTTTAAATGTTATCTTCACTCGAAAATCAACACACACATACACTCACAATTCACCTCTGCCACAGAAGCTGAATTTTAAATGTGGACATTTAAAACGAAATAAGAATATATGAAATTCCTATTATTGATTATCCATTAACACTCCAACTTCATATTGCAAGATATTTTAATGCAGAAATACTCATGTAATTTTACTTAACGTAAAATATTAAATATATTTAACTGAAATTGATTCGATAAAATAAATTTACTAAACCCGATATGCTCATTTCCAGCTTAATAAATACAATAATAAAATTAAAGTAAAAGCTTTTTTGTATCTATAATAATTAAATTCAATGACACAAATATTACAAATGTTACTAATAAAGACTTGGATAAATTTCAGTTGTGTCGCAATCATTCTTTAATGTTTTTTAATGAACGTACGTCAAAATAAGTTTCGATTAGGAAGCACCCAAGAGGCCTAAAATACATATTCTAAATCATACAGTATGCCATTATCCAATAATTTTGCAATTATTAAACATCCAAAGTTTAACAGTCAGTGATATCAATAAAGTTATTATTGAACAGTTATATAGTGAAAATTGAAACAACACACAATTCATGGTGACGTCCAAAATAACTACACTGGATTATTTTAGTTTATCTTAAAAGGATGCATTCTTCTGATTCTTTGTCGCAAAAGATTCATTAAAAATTCTGCTATTGCATTGTCTTCCTTCCCGTAATCTTCATGAACACGTTTCATCCGATTTTTGTTGCTTGCCACACTTAAAAAAAAAAAATTAAAAAAAAAGCAGCTAGAGAGACGACGGGCTGCATTTTTTACAAGTTGATCCTTACTGCAGCTAAATTCACAAGAAAGTCGCTCGCGCACAGCAGATAGATCCAACCACATCATTAAAATTAATGAAGAGATTGAACTGCTGCTACAGGGGACACCTTCTTATGTCAGTCACCTCATTTTCTCCAACGTTATCTTTGTAATATCTGCCAATGGTTTGATATACTGTTCCCATAAAAATGTATTAGAAATAATTCGATTCTCCCTTAACTCCTTCAGTAGTTAATGGGTCGAGTAAGCGACGTCTGAAGTCTGCGTCACACCTTGCAAGTGCAACATGTACAAAATCACTGTTCGACGCAGAGATAAAACCGAATAAAGCTTATTATGAGCTGCACAAAAACGTTGCAGTTAATGAATACAGAGTAAATATATTAAAATATCAGATATGCATTCCGTCTAGAAAGAGACCACGCGCGATAGGCTTTGCTAGACTACTCAAAATACCGCGGTGCCGCGCAGAAGTCGCTGTGGGACATATTATTTTAACTGAAAATCTATTGTAAACAAATTGTAAGAGGTGTGCTGGATAGCCGATATTAACCTATATTTTAGTGTTGTACAGAAAGCCCGCACCGACCAGCTGTCAAGGATCTAATTGAAAGTTATGAGACCTTGGTGAGGAGCCGGCAGTAATTCAATTACGACTAATATCTTTTGCTTTCTGGTGCAGAGCTAAATTAAATGTCATTATTCACTGTCTCTGATAAAAATCAAAAGAAAATCAGATTAGAGTATTTGTGAAGCGCATCATTGAGTGGTCCTTAATGAAGACATAACCGTCTAAAGCAGTGTAGTTCACTTTACTTAGCATATTCGTTGATAATTGGAATTGATCTTCAGCTGTAAAACGTTTGATTTATGAGTAACAGAGGTCACAATCTTTGTTTAAAAACCTTCATGGAAATATTGCTCCGATGCATGTGTACTAGCTAAACTATAATCACAACAATAACAAGAAGATTTTAAAAGCAACAAACTTGCTGGAATGTAAATTGTATTTATATAACATTCAAGGTATTGATTTACAAGCTGACCGACGTCGTTTTCAGATATATGCATGGAAATATTGCTGAATGTCCTTTTTCTGTGTCTATGTCAGCAGTTAGACTATAATCGGCCAGCATTCAGTGGTCTGCGCGATGCTATTTAAAAGACTTCACTGGCTCATAAACTGAAAAGTCTTTTCATCTTGGTGGTTAAATGATGTGTCCGTGTCACTCATTACGGCCTCGTAAATGACCACAATTAAGGCGGTCGTAAGCAACAAGATAGTTTACCGCACTGGATTATAAACTAACCTTTAGCCCATTAATAAAGGCGCGTTCTCATGGAAAGAACTGGAAGGTTACATGCAATCTGCACAGGCCAATCTTTACTTGAAGGGTTTTTTTAGTTTTTCTAACCTGAAGTTTTGGAAAGTACACTCTCAGCATAAACGTAAAAGGTGAAATAATAACATCATGTAAACGTGCAGATATAACACACATAAACACACACATACCGACTATACGTCATGCAACATTAAAAACACACAATCACACGTAACCCACATTTCTGCGGTTAGTTTTAACTGGCTGGATAAATGAATAACTTTAAAGAGCGACGTTGGTTATTGAACTGTTGCATGACTGATGTTTTTATTTTATAATTTCTATGCGTGGACTCTTTTTTTAAACAAAGGCATTCCAAGTGAAAGATTACCATCGAGATTCGCTTACGTTTTCCATGTTTATTTTTCAGGTTTGGTTTCAAAACAGAAGAGCTAAATGTAGAAAACAAGAAAATCAAATGCACAAAGGTATAGCACTATGAATTATATATATAATGTTTAATTGTACATATATAATGTTTCATTGATTTTTAAAGGGTTTCAGTAAAATCGTAAATCTCAGTTTCATTGAACCGCAGTCTCCGATAAACATCTGTTTGTCAACAGTGCACATGTCCAATTTCTGTGTTCACACTAAAACGCCAGTCGTTGCAGTTTCTTCCGGGTGTTCAGTAAAAACTGGGAGCTGCATGCAAATGTTAACTCGATTTGACAGTTTTAAAAATTGTTTTTATTGTATTTTCCACTAACTTTTGTTATTTTTCCTAGGTGTTATTTTGGGTACCGCGAGCCACTTAGACGCATGTAGAGTTGCGCCTTACGTGAATATGGGCGCTCTTAGAATGCCTTTTCAACAGGTAAAGCCAATTTTTCCATGCTTTCATTACATGATATGTAGATGCGCAAATTGACAAAAAGTACGCTCTTCTAGAGGGCGGCGAGCATTAGAGGGAATCTGTAAATGCTATACAGTATCGTACTTTTTTATCTTAAAAATAATTTTAGTTCAAGGTTTTCGTAACAAAATGTGATGTCACTTTAAAATATGATCCATATGCATTGCATTATATGTACAGAGCAATCAACGGACAGTCTTCTCACGAGGATGATCAGTTTTTAAACGTAAAATATTTTAAATGTGAACAGCTTAGTTCCCAGAGGAACATGAACCAGCTATCAAACATATCACTTAATTTCATAAAATCGTATTACTTCATCAAAGTGTCTTCAAACCCTGACTATTGGTGAGAGTCGCGTTGCAGCAGCGATGGCTTTGGAAGGACAGCAGAAAAAAAAAAAAAAGGATCACTAGGGTTAGGAAAGGAAAACGAGACCGAACGAGAAAAAAAATCAAAAACCTGGAAGTTTTCACTAATACAGTTTTCACATGTTAAGACATTTTTGAGGAAATCATTTGCAAGAGTTTTAACCGCATAGAATAGCAGTATGCCAGCTGACATTTACATACTGTATCTGAACGTATATATGGAACTACTGAAGATTTATTCAGGTCATTATCTGTATTGTTATTACCTGTAATAACACTGGGGATGGCAACGTGTGACTCATTTAAGGGACTCCATGTACACCCCTTTCTGTTCATGGCAGAAAAAGGATCGTCTAAGTTGGTGCCAGTTTGGGATGCACAAATGAGGAAATGGTTTCCAGTGAAAAAGTGTCCATAATTAGGCCGATATACAGGCCAGTACGGGGAGGAGAAACATTTAATGAAGCGGAAGAATGACGTGCTGATAGTTCCTGGCTAAGTAGGAACCAAAAGAGTAGGGCTGCTATTGGGGTAGCCACATGCAGGCTGTGGGTAGAGAAGTGACTCTGGCACCTGTTGAGTCTGCAGCTCAGTTTTACTGCTTGCTACCAGCTCCCCGTTCTTACAGCTCCTATCTGAGTCAGGTCTGCCATGCATCCATGTAAAAATAAATGTGTGTGGTATTCCAGACTCCAGAGCTGGTCGAGAAGAACATAAAGAAAGTTCAAAGGTCATAATTCACCAAAAGTGACTTGTTCGGTCAGAATTCACTTGAAACACAAATTCCAGCCAACTCGATCAAATGTGTTTTGTCATTTTTTTTTATGTGAAATATGTATAAAGACATATTTCCGTTCTGCTTGCAAAATTGAACTTTCATTGGAAGTAAAGAATAAAATGCAGCTTAATAGATAGGTGAGATATTAAGATATACCCGCTAAAAAGTGAAGCTTTTACACGGCATACAACACTAAGTATATATGATGTCTTTTTGCAATATAAACTGACCGTTCGACATAATTAGCTAAAATATACAGAATTACATTTTTTCATGCAGGAAAATCCTAACTTGAGTATCTTGAATATTATTACTGAACAGACCAGGTAATTTAATTTTAGAATATGCAGTGAGAATTAACCCTGAGACCCAGACAAGGATAAGCAGATAGAAGATGGTTGGTTGGGTGGATGGATGTGAAAAAAAAAAATTAAACTTGGTTCCAAACCGGAGGAAACATTATGATAATTGAAGTCTTTGTCAATGAATTTTGAATCTTATTACTAGTATGCCTGACCAGTGTTGAAATGCAGGAAGGGTTTCACTAATGAGATATGGGCACAAAGCCTAAGTGAGCTAATGGTGATAGACATTCTGTGTCCAGTAGCAGAGCTCTGATTAACCCAGTAACTGTGTTCTCCTCAGGTACAGGCTCAGCTACAGCTGGACGGAGTCACACACTCTCACCCCCATCTCCACCCGCACCTGGCAGCCCATGCTCCTTACCTGATGTTCCCACCCCCGCCCTTTGGACTACCAATCGCATCCCTGGCAGACTCAGCCTCCGCAGCGGCGGCCGTGGCGGCAGCTGCCAAGAGCAACAGCAAGAACTCGAGCATCGCTGACCTCCGACTCAAGGCAAGAAAGCACGCCGAGGCGCTGGGACTCTGACCCCCACGGGCATCTCTCCCGTTCCGAACTCTGAATAATTGCTTCTCACACAAGACTCGACCTGTGAAAAGGCCATGACACTCACAGTTATAACAAAACAAAAGAAAAAAAACGAAAAACTGTCACAAAACCAGCTGCCAAAACAACTACTTGTAGAAAAGGTAATGAAACACCAAAAAAAAAAAAAAAAATCAAAAAAAAAAAAAAAAAAAATCACCTTTTACTTTTCGCCCAACAGGCAGGACTTCTACAAGGCCAGTGGCTGTGTGCTTTCCGGCCACAGATCTCAGTCCCAGGATCGTACAAAAGTGTCTGGATGTCTCTCTGAAATCTGCATATAATATGAGAAGCCTTTTTTAAAAATGGGCCAAAACATTGCAGATGAAAAGATAAAAACTAGAATGTCCCTGACATTTGTTGACAACCCGTGCGGATGGAAAGACGCTGAGGCTTTGGATACTCAACCTTCGCAAATACGCCCATGTTTGCCTCCAACCACTGTGTATTCCCGCCTCTTGCCTAGTGCATGTGTCTGACTAGAAGAGAGACTCTTTGGGGCTGGGCCTCCTTTATAACTGGTATATGTCCGACTATGTTAATCACTGCCATGAGAATCTTCCACTATTCAACTCATCCTCTGCCGATATCTCCCATTCAGTCTCATGTTTTTTTTTTTTTCCTGTGGAGACGTTGAGAATGAGTGGTAATGCAGCTTCATTTTCCACATTCACGGCTCTCAGAAGGATTTTTGTGTTGCTGTATTTCTGCTGGGCATGGGTCGGAGGGATTATTTCATGTGTTACTCTCGACTTTACGCCCCCCCCCTTTATTTTTTTAAATCATTAGGCTCCAAGGAATGGAAGCGAAGGTAACCATTGCACTTCAGGTCTAGCATCACATTGTTTACAATTCATGTTATAAGCAGATACTCTTAATAAGGGGAAATCATTGAGATGAATTTGGTTTGATGAAGGCATTTAAAGTGACATGATACGAAGGGACAAAAGGATAACTGCAATTATGTAATTTAAGGCATCAATTACGAATCAGTTAAACTGAAATGCAAATGTGCAGTTAAGTGCAATACTGTAAATAAGAAAAAAGGGTCAAGATAGCAGTGAATTGCTAAAGGATAAAATTCAGATTTTGGCACTGATATTAATGTGTTGAGTTTCTTTGCCAAACAAGCGTTTTTTAAAGAGAAGTTAAATTGTATGAATCCATATCCATAACCATAATCACGTGCCATAACTCAGTTCACATAAAAACCAGTGATACGTTGTTGAGGTAGACAAGCACACTCCGTTTCCCGGATCATTGATGGAAGTACAGCTATATGAAGCAGATCCTTATTAACATCTGCTGTCAAGTATTGACATGGACTTCACCATTTCAGAATTCAACATTTTATACAGTGGAATAATATCTTTAGAAATCTTCATATCTGAAAGCAAGTTCAATGGTGAAAGTGCTTGCATACTAAATTGCAAAAAATCTGAGCATGGATTAGAAATTCAAAAAGATTTATTATTATTATTATTATTATTATTATTATTAACAACAAGTACTCCCGGACAGTTACAATGCCACTAAGAGGCTGAGGTAAAGTAGTTTTATGAAACAACATTATTTTGAAATAACTCATTACTTATGGGACAAATGAGGCTTCAAAAACCTTGATGGGTGGAAGTATCCTGAATTAGGCAATCGATGCTGGCGATAGTCAAATGTTTTGAAGCCTCATTTGTCTATACCTAATTCTTATGTTGTCAGATACTGTTTGGAATATCTTCAGAGACATTTTGAAAATTGCCAGTTAGGAATATTCCACTTATATCAGAAATGATTTATTTTTTAATTACACAATGGATTGGAATGAAATGGATTATGATGTCAATACTTATTGCCTTTGAGTTTGTCAGTAATGATCCAAGCGTTGTCTACCTCTAACAAAACATGAATTGTACAGCATTAACGTCTTTTCAATAACCATCTTTACAGCTCTTAAGCAACGTTTCCATTTTTAATTAAACTCATGGGTGCTTTTATTTATTTGTGTTGAAAATTTATAAATGAAAAAATTATTATGAGTTTAATTACGAGTGTACATTTTTACATGGCTTTGCGTTTATTTTTATATGCATATTGTTTTAATGTTACTCTGTGACCATTTCAGCATAGAGTGAGTGTTGTTCATTGCTTGCATCGCATATACGAAAGTGTGAATTTCAGACATTTCAGGGATGGTAATGACGACATTCTGAATCGTCAGTTTCCCATGATCCTTTTCAATCAACTCTACTCCATGGAAGCAAATGTACCCCAGCGTCATAAATTTTATGTTCAGTTCAATATTTTTGTGAATTATGCAAGCATGCTTTAACACAATTCATCTTAAGGCTTTGACACGTTTTTTTTTTTTTCCTGTTGATTCACATAATATGAATGTACATCTTGTACAAGTAAACTATTAATAAAGTTATAAATATTTGTAAAGCAGTCTTTAACACTTTATATTGATTATAAGGTCACCCATACGATCCTTATTCTCAGTGTTATTAATTCAGGGATGAGAAACATGGCTTTAAAAAGTCAAAATATTAATACTGCATACTTTTAGCTTAATATGTACAGAAACATCTCCACTTGTGAGAATTATACCATTAAAATGCATTTATGACACGGTCATTATAAATCATGTAAAGCCAACATATTGGTGGATCAATCGCAATATTGGTCTTGTGCTGACATTTTCTACAGTTTCCATGTCAACCAGCACAATTCCCTAGGTTCAAATTCATCTCGCACCAGCCAAGAAAAGAGAACCAGTATAAAAATCCAGATACATGCCTTCAGTCCCTTCAGGCAGAAGTGGAAATTCAGCCGTTACAAAGTACATGCAAATGTTGATTCCATGCCGACTTACATGGGAAGCAACTGCCCGCGACTCAAAACAGATCAAGTTCAAATAATGAGAATGCAGCGTCTTTAAAAAATGTGTGTTAAACGGATTCACAGATTTTGGGCTAGTACACTGACCAGAGGCTTTCTAAATAAGATTTTTTAAAAGCTCCTATCCAAATGTTTTGGCATGACTTAACACGGGACCATCTATAATCCTCATACTGTTGTATGTGATTTAAAAAAAAAAAAAAACAAACACTTTCTTAATTGGCACATATTAAAGTTATTTTGCATGTTAAAAAGATGTGGTTTTGATGTATATTAGCTTTCTTTGGAAACTTAATTCCAGATGTGCATACACAAAGTAATCACAGCATATACTATAGAACTGTTTTTGTCTGACTGGCATGCAGGCATTAGCCCAAATGGCATCCTGTCCAGCCAGGCCCCCAAAAAGGTTGGTCCGTGTTTAATTTGTACCTCTGCACTCATACATCAAGATTAAGTGATACGGGCTCAAGCTGATAGCTTAGCATTTAGTCTGTGACCTTTACAGCGAGGCCTGCTGGGCTGGATAGAAAATAACAGCATCCTTTTATGTATGCTGATAATTAGCAACACAGGGGCCATCAATCAACCAAAAATTACCAATGGCTGCTTTGTCAACATGTTTGAACAAAACACAACATAAAACGGTTTATGTTGGCTCTAAGAAACAAAGACAAGTGCAGTTCAAGATGATCTGAGCTGATAAAAAAAGCAAAAAAAAAAAAAACTATATATTGTTACATAATTCCCCAATAATTTTTCCAGTTAAATGTAGATTAATAGGTAATTATGTATTCCTTTAATAAACTGGGTAGAGAGAAAAGATGGTTGCATACCAGTGTTTAAGAAACAAAATATTTTAACACATCATCTCAAAGTTGCATATTTCGAGCAGTGCCTGGCAGTTTTAGGATGATTTCAGAAGGCACATTAATTTTTGCTAATACATTGGTGAAAAATCATCACGACTTAAAACAGATGGAAAATAGACAATATTTCAATAGCAATAAAATACAGTCAGCCATGTATCTTCACTGTCATATGTACATCGTGCTGTGAACACGACGAATAACTCCAGCTTAAATTGGTCAGCACAAAAAAAAAATGGGCTGCACTAAAGGCTGTCTTTTCTGCACAGACAGATCCAACATTTTCTCGACTGAGCAAATTGCTAATACAAATGAAACAGAAACAAAGCATTTACGTAATTAGCCTTCACTGCATGACTAACAATGCGTTTTTTGCATTCTTCCTTGTGTTGTCCTTTCTGAACAATAAGACACATGCAGATGTGATTTTGGGCGTAGACGCCTTATACAGTACCACTGAGTATGCGCCATTTTCCAGATAAGTACCTAAAAATAGAAATGAGGTGCAACTGCGTCTTGTCATCAACTTTACTTCACACGATTCAACGCGCATTCAAAGGGTGTGTTGTCTGCTGAGGAGCAGAACGCTGAAAATTAAACGAAGATGACATTCAGCGAAAAATGGAAATGCACGATGAAGTGAGCTGCTGTAACCTTGCTTAAGCACGGAGCATGCAGGGATGTTCACACCTGAGATTACAGACATGTGTGCACGGCAGAGAATACACATGTAAACACAAACACGATGAAAAGCGGGGGGACTGCTGAAAGAAGTGAAGGAGACGTCTGTTGGAAATATGTACACGATTCATACATTCTTGCAGAGGGTCACTTTTAATGAACAGGATACTTTCTCAGGAAATCGATACATGATGCTCAACATGCCAAGACAGCTGCCTCCAGTTTGCTGTCAAAGAAGGCTCAGGTTTCATGTTTAATAAAATTTTGTCAAACCACATCGAACCGCATGCAAGCAAACTTTATGAAATACTGTAACCACTGTTACGGAATGTAAAATGGGAGCCAGGAGGTAAGACGCAGGGTGAAGAACTTACACACACAGTCTTGCAGTCAGTGGTATAAAGCATCAGATACACTTAATCAAAATCTTACGACACATATTTTTTGATAAATATGCATTTACAAAAAGTCATATTATTGGGCATGATAAATATTAAATATGTACGTAAACCTCAGTCTCAAGCAGGCAAAATATGCTATGTGGGTACAGGCATCACTTAAAACATCTGTTCACCGCTCTTCGTATGTCAGCATTCTAACTAATACCTGCGGTATTGTTGGTAAACCTTTAATACCTCCTAGGCCTTTGCCATGCGATCCCAGGGAGTCTTGTGTAGCTACAAAAATTTACTTTACCTCAATTGTACTGGGCTGTGATTTACAAAGTACAGTCCCGGTGACTACTGGTTCAATGGAAAACACAATTTCAGTAGCATTGAGCTCGCTCAAACAAGCACCTCCCACCGAAACTTCAGAAAACAATACAGTCAAAGTGTAGAAGTAACTGTGCCTGGCTGCAGGTCAACTGGAGATCACTACAGAACTGCTATGGCCCACTATATGATAATGCTTATAGGTATACCATGAGTCAACAGGGCAAAACCAACTTAACGCTAACTCTCAAGAAACATTACTATGGCGTCATTTGGAAAACCAAATGTGTCCAAAATACAGCATTCTTCATAAACAATAAATACTTTGTAGAAGAATGCAATCAATAGAATATAACAGGATATTGCTTTTCATAAAAATTTTACAATGCACATAAAACTAATTCTGATTTAAAATTTTGTAAATACATGCAAAATGTATGATATTTAAGTATTTCAATATATATAGAATATTTAAGAACTAAATTTAATGCACATGATATGTATTTTTAAATTCATATAGGGCCTATGGATTTAGCAGGTTTCCTGCACTTTAATACAATCACACCACAGAAACGTATCAAAGATGCTCTTTGCAACCATCAAGGATACTTATACAGGTTAAAAGACAAATCCACATAAACCCAGATTACGTTCCCTAGTTCATATTTGCATACGATCTCTGGTTCTTCTTTTAGAGTTGGCATAAAAAAAAAAAAAAAAAAAAAAAAAAAGTATCTCATTCTACAAGGTCGAAGGGGTCAGGGGGTGTATTTGCTTAATTTAAATGAAAAGCAACATATGAACATCAAACAACTCCCTGGTATTGTAAGTGTGACTTGAAAAGACAAGGGGGTCAAGGAATTCTCAATTAAGTCAGTGACGTCTAGTTCCTACTTTTGATTGTTGAACAATGTGGTGACAGAGACACTCATGCAGGCTGAGGTTTTGTGACATGCAGAAACAAAGCCAGGCTTTTTAACCAAATGAGAATTTCCTTTAAAGGCTTTAATTAGAGAAGAACTTTAGGCAAACAGTCATCCTCCACAAAGAAAGCCACCTGTTTGTACTGTACATCAGGTGAAGATTAACAGCAGGTGAAATCGATCAGCCAGCAAGAGCATTCCAGTGGTCCTAGAATGATATGGAATAAAAACACTCACTTGCTAAGAAAACAATTTTCAGATCAAAATCAATTTTTCCTTGAACATTTTAATATACTGAATGGACATCCTGCACATTTTTTTCCCCAAATTTTCCCCATTAGACTAATCAATAAAAGCTATTATTTCTCATATACTGATATTAAAGTAATTGTAATTATGAAGCTATGGGCACCCTGCCATTAATGTAATTCTTCCAATAGCATTTCTGATACAGTACAAGCAAAACTGCTTACATTCCACAGACATGCTGATTTTGTAAGGTACCACGGAATTGCAATGTGCAATGTTTAGGATGACTGAAATGTGCTTAGCAAAGAATATTATTACATTTCCCTGACAGTCAACAGCCCCACTCCTTTTTTCTTCCAAAACAGAATACCAACACAAGGTCAATTAGAGAGATTGATTGTTTAATAATGGGGTTATGTTCTATGGCGCAGCCTCGCAATTACGCTACGTCCATGGGTTAAGGCCTAATCAAGAAAAACAACAGTTCATAAGGTGTTGCCTGTGAGATTCTATAAACTGCAGCTGAATGAGTATTGCAATCCTGTCAAAATCTACGCATGCACAGACCCCTTAAGCTGGAGGTTTCAGACAAACTTTAACAGCTTGTCAAACTAACAGGTACACACTGTAAATTAGCTCGGTTTCATTGGCTTGTATTGGTTTATACAGTTTATAGATAGATAGTTACTATTGATAAAGAGATTATAACGGAGGTAAAAGGTCAAATGGGGTTTTAGATAAGAAATTACACTTTATTACACACACACACACACACACACACACACACTTCCAGCTCAGTTGCTGCTTTGATCCAAAGAGACTCACAATTTCCCCCATTTATACAGATGCACATTATCGAAATAATTCAGGTCGAGTATATTGTTCAAGGGTACAACAGCATAAAACCTTTAAAGACTTGAACTGCCCACCTTAATGCACATAAGAATAATGCTACCAATGAAAAATGAATACTGAATATTGAATCTGATGAGAATAACGCATACCATACAATACATTCTGTTGAATTCAGAACAGGTCATTTGAATATTTTATATACATATACATTGTATGCACACATATATAAATATATGCTAAGAATATAGTCTGTAAATTCTATGAGATAGACTTCATTTTATCTAAAGCTGCAAATATCAAGGTACACATTTGTTTCTGTCAGTTGTTTCAAAATGTTCCTTCCTTTTAATATCTTTATTTTTGTGGAAGCTAACTATGCAGCATATAATGCAAATTTTCTACAAGTTAAAATACTCCTGAGGTCCAGTTTACCGTGTCTGTATTCAAGGCACATTCAGTAGAACCACAAACCACCTCCTTTGTCATTTAAACAATTCTCTTCACCTTGGAAGGCAAGGTTGGAGGGCAAGACACTCCAGTATCAGTCCTAATGTAGTTTACATACAATGAATGCTTTACAACCCACAGGCAGTGAGACGGACTGATTTCCACATTGGTGATGTCTTTTCAGTGACAGTGAGGAAGTCACAGATCAAGTCTCATGCACAGATCAAAGTTTATACATGGCAACATGACATATATGAAATATCCATAGCCTGTTAATGACTTTCAGAAAGCAGTTCTCCATGTGCAATGCTCACTGTTTTTATTATTAAAGATAAAATGATTAATTGACAGTTTTAGCATACTACTGGGTGATACTCAATATTACAAAACATCATGCCGTGACAGAATACCAAATTATTGCCTGTGATGAGGTTCTAATTATTCTAAAATGTATACAGTATTTAAAAAAAAAAGCATTTTGATGAAATGCTCTTAAAAGCATGCCAAAAACAATTACACTTCAAAACAAGCATGCAACACGAGAAAAAAATATCAGTCAATACAACAGAATTAGCTTGGTTAATAAAAGCCTCAGCAAGTAGAGAAGGTCATTAAGTAGTAGGCTATACTTTAATCAATAACCAACAAAACATCTCCTTTAAATGTTCCCTCATGCTGACAAGCAAACTTTGAATGTAAATTAAGCCTGCCCCGCAGAACTGCAAGACTCCAAAAATGGGAAAACAAAGTAAACAATATTTACTAATCAGCAAAAATAATGCGTGGCGAATATAGCATTCAGTGTTATAAAACATACTGAATTTTTTAGGATTCCGGGCTGTGCAAGAAGAATGTATTAAACCTCAGAGGAAAAGGCTGACAGACTGAGGTGTACCGTTTCCATAAATATACTATTATCTTCTTTTTTGAATGCAAAACTACAGTAGAAGAAATAGCACATCATGCTCCAGATTTTTATGGACATATTAGGTCATTTGTGCCATGGCTTTCACACCCAGGTAGTATTTCATGTGATCAGAAAACAGCAGTACATATACAGGCCTACGGTGTTCTGTCTTGGTCTCTGCCATTCAGGTGTATACCCACGTTGCATTGATGCTTGCAGTATATGTGAATTGACAATATTGGGTGATACCCAAAGTGGTGAGTCTATTGAAAAAGTCAATAACAGGGCATTCATGATGGGTGTAGTGGTGTGCATGAAAAATGACTTTAGTGGTCTTCACAAATTAAAGAAATTACAGTCTATTAATACATGAGCTTGACATCTCTGTTGCAAAATTGATTTTTGGAATTGCTTGGACTTATTTGGGTTAATGAATAGCATGCACTGCGCTGCCAGTCAAAGCAGCTTACTCCAAACTGCTACAAAGGTAGAATAAACTTTTTTCTTTTTTTTTTCCCCGGCACTAAAGTCTGCTGTCAGGTTTTCATGCTGCACCTACTTCTCGTTTTAACCCTCTCCCCGGTGACGGCAAACACTACTGTATAATATCAAGCAATGACTGCCATTTGGAGAAAAAACAGATGCTGACTTTTCAAAAAAAGAAAAAAAATATTACACATCCTTATAGTGATAGGAATCTCCCACTTAGAAATTTAAATGTACATCTAAAAACTAAATACTGGAACCATCACAGCAGGGTATCTCATACAGTAATTTGCCTTTTTAAATGCTCTCCTAATTATGGTTTCCCAGGAAATACTATAATGGGACCACAAGCAATCATGGTGCATAAATGGCCAAAATACACAGGTCAATAAGCAGTTAATAAAACATAATAAGGCCAGCTCTCTCCTCTAATCGCCCCTCGTTGTGTGATATCCTATTGTTGCTTTGAGAACACATAATAACATCAAACTCAAACAATGCAGGCGCGTACATCAAACAATAAATCTCTCCCTTGTCTCTAGTCTCTGTAGACAGGCACCACAGGGGGTGTGCAGTACTTCCCTTTCCTCTTCTCTTTGGAAGGCTTACTCACTTTTCAGAAGAAGGATCCTCACAAATCCAGGGCAATCAAATGGAGGATGAATGTTAATGAAAAAGCAAACAGCCCACCGCAGTATTTTCTGCTTGCCATACTGCTGTGTGATATGTTAAGGAAAATGGTTTACTCCCATAAACAAGTAGCCTTGAAGAAAAAAAAAATTACCATCAGCTGTTTCCGTGAGATGAGCGCAAAATATGGTTAAGTGTAAATGCAAAACACCTGCTGTGACTTTTAATTTCAAAATGCAATAAAAATATTTTGAACAGCAAAATTTTGCATGAAAGTGAAAGAACTAAAGTGATTACAGCACAGATAGACTAAGTTAAACAAGTCTTGATATCTGTCACTGTGAAGGTTATTGAGCTCAGACATGACAATTGGTAGCATTCTTTAGAATTCAAAACCATAAAATAAAGCAGCTTTTGAGTGTAACACTAATGTGAATGCCTGAACACAATGGATTGTTCAAATGTGATAGCATGATAAATTAGCAAGTATTCAAAATATAATTGTTATATTTATTATAGACATATCACCCTGATATTTACGAGGTTAAACAAGTTGAGCATAGTGTTTTTTGTTTTGATAAATCACTAATATATGACTACTGCAAAAATTCGTTTTTTATAACATTTACCATCAATTCTTTTATACTTGTAAATCATAATATAAATGTAATTGAAAATCCCATTTACAAAAATTAATGTAAATATCCATTTTTTATAGCTAATAATGTATTTATACAAATTTCAAACAGCTGAAGCTTAATGTGTTAAAACTGATTGGTTTAAATACTTAGTTCAGCATTAATAAAGTCAGAACTCTTCTAAATTTTAAAATATATCAAACTACCTAACCTCAGGCTTAGAAATCAGTCAGGAATCAGGACTGAATTAAGCAGAGAGTAATCTATCAAGCCAAGCAAAGGTACAATCCATAGGAAACCTTTTTTAGCAGTCTTAATTGCTCCATACAGAAAAATACACAAAGTGTAATAAAGGCACAAACGCAACACATGCAATGAGCCAACGTGATGTGCACCCTAATTAATCACAGCTAGCCTGGGGCAGTTTGAGGAAAAATTATCTCATTTAAGAGGCTAGTCTGGCATTGTCTAATGATTCTGCAGTGGAACGCATAAAATGTGTTCTAGTTTATTTCGTGTCAGGTCACCAACAACAGGCCGACTCAAGGTTTTTTGTGAGCACTGATAAAGCATTTAGAAATGAAGCTTGTCCCTAGGATCCTACTAGGCTGTTCCAGCTGAATCTAAATAAGGCATCACTGTGTTTCATCTCAAGGAAACAACGTGGGTACATGAAATACAAACGAGCTAATCAAGTCGTAACATACGGCGGCTGGTGACGAGCTCGCACTGAACTATATAACATGGGTCATGGGAAGAAAGCAATCAGATAAATAAACTATGGCCACAGTGACACTGGGCTCTCTGAGAGGTTGTCATCCAGGACTATCACCCAACCTTCAAATGAAAAATTACAACAGTGCTTTCCATCAAGGTGTTAGGTCAACCTGACAGATTTTAGGGATTCTCCTTTTCATTTTCTTTGGAAGACAGCAAACAAGTCTATAATCTGCCTGAGGAAATGGAGGCTAGGCTACTCAGAAGGTCTCGGAGTTGGAGCCGTTTTATGTTTCCTGACTGGTAATCAATATGCAAGTGCACCTCCACCCAGAATGCCTTTCCTTTTGGATGCAGGCAGGGGAATTTCTACATTCAAAGAACACAACAAACAGTAATGATGTATGAAAATGAGCAATTATTTTAATATTTTGGCGCTCAGAGTGAAAATCAATTAACATGCAAAATCAGAAATACTTCTATTGCACCTGACAAAGTTATTGTCTGCTTACAGCGTTATACGACAGGTAAAATTGATACGTGCTGAATTTACAATTTAATGAATTTTTGATGCTTTTGGAAACCGACGATAAGGTCGTTGTTTCTAATTTAATGCTTGACATACTTAAAACTAAAATAATTTATATGAATAGCTAAATTACATCCAAAGGCTACTTGTCCCCTCAATGCGTCATCCCTTTCATTTTCACGCAGCATAATCGGATTGTCTGTCTTTTGCAGTTTTAGAGCGCTATTACACTTTTGATTTTCACATCATTCGAATAAAGATACTTAAATATTACCTAAATATCTATTAATGTATGCTTACGCCAGATTACGACAATTTACTGATGCCCTGTCACGTTAATTTAGCCATAGTAGAGAATAGCTAGATAAATTTAGAAGGCATTGGCGAATTTGAAGGGTTTCACCACCACGCAAGGCAGTCGCTGTTGTCCACTATTTTCATTTTCTGAAATCAGAATTAAGTTTTTAGAATGAATCCAAAAGCCATTTTCATATTATGACAGAGAGTACCACGGCTTCACGACTCTTAACCGAATTATTCCATGGCGGCCGTTTTCACAGGTTTTCCCGCGCATAAATTCGTATTTAAACAGCACGAGACGTTTGTCACCCATAGCTGCTACGTCCCTTCGGACAAGTAAATTTGAGGGCCAGCACCTATAAACTTAATTTCATTAAAACGTAGCATAATGTTCATTAGGGTGTGTGTTACTCAGTGGTTATCATTGTAACGTAATACACCTTGTGTATTAGGGGTTTGTTTCCTGCCTATCCGATCTCGGTTGTATTGTAATTTACATGTTTACGGGGCTGCTTCCTGCAGCCCAAAAACACACAGATTTGGTTGAATTGGCATCTCTTTTAAATAAATAAATTGGTCACAGTGTCTAATTGTTAGTGTGTGCCCTGTAATGGACTGGAATCCAGTTCGGGATTCACTATACATGTCTGTGTTTCCTGAGATGCCATGACATGACGCTGGCCTGGCTTAGCTGATGTGGAAAATGAGCATCTGAAGAACGTATGTCATCACCGCAATAACTTCCCAAACAGTTCACAAAGCATAGTCATAACGTGTACACAGCAAACGGTGTCTCTGTTCATTCCAAATGCAGGTTTGCTGATGTAAAATTACTGCGAATCAAAGAAATGAAATGGGTCCTTTGAAGTCAGGCCACCGAGCTGAGTGCTGCGCCCGTCTGTGTAAAGAGAATCCAGGAGAAAGCGAAGTGTCTCAGACCCACTGGGATCACGCACAGCCAAGCGAGTGCATAATAAACACCACCTCTTAGCAGTTTGTTCAATTTAACTCTGCGTTGATACTGAAAATGAGCTTCAGTGTTTGATAACTGACTCCGTTTTGCAGATCTCATGCAAAGCTAATAAATGTCATGAGTACATAATCTGCTACAAGGTTATGAAAAAAAACGCCATCCCTGTTTTGTCATTTTATAGCCAGTCCCCCGGGGCTCGATATTTTATATTGATGAACACATTAAGAAGGGATGATTTGACTAGAGAAATGCCTTTATTAGATGAAGCTGTGAAAGATGAATTCAATTGTGATGCGAATGGCACTGCCTGGGCCGGCTAACTCTGAACGGGTGGCAGGGAAGAGACAGTTTGGGAATTGGGTTGTACTTGTTAAGTGGAATATTCATCACTTATAATAAGATTTGCTATCATACTCAGTGTTACTACAAAGGCTCATTGATAAACCTCTTTATAAAACCTCAGTTTGTTTGCTCTTCTACCACTTTAAAATCATTTATATCACATTATGGATTTACCCACTTATGGATTTACTTATTTATTGTGATTTTTAAGTCTACATTTATTTTATGTGAAAGAAAGGCCATGTAATGTTTTTATGCATGAAGGTCCTATTGAGGATGATTGTGCAAAGGTGGCTTGAAAATGTGTTGACATATGAGGAGCAATTTCATGTTGCAAAAATTGCTTTATTGACAATTCAATAAAATTTCCTTGATTACTTTAAACAATACATTGAGAAAAATGATCCGAGTAGTGTGGTGATATGTTGTTAAATGCAATGCTTTATGTTTACGAGTATACGGTTATAAGAGAGACGTTTACCAGGAAAAGAATGCCATAATGATTGCTGACACGCAGCAGATTAGCATTGCAACAACATGCTAATAAACAGCATTTCCATCCACGCATTTCAAATGCAGAACAGCAGCGGTGCACAAACAGGAAGTGAAGTAGTTTGGCGTCGGAGGGATAGAGGATACCCTGGGCGGTGATTGATGGAGTCTGACGTTTTTTAATATGTAGTTGTCTTTTCCACAGAGTTCTTTCCCCCAGCAGGAGATCGATTTTGACGGATGGATGACATCAGCGACCCAGGCGACAATGTTTCAGATGGTGGACGGTAGTGGTCTTGCCATCTGTCTGAAGGTGCCTGTAGGGTTGATATCGCCAGGTGGCTCACTTATTCATATTGTGTGTATATATATATATATATATATAAAATCTATATAATATCAAGAGGGAGACCCTGACATAGGAAACTACTGTACTTTGTAAAGTGTAAAGTTGATCAACGTGGGGCATGCTGGTACCTCTGGGGTGGGCTGAATATTGTTCTGAATAGTGATGGGATAAATAAGGCTTCAAAAGCCACGGTGGCTGGTGTGAGCATTGATTGGTAGTTCAGGATACTCTCACGCACAATGAACTTTGAAGCTTCATTTAGCACCAACATTGATTAGTTCAAGATAGTCCCACCCACCACGGGCTTCGAAGCCTCATTTCTCCCAACACTACTATTCAGTAAGGCTGTGATATGCTACCATGCTAGCACGGTGGAGTGCCGATAACAAATCTTTCGTACGTTACCCCCTCCTTTCATCTTGCCAAATAAAAGATGCATCCTTCCGCAAACACTTCATGGAAATGCATGCTGAATATTTGGTGAAATGCCATGGCAAGTATAACTGTTTATGCCATATAGTTTTATGTGTCAAAGAATAGTTTATTTAAAAAGTACATATGAATGCAGTGTCTGACAGAGATTAAATGCTTATCAAAATAAGGGCACATCTGCTGCAGGTAAAGGATGAACAATGTTTCAAAAGATCCACTGCGCAAAAGCTGGTTCATCCTTTATAGATCATGTTTGAGGGTGAGCTGCTGCCTTAAAGAAAGCCTTTTTGGGGGAAAAAAAAAAATAGAGAGGAAGAGAAATATGAGATACAGCGACTGACCAAAATATTCTGTTTGTTATGAGGCCCAGTCCTTTTGAGATTGTTTATGTGGGAACCGACCCCTATGGCCAGATAATCGCAAGGTTTTTGGAGATCCCGACGGAGGGTTGTCTGTGTAAAGAATCCCTTGTTGGTGGTAGGCCTGGTGATATTGCCCAACAGGCGTGAAAGAGCAGGATCATTTTCTGGTTGTATGGCACCATGAAAGCAGACAATTATCAGACAGTCAGTAAGGTCTCTCTGGGTTACGGCTCTAGTCAGATTATTTTTTTTATATATACTTTCTGAAACATAAGCTTTTAAAGTTAAACAGCCCAAGGGTTTGTTTTTCTCTTGCTGGCAACTTTTCTGATAATTTAATTGGGTATTAGATGTTTGCAGGCATCTGAAAAGTCTTTGTGTTTATAGACATGTCTAATAAACTGCGTTGTACGAAGTTCATTTTCAGTCGGGGAACTGTTTTTCTTCTTGAATGCTTTTGTCTCTCACCATTGTCTCCTAATTAGTAAGAAGCTCAGTTCATCTTATTTCATGCCAGTCCTGAAACAGAAGGGAAAAGAAGTTAGTGTGGGTTCCGATCTATTTAGGTTATATTTGATTATCTCACAAACACGGAATCATTTTTAGAACCCGAATACCGCAAAAATGATTTCACATAATATAATATGCATAATATAATTTGGATATTATGATTTTATGAATACATAATACAATTTTGGTCTAAACTAATATTATACTGAGTATTTTTGCCAACCTCTGTGCCTTGCTTTAAAAAAAGCAATGTCTCAAACATTTAGCATTCTGCTGAATGCAGATCCCAAAAGATAACTTATGCATATA
Organism: Gymnarchus niloticus; assembly: GCA_009936485.2. Lineage (NCBI taxonomy): Eukaryota > Metazoa > Chordata > Actinopteri > Osteoglossiformes > Gymnarchidae > Gymnarchus > Gymnarchus niloticus. The sequence goes on along the minus strand of JAACJT020000001.1, from coordinate 28,626,964 downwards.
AAGATAAACAAGCACAACCCATCAAATGATCTGTTTGGCAAATGGCAAAAGGTTATTGCCCTAAAATGTGATGTTGACTGGTTGATTAATCCATTGCTGGAGAACAGCGAGCACCCGTTTTCCTCTGAGGGGCATCGTTTTCCGGTGCATGACTTTTGTGTTTTGCGACATCTGCTGATGTGTAATGAATAATGAGATGGTACTGCCAGCCGGAAGGCCAGCAAAGCTCTCAGCAAGTGGCTGATGTCTGTTGTGATTCTGTCATCTCTCTGTAAACTGCCTGTGTGCAATGAGACCAGCCATGGTAAAACTCTGGGGAAAAATGTTGTTGGCCTGTATTTTAATGAAAATTAGACAGTCAATTAGACAGCATTGATTCTGCACCCCGCCTTGATTGTTGTGGACAGATAATGATACAGTATTTATAACCAAATGTAGGTAGCAGGCCTACAGTTTAGGTTAAGGGTACTAATTCCTCACTTTTAACTCAATTTAATGTAATTTATTTGAAATCTAGAGCTCTTGTTATGAAAGTTCTGAGATCCAAGTGTGGAGCAAACAAATTAATGATTCACTGCAAGGAATGTCAAGATTCAGGGTCCAAACACAGGCCAAGTTCAGAAAGCAGTCCAGGGGACATGGAACAGCAAATCTAAGTCATGTTCAGCACACATCGGGAAAAGGAAACGGGCAGGAGTTTGGAGACCTCTAGAAGTTAATCAGTTAGTCAATGGTTCAGGATTACGGTTTGGTACGGTTCACTAGGGTTTCACTTTAGAGAGGTCCTAATATTATCTGATCAGTGGGTATGGTACGTGTGACTTTAATACTCAGGGTGGAATGACTATTTAAGTGTGGCTGCAGGGACTGGATGCTGGCATGGCAGCACTTCCTCTTCAGAGACATGCACAGACACCAACAGGAAAACGGACACCCAGCTGGCCAAAGAAGGCGCCTGTAGATGAGGGAACAGAAAGGGTAGGTGCTCATGCTCCTCCCCCATGCACACGCCCTCCTCTTTCATAGGCAGTACCCGATGCCCTTGACACCCAGGCGGGGGACCACAGGGGCACTGGGCATGGGTGATCGGGGTGGAGATCCTCGATCAGGGATGGGTGGAGGATGTCGTGTGCTAAAAGCCAACCAAAAACTGTGATGGGGATCCATAAGGTCATGGACAGAGTAGACATGTTCAGTGGGACCTTCGGGCTCTGTAGAACAGTTTTTAGCAAGGAGAGCTAAAAGGTGATCGGCTGGCTGGTAACCAGTGCCTACCTGGGAGGTAACGGCAACTGGTAAGTAACAGGAGGATAACTTTAAAGGGAGCAGAGCACTTAGTTCCCTGTTTAAGAGATGGATGATGGAGCATACGTGGCGACAACGTCAGGCCGAGGCAGCGTTTTATCCGCATTTTCACAACATGCTCGGCTTGTGCTGCTCGATTTTCATATTGCAGTGTCGTGAAAAGCGACTACTTGCATTCCAAGCGTTTGCTATCAAAAAACCTCACTGTAATAGAAATATCAGGCCTAATGTTGCCTTTTGCATTTATAACAGGATGATTTATTCTACAACATATTTTCATTACTCTTTAAATAATACTTGAACAAAATAGCACGATAACTGTTTTAATAACTGGTAATTTTGCTGTTAATGATGTAAGGCGTTACATTGCAGTTACTTACATGGTGTATATGTTAATGATTTATTCATTATAAATCCCCAAACCCCTAATTTCATATGGGTACAAGCCAGAATAATAACAGCAATACTCTTGCATTTAATGCAAACACATTAACGCTGTCATATGACTGATAAGCTTGTGTGTTGTTTTAGTTGCAGGAAAAACATCCCGCAATAGCTGCCTGTAAGATAGCATGGTGAGTAAAATGGCAGGAGGGAAACACTAGTAAAGCAGTTTAGGTACAAAAAATGATCACCTTTTTGTAGGTTTCCTAAACATGCCTCATGCTTTCCGGTAGACGTTCCCCTTGGATATAATGAAAACGGGCGCGTGCAGACATCCTGCACCAAAAACACTTTTCTCCCATGCTTTTTTGTGAAAGACCATTATGTCCAACATTAATAAGCAAACACTGTTTCTAAAAAAGTGAAAAGGAGATAACAAGACACCAAGGGAGGGGAGAGAAAGTTAGCCGTGCACCGTGTGATGGGTATGTCATACAAAACAGGCCAACAGTCTACGAGCGTTCACTCGTGCACTTTGTTCTGCTGGTTGAGCCTGTCCCTGGAAGGACGTAATTATGGCGCATTAGTACTCGCTGGCGGCTTGTAAACGATAGCGGAGATTTCAGCTTGGTTCTCCGCTTCACAGGACGTCACAGCGCCAAGGAACAGAGCGTGAGGGGGATCAAGAAGGAAAGTAGTAATGACTCTGCCGCATCCTGGGTGTCCGTCAAACCCTTGCATCTAATGAACAAAAAGCCTGCAGTTTGGTCGCAAAAGGAACTTATTTACTGCAGCCCAACGTTATGTAAATTTGTCTTCATTTTTTTTTGTATCAACCCCTACTCTTTATTTAAAAAAAACACACACACACTTAGAAAGGGTAACATAATATGACATTTGCTGGGGAGGCACAAACCCCCACAGACCCCGCATAGAATCGGAACATCAGGACCACAAAGCTGGAGCGAAACAGATGTGATGTAGAATGGGATCCCTGTCATAGACAGACGCAGATCCCCCCTCAACGCTAACACGTGTGCGCAGAACACACACATGCGCACCAAGGCGCTTGTGTACATGCTGGCAGGCACACATGTGAATTTTAAATTGGGCTACATATTCAAATTCTTGACAACAGATCTAAGTGACTTCCCAGAGAAAAGACTGTTGAAGGCCTCTAATATCTTTGATAGTCTAGTTATGGTAATAATGAAGCCTCATGTAAAATGCATGAAGAGTACCTAGCAGATGAAGATTGTTAATAATTGTTCTGTGGGAGCACCGGCATGAAATGGATTCATCTGATGTTGTTCATGAAGATGTCTGCATTCTGGTCTAATTGCACATAGACAGTTAAGTGCCTCAAAATTACTTTCATGTGTTCTAGCATGTTCTGTGAAGGAGACTTTAGTCTTACCTTGTTCAGCAGCTGCTAAGCAAAAGCTCTCTCGCTAATTGCAACAGGCTTGTCTCTCGTTATGGTCAGGTAGATCAGAATGATTCATTCATAGGTAAAATATTTTTTCACACACACAAGTGAAGCTGCACGACAGCCGCGATTCAGATTGGAACTATTAACTCGGCAAACAAATATGAAAACCTTTACGGTGTGTATTGAGAAAACGGTTTAATATTTGAGGGTTTCACGCTGTGATCGTGAAGCCATCATACAGCATCATCCGTAAAACTTTGAGAGTACGAAAAGAAGATAAACAAATAGGAAATAAACAGCGTCGTATTCCCAGGAGCAGAGGACGTTGTGCATTTTGGCCTTTTCTCTCATTTTCCTTTTTGCGGGAGTGTGAATTCCTGTGAAATCAGACCCTGCCTTGAGGAGGATCTGTGAGCGTTCACAGTGAAATCACTGGTGGCCCCCTCGGAATACAGATGAGGGCCATGAGAAACTCGTAAGCCAGGTCAGAGTTGTCAGGATTGCAGGATGTTTTGATTCTTTGTGAAAACCAGGCTCAATTCAGATTAGCCTATACAGCCGAATGACTTTTGGATCTTTTCTGAAATTTAATTGGCCGTTTAGTGAACGATTACCTCCACGGAGAGAGCAGTGATGCTGGTCGTTGCCTTGTTTTAAGATTTGGCATGACTTAATTGGCACAGCTGGTCGAGCATTATGTTTTTACTGTATACCTTATATATCACAGTGAAATAACTATGTAAAAAGGCTAATTTGATATTTTCCCTTTCTTGAGTATCCAATTTTTTAAAACCTCTTTTGCAATCGGAGTGATTCAAAGTCTACTTCTGGACGAAAAAGGCACAAAACAGGGCACACAGCGATTGTGATTTCCTAACTCAAGCAGCATGTGTATGACTTGTGGGAGAAAACCTATAAAAACACAGGAACATTCGAACTATATGAACACAGAACTGGGTGTTTCAACCCTGGATGCAGCAACAACACTGTTGGTTGAGTAACTGTGCTGCTCAGACCTCCGTTTGCTTTTCTTAAATGTGTTTATTGGGTATCTTATGAAGAAAATTCTTTTTCCACATACCTGATGTTTTGAACCGGATACACACTCCGGAAATGATTGCTAAGTGAGAAGATAACATTTTATTACATGTGACGGTAGCTGCAAAATTCAGGTGAGTTTCCCAGTGCACACTCATGAAAACTGAACGAAATGGCCCTGTAACGCAGTGGATTCTGTGGTCACCCCCTACAGGTTCCACTGTGGGAGGATTTACAGCAACAAAGGGCCCACCTGAGCTGAACCCAAGTCAGCCTTATCCAGTTCGAGTTCCAAACACTTAGGAATGGAGGACTGCACCGGCACCCTGGCCCTCACACCTGTGTATCATTTAGCTCTCTGATCTCAGGCTAACCGAGAGCTGATCCACAGATCTGACTGTGATTTTCTCCTGGCCACTATCCACTGCAGAATGCGGGTGGGGGAGGTGGGGCTGGATTAAAATGTGTGGTACCAATTTTGATGATTTATCCTGAAACATGAAACTAAAATGAGTCTCCTTATGCCAGCTCAACGTGACCCCGTGACTGCCTGCACCTCCTCTGTATAAGCATCACGTTGGGGGTGGGGGTTGTAGACGCTGTTAATATCTGTTCTGTGTGGTCCAGGTCAGCCGAGCTGTCTGTCACTCACTTTTCTCCTCTGTGTCTCACGTATCTCCTGAACAGTAACACCAAGAGCACTCGCTTAATTGGTAAAGATGTCACTCTGGTGCTTGTACTTCAAAAGGCCTTTTAATGTCTAAAAATATGTGTATTCCACAGATGAGTGCTTTTGTTCCAAATAAAAAAAAAAAAACACAACAAATGGGCGAGTGGAAAAACCAGACTATTTCCTTGCTCTTTATTTATACATTAATACAGCCACCATTGTGTGACTAGATTAAGGTGGTCAATTGACATAAATTTCATATACTTGTTTCTGCTTTTTTATTGACAACCACACAATAAAACACTCTGCCAGGTAACAGGGCAGTACGCTGACATAAAAACAGAAGACAAATAAAAATGGCATCGATTCAGTCGACAGAGATGCGTACCTTCCCGTTCAGAAGACTCAGAGAACCGCACCCGGGAACCACGTAATGTACACGTCGTATGATTCACTTGGTCACACCAGGTTTATGTTTACCATTATGCAAAATTGCCAAAAAAACACAGCGTTATTCCTTAAAGTCAGTGATTACATTTCCGCAAAGAAATTATGTTAAAAAATTGGTCTTACAGGAACAAATTGTGTTACATTTTTCATTCAGGCTCTTCTGACTACGTGGGAACTGGGTACGGATGTGTAGCTGAAAAACTCACGCTTAAATCCCAGAACCCTCATCACAATTAATTAAAACAAAAAATGTAAATAGCCTTTTTTTTCTTTCGAGCAAGTAATAACACGATTGGAACTGAACCAAGGTTAAATTGTGTGAAAATTAATTACGAGCTGTGAATGCCTAGACAGGATAATTGTACTGTGGCCAAACTCAGTACTTCCATTATGCCCGACTTCCTCTGAAAAAGGCCTTCAGGATAGTACACGCCTGAATTGGATTGTAAATTGCAGCGTAATTTAAGCAGTTTAATTTAAACAGATTTAAGTGTGCAGGTCCAGGGTGCATCGTGGTGACAGTATTCTCAAAAGCACTTAGAATATTGCATTTGTAGTGAATGACAGAACCAACACAAGTGTCCATTGAGTCATCACCGGAAAGTGTTTATTCAATAGAGGATCACGCAGCCTGTCCCGAAACGGACAGCACACAAAGGAGGTCAGTCCCTCGCAAAGCTCACACGGTCATACATTAAGGGCAAATTAGATACTATTAACTGAATCACAGTGTGCTTTGGGAGAAGATCGACTCAAATCGAAGGAGGGCATGCAATTCAAGGACACGGTATGAGAATCAAAGGCAGTACCTTGGGAGGCCATGTTCCTTTCGACTGATCCACTGGTACCACACCTTCACGCTGCTGTGCGTCTATGAATCCTGCCATTATGTCACTACATCCATTATTCTTATCGCATACGTACATTAATATCCCGGGCTCACCGTGTCGTCAGCCAGCGCTTCAGAAAACTTGTGTTAAATGTACAAGGTTCATGTCATTTTACCAGAAAGCCAAAGTCGCCAGCTTGGTTGAGGCCTTCTAACTAGAATTCAAAGGGGAACGCAGTGGAAGCTGAAGCAGTGACTCGTGACTTGTTCACGGCCATGGCAGGAGAATCGTGCCATTTAGTCCCATATTAGGACCAGCTGGCCTTGCAGTGTACTGGCTTTGATGAACTCACCCACCTGCCACATGCAATCAGATAGCTAACATACTGGATATTTAGTAGGCAGAAATTAAGTGGTTTTTTTTTTTTTTCAGTTTTCAAGATCTCTTTCAAATCTCTCTTGTCATTTTACCATGTCCGACATACGTTTGCAAATTAAAATTATACTGATTTTAAATTTAAAAAAGTCTTAAATCCCTTTTAAAAATTATTATTATAGACAGCAATTGTGGAAAGCATTGCGTAAATCAGTCTGAGCCAGGGAAAGAGGAACAAATTCTAGGCACATGTGGCCCTCGGCTTTGTCTCCAGCCATACCAGCAAAAATATGATTTAGGCATAAATATGTTCAGTTTGTCAAGATTCAAACGTAACTCACAGTTTATTTCTTTATCCCGCACGTGGTCTCTACTCATGATTACTGCTTCCCCCCATCGTGTCACGACAAACCATGAGGCAATTTGGCCTCTTAACAGAGTTATTACGTGTCTGACTCGTATGAAGCCATCGATTACGCAGACCATCTGCCGGTCTGCTGAGAGCAGCAGTGCACCGCCAGGTACCATCATGGACTAACACAAGGGTCTTCAAAACTGCTTTCTCTCTCTCTCTCTTACGCTACTTATTTAATAGGACAAATAGAACCTGCAAATCAGCCGTCGATCTGCTGCAGGTTCCGAGTGGAACAAAAACACACAGACAGCAAGCAAGGCTTCAGATGGATGCATCCAAACTCCGGGAGTTTCAGACCGGTTCAGCAAACAAGACATTCACTTTGCAAATGATGGTGGTCTGAGTTACAGTACTCTAGACCTTATGGAGTTGCTCAGAGCTCTGTTTTATAGTTCACTGGAGATGTGGAAGCAATATATTTAAACATTTATTTATTACAGCTATATTTTTTTAAAATTTGTGTATTTATCACATGTAGCTTTTCTGACACGTGGTAAAGGAATGTCTGAAAAAATGTGAACACCTTTGAGCTGAATTGAGGCAAAATGTGTTAGAGTCACTTTCCAAAATGGTTTGTGCAGCTGGGAATTAGGATGTTAAAAATACTTCTAGAAATGTAATATTTTACTTCCCAAACCAGGATAGGCTTATACCTGCTAAAAGCATTGTTAAAACATGTGAGTAAAAAGGAGAATAACACAAAGATGGAGATTTTAGCGCTTTGTATTTTCTGACCTCTGATCCCTGATTTTTTTTTTTTTTTTTTTTGTGTGTGGTTCTGGAAACAGTCATAATTTATTAACAGTGCTGGTGCCTGTTTTAGATTATAACATATAAGCCATTCAATCTTCCAATAAAGCTCTCGCATGCAAAAATCATTTAATGAGGGATCTGTACGTTCAATTATGTTCATGAATAAATTTCTCTGCTGTGTTGTCTCCCTCCCAGTAGAATTCCTACTGTATTGTGTTTCTTGAAAGGCTTTCTGAAATGGTGTTACTGCAGTTGGTATTCATAAAAAGCACAAAAAAATGGAAGGGGGGGGGCGAATGAATATTTTTAGGGTTCTTATGTGCTCCATCTAAGCCTTTGCGCAACCATTAACCCTTTCATGGACCGTTGGCGAAGGGTGGTGACAATTCAAGCGTGACTGACTTTGAAGGAATGCCGATGGGGTCATGGTGGGTTTGATTGAGTTTCTGCTGTCAGACTGGAAGAGAAAGACATCAATCTCTGCCTTGTTACTAATCAAAGGGAACTTGGGCACACGCATCCTGTGGAAGTCTGTATCAGGTACGACGGCATTGGCTGCCCCGCCCAGCATTGCCCTACAGAATCCGTAACGTGACAATACCGCACACAAAAAATGCTCTTGCCCACGGATTTGTCTCAGCCTGTTAAACAGGTCTTTACCCCTTTTCCCGGGAGCATTTGAAGCAGGTGTCATCGAAAACATGGCGGGCATTGTCAAGTAAACACGTCAGACTTTTCACCAAGTAGACCTTGACAGGTTCATGGGTCAAAATGGTTTAATTGTAAACTCTACTGAAATCGTCAACCTTATTAAATACTTTACAAGAGCTGATCATGTTTACATATGACCTGTTTGAATGACTTTACCAAAAAAAAGAGAGCATAGGGAATGATGTACAATAAGAATTTAGAATATGTCCCATAACGTTCCCTGTTTGTGTACAGTCTTAGTGTTCATAATGTCTGCCGTTTTCTGCCTGCTCATCCATTTTGACAGTCTCAATACGAACCACATGCAAGCCGCTAGTACATAGCTTTGCTTGAAGTATCCTTCATTTGCCCATAGGTGGAGAAAACATTTTTCCATGTGTGTGTCATGTTTTTTTTCCCCCAAAACTACTAAAAGGTTGTCGTTGTTACATGTGGACAAGTGGCTGTATTTGAATCAATGTAAACTCTGTTACTGGGGTAATTTACAGGCTTCCCCTGGCCGCAGTACAGAAAATTTAATTTTGTTGTTTTTACAAAGGGGTGGGGGGGTGGGGGCAGGATTTATGTACCCAACAGTGACTGACGTCCCTCAAAGAGTGAAAAACATAAAAGTGGAACTTGACAGATGTTTAAATAACTCCGTTTGGTCTTCTATTAGGACGTCAATTATAAACTGTAATAGATCGTTCTTCTAAGGCTGGTCGAGGGAATGTGGTGGTTAAACTGTGACCCTGTTTGTTTGGGTCGTTCCTCAGTGGTTTGCTGCATGAATGTTGGCCTAAAGACACAGTTTGTCCTGTCCATATGAGACATGCATGCTTTTGTGTTTCAGGTTACCATGTTTCCTTGAAATACAGTCTGAAATTTATTTAAGCCACCTTATCCAATGTCTTTGATAGTCAATGAGGATATGGGTCTGTCACCCTCAATAATGTCCACAGTCTTTGCTCTGGCTGAGGGAGATACCGCCACCATTTCATTAAGCTTTTTGCACATTTTCAGGGAATGTTCTTGGAATACAAATGCTGAGTCATTTAATAAGTAAAAAGACTGAAAAATAAAGAACATGTCTGGCTTTATATTTTTGCTTATTCGTATCTTGTTTTAAGGTAGACATTATATGTTCCAAAATTGTCGGCTTCATCAGTGTACTTCTTAAAGATGTTATTGATACATAAAATTCAAGCAAACCCTAGGGGGCCCAAGGACCAAAAGACATTAACATTAATCAAATACAAGTTGCTTGACTGTATGGGTCACATCTGATACAATTCAACAGATGGGCCAAACTCCAAGCATAATTTGTTATGCTAATGCTAAGAGCAGAGCCGAGGCTACCTTCCATGATGAGATGTTCACTCTTAAGCAGATCCCAGGTTACTCCGTATTCCACCACTGCTTAGGGCAGTTTTACTCATTAACGGGCCTCATATCGCTCCCGTGACAGGACAACAAGTAGCACAATTGCTGTGCGACCCCCACACTCACGTGGGCTGAATCTTTCTCCCAGTGGCACCACATGGGCGACCCAGAATGCTAAGACGGAGACGTCAGCAGCCTGCACTTCTCAATGGCCATGATGGGATGGGCTCTTCGCATTTTCTTTTTTTAATCTCTGTCTTCCTGTCTTACTTTTAATAGAGCAAAAATCTCCCAAAGACACCTTCCTCTCAGAACCGGTGCCCACTTAAATCTGTGAGGAACATCTTCCAGGGAACAGCGGACAGATGGGATAGACAGTTTTAATAGACAGTTACACACAGCCCCCCACCCCCCGGATTGGATTTCTTGCAACCGATATCAGTGCAGACATGTAGACGTAGGGCCTGCATCTAAAGGCAGAAATTCAATCAATATGGCGTGCTTCTCAACAAGGCTTACTACATTACGGCAGTTAGAGCGCGGCCATCTGGCCAGGTCTCAAGAGCTCCCCAGACCCATGTAGATCTCTCTCACTAATGTCATTTTTATTTGGTTAACACTAATAAACTGCAGCAAACACTGCGAATCCTCTACCCAAAAGGCATAACTCAATTTTTTTTCCCCCCACCCCCATAGCAAGCCTAACATCTGTCTCTTCGGAGGGAAGCCGGTACGTCGACTGCGGAAGGTACGAGCGACGGGTTGACGTTGTAGCGACTGGGCCTGGCAAGGAGCTGTGGGCAGGCCTGATTGGTCGTGGCAGCCGGAGGCTAATCTGAGAATCTTGATTACTGGCAATAAAATCTAGTAGGATCTTTCGCAGTTTGGGCTATTTTAAGATATCTATGCCTACAGACGTGAATCTGGGAACAATCACCTTAGCGCAGCTTAATTTGGCTGAACTTTCAGTGTTTTATTTGCAAAAGACTGATGAGGAAGCATTGAGTCCTGGATTTACATTGCAGGATATGTATGGGGCATATTTAATTAAATTCAATTCATACCCATATAGCTCCCATTCTCAATACGACTGTCCCAGAGTGCTCGAGATGACACCTTGTGACGAAATAACAGGCTCACATGAACCTAAACTGAAATGAACACATCACCACAAATGCAGTGTACACAAAAGAAAGTCAGTTTGGAACAATTCTAAGGACAATAGGGGAGACAAAAACTACAAAAGTCAGTAGGAGAGAAGGTAAAGCAACACAGGGGGGGTAAACGGCTAGCCAAGCCCATCTATGGGAATTTAAACGGCTAAATGTATAAAATGTAATATGTGGGCCTGCAAAATGATGATTTATAGACTTTGAGACGAGATTCACCTTGAAAAGCTACTTAGTGCAAAATGCACACCCAGCTTACCCTGGCATCATGCTCACATTAAATCTGGATGGCTACAACAGAATTACGCAAATATGTTTTGTACAAAGTAAAAGCTGTACAATAGTTAGACTTGATTACATTGATAAAAGATCCAGTTTTGTTTAACTAGACTCAACTAAGTTTGAATTCATGTGTCATCTAATAAACTATATGCAACTGTTTTTCACTTGCTAGGATCCTAAAGACTCCAGTGTGAGTTTTGAGCCTCATTTGGTGTGTCTCTGGACTTCCCATAAGCTCCATATTCAAATTCATAATAATCAAATTTATATTTTCTTAGCACTACCGAGTACCAGAGAAGTGTGATTTTTGGTCCTAACCCACAGTCACGGCACTGCAAAACTTTTACATCTGTTTCCCTATTTTCATTAGAGCCAGATAAACTTCTTGCGACAATTACATTATCTTTTAACACACTCCGTACTCGGGGAGGAAAAAAAAACAATCCATTTTATGTCTGAGCAGAAGGAAGTGAAGTCTGTAGAAAAGTGGGAATGAACCACCCTTATTAAAGCTTCAAAGAGCCCTTTTAGGTTTCCACCAAAAGAGTAACCCCTGCCACCGCAGACAAACAAGCGAAAATTCAAATAGCGTGGCTCACAAAACGAGGAGAGCTTTGCAGATTTGCGACGGGCAGTTGCGACGCGCCACTAAAAGGAAGCAGGGACGATTCTAGCTTTTGGAGGCTGATTAAAGTGCAGCGGCAGATGTCCAATCTTTTTTTGCAGGGGAGGACTTGACAGCGTGCGGCTTTCTATTCGGTGCCTCTGCGCCGTGTTTGGTGATTTACGGACTGACTTTTCGCAGTTTATGCACTGCGGTGTTTTCATTTCTACCCCACGGAGTGCCAGGTCTAGAACTCTTGAAGAAATATTATGCTTTGCTGACAAAATACAGTGACAGGCATCTCCCTCTAAAACGTGTGCCACAATATTTAACAGTAAGAAAGCAAAGAGCCAAGTCAAGGATGAAGGCATCCACAACAGCCCCACAACATTTGATCCAAACCAGCCTTAATTTCTCCGAATGAGCTTCGTTGCTTGCTATGAATCTACTTTCATAAAAACGAGGCAAAAAAGGATAATAGGGGAGAGGAAAGGTCTGTAAAACAAACAATGAAATGCACTGAACTATTTTTCTAGGGTCTAGTTTGAAAAATGTGCGATGCGAATTAAACATTTCTTCTGACGGGATCACCGGGGGCCTACTGTAGCTGTGACTCAGTCAGTGTTTTGAACAACCTACATTTACCCTTGTTTCTGTCTAGCTACTCTATGAGAGGTAACAGCCAAACAGTGTTTTTTTTTTTTACCATTTGAAGAGAAAAAGGTCTTACTTTGTTTTTTTTTCAGAACATATGAAAGCAACGGCACATTTTAAAGACTTCAGTGGATTTTTGTAAGGATGCATCTTGGATACAGTCCCTGGACCTTCAGAATGGCAATTTTTTTTCCCTATGAGTGAAAACATTCCTCACACTGGACGAAAGGGGTGATCAGAAGTACGAGGTCAATACCAGGCTCCGAGCCCCCAAGCTACGGTGGGCATGAAGCAGCGTGTCGTGTAGTCCCCCGAGACTGATGCCCATTCCTGTTTATTATGCTTACTCCTTTGTTTGTGAAACCAAACAAAATGTAATTTAATCTTCCACTACAAACACTTCCCCCATCGACATTAAAGACTATCTATAAATAAAGATTGTCATCGCAAACTGATCAGATTACGCCAAGCGTCGCCGCGTGCCTGTCAGTCGAGGTGCCTCCGCCCGGCGGATGATGCGCGCCGTTCCCAGAGGCCCCCTCATCTGAGCTCAGAAGCCGCCGTGACGTTCTTTACCGCCAGCCCCGAAGAATTAAGTGCAAATGACACTCACACGATTTCAATAAGTGCCAGGGAGACGAGTCTGGTCTTTCGGCAGATTAGCGTTTGTTGAGGTGGGGGGGGGGGGGGGTCAAAACACAACGATACCCAAAAGAAGGACCGTAAATGGTGGCGACAAAGCAGGGAAAAACTCGGAATTCCATTGTCCACTAAATGCGTCTAAGCGCTGGCACCATCAGTGATGGCCCCGATCGAGTTATACACGATGCTACGGTCGAAGTAACACACGGAGGCCTTGTAGCCCTTGTGGGGTCTCATCAAAGGTCAAATGAACGATTTTAAGAATGACTCCCGCTACTAAGGAAATTTAATGACCTTTAATGACCCTAGAACTTCAGACTGATATAAAGACGTTTGCTAGGATATTCAATATACAGAATAAATATATACAGCATATTCCTAATTTCCCTCCAGGGGTCAGTAAAATTTAACCACATCTTAAACATATATAGAAGGTGGCTTCATTAAAGGTGTATCGCATCCCAGTGACATGACTGAATCATTGAAGACAGTGTTGAAGCAATAAATTGCACATTAATTTGTATTTACTCTATTTGTGTATTTAGGGTAGCACGTAATCATCATCAGTATGTATAACCATGCACTTGAAAGTATTCTGGGCAAATCCGAAGGGCTAAAAATGGTTTCTGTGCTGACGGCATATGGCTGTCCTGCATATTCTTTAGCTTAATGTCAGTCTGTATGACGCAGTGACGTCTCTTCCCATGCCTTTGGAGTTTGCATGATCAAATTAACTCACAGTCACATAGTCTCACATTCAGACAACTCTCTCTCTCTCCCTCCCTCCCTCTCTCTCTCTCACTCTCTGGCTGTCCAGCACTCAGCCTCTCTGGTCAAGTTGTTCCCCCCCAACAGTTACAATCACTAAACAGCACATCATATACATGCTGGTACTGAAATGGGCATCACCATACTGAGCACGCTCAACACCCACCAATCAGCCAAGCCAGTGACACAGGTAGCTCAATAAGGCCCGCCTCCCCCCCAGTCTCTCTCCCCCCACCCACCATGCTTCCTGGCTGCCGCTCCTGGGCCAGTGATTTGTCACCGCTCGTGTTCAGTGCTTTATTCATTGTTTCCCTGATGTAGTGATGGATGTCCCGCACTCTTAATCTCGGCAAACACTAAGCGGTGGCATGCAGGGGACTCCCTCCGTCCCTGACACGGGGGACGGCCACTCAGCCGGCTGCTCGTTCGGGGCCTGATTTACATTTCAATTTCAGCCTCATGAATGTGGGACTCCGGCCGAAAATTAATAACGCGGCAACGGCGAGGCCGGCGGTGGGGGTCCGTGGGGGGTGCTGTTGGGATACTGCAGAGCTGGGGTCTGCTTTACCCCATTGTGCTTCCAAAAGGGCCCCTTATTTTATTTTCCTCTCTTTTATCGAGGTCTCCAATGAATGGCATTACAGACAATGCCATATCTGGAGTGACACAAATTTATTTCGGCCGTACTGCCATGGTTTATTTTCACAGAACCAGAGGCGATTTGTCTGGGGACAATTTAGTTTCCATAAAGGATTTAAATGGTTTCCGTGGAGATAGTGGGGAGAAATTTAATTTGTTTCTCATTTACTACACCAGGTATGAAAAGGAGAAAAATTGGATGGCTGATGGGCTAAAAATTGGTGCTGTCCCTCCGCTGTATCCCCCAAAGGATTGGAGTCTTGCATCATATAGATTGAGTGTGACCCCCCCCCACCCCCCCCCCTTCCCCCCCCCCCCCCCCCCCCCCCCCCACCCACCCCCCCCCCCCCCCC
>JAACJT020000001.1:28530234-28598485 GCA_009936485.2 Gymnarchus niloticus | reverse complement strand
CACAGCGGTTTGGGCTCTGCTATAAACATGTGACAGCAATTTGGTCTCTGCTATAAACATGTGACACAGCAATTTGGTCTCTGCTACGACCACGTGACACAGCGGTTTGGGCTCTGCTACGACCACGTGACATGACGCTTGGAGCACAGCCAGATCCCTGTTATTGTTGTCCCCAAGAAAGGCGCTAGAATAATCTATCAGAATATCCAGCTGTATAAATAGTTGATTTTGTAAGTTGATAAAGACACTTACTGTGAAACAATAATACAAGTACATGTACTAACCCTGTCTGACCGGGCCAGAATTGCTGCCCTAGTGGTCCATTAAGCATATCTCAAAAAGGGGGGAGGGGGGGTTTAAATAGCTTTACTGCTTTTTTCTGTGGGTTTCAGTTGGCCCCAAAGGTGAAGTTTCTGTTCTTTTTAAGTACAGGCTTTGAATCCAGTCTGTAAGTGCCGTGGGGCTTTCAACGCGTTCTGTTGGAAAAAAAAAGTTGAGCTGTCCTATTGAATTGATTGAACATTCATGGAACTAAAGCAAGCCTTCCTTCCCTAGCAAGGCTGGAAATGACTTCCAGACATCTCCAAAGTGATGCAGGTTTAAAAGACATAAGGATTTTTTACCTTAGAGTCAGGTGTTTCAACTTTGCCTACAGGCTAAATTGAACTGTTTGGTCTCCAATGAATTGTGCAGGAATATTTGCCTTACAGCTGACACCTCCTATAGAATAAGCTTATTTTCTCCCCAAAATAATTACTCGGTTGAAGGAGGGCTTCTGATTTATGATTTTTTCACCCCTTTGGCTTGTAAATTCTTTGCTGCACAATATAAATATGATCAATAATAAAATCAAATTTTAAGAGTGTTTTGGCCAGAATGATTCACAGCAAGTGTTGCACCTGAACAATCTGTCATTTGGGGCTTTAAATCATTATATGAGGAATACGATGTCTGCAGATGTTGTTTAAAATATTTAAATGTAGCCTTCTGCTTAGCAGATAGTCACATGTGCTGAATTATGTGACGTGATTCAGTTTAGTCTTCCCCTATTGACTTTGAACTTTCATCCTCTCCTGTTAAATACATTTTTACGTATTGAACGAAGCAGGCCTGGTTCTTCTATTCTCTCAGTATGTTTAACGGAAGAGAGTTTCAAAAATAGGCTGCAGGGAAGTCTTAACACTCTCTGTTGTCAATCAAAGGACAGCAGTGAAAGTCATTTTCCAGACAACAGGGCACTCGGACAGTATCGCAAAAGCCGTTATGATATAAGTCCCCAATGAAAAAAAGAGATCAATAAAAGTTGAAGTATTATTGTGCTCTGGCCAAGAGAATGGAATTATGCTCAATTTTCTTCATATGAGGTTTTTTTCTTGCTTAGAGGCAGTAAGATCTCAGTGATATGGCAGACTTTCCCCACCAGCCGTCCCTATAACATGGTATCCAAAGGCGTCAACATTTCCTACATTCCCATTAAACTCAGTTATAAATTCCTTCCACTGCAAAACCAGGCAACAACAACAACAACAACAACAACAACAACAGCAGCAACAATGACGACGAGGGAGCCGAATAATTATTTGGCACTTGCAGGAACTTATGTCAGGGCGAGATATCCTCAGATTCATTTTTTAATCATTGGCAATTAGTTTTGTTTTAATAACATCCACAATTAAGGTCCCCGTCTGCATAATTCATGACACCCCGGTGCTGATGTCAAAAATCAAATGCAACAAATTAAAAATAACAAGTGTGAGACAGTGTGATTCAATTAAAAGCCGGGGAAACGTTGGGGTATGCATAATTGAGGGCCGGCCTGCTAAGGCACATGTCAAGCCTGTCAGATCCGGTGGCGCTATTGGATTTTGGCTGTCACATACACTTAAATCTGTGCTGTAAAAATTGCAGGTTACATTGATTTCTCACTTTTATTTGTGTGCATGTTGTGGATAAGATGAGAGGAGAAAAAAAAAAAAAATCCTGTAAATAAAGACGGGCGGAGGAACCTCGGCTTTGCCAAGTTAACCTGACGCGCCTCCTCCAAATTAAAGTAAATTTGACTTGCGCTGATAAGCCTTTTTGACTGTGTTAGCAGCCATTTTGGGATTTTTTTTTAAATTTTTTTAAATGTATGTCGGGTGTACGCAGAAACATGCCGTACAAATTTCACTTTTGCGGTCGTCTCCGTGCTTCCGTGAGACCGGGCAAATAGAGCATTTGAACGAAAGCCATTGCAAGCGATTTCGCTAATGGTGAGTGCTTAGCGTTTATCAGGAATGTGTTTGTAGCCTTTTAAGCCGTGAGAATTAAAAAAAAAATTTAAATGGCCGGAATAATAGTGGCTAACGTCCAGGCGTCCTTTTGTTTTGCGTGCAAGCCGCCGTAATTGGTGGAGAGGTGAGCAGGCCAGCCGTCCAACGCAGGCCCGAGGATGGGAACGCGTACGACACGACAGCTGCTAAGGTGCATGGAGTATAAATTAGGAGGTCCCAGATAGCCAGGGGTGACAGCAAGCATCCACATCTGGATTTCTCAGACCACAGCTGGAGCCCCGACAAGAGACGGCGCAGAGAAACGTGACATAATGCAGACACCGCACAAGACGGATGGTAATGCCACACATTATCATGCTATTAATTGTGTACCAGCCCAACTTAGCTGAGCTTTTTCATCATGCCATTAATGGGTGTGGCTGCACTGGTTTTCTCTGAGGAGTGGGGAGGACAATAGCAGCGGGGACAATAAATCATAATAATAACAACAACAACAACAACACATTATCCCGCCCCTTCCACCTCACTGCCCCATCTAGCACGGATCAATTTGTTGTGACATAAATCTTGTTAAACCTCATACTAATACTTCAGAATGTTCACAAATCAAGAGGGTATGCACGTATGCGTGTGTGTGTGGCCGCCTGTGTGTGCCTACAATCGACAGACCGAACGTGACACAGACAAGTAACGTAAAATCTCGACGAGCTGTAAACCACAACATGCGGCGGTAGAGTTTGTGAGCCTTTAACTGAGCTGAACAATGGACTGACGAGAACAACGAGGCAGATTTGCGGGGGATGAGAACTGGACTGCGACCAGGAGTCCATAATGACAACAAAAAGGCTGACTTTGCGGCGCTCGCTTCTTGGCCAGTGAGAAGATGGTCTGAAGTTTAGCAGATGTACCGAGCAGGTGTACACTTGTGAGCGGGAGGCTGGGGAGATGCATTCTGGCGCGAGATACCGCAGTTTTCTTGTTCCTGTACGTCATTAGCGACCAGTTGAAAGAGTAAGTTAGCCAGCAGAGCCGTTACCTCATACTTTCAGGGGTGAGGGATTGACTGTATCACAGGACCCGCCTTTGTTGTACATACGTGTTCATGCGTGAGTCTCCCTGATTACTGTGAGCGAGCTGGTGACATTAAACCTACTAATTTTCTCAAATTCCTGTAATGGCCTGGTGTCCTATTCATGCTGTAATGCTTTCTGAAACAGGGTCTGGATCACAGTGACCTTAACTGGATAAGGGGGTGGTTTGGGGGGATGGATTATACCAAAACTGCTCTTGTGGGATGGCTTTGTAAACAGGCTATCAGGAGCCTGAAATTAAGACTTCCTTACAGCTCAGATTCATATAACATTAAACCTGCGGAGTGCAGTATCCTCTCAGCTGAGTCACCTTAGTGACAGGTGATTTTATTAAAATTATTGTACCCATGAGGTACAACACACATGAGCTGCTTATCGCATGTTGGCACACCTTGTGTTTTCCTTACTGTTTTTGCGACTCAGAATAACACAGGCCGGCCCACTTTGCCATTCCATATGTTTGTGGTTGCGTTAATATCTGAGTGCACGCCAAAGGAAAGTCCAATATTGCGCTTTCTGTGCGAAACGCGCGCTTGGTTATGAAACACTTGCGAAGTAGCAATTATCATAGAGTTAAACGGGCGTCGACAGATGGAGCAGTAAAATAAGTTCCCCGCAGGCCTTAAAATGAATAAACCGAAGCACTGCTTTAATTTAGCGACCGCAGCGCCATTCTCGCGTGTTAGGAAATGCAAAACGTCGGCGCGACAAGATAAACAAACACGGAAACGCTTCATCGAACCAAGGGATGAGCTGCTTGCGCTTCCTGCAGGTTCCAACTGGATTATGCAAGGCGGGAGCTGACCGAGGCTACGACAGAGGTGCGGGCTATTTGATATGGGCACTCGGTCCATTTTAACGGCTGGCTTATTTGCTCAGCCAAAACAACGGCCCTCACTTTACTCACGCCCAGCGCTACGTTACAGCAAAGCCAACGGACATAACGGTGGGGTGTGAAAGCACTAATATTCTAATACCCTAACACCAAACAGGTTTCTTTAACTGTCAAATGATCCCTATACTTTATTTCTCTTGGATTTTGGTTTTGCTGGATCACCAGCTCCCTACAAGGAAACATGTGTTTGTAAATGTTGAGAGTGAGTCACACTTAGGCTTCAGAGCGAGTAATTCCTGATGGAATAATTAAAAATGGCTGAGGGGGTGAGGGCTCCCCAAAGCATCATCGCAGTCTCTCCACTGAGGGCCTAATTGTAGCCAGACACTCTAACCTTGTGTTGGCCTGTGTCCTTGCTTTAACCCTGGGCCCTCTCTCCCTACTCGCCGGCAACATATGGGAAAATTTTTCAGTCTGATTGCTCCAATCTGATTAAGGAAAGTTATGTAGCTGCCATTTATTGGTGTTCTTGTGAACCAACTAGCAGCTGCGTTACAAAAGGTTCCCGCTTAATGCTCCAATTTAATTCCCACTTAAAGACACTTAATGCCTGTTCTAATTCCAGCACGTCCATTAGACTAGCTCTGATCACTGTGATTGTTCACGGTGCCCGCGTTGACCAGAATCGCGGCTCGAATCAAAACGCTGGCACACGCACAACTCTTTCTAGGTGGGTACAAAGAAAAGGGGTTGGCCACTTGCGAAATAGTGCGGCATTTATGATAAATGCACTTTCAAAGTGGGGAAAGTTTCCCAACATAAACATCTCGCCGATAGGTTTTTCTCCCTTGAAAAGCATTAACACTGCTAAATAAGTCTAACAATAGTGAAATCTGGCTGTAGGAGACATCCATACACAGGCAATGAAAGCTTTTAGCATGACCAGATGCTCAGTGGAGACTGGGATATAGGAGCCACTTGCTCGTTGGATAATCCCTGCTCGTTTGCATTTCCTTTCAGGATCATGAAAGGAAAACCTAAATAGCCACTTGATTTTGTTTGTTTGCTAATATTATCATTTAAGCCAGAAACGGGCAGAGTGACCTGGCAGGTGGGAGGACAGCTCAGAGCATTTAAATAATGGCAAACTTCAGCAGAGTTGAGCACAGTCCAGGATAACGATAAATAGAATCTTTGCGTTTTATATCCCAGACGAATTCCCCCATTATGTAAAATAACCAGCATTAAACCACATGCCATGGTGAATTCCAGGCAACTGAAGCTGTTTGCTAATCTCTAGTGTGACATTGGTCAGTGCATAGGCAGACCCAGGAGCCATTCATTCATTGGCTAGACACCTGTCAGTCGATATCATCGAAGTGGGCAGGGAACAGGACTGCAATCCAAAGATGTGGTAATCTTTGTACTGTATATAACTGGGTGCCTGGGAACACTCGGGTCTAAAACACGGAACACGTCTGTATGCCTGAACAAGATCGTATTGTCTGACAAGTTGACGATTGTTCGACTGCCTCCATGAGAACAAGAAATTGCATGGTACAAGTAAACTTCCTGAAATTCTCGTACAGCATGGCACAGGTCATACTGCATCAGGATAACAAAGTGAAGAACCCATTAAAGCCCACTGTTTATGAAGATGTCCCTCATGTGTGAACACTTATGTTCCGACATGCTCAAAGTATAGTGAAGTACAGATTGTCAGCGGCCATTAGACACTTTAATTAATGCTGTAATCTTGATAGATTTGACAGCTAATCTATTGATATCGATTGCAGGCAGTGTTCCGTTGCTGAAAGAATGCAAATCTGACCATTGATGCGAGTCCGTACAACACCATCCTGACATCTAAGAAAAACAGATCCAGTAAGATAAGCATTTGAGAGGTATGAAGCCTTTACCACAATTAACAGCGCAGTTCCTTATGTATCCGTGCAGCATCTGACTGACTAGCTGTCAGTATGTCAATCACTGTGTTCTTACTTGGGACGGAGAAGGACCTACACATTGATGTGAAGCTCTGACACGAACGAAAGTGGCAACTTAGGTGCCGATACAGCTATAGATCAAGACTGTTGCCTTTATTCAGAGTGTATTGTCAGTCCCTGACAAGTTTTTGATGGTGCAAGTCTGTCAGGCGAAGGTCACATTCGTAGTATTCTTGTCATTTCCCTGTCAGATCGTATTTTAGGGGATGTCTCAAAGAGTAGGCTAGAACCATGGCTTACGTTGGAAACATCACAGTTGTCTTTTTTCGGTTTGAAATAGCCACAAAATCTGTGTATGTGTGTATTTTACTATTTTGGGAGTCTCGTCTATTGTTCTTTCCATTTAATGACATCGAAAGCCACTCTTTTTGTCAATAACCTGGCCCGTATGGTGGTGTGCTACTAGAGCATAAAACATTTATCACATTTCCTTATGAAATAAAAAGCTTGCAATGCAACAATTATTTTACATATCAAAAATGCGTAAGACATCAGACCAAATTGTTAACACAGACATCTGTCATTGAAGCAAAAAAATAAAAATAAAAAAACAAGAGGAGATAGAAGCTTCCGGCAGTTTTCTGTCCGGGGCGTCAGCAGCATCGCTAAGAAGGGGGTGTGCTTGTATCCCAAGTGATTTTGTTATGCTCAGTGAGTGCTGTTGGCTCGCATGTTCTGGGTCATGGATTCGAACACGGTCACAGCTGTGTGTGTGAGAGTGTGGGCATGGAGTTTGCACCCCCACCGTTTAGCTTCAGATTTCTCCCTCCACTCAAACAAACTCTGCTCAGTTGTTTGCCTCTGTGTGTGTGTGTGTGTGTGTGTGTGTGTGTGTGTGTGTGTGTGTGTGTGTGTGTGTGTGTGCATACGAGCCCTGCTACATGCTAATGGTGCCCCATTCCTGGATCTGTCCCTGCATAAAGTCCAGTTCATCAAGGATCCCGGGTGCATGACCAGCTGATAAAAATGGACGGATGGACGCCGAAAAGCGGCACGCCTCGAAGGGGGCTAACAGACGCGACAGCGTTAAGCTGAGTTTACCTGAAGCAACCGCTTGCCGGTTTGATTTACTTCCACGCTGAAACACGGAAATTAGGATATCTAATAAAACAAGCAGCGGAATAAATCACATTAATGAGCCATAGAGCCGCACGACGATGAGAAATTACAGTGGGTCTGGTTCATTTGAAGCGGGAAATGCAAAGGCGACACTCACTGGCTTTATAAAACATCCCAAAAGCCTGAGAGATCCGGCTGAAAACCGGACAAAAAAAAAAACCCCAAAAAAACAACAAAACAAACACGGCACGCTTCGTTTTTCTTTCTCCATGCTTTACTTTTCAGATCAGCGCTCCACAGGGAACGCTGTACCACGGGAGCTTTGAGGGAAAATGAACTTCCCATGAGCTGTATTTAATGCCGCATATTTCAATTTAATTAATGTTCACATTTTGAAAAAAAAAAACAATAAATAATGCACAACCTATGTTCAATGTTACCTGTAGATTTTTAAGGATAATTTTCAAATTTACAAATTTCTGGGTAACTTTGCACCACATGGAACCTTGGGAACCAAGCCAGCACAGAGCCGTGAGAGATGGGCTTTTGGACTTTTTCAGATGTATTATGGGATAGATAACATTAAGTAGCCCTAACAAGGTGGTGACCAGCAGGGAGGGGGCTCTACGGCATGAATAAAAAGGCCACGACCACAGATAAGCCCCCAGGAAAGTAGACCGTGATAACGGTGCCTCGGATGTGACTGCAGCTTCTGAAGTGGCGTACGTGTTTATTTGTTTGTTTGTTTTCCAGAGCCACTGGGAACTGTGGTTCTAGCCTTGGGATGCCTAGATCAAACTTGCCACTTCACGTATGGAAGTGAGGCTTTCCTGATTTTGTCCCCTTTTGGCGATTCTCTCTTCTTCAGGCAGGTTGAGTTTACGATGAGACAGTTTTGCTTTTTTAACCCTTTTGTTTCACCCAGCCCTTCTTAGCTCAGTGACAACATACATTCCTTTCTACTCAGGTCAAAACAGCACTCGGTTAATCTTGACGTCTGTGCAGTGACCAGTGATGGTCATTTCTGGAACCAATGCAGGGTAAAGCATCACACATTAGTGCAGTGACACTAATTTTATTTTGTGGGGAAATGAGCTAATTACCTGCAAATGACTGCATGGCTGCATGATCACATGACACAGATGTGTGGCTAGGCTAACGTGCTGGCAGAAAGCCGGGCCCGGCCTGATGTGTATAAACCTCTGACTGCAAGCGTAAAGGGCTTCGGAGTAAGGCCCCTCCCACTCCGTGCATTGATTAGACTGATAGTATGTCACCGTGCGTCACACAACATAATTGTTGGCATTTCTTAGTATTGATGGGACAAATGAGGCTTCAAAACCTGTGGTGGGCCAGCACTGATTGGTTCGTTCCGGCTACTCCCACCCACCACACATTTGAAGCCTCATTTAGCAGCAGTATTGATTGGTTAGTTCGAGATACTCCCACCCAACACAGGTTTTGAAGCCTCATTTAGCACCAGCTTTGGCTGGTTAGTCTAGGACACTCCCACCCACCACACGTTTTGAAGCCTCATTTAGCGGCCGTATTGATTGGATAGTTTGGGATACTCCCACCCAACACAGGTTTTGAAGCCTCATTTGTCCCACCACTTCCTCTTAGAGACCTGCTTTCAGTGACATTCCTTCCATACTCAAAACACTGAAATAAACCTTCACCAGCTCTACGTTCCGCTGCTGTTAATGAACGACGTACTGTTACCTTTTCAATACCCTCCATTTAGAGGGTAATTCTTCTTTGCGCATAAGCGATCGTTTCTTCATTTGCTATCTTTGTTTTGATCTTTGTCTAGTGTGGCTTTCCCTGTTGATAAAAGACTGAATTCAACAATAACGTACGTAATTATAAAAGCAATATTTACTTGAAATGACTGGACAATAAGGAAGTGTTTAACGAGGAGCTGTCGAACATGAATGGCTATTGCAGTGTTCGCATTATGACTCCCATAATAGCTGTGACAGTAGAGCTGAGGTATGTATCTGGGGAGCTGACCTGCAGGCCTCGTGTTGTGTTCGATGCACACCCCCAGGAAGCTGGCTTGGCGTGTGCCAGGCCCACCCCCACGGCCTCGTGCTCCTGGGGGGTGGGAAAATGGAGCCCCCGCGGCCGGCTCTGACAGAAACACAAAGGGACGGCCTCCATCAGCAGGTGGCCTCCTCTGTGATAATGGCCCCCTGTGCCCAGAGAGCAGGAACGCTCTCTCTCATTCTGCTCGGCTGTCCCCATCCTTTGGGGCTTTGGGGATGTGTCGCTTTATCCTGATATGGTGGTGGTGATTGGGGGGGTGCAGGCAGGAGACTGCTAATTGTCCCTCACCCTTCACTGATTGGAGGACTACAGGAGCCCCTCCCCAGGGGGAGAAGCAAACACCTATCACAACAATGGGGTCATTAGGGAGCAGATGTCTGCTGCTTTGGCCAGTGTTACACTGAGCTTCCCTCCTTATATTCCGGAGCTTATAAGATACACAAACAACAGGGAAACACATTTAGGTTGTTTAAATATACCGAGGGCTGAAATTACATGTTATTTAGATGAAAGGCAATTAGACAATTAAAGCTAATGAGGCCAGTACTTTTCCTTCACCCAAATAACTCCACAGACTAATTATCAAATTTAAGAGGGTTTCTCAGTTTGCCCCAAAAAACAGGGAAATGTTTGGAGGGGTAAACATTTGCCTGGTCTCATAAGGGAAACCAAGCGTGCAGAGTTTGGACAGTGGCGGGGGGGCATTAATCATAAGTCAAACAGGAAGCTTCTCCACCACCCCCTCCAGAGTGGCCAAGCTGCGGATCAGAGGCAGATGCTAAGGAGTGTCTCCCTACCAGTGGAGAACTTGCTCAGACTGCAAACAGATGCCCGCCAG
Source organism: Gymnarchus niloticus (assembly GCA_009936485.2). Taxonomy (NCBI): domain Eukaryota; kingdom Metazoa; phylum Chordata; class Actinopteri; order Osteoglossiformes; family Gymnarchidae; genus Gymnarchus; species Gymnarchus niloticus. The sequence goes on along the minus strand of JAACJT020000001.1, from coordinate 28,588,334 downwards.
ACTGCTGACTGGGACCGCCCCATTGTCCCGCGTGGGGAGGGGTCAGAGGTCAGGGGCATTCCACCTGACACGTGAAAAAAAACACCCTTCAACATCAGGTGAAAGTGCTGTCCAATTTCTCCCCTCAAAAACGGCCGTTCTTTCCTAAAACCATTGAAAGCCACATAAGCATAATATGAGGAGGAAATCGCTTCTCGTAGACATTGCTGAGGGACAGTAGTACATAAATAAATGCACTATAAACTTGTGGATAACGGATAGCATCATAAAAAGTCAGCTGAAGTTATTATCTTGAACTCTTAAGTCTTAGTTGTTACTATAAATCAGGCCTTCCAGAAGTCATTTGAGGGTACGATGCAGGGTTATCCAGCGAAAAAAATGCTGGCTCCCTCAGCCAATCAGAACGCATTTGATAACTAAGGGTCCTAAGTGAGTGCTACGTACCAGAAGGTATTAGAACCGAGAATTTATTGGAACAGAACAAAACAGCCTGGAGTTGGTTTATATTATTTTGGCACACTGATACTCCTCTAGCTCGATACTCGGACCTCCCCGTTTTTCGCCTTTAAAGCTGAACATTGAAGTCAGGTCTGACCACTAGTTATGTCCTCCGGCTGCACCTCCCAGTGTCTTGTGGGAACTCTCACAGCTGCGGAAAACGTCTCGTCTGCTGACACATGGTCGCCTCGGTGCCCCCCGCCGCCTGTCTGCGTAATGGGCCGCGCCCGCGGGAGACCAGCCTACATGCAACCGCTAACCCTCAGTAATAGCAGCCTTCAGGTCCTGTTAGTGGCATCCCGCGTACGCTGCCACCGACTTTACACTTCTGAAAGTCGGGAAAGGTCGAAGGGTAAAAGACAGGCCCTTCTCACACTCCCAAACTGGCCCCATTATTCAGAAAAGCACAGCAATTTTACAGGTGCAAGGTATCTCTTAAATGACTTAAGTGCTCAAGTTCTGGAGTGTAGAGCTTGGAAAAATAGGACTTTAATTGTTCCTTCTCCTACTAGGCATGTCAAATGACATTTTATTATTATATGTCTTTTTTTCCCCCTCTCCGGGTTTCCTTTTCACATTATTTTCTTTTCATAATGAGATGGAGGTCACATGGTTTGCCACTCTGACAGTAATGCTGTTTGTCACTCACTTTCATATCGCTAGGAGTTAACTTGTGGTTGGAAAAAACCGTCTGACACGAGCTGACGGGGACAGGCCTAATGAATGGTGATCTGGGCCCATCACCGGCGTGACACTTTAAGCGGCGTTGTCACAGATCAGGTGGAGAGTTTTATGCAAAGTGATACCTTCCATTTACTTGTAGATGACCTTCCAAAGTTCATTCTTTGCTGCCGTGGACTAGATTAAATTTAATACCTCCACACCAGTCCCTTAAAAAAATGGGATTACACACTTTAGTACTCGGCTCAGAAAGTCCGATCGTGGTATCATGATTACTTTTGAGAGTGCGTGGGGTTTTTTTTTGCTTTCAGGGTTTCATTAATGTACATCTTAGACAGAGCAGTGCTGTCCTGTGAATGGAGGATGTGCAGAAAAATAATCGTGCCATCCACTGCTAGATATAAACTGTTTAAGGCGTAGCCTATAGAGCCTGGGCAGGCTACAGGGAGGAAAGAGCTCGTATAAAAATGGAGAAGTGAAATATCGCCACATTCTGTCACTAGATATCGCAAGAATTTCACTACTACAGCTACCTGTGACCTGCCCATAAGAATTAGAACGTAGGACATTAGGGTCTCTGAATGTCTGTTCTATCCTGAGGGACGACTTAGATTTTCATGTTTTAAGTTATATTAATGTAATATTACTTGATGAACCTGCCGTTTTGATTTTCCCTTCCATTTTATTGAGATTTATTTATTTATTATATGCTTCTAATTCAAAATCATATGTCATTACAGGACATGCTTGCATACCGTATATATGAACACATTAATGCTGCAAAATTAGTTAACTGTCTGACCATCACGTACCACACGCTTATGATTCATAGAATTAAAAAAAATTTTTAAATCCAATAAAATGAGGAGATTGAGAACATGAACAATGAAATCACAGCAATGAAAACATATTGCTGGCATCATCAGTGAGGTGAAAATTCAACCCTTTATTAAATAAGAACCATAAATGATTTACTGTTGCATTACACAGCCATAACTGGAACATCTCTGTTTTGAGATGGAAGGATGGATTTACTTCACCTGACTTATTATTAAAGTTTACTGTCTGTCAAAACGTGACATTAACTGGTTTTTAAGTGCAGAACAGTGTTGGTAAGTCCTAGTTCACTGCAAAAACTATATTTAAAAGGAACAAATAGCATTTAATTCTTTGGATCTACACACCTGCAGAAAACGTTTGGTCGTGTTTCATTGTGTCAGAAATGTTGTGATTTGTGGTGTGCTTCCGTTGAATATGTTAGGAGCCCCCGCCATTTACTGACATGCTTTTCTTGTTAGTCATACCAACTGCTAATATGGTGAGAAAAGCTTAAGAGTATATGAAGTTACTGTGGGATTTGTGCACATTCAGGAAAGTTTCCTGGTGCGTCTGCTCATAGCTGTTTTCTACTCATGATTTTTAAAGGCTTTCAACACAAATTTTTCTTCAGAGTATTCAGAATACTGATTCCGTGCTCTTCATTTACAAACTGAAGGGGGCCTTCAAGTTTTTCTCTTGTATCCTTTAATAAAGAACTAATTCCTAAACTGTTAAGCCAGCCCTGGGTCCAGATTGAAGCGCAAGGAGAAAGTGGCACTAATGTGAAGGATTAGGGCCATTGTAAGGGTTTATTCTATAGAAACCCTTGAAAACAAGAGCTAGGAGATTTCAAGCAAAAAGCTTGACAAGTATTTTTATGAACAAGGATCACTAAACCAGAGAGTGAACCACTGGCTTTTCCACAGCAGAGAACAGCCCAAGACTCAGTAACTAGGCATGCAGGCACAGGACTTAAGTAGACTATCCCCAGGTGAGGATAATCATTAGTTAATTGAGAGATAATGTTACCCTTGCTTCTCTGCAATAGTAGGTTGGTGAAAACCACAGAAACTGAAATAAAAATGTATATATACACAAATTTTGATTAAAGCTCATTTTTATAAATACCAAAGTGACATCATTTTCCTCCTTTTTAATCATGCCATGAATTTTGGTGGTGTTTTTTAAGAAATAATCCATTATGATCTCTACGTAATAGTAACAGTACGGCTGTTTGTTCTGGAGTAAACGCTTACTCACAGGCCACATCAGGAAAAAAAGTACTCACGTTTATTATACCGCCAAAGTGCTGCGTTTTTGTTCTGGTCATAAATAATGCAGGAGGCTATTGTAATGCAAACATATTATTTTGGATATAGAATGTAGCATTCAAGTCAGATTAAAATAATAATCAGATTGCTCTCCTTCCCCATAACACAATTTAAAAGTGTAGTTATGTAAATACAACTTGAAAATCAATTAGTTACAGAAGTTCTAACTCTTTTCATTTTTAAATGCCACTTTTCCAGGCTTGTGGGTCAATAGTGTTCAGCTTTACCTCAAATACCAATTTAAGTAAAGGGTTACAAGTAAATGATAGCTGAAGTCCACTGCATATTAAAGGGGTGAACCTTGGTTGCGATGTCTAATGTGTTTGTGTTATCCTATCCCCTTCTGCAGTAAGGTGAGTTTACCAAACTCTAATGTGTCTGTTTTTGGCCACCTTGTTTTGTCCTGTGATGTGACATTTCACTGTGTATACCTGTACACTTCTAAATCATTCTCCAGGGAAACCTTGCAGTGCTATACCAGTGTGATATGTTGAATTACAGTATCCCCTACAATATGATCAGTCTTTAGACTGATGGATATCCATCGTTGATGTCTAAACTACAGTACACCTACATATCCAAACATTCCCCGGCAGGAAATTAACTGGCAGGTCTGCTAAGATGGTACTTGAACTGGTCTCACACTAAGTTTGAGCTAAGGTGTACCGGTTAGAAGCTAAGGCCTACTGGTGAAGCAGACCCCAAGTTCAGGCTGCCAATGCAAGAGTCGTTGTGAGGACTGAGGCTTTGCATTTCCCTGAGCAAAAGATTTAGGTCATATTTTAATTTGCTCTCCAAGGCTGTGACCAAACCCCAGTGGTATTTTTGTAACCATAGTTTAATTGCATTTTGCCCTGGGGACACCTCAGTGGTTCTGCCACCATTACAAGATCATCTCATCTACCTCACATGTTTAATCTTCCCAGTGAATTCCATAAAAGCAAAGTTTTGAAAACTAATATTGGTGTTGGACCTTGAAAGGTTTCTTCGTTTTCATAGGAATTAAGATACTGATTGTCCAAACTGTTCAGCCAAACATTGTTTACTATGAAGGCACAGAAGGACACATGTTTTTCTATGTAGTTTACATTTCAATTATAGTAAGCCAGAAGCAGGAAATGTAAACTGGATTGATTAAAAGCCTGTGCTGAAAGTCACCTCTTTTCAACCAAAGACATTAGCCAGTCTCCCAGAGGCACGTCACCTACACTCAGGTGTCACTCATCTGAAGAAGCATACAGCATTTACAGATTTTACATTTTACAGATTTACAGGGCTGGACAGTTTTCTCAAGCAGATTAAGTGGCACACTCACCACATCAGACTTGAACATGCAACCATCAGCTTAGGAGAACATCTTCCTGAACATTATGGTAGTTGCTCACCTTTGTTAGCTGGACTCCATGAGAAAGGATAACTGATAGGTGACATTTTTGGTCATTCCGCTACACCTAGAGAAGATAACTGGGCTGCTTTGAAGATGCAAGAGCCTAGGCTGTATGTGGTACTGATTCTCCATTAGCCAAATCATTTTTAATGTCGACGGAAATGAAAGCAATCTTTAAAGGATTTCCTTATACTTCTGCTGGCCATAGTGGATGTTTGTGGTGGTGGGATTAGATTTCACATGCATTTAGGATCAAACATCTTTCGGCATACTGTAGAAGTTATTCCACTCTAGAAACAGCAGTGGGAAAACAATTGTTCCTGACTGATTCCTCTCTAACCTCATAATGAACCCCACGTGTATGACGTGCCTTTCGACAAGTTGCAAATCTCCAAGCAGACCTCGCTTAGCCTGATTAAAGCTGGAGGTTTCACCTGGTCCTCATTACGAAGACCGGGGAAACCCAAAGTGAAATAAGTTCGCACCTGTAGGCTCCAATTCCGCATGTTCTCTTTACACGTACGATATTTGTGCGTACAACAGTGACATTTGTAAAAGCTGTGGGCGATGAATCACCATGACTTGGGGGTGTTGGAGTGTTTTTGTTTTGGTGGATCGGGCTAGAAAGTAAAAACTAGGATGGTGAAAGAATCATAAACAGCTTGGATCTGGGATAAAGAACCATGGTCTCACTGACACAATGTCCTTATAACCCATCGGAACGTGTAAGAAAATTGAGGTTTCGTATATAAAGTTCTAATGTAATCTTTATACTGTTTTATTTGTTTAATCTCATCATGATTAAAAGGAATTCTGACGTGTGTCTTTTTAGTCCGTGATTAAGTTTTGTTTCGTTGTCACGTGTCTGTTAGTTCCGCTGTAATACAGTTACACAGTCGCTGTTCGACTTGTTGCCCTTCTAGCAACAGATGCCGTGTTGTGCACCACTGTTTTGAAAGCTGTTGAGAACTTTCGTTCATAAAAAGATGCGCCAGCTTGATTTAAAATGATGCTTTTTCTGTGAGGTTGGCAGGGCAGTAATGGCCACTGACAGAGAAGACAGCTATATGGCCCTTCCAGGAGTCAGGATCTCGGCGGGACCTGTCTGTTCTGGTTCATCTTCCACATCGGTTGCTAAGAGACCCCCCCTTAGTTCCGTGTCTCTCCAAAGTAGATTCCTATCATCTACAAACCCATCATGTTTTTCTGTTTACTTGTGACCTTTAAGACCCCTGCCTGACACAAACAGTAACTATTAGCACACCAACTATCATTGCTCGACTGATTCAGTCCCCCAAGCAGTTCAGCAGAGCTCGTTATACAACGGGCTAGACCGCAAATGCAACAGCAAGAGAGAGAGAGATTGTCCCTCTGCACTTTCCGTACATTACCTAGTAGGAAGCACCTGTGGTCTGCTCATAGTCTCTTTCCGCCCAGCTGACCCCTTCAAGCTGCATCAGGGACCAAGGCTTGGGGGTCCACCAACAGGTGTTTCTCTTCAAAAACGCTCTCTTCAGCAAGCAGAGTCGGCCTGGCCCAGGATTGGCCAGGGCTGCCTCAGGCTGTGGGGAGAACACTCACCAGGTGCTTAATTCCATCAGAACCTATTTACTTGGGCCTGAGATGCAGTTTTTCCGCTAGCTACAACTCACAACAAATTGCACAAGCGCTGGCTTTTTTGGGGGGACTTTGGCTCTGTCAGCGTAGGGGTTAAAGTTAATTTGACCAGGCATGTGTACTCTCGTCGGGGGGGGGGCATCTATATTCGGTGGCATGGCCCCATTTGTTGCAATTTTGGCTCTCATTTCCATTTGCAAGGGAGATAAATGCTTGCATATGGAAGCAATAGATAGAGGAGGTCAATGCAATTTCTTTCATTTAGGGGGGAAAAAAACTCCTCACGCAGTAATCTCTGTTGGCAAAGGAAGAAACAGAGACGTGACTTTGGAAGGAATTCTGTCTGCTTTAATAGTCCTTTTACCAGCCTAAAGAATCTCACTGAAGTACAATTATTGCTATTATCTTGATTAGCTCTGATGATGCAATGCAGCGACACTTTGACTCTTTGTGGCCCTTTGTTGGAAATATGTTATCTCCCGCAAAACTGAGGAGCCATTTTACCACTAAAGCTTTCGGATGGTCTTGCTGGTCTGCTGTGGAAGCTGTTCTTTGATATTTTGAATGTTAGTACTACATCTTGTCTTACAGGCAGACTTGTTAAATTGTTACCCACCGGTTGCTCTAATACACCCCGATTGCCGACTGCCACGTTACGTGTGAGTAGAAAATGGCCACTTATATCTATCAGCATTGCTACCAACTTGTGTATTTAGGGCCAATCAGCTATCAGGAATCCAGAATGTTGTCAACACTAAACTGTGAAATAATTTCTGACTGGCAAATGGAGGATACAGAGAACTTCACCCATAGGGCAAAAAAAAAAGTTTCCATTAACTAAACAATGTGTGTGTCTGTAAGTAGATTTCATTCTATGCCACAGTCGAGAGAGAGAAAGCATTTTTCACATGAAGAACTTGACTTGCTCAGCTAGCTTTTGTACAAGAGGAAATTGCAGGGGTTCATCTCAAGCGGAAAAGAAGCGACTTCCCATCTTGCATGTAAGTGAACAGCTTCAAACGTACAAAGGAATAATCACAACAAAATCACTCGCTCGCTCATATGACCTAGTTGTACACACGGTTCTGTTTCCTCATTTGCTCATTTAAATGAGGCCCTCTGAAGGACTTTAAGTGAGGTCGTCATGCTTATAGAGCCAATAATAGGATCTCGAGAACCCCAGGCTTGCATCTTCGTTCAAAGTCACTGGAGAGCAATTAAGTTTTAGCCTAACTATTTAGCAGAAAAGACCCAAGACTTTCTATCATAATGTGAACACTTTTAAGGGTTATCTAGCTGAGAATCTTTGAATGATTGTTTATTATAGCAGAAGTTTGGGGAAAAAAAAACTGAAAAGAGATGTTTCAGAATACTGAATCAGACATACATATATACTGCTTGACACCGTCGTTTTGAACAAATTATGTATGAAACACAGTTCACAATAATTTGAGAGGTTTTTGGAAAGTGCTAAATATCAACGTAGATTCCAGGACACCAAAAACAGAATAAGAACATATAGCACTGAGCTACAAATACATTAATGGAAAATTAACCCTCGCACCTCCATAGACAAGAGAAAAGCCTACAAAACAGATTTTAAAGTGTTCCTTGGCGTCTTATTTTACCATGTCTGGTCCCACGGTCACACGCCATTTACGGACGCAAAGCCAAAAACAGTGACGGTCCTGCATGCGTGTAACATTAAACTCCCAATATTGTCGTCGTGTTGTGCAGGGAAATGCAATATAATTCCTGTATGGTTTAGCGGTGATGAGTCTGGTGACACTCATCCTTCATTTTAGACAGCGAACAGGCTGGATCACATGATTACAGGTTAGCGGCTATGTCTGTATGCGTGTTTGTGCACACGTGTGAGTGCGCAGGCAGAGGGGGATATTCTTGGAAAATGACTAGCCGTCTTGGAGTCAGTAGGGCAAAGCTTATATTAGGAGATGAATGTGTTATCGTCAGAGTCTGCACCTAAAGGCATTTAGGGGCTGGATCCAGTTAACTCGCACTCAGAAACTGCTGGCTGCTGTCGAGTGTCGCTGAGCAGCCGAGTGCACGATCAGAACGTGGTTTAACTCTCAACGGTAAATTAAACATATATGTGTTTAAGATGTTTCCAGTATTTCAAGCCTGACCAAAACCTCGTTTGGAGGTTAATTGTGTCGCGTGAATAATTACTTCAGGTCCAAGGATTTGGACCATCTATGGCTTCATAATAGGCGTGATATTTTATTGTTAAAATGACATCAGTATGACTGCACGAATCCATTGACTGATACCGCATATGGAGACTGTTAAGGGAGAACAATTACCATGTCTGGGGTGATCAATTGTTTTGAATCAAAACCCAACGATTTCTGATACGTTGTGTCTTAGACTTCCGCTTCCCTTAGGTTGCCCAGTGCCGGTTCTTGAAGCATCTGCTGTGGGTTCTGCTGGAAAAGGAGTGGTCTCCTATCACCCTATAAAACATGGAGCAGATACGGCTCTCCAGCTCATATATGCCTTTCTTCCAGGGGGAGGTCTCGTTTTCAATAAAGCGTGTCATTAATCTTAAAACAAACAGCACGGTGGAGAGTGGGGTTTCCATGCACCCTTCTGTCATGCTAGACAGTGTGATAAAAGAGTTCCCAGCCTGTTCTCTGGCTGCCTCAGATTGGTTCTGTCCCCCCAAACACCACAGGTCAAGCTCTCATTTCCTCTGGCGAGCCCATGGAATTGGCTCTGGGGGTCGCGAGTCTCTGGTGGTCCTGCATCACCCCGATTAATGTGTGTACCGTCATCGTCCCACAGCGACCCGAAACTCTGGCTCATGGCAAAGTGAGTGTGTGAACTCATTGGAAACTACATGAAAGACTCACCTTCCTCTAATAACAAAGCATTAACTAGCGTTTGTCTAGGGGAATTAAAATTTAGTATGTGATGAGAAATCATTGGAGGCACCTCGCTGTAAGGATTCATCTGGATTTATGCCGAACATCACGTAGACTCCAGACCTCAACCGCATCTACAGGTTTTAAATTTGCTTTCCAGTTAGTAATTGATTGAGACAAGGTAAAGTTAGTTTCTACCCAAATAATGACTTCAGTTAAACAACTGAGAGATGACTCATAACAAAATTCATGCATGTGATCATCCAATGCAAAAAAAAAAAAAAAAAAATGAAATTGTCTAAGTGGTGATCTTGGGAGGGTATCAGTCAGAGATCTGCTTTTTGGCTCAAGTGAAACAGCAGAGCTGTTATCCTTTGGCAATGTTAACCAGGTAATGCTCACCAGCGCTAAACTGCTCTCTGTTCCTCTGAGCGTAACCTCGACATGAGGTGCAGTTGGGAGTCGCCGGGAGCCGCGAAGCAGGTGCATCTCCTGTGATCTCATAAAAGGCAAGGGCTTCGCGGCGACATGGACGGGCCATGCAGACGCCGGCTGCAGGAGGTTAATGAAACTGTTTCGCAGTAAAGTTAAAGTCCAAAAGGGGACAGTTAATAACTTCACTGTAAGTGGCCACTAACAAAAGCTTATTAGCAAATTGATCCCTGATAATGAATTTGGCTGCAGATAAATTCCAGTGATGAGACCCTGTTTCACCGAAAGGCCGGGGTACTGAGTCCATAAATAAACCGGTTCTCTAGCAGCCGACTGTAGCAATGTTTTCCTAACAAATGAAACCCAATTCTTACCCGAGAACAAATTCAGGCACAGGTTCAGACAGGGCAGTGGCAATTATGTGAGCATAATCAGATATCGGTGCTAGAAGTAGTGATTTATGGTCTGTTTTCACATTAAACATGTTATGTGCCTGGTGACACCAAATACCTGGCCAGCTACAATAAAGCAAATGATCACTGCTCCCTCTTCAAAGGGTCACGTTACGCTGCAGGGAAGGAAATGCAATTAAACAACAATAATGATATTTTAAAGGTAAGGGAGGGACAAAAAAAATCTGCTAAATACAAAGAGTAGTCTATACAGAGAATTATGTTCTGGTTTTATTCTTGCACAAAATCATTCAGCTTGTTTGGGTTTCATTTCTTGCTGGTAATTAGCTATCAGAAGGCTCATAGTTCTTAATAAAGTTTTTACCAAGCATTTTACAAAACTTCCAAATTGTTTAATACCCTATTGAGTTGAGGCCGTGCCTGCAAGATTCATTTTATTCTTTTAAAATGCCGAGGAAGGCGAAACACGTTTATAATGTTACTATTATTTAAACTTGTCATAAAATGATTTTATTCCAAATATTCTAAATTCAACATCAAAAAAATGGCCACTTCTTAAACTGGCTACATTTGAAACATTTTTGGGGACTTTGAATATAAAGACAGCAACACATCACTGACAATGGGTAACGAGTTCTTTAGAAAATGCCACCATTTCCATGTTTGCATTAAAAACTTTATATAACGGCACTTAAAAATTTTATATGAGAAATTTATCGCTTGACTCAGCTGTCAGCGGCAAGGCCAGGTGAGAACAGGAGGACAAAGCGGCGTTTTATAAAAACTCATTAGTCTCATCGTGCGGAGAAGCCCGACTCCCATGGAGACGTGTGAAATCGAACCCCTTCTTTAACGCCTAATGGCGCCTAATAGCCCTGCATCCTATTGAGACGTTCTGCATGGCAGGTAAGCATTCCGAGTGGCAGGCCTGTCAGCTGCAATAAGCTATCGGCTGCCGGCCGTCATCGGCGCGATTTATTTTAACACCCTAATCCCGTAATGCTGACGACTGTGGGGGCCAGACCCGAGTGCTCAAGAACCACGCGCCTGTCGGTGCCCAGCTCCCGGGACCGATGGAGAAGTTGCAGGGCCGCTAAGTGGCATTTGACTCCCCATCGTCCACCTCCACCACCACCACCCCCCCACCCCAGCTGAGCTCCTTAAGGACAAGGGGCCCAGAGAAGACTGGGGGGGGGGGGGGGGAGTTCTCCTCTCCCCCTGAGGCGCTACAGGAACAGGAGAAGACTAACGGGGAAATTATTTATGAACTATTTGCAGTGCACCTGAAAATACTGGGGCTGAAATTATGTTTGGCAACACAGGCAGCTTTGAAGTCGGTGGAGTGGCAATAAAAATTAAGCCTTCATTAAAGAACAGTGCCTTTCAATTTGAACTGGCTGGAGCTCAGCAGGTCAAGCCCACTCTGCACCAGTCCGCTCCACCATCAGGGACCCACCTGGAAGCAATTTGCCTGCTTCTTTGCCATTTTTATGATTTTTTCCCCCTCTCCTTTCGTTCTCCCCACCTTCTTCTGTGGAGCTTTCTTTTGTGTCGCATTTAGGAAATTAACGCTAACCGACAAATTGCTTTGTAAATAACGGAGTATAACTTTAGACCGAGACTCGCCCAGAGCCAGTTTTTACGAAGCAACAAAGGGATCCTTGAGAGCTGCTTAGATATGCCAGCCGAGGCTTGGGCTTTATTTTATCAAGTGCACATAATTTTTTCAGTTGAATTTAACGTAAGGCATTCATCTCCCCAGCGTGAGGCATCGCTCTCTCTGCCTGGGAAATTTGCAGACTTGAACAGTGGCCTTTCAGGGATGTTGGGGTCATTTGCAAAGCTCTTTAACTTTTGGCCAAGAGCGAACAAATCTCATTGGCAACTAAATAAACAAACAAATAAATAAATAAAAATGAAAAACAAAAGCCTTAAGTTAAATACCGTAATCTTTTAGAAACCAGACGTACCAAACTCCAAGGGATTGTAATCTGGAGAGATGTAAGCTAATTACTTAATCACTTACATTTGTAAATCTTATTATTGTAAAAGAAATTACTGTAGTGATTAAATTACTGATATTTATCTCCTAATAGCACTGATTAGCAGGAGATGATAATCTGTCATTTTGAAAGCTTATATTAACTGCATCAATCTCACAGAACAATAAACATATAATATGAAAGAAAACTTTTGTCTGTTTGAAGACCAGATGGGCCACTCTGCTGAGGAATGTACAATGTGCTGGATAGCATCGCTGTGCCCCTGCTGATGGGAAGCAAAGACTATTGACTTTTTTAATTGAGTTGTTTTGCCCTATTAACCCATTGTCAGGCAAAAAGAGCAAATCAGAAGAGAACAAATGTGTTTCTGTCTCTGGACGTGAGCAAAAATGGCGCTTAAATCGTTTTGTTTTTTTAAACATATTTCGCTTTGGGTGAGGCTTGTGTGTCATTTAGTAAAAACCGGAGCGTGAAACAGCCGGCAGACAGATATGCTTTTTTACAATATCCAAATATCTATAGAGGAGTGATTTGCTCCTTAGGTGTGATAATGGCTGCATACCGACCAGACTTTTAATAACCAGACTTAACATCCCTTCCTGGATTGGTCCAGGTCAAGTTCATATCCAGCCAGCAGCATGTATTTAGTGCACAAAAAATGTTTTTGTTTGAAAATCTGCAGCCATTTCCCTAAAGTATAACCCTTTTACTGAACACTTTAAAGCACACAAAAGCGGAGAGGTCTGAAATATGTATCGGTTTCTGCACTAACGCCGCAGAAGTTGATATAAATTATGCATCACAAATATGTGTTTAGTTTTAACAGTAGTTTTTTTCAATGTGCCAGGTTTTCCTAGCTATAAGTTATAGTGGGGGGCTTCACAGCAGAAAATCCTTCCTGCACTCCCTGCACTCTGATGGCTACCTTCAGCACCAGCTGACAGACATCAATGGGATATGATGTTTAGAACAGGACAACTGAAGGAACATGGTAATTACTCAACCAGTCTGGGCATTCCTTCCACCTGACTTGTGGGGGAATTCTAATGACCTGTCACAAAATGCGATCGACAAGGTTCTTTACTCGGACACTAGTGGTGTTCCAATGGCTGGTGAGAACCCCTGCAGACCACATCATGGAGGAGAACATGCATACCTCAAATGGGTCTACATCTATTTTAGGACCTCAACACAGAAACCTCACAGAATGACACCAAATTATAGCTGGAAGTTTCTGTTTTGAACGTGCACCATAAAACACTACAGCCTGCTTTGTGCCAACCAGTTCTGTGTAAAACCCTGGTTCCATGTTTCAGTTCTACATAGTCAAAGATCTACGTCACAAAACATGGCTACGTCCTGTCAGCTCTTCCACCTCATGCTGCTTGCTCTGGTGAGGGGCAAAGTGGACCGTTTGAATCCTGGGTTGGCCCCAGGCAAGCCTGCTCGAGGAGAATGATGGGGACCCAGAGCTATCGTTTAGCTACGCCACCGAAGCAAACTCTGGCTTACAGTGCATCAGGGCAGGAATGTGAAACACCTGTTTGGTATAAAGCCTTGCTGGCACACTCTGTCAAAGCCCAATAACTTTGTGTCCTTCTGAGTAATCCCCTGCCATGTGGTGTATGTCTTTCTGAGAGGGATTTGGAAAGTCTGCTTGGCGAGAGGGGCAATCCACTCTCCGCTGAGTTGTTGTTCGACCCGCTGCCTCTTGATGTTTAAAGAGCAGTGACAGATTTCTGCACCCAGTCCTCTAAGGCTCCACTGGACTTCACCATGTTTTGATGCATTAGACAGATGTACTTTTGGGACCGAATTTCCCAGCATGCCACGGGCTTGTATTTTTAACGTCTTAATGACTCTGTGGCTTTAATTATTCCACATGGGACCTCATCTCAAATGTTACAAGTGTATTCCTACTTTGGGGGGAAAAAAAATGCACTAAATATCTTAGCGGTTCATGAATCCCCCTTAGCCCAACACGCATGGCCCAGAGAAGAAACAGGTTTTTAAAAAAACAGTCAGTATAGTTACAGGTAAAAAGGCAAGCGTCAGAATTTCGATGTTTAGAATTTCCTGTGTAGAATTAGAGACTAACGTAAAACAGAAAACAACATTTGGACAACAAAAAAGAACATCTCCACAGCTGCTGTAAAGTGCTTTTTCATTACAGGGATCCCCAGGCAGGGAAAAGGGTTGAAACACAAAAGGAAACCTGAGGGAAAAAAAGCATTACAAAGGAAAACAGCCTCAGCTACAATCCAATAAGACGATAAAGCGACGGGAGCTGGTGAAACAGTACATCAAACAGGGGTTCCTTGGCAGGGTGTCACTGTGCAGTGTTTTCAGGGAAGTGGTCCTGTTTTGCTCCATGGGTGTCAGGGGAGGCCTTCGGTGTTGAACTCCGGAATGTCGTTCGGCAAGCAGCTGCGGAATGACATCAGCCAAGTGTCTGGCGTTCTCTCTCAACCGTTCTTTCACCCCTAAAAGGTTTCATCAGCGCCACCACCAAGAGCTGCTGAGTAACACGTTTCAACTGACCCGTCTGTCCTGGGCCAGCTGGCCCCGTTCGGGCCGAAAGTGCTCCGCAGTGGATGCGGCGCTGTTCAAAATGACTCGTTGATCGACGTCTTGTCAAGTAAGTGTGAAATTCAGCCTTTTTTTTGGTTCTCTGGAGCCCTCCCTCTACCTCCGTAAACAGAGTCAGCTGTGCCAGCAGGTTTTTCCACCACCAGCATGCAGATAGTCAGAGCAAAACTATGGAAGCTCCAGGGTGCCGCTAGCACTGATTTTGGAAGAGGGACCACGTTACACAGAACCTGGGTCCAGACTCAAGTGCGGGGAGAAAGCGGCATTCAGAACAAGGGTTAGGGTCCATTATATGGTTCATTATGTAGGAACTCTGCATAATAAGAGTGAGGAGATAGCAAACAAAAGTCTTGGCAAGTACTTTGGCCAGCAAGGATTAAAGAATAAACCACAGCTTGAACTAACTGCTTTTCTCTCAGCAGGGATTGGCTCAAGATGCAGGAATGAGGAATGGAAGCAAAAGGACTTAAACCCAACACCTCCAGGTGGAGATAATCGTTAGCTAATTGATTAGAGAAGGTCAGAACCAGCCACGCCGCATGCTTGTAACAATACTGGTATACTATTGAACAACAAACTTAGATGTATACCTGAATTTATGACCACAATGGTAGGTGAAAAGCACAGATGGCACTATACAACGCAGAGAAATTGGTGTACACAGATATCAAGACTGCTTTAAACTCAAGATAGGGAAACATTTAAAGTCGTTAACGTCATCACGTTACTGAGTCCTTTAAGCTGACCGTGTTAAATGCAGTCATCAGTGAAATGAAAACAAAGCAGAAATTTGTACCTGAAGCGAGAATGCAGACACAGAGCACGTGGAGAGCCCAACTGCTCCTCCGCAGGGGCCCTTTGCATTATGGGGAATTGTACAGCCAAGTCAGATGACCCAGGTGGCGATTCATGTTGGCGAAGCAAGCTCATGTAAGGCTAATCTAAGTCGAGTACAGCTTTTACTCAAGCTATGTGTTGTAGAAATTCACACTAATCTCAGTCCACCATTAAGCTTTTTTTTTTTGCTTCATTAATTTTGACCCATATGGGACACATTGTTTTTGTATGAAACATATAATTGATAGTTCAGCTTGAGAGATGTTTTGAAAACATTTGGGGGGGAGCTTTGCTTGACCTCGGACTAAGTACCTGCCAATAAATGTTCATGAGGGGTGCTGTGCAGAAAATACTTCAAGTCCCTTTCTGAAATAATGTGTTCTCAAGCCTCCAGTAAGAGCCCTTAAACTCATAGTGAAATCCTTTGTGTGGGGGCTGTCTTTTTGCGCTTAAGTATTACCAACAACCTCCGACCCCCCCCCACATTTCCCCACCACATTTAGTCCCTAGTATCTCTTCTGCGGTGACACCGAGGGACCAATTGCGAGCGAGATCTGTTTGCACAGCTCCCAAGAACGTACAGAGAAGAATGCACATTGCCTGGAGTTAGCAAATCACCAGAGTGGAAAAAAACAAGAGCACTGGTTTAAAACAACACTGCACATTCGACATGTCCATGGTACTCCATGTGCAACCGTGACTGCTGAAGACACACCGAATTGAAGCATTTGAACCCATTTTGATGTGGCCAGCTGGGGGGCGGATCGGAGATTCTGACGAAACGCAGTGACATGCCAAGGGTTCAGTCTTCGTTTTGGCCTCAGGTCTCACAGCAAATCGAGGAGTCAGAAACGCATCGCTCTTCCATGACATGTCCACACTAAATCAAAAGGAGGCAAAATTAAGCTAAACGAATCCCCGTTGCACTCGAAAAAACTGCAGGTCAGATTCGGAAGCGGCCATTCTGTGTCATATAGCTGTACCGTGCACAGGGAAATGGTACAGTGCAGGCATTCTGAACATGTAAATTGAAAAGGCATGCTATAAGTTTCAGGTACAAAACAAAACTGGAGAACAATTAACTGACCAAATTAACAATGTTAGTTCAACTTTTCTAAGCTCTTTTCAAAGGCTGTCACATTGCAGCCTAATCAACTCATTAAATGGTACCCCTCCTAGTTGTAGGTAGCACGGATTGCAAATGTGTTAGTGATTATTGGATTATCGTTCATTAATTGGTCAGCTGTGGCCTTTTAATAGTATTGATAACACTATTCTTAGATGATTATTATTTCTTCTGCGATACCAGTTTTTAAACCAAAAGCCAGCATTACGTGAACATTTAGTGTTTTCCTTCATACCATCTTTATCTGAGGTAATCTGTGATCTAAGGAACGAGAACTGCTACCCAAGGTACCTTAATAGACCTTAGTTTTGGACTTCTGCTCCTAACTACACACAACAAAACAGTAGCAATTAAATCCCACCCCACCCCCCACAAAACTCCCATAGCCCAGACCTGAACTGCCCACGTCTGATCTGATGGACCAGTCAGCAGAGTGTGTCGTAATGGCCCTAAAAAATTCGTGCCTGTATGAATATCAAGTGGGACACCGAGAAACATATAAAAATGTTTTATGTCTCAAAAAGTCACCATAAAATCAAATATTGGTATGCTCAGAATTCATGTGGACTTCATGGAATACAGGAAACGTATGGATTCCAGACGTATAGACATTTAGTTGGGAAAAACTATTTTTTCAAAAAAATTTTTTTTGTTTTGTGTTAATCGAGCTGCACTGGACCAGTTCAGGCTGGAAATCCGACGGCAAACACAGCTTCTGAATGTGCACCTGGGTACCTTCCCGGAAACGATTTTAATCAATAAATAACAATGTTTTTGAGCTGCGTTGCTGTCAGATAAGGCAGCACGACTGCCAGGCAAGCTCCCTGACCCAGCCATTAGTGTCTATGGCCAGCGTTCGTGCAGTAGAAGAGGAAAAGCTACCTCTTCCACACGATATTTAATTAATGCTTCCCAACGCTCTATCCCCACAAGAGTAGTCATGGCGACTCTCCCTCAGATGCCTGTCTCGCTCTCACCTCCCTACAAGACGTCACTAACGCTGGGTCTCAGGCAGACCTGATCTAGGCCTGTCGGTCTAACGCATGGTCCGGCCCCACTGCACTTTGATCTTGTGTAAGTTTGGGAGATGGTCGTCTGGAAGAGGCCCACAGACCCAGCGCAATGCGGCTTCATTAGCGGGGGCCTTCTGCCGGTTTGCAACAATTACGACTTCGGCAAGCAGCCCCGCTCTGCCCAGGAATGGGTGTCTGACTAATGATTCTCTAAGCAGACCCGACACTGGGGTACAGTGAGCTGTAATTGAATTTAAGCTCTAACAAGCCTTTGAACGGCTGAAAAAAAATGTTCCACAGACGCCAACATTCCTGTCTCAATTTTGTGATGGGGATAATGAAAATAATTTCACTTTGCCTTGTTTTGTGCCTAATTTTCACCTCTGACAAGCAGAGAAATAAATCACAGCACCAGTAAAGCAAAATTACTCGAACTTTTAGCTTGAAATATATCTGCAAAGAACTGCCTGGTCTATGGAAACATCATGAAGCCTTTTTCAGACACGTCTTCTATACGACGTGTCTTCGGACTTTAACAAGCCTCGTGTGCCTTTCGGAATGTTCGATAATGTTTGACGTGTGACCTCTGACCCCTGGCAGCTCGTGCCTTCAAACGCACGGGAAATATGCCAGAGAACGGGGCTCCTTTTTTGCTCTGTTCTTGCATACGTGATCACAGAGGGAAACACCTATTATCTCTGGGTTGCCCAGGAGATAATGGCCTTCATCGCATTACAGAAGCGAACCACAAGCAAAGCTCTCACGGCTGACAAAAAGTGCCAGGGCATCCTGGCAGTGTGAAATCACAGAGCCCTGTTTTAAGATACATTGTGTGTTCAAATACAAGCTTAATAACAGCTCAGTAAATATTGCTGGCTACTTCTGTCCAAACATAGAAAATAAGGATGGGGGGGGGGCAATTCTTTGCGGTCAAAGGGGCACGGAAAGAAAATTAGACATCAGAAGACAGCAATATCAGAGAGTCCAGTAATAAAGGGACCGAAACCTCGAAAATGCCACAAAGCTAAGAAATTAAAAGACAAAATGATTAATTGGACAAAATTGGACAGAAAAACGGTCAAATATCAAAACAGGATTCACTTTTCACTTGACTTCAAGGGTACATGGAACACATGGTAGATAGAAAATCATATCATTTCTTCCTCTTAGTATAAAAGTAACACCAGGCTTGTCAATTTCCTGTGTGCAGGAAGACCAGGGCTTATTATATACCAGACCAAGGACATTTTCAGATGTACTGCATGTATCTAATGAGGACAAATTTAAGGAAAGAAGGTCATTATAATAATGGTAATGATCATAATAAAGCATATTTTGCCTGTTTGGTGTTTTTAAGGACTTATTTGTGCTGATGAACAAAAGGACACCCACCAGAGTTACGGATTTTTGTTTAATTTATAAAAAATCAAAGCCATGAATCAGGATTTCCTAACTGTGGTCAAAAAAGGAAAAATTTTAAATTAGATGCTTTCATACATATATTAAAAATGTTTTTCATACAAATTTCCTGCTTTGAAGGATGCTTCTTACCCATAACTAGAATGAAATGTTTTTAAGTGTTGAGACCACATTTTATCCTTCATTCAGCTGGTAGATGTTTTAAGGTTTAAGAAGTATATTTTCTTTCACAATGTTTCACAGATTTTTTGAATTACCTCGTTATGAGTCCTGCCTGGCTTTTGGCCATCTTACCTTAGTGTGAGTTCTAGAAGCAACTCAGTTGACTGTGCCACACCTTCCAAACTCCTGGGATGCAGGTTCGATTCCATCTCCTGTTCGTTGTGCATGAAACTTGGATTTTCTTCCAGTGTTTCCATTCTGGATGGTCTGGTTTCCTCACACATGGATCAGTGTTTCCTTATTGGCTGTATATTAGCTCATCGATTGACTGGGTTCCTGCCCAAGTCTTGCCCTCTTCCAGGTATTTGGGTCGGGGAAAGGAATGTGGGGACACTGTACTATACCATACTGTTTTTTCCTAAGTGAAAGAATGCTCCAGAATGACGTGTCTCCATTCATTTTCTGCAGTGTTGGTTGGGTGATTGTCTATGTTTCTAAACAATAGTAGGCTTTCACAGAGCCAATAAGTCAATTGAAGATATAGCATTAGGGGACCTTTGGATTGAGATGTGCAGCACAGCTTATAAAAAGTTAATTCATCTGTGCACATTTGCAATAGTTCAATTTAAAGTCCATATTGAGCCAGTATCTAAAGTGCAGGCACTTCTAGCTAGGAGTATGTAAAGCTAATTCAATTCATTCTCTGGTTGGTTCATCTCATTATTATACGCTCATCATATAAACCACAGAAAGGAGCAGATATTGCTCCACAAAGGTTAACCTTACAGATCAAACGTTCCGGCTACACTGAATCACATGGGTAAGTCATGAAAATCATCTGAGGCTTCGATCTCTCCTTGGGCGTATCAAACTCCGCCCCTGTTGGCTTCTTCTCGCCAGAACCATGCAGACGCGTACCCAGCCTGTTGCTGGTGCCGTCGTCATCCCTTTGTATGCACGGTAATTGGCGTCAGGTTCGCATCGCGCGGCTCTGTACGCACCATGCGAAAGGTTCCGCGGGTGTAACGGCTGTATGCACGAGCCGCCGATTCGTGGGTTTGTTAAAGGGCCCGGAAGGTTCTGATGGCCAGGGTGAACATCACAGGGCCCCAGGGCTAAGAGGCAGGCGAATCGGGCAAGAGCCACGGGGTGTTGTCCGACTCAAACCTGGAGTAAATTAAGCGGCGGTAACGGGTGGTGGCCAAGGTCCAATCAAAGGCGAGAACGGCCTGCGTGACGCCACCGCTGCCATATATTTTCTTGAGCAACGGGTTCAGGCAATTATGAGGACGTCCTAAGATGCTGCAGCTCACAATCCCCCTTTCTACCCATTACCGGCGTGTGGGTGGCAACCACACCCCCCCCACCCACCCCAAACTGGGTGGGGAGCAGGTGACAGGGGCACCAGGACAGCAAGATTTGGTGGGGGCACGAATTAATTTGACAATGAATAAGTGGCAGCCGTTTCGGGGCCTTTATTTTGGTCCCCTTTTCCCTCCGCCGCTCTAATTGCGCCGCGCGCAGCATCGTGCGCATCGGGGAATTACACAGAGGCGCCAGCAAAGATTAACCACCCCACCACGCTTTTGTGGCGGCTTTATTTGCATGATAATTAGTTGATGGCAGTATATATTTTAATCTGTTTATTCTTCCCTTTTAGGAAAACGCAGAGAGGTACTGAACGCGTGCGGGGGGGGCACCACATGCATTAATTACAGTGATTAAAGCACTCATTGAACTCTGCCTTGATGTGTTTATTAAATTAATAAGAGAAGTGACAGATGAGTCCTCAGATATCGTTTTGATTTATTCCGCGTCCTCCTGGATTCTCGACGGGTTTCGAAGGCGACGGCGGCGCAAGGATTTCTGGTCCGGCGGTGACGCGCGGGACTGCAGCTCTTCAAACGGCATCATGGGCACTAGACAGATGACAGAGGCACTGCGACTGAGACAAACGGAAATAGAGGACGCGGGATGACGAGCCACTGCAGCTCTCAGACAGCTCAGCTTTCAGAAATGCAGGCGATGCCTTAAGTGTGTATGAAGATCATCGAGGCATTTTAAGAGTCTTTGGCCCAGGAGTTTGTCTTCAGAAAGAATATTTGACCACCGGTCACTGTCAACAGAGCTAGAGACAGACAGACATTTAGTCAGACTCAGCCACCGGCTGAATATGCATGTAGATCAGGGCTATAAAACCCATGACAACCAAAGAAACAGTTGGGAAAATTTGCCAGTACATGCTTGTTAAATATTAATTTCACCTGCAGAACATTACTGTGAGCGACCTGAAGAGCGGGAGGAAACCGAAGGTTTCTTTTCTTCTTGTCCTCCCTTCTCGGGTCCTGTCAAGCTGACGCCGACAGGAGCTGATGGGTTCTAGAAACTGCACTCGCCAGTCCTCATCCTCAAGTGTCCCGGGGCAGGAGGCGGTCCTCCCTGGCACCTCTCCACGAGCAGCGAAACCGCAACAACGTCCCGCGGTTGACGCGGGGGAGGGTGTCCGTTCCCGACCCCTTCCACCCACCCACTCACACGCGAGGGAGAACAAAGGGAACAATCTATTTTCCTGATAGAAGCCAACAGTTGGTAAGAGGTTTTCGATGAGTGTGAGGATACAATTTGCCTAGAGATCGCCTGAGGATCAGGCTGGCCCGGCTCACGCCGGAATGAGTCTGTCAGCTGGCATTCGGTGGTAATTGCATCCCATGGCAGGACCCCACCAGCCGGAGAAGAACGCACCCGTCTCTCCGGTCGGCCCGGGAATCAATTTCCGTGGCAGACCAGTCATAATTGTTTTCTGAGGAGACAGGACTTGTTGCCGGGCTGGGTGTTGGCTGGAGCCTGATTGACACCCGTTGACCCGGGAAAGCTTGGGGACTGGGCTGGGGAGGGCGGGGGCTACCATGGATGTCTGCTGGACTGCTACCTTTGTGATGACCCCCTGCCCCCCCACCTTCTCACCCTTCTTTTAGTACAGCAGAACACAAAGCATTCCCCAATGGAAATCCCAGTTCGATTTTCCCTTAGAATTTTAAAACTGCTTTCCAGTGGGTATTTGGGCAGCCTGATCAGTCTGTTGGTTTGGGCTGTAAACACCAGCCACGCTGTGTTGGGAGACCAACTGCAAGACGTACAGGCAACTGATGCAAATATGTTTATATCAGCTGAGCCCAGTGGATAAAGCGTCTGAAATTAACACTTCGGTTTTTGTCAAAAACCAAACTGAGAGTGCCTGTATTTGAACCAAGCAGCGGTAATACAAGGTCGATTTTTTTAGCTAAATATTGGAAGAATATTAGCTGAACACATTATTAATCACTCATAAATAGGACGACACCAAGTCTCCGTGCAATATTTAGAAATATAAGGTCAAACCAAAAATTAAAATCCTTGCCAGAACATCAAGTTGATATGGCTAATCAGCATTTTTCAGATACCCATGTGCGGCAACCTCCTCTTAAAAAGGACATTTGGACATTTTTAAAAAGAACGCAGTGAAGTCTTGGGTAGGATCTGCAGGCTTTGGGTTTAAGGCTAAACCCTCTCGGTGTGGAGCCCTGTCTAGAGGTTTAAAAGACGTCCTCATCCTGGCAGAGAACAGCAACACCTCTCTGAAATGTCACTTCGAGGGAGTGCCAACACGCGGTGGCTGGGGGGCCACTGACAATGACATCCTATTATCTTTCTCGCGGGTAAGGGAGATCTTGTTGTCAGTAACACACGTCTTTACACGTGTATCCATCAGTGATGGGTAGATGGCAGGGATCAGAGCACTTTCACGTTAAAAGCCCTGTGAAGTCCCCCCACCCCACCAAACATGGGTCGCGGTGGACCAGTCCCGGGGGAGACTTCACAGACGGTCTATTGGCCAAAGGGGCCCAATGTACCATTGTAAAAATATGGGGTCCCTGCTGCATCATCATCTGAAAACAGCAGAGAATTATGAGATATGGTTTATAGAGTAATCCGTCATGCCTTAGGGTCTTGATCTGGAGGAAAATGACTTGCTGGCAACTGTCGGCAGTCTGTCAGAAAACTTTGCTGATTCTGGCAAGCTTTCAATATTATTTCTTCCCCCGCCGGAACCAAAAACAAACAGCCGAGTTATTGTATTATTTTTAGAATTATTTCATTAACTTCAAGCTTCCATTGAAAATGCATCTGATAACAATGGCAGCATCGATAACACTCCCTGAATGAAGTCTCATGGTGTATAGCGGATTCCCCAGCTCTGCTGGTCACGCTGCCTTCCGCCATCCCTCCCAGTGCCCAAAAGGTGCTGCTGAAGCCTCCACAAGAGTCGGCAGCTCAGGTGAGATGAGGAAACCCGGCCTTTCGGACGACATACCTCAAGAGAGGTAGGGCAGCCTGGCTTCGGGACCCAGTTGAATGTGGTCTCCAACTGGACAGGCCAGAGGGCTTCACGCTTCCTTGTTCCCTGACAGCTGAAAGAAACAGGCCCCACGTTGGCCTCCTTCACAACATGCCTCCCCTCCAAATTCGTTTGCGAATGAAGGCTCACCGGTCAGCCGGACGCGGTGAAGGCAGCGAAGTCCGACAGCAGAGAATGGCAACACAAGCACCAGGAGATGAAGCCAAACAGTGACAGCAGCCTATCAAAGCTGACTATCTGTAGTATTTGAACACACAGGAGATAATTAGTACGTATTTAGAGGCGATGCGATGCCAAACAAATTACCACGTGATGAAGGCTTGATGCAGAACCTGCATGCAGGGAACACAGTACCATATATTGGATCACTTTGCCCTTGTATTCCTTGCAGATTTTCTGGAACATCCTGCTGCGGACTTTGTTGAGCTAACATTCTGTGGGTTTCCCGTGCACCCTGGGGGTATTATTTAACACTGCCACCTAGTTTGTCAGGACACTCTGAAATGTGAGGTCCCAAAAAGATCAGCCCTGTCCCTGCCCGAGCACACGTCTCGATGCAGACACGTTACCGGTGGCGCTCGATTGCACACGCTGAGCCTTCTGACAGCTAACGACAGGAGATGCATTCCTGTCCCGTCTCGCGACACAACGTACACAAGGTTTGGACGGCGCCGACACGGCGTGGGAGCAGTGTTGATCAGTCACAGAAGCTGGTGGGAGTCTCCGGGTCAGTTGTTGAGTGCTTGTGCTTCAGTCTCACTCTGAGCAGCACTGATCTCAGAACAGGGCTGTTTGGAGGCCGGAGATCCCAAAGTTTATCGGGTACTGGTGTCAGAGGCCTCTTAAGCATTGCTGAACCAGTGGAGCTTATCCAACAACCCATCCTTTCCTGCCCCTGCTGCTCCAACCCCCTCCCCACCCTCAGTACCTCTGAGATGCTGTGTTATTTATCTCCCCACACCAGAGGAAAATTACACTTAAGTGGAAAAAGAAAGAAATACAACAAATATATCATTGGGGGTCTTTAAATGGGCTGCCTGCAGAATCCTGACAAGGGTCCCCTTGTAAACAAATCACCTCCAACGCTTACAACGATATTGCATTGTAATACAAATTGAAATTGGATTGAACCCACCTCACGCCGGTGCCTTGGTGCAATCGTAAGCATCTTATGCAAACTATGTGTTTGTCGGGAGCATCGACAGTATCTGACGAGCGGCTCATTATCCCAGCACCGGCAGTACACACTGGGTATAGCATAATCAAAGCCTGGGGGTACGTATTAATTATCCTTTTGAATAGTGATGAAATTTTAAAAACATCTCCTTAAGGCTCACATCATCAGCAGATGAAACAAAGCCGGGGCTCACTTGTGTTTTTACATCTGTTCAGGATATTTCAATTTGACGCTCAACAAGCTGAGCCCGAGATTAAAGGACGGTGGCGCGTCAGCCGCGCAAACGTCGCTTCCAAGGCGGCATGGCGTCCCGGTGTTCTCCCGGAGAACCGTCACCCGCTACCTGCCGCAGACGTGGCGCTTCCCGAGCGCGTCCGTGTCATCTGCACACTGCCAGTCAAGGCAGGAGTCTCTCTCACGGATGGGCTGTCGAGCGAAGACTTCTCTTTTTTTTTTTTTTTTAACCGTGCAGATTTGCTTTTAAGAAATATTTATGAGCTGGTTTTCTTTTTAAGAAAGCGTTGTCTTTAATGAACATGTTTAAAAATTGTTTCAGCATCTATA
Source organism: Gymnarchus niloticus (assembly GCA_009936485.2). Lineage (NCBI taxonomy): Eukaryota > Metazoa > Chordata > Actinopteri > Osteoglossiformes > Gymnarchidae > Gymnarchus > Gymnarchus niloticus. Next base: position 28,562,985 of record JAACJT020000001.1, on the reverse strand, counting down.
ATTTATAAGGTAAGGCTTCATCTGTGAACAGGGCCAGTTTGTAAATGTGAATACTTAATAGTAATGAAAAATTTGCACCCTGCATAAACTTGACTTTGAAAACAAACTGGAAGACAGATCAGCATACCGGTATGTATAAAGGGTGGCTGGACACTCAGCCAGAGATGTAAAATTCTAATTTCCGCATAGGATCTGTGATTATCTATCCCATAATTGTGTCCATTAAGGTCTCATCCTCTTATACCAGAGACTGAAGAGCAGTGAATGGCCCACGTTTTCATATCCAGGCAGGGGAACAGCCAATCAGGTGTGACATCTGAAGAGCGATTCCTCTGTAGTCTCATGAACTTCAAGTGTCCAATGGCCTTGGCTCACTGATTGACCCCAGGCCCGGTATTTTCTAAAGATAATAGTTGTATGAAGAATAATTTTTGCACTGCATAAAACTGAAATACTGAAAATGTGATATAGAGGAATCTGACCTTGTAATTAGAAAAATAATCTAACGCATTCTCGGATTTTATACTAACAAAATTTTCCGAGGAATTGACGCAAGCATAATTTCTGGAGATATGGAGCTCAGTTGCAGTTCCTCAGTATAACAAAGTAAGGCTTTGAAATTTGAAAACACAATGTATATTCCTCAGACATAACGGATATTCATGCTAAGAGTAACTCCTAGTGGTCCACCTGTTAAGATCACACTCTGGAAAAGGTGTCAACAACGGAAAAACTGATTTTGCCTGGCGCTAAAAGACGACTCTTTTTGAAAATTCTGCCCTTCAAAAACCCCAGAAAGATTCCGCTTTGGGTTTACGGATACGAGAACAAAGCTGAATGCAATTTCCAGTATGCAGACTAATCAGAAGATGAATCTGAGGCTTCTTCACCTTCCCCACCTTCCTCTCGCTGTTGTTTGGCAGGCGGCAGGATCCCAGTTTACAGCCGCAGACAACAATGCAAACAAGTAGCAGAGGCAACAACACCCACTGCAAGCAGAGAAGGTCACAAGCAATAACCTGGATTGTTTTGCTGATCAGTCCCAACACAGTAAGGTTCAGAGGAGCTCTAAGCTTATAATTCTCAAGAAAAGCATTACTCTGCTGGCATCGGCAAGTGTGTTAACGGTGGAAGAACAGCTGTCAGTCTGTCGCCCCCTCTGAACATCTTTTAAGAGCTCCCAGTCTTGTGCACACCGTGAATTTGCGATTCTTCCATTTGTCAGGCTGTTGCCAAACCTGTCACCTTTCTAACGATGTAGCACATTTATTTTATTTCTGAAGTTCAACGTAATTATGGGCATTACTCTTGTAGTCTGCCGCTGACGCCGTTTTACAGTTTAGTGTCAGAGTTTTAGGAGTTGAGAAGTCCTTGTAGAAAAGCCATCCTCTTTTTAATCTTTTAACAGAATTAAACAGTGCCGTTTCCTAGAAATGGCAGGCAGGCGAAGAGAAGTAAATATTTCCTGGAGCGTTCCGGCAATAAATAAAAAAAAAAAACTGCCTGGCTTTCTTTTGTCAAAGCACATTTCCATGAGTTTTGGTCAGCGGGAGACGTGTAAAAGTTGTAGACACACACGACCAAAGTCCTTCTTTCCTGTTCCTCGCCGTCTGGTGAAGGCTAAATAAGCATGTTTCTCACAACACTTCAGAGAGATGATGTTGATAGCGTCGCCTTACATTCTCACACGTTAAATAATTGAGTAAAAATGGCTGCCCCTCGCAGGCTTTCCATCGAGCTTCCCCCGCATTTTATCTCGATCTCGTCTTCACACTCGTAAATGAAAAGACAGGTGACAAAAGCCCTTGCATCTAATAGCTGTGATCTACCCCCCTCCCAAAAAAAAAAAAAAAAAACAAACTGTAGAGGCGATTAAACACAGTTCCTCCAATATGGTCAACCCCCTTTCTCCAGCGGTTTTGCTAACAGTCATGTTTGTCAACCACCACACACAGCCCGAGGGAAGCCCTGACAGGGCAGACGAAACATATTAAAAACAAGTCGACGGCAGCGCGGAAAAGCTGAGAAAGAGTTCGTGTTTTACGCCCCCCCCCCTCAAGTTCCTGCTTCAGGGACAGTTTATGTTAGAGAGCGGAAGGCTCTTTGACTCTGTCAACTTCTGTCACGTCGCTGTGAGTCTGGCGAACGCTCGGTGCAAACCGGGAGGCGGGCATCGCCGGGTGCTGCTCCGCATGTGTGTTTCCCGCGCACCTCCGAGAAAAGTGCGGGAGCAAACTCCTGCTCCGTGCGGAATGTCTCCAGGCCTTTATGATAATGAACTCCTGCACCAGGGCTTTCCCAATGAAAACGGTTCGATAAATAAAACATCGAAGCCCAGACCCTCACTGCCCGAATGCAGGTGTGCCGTACCTCACCACCGTTTCAGGAGCCAAACAAACCACCTTCTGGCAGCCCAATAAATACTTAAGAGTCCATCCCTGCAGAGACTGAGTGTCCTTTCCGTTCATTTTGCTATGCTGGAAAAGTACGATACGTAATTAAAAGTGCAAAGAGTAAAGACATAATCGTTGGGGGTGGGTGTTGATTATCATTAAGGGGTTTTAGAAAAACATGACCGTGAGCCACAATCAGAGTACTTAACTTACTAATTAGCAAGCTGTTTGCCGCTGCACTGAGGAGAGGTGTCGTCACAGCCGGCACATACCGGAGGTTGGGGGAGGAAGATGTGAGCTGGAGAACCTGGAGAAGAGACAAAGATGCTGCAGGGGCCAGGAGGACAAGGTCTGTGGGGACACCATGCACAGGTCACGCCAGCAGTTACATGGTAAGCGCTCCATCTTCTGCTATAAAAAGTTAAGGTGGACCAAGACCATACACTTATGATGGAAGGAATGAAGCCTCAGAATCCACAGTAGGAGGGGTTTCTATGTGCTGTCAATCACTGGAATAGACCGGCCCCTCCCATCACTGGCTGTTCCACAAGTTCCCATTGGGTTAGACAAGCTAATGACTGACAAAATTTGGTGCTCCCACACTGAAGCCTCATTTGTCCCATCACAACCATGTGCCAGTGGCTAATGAAAAATTATACGTTTAATGCTAAGAAAGTGAGCACCAGTAAGAAGTCAGGACCCTGAAGAGTCACAAAACAAACCAGCTTTTCCAAGCCTCTTTTGGGAAATTAAGGAATCATTTAGGTTAGGAAGCCGGACAGCAAGTAGAGACAGGAGTCCAGTGGACCAGGCACTGCTTTCACAGGCTTACACGGGCTCTTGCAAAGATATTACCATTTATTTGATTATTTCTGATTACCGCGGTTGCAGCTGATTTCGGATCCTTCTGTTTGCACTTAGGTGTTCACCAGTAAACAAAGCTTAAGTATTCTACCAAGGTCATGTGCAATCAACACTTGCCCGAGGCTGTAAGTTTGCTCTTCAAAGCAACTTCACTCAACAGAGTACTTGGGTTAAAAAAAGAAAGAGATGAAACATTGATTACTAAAGAAAAGCCTCTCTTTTTTATTTCCAGGAGCAATGTAATCTTGATGGGTTCAAAATACTATATTAGATAAAGGAACGAGGCTGGCAGGACTGCATTGCACTACAAAACACGACTGTGCTTGTCCACCTTGATGAGCAGCCTTGATTGTCTACAGAGACATTTTCTCCTTATGAGGTAAAAATTATATCACTTGAATGGCAGAATTAAAATCTCTGGCAGATTACTAAAATAATGCAAGGCAGCCCTTCAATCGGCACCGCTGGTAAACGCGGGAGGAAAGGCATCACTGCCGCGGCTGGATAACGACCGTGGCAAGCTGCGTATTGAGGGCAATTATTGCCCGGGTTGTCAGACTGCGGCCTTCCCATGTTGCCCTACGTCCTGGCTGCTGAGAGCGTATAATTAAGCTCAGCACCTACAAACAGAAGGAAATGATTAACAGGATTGAGTAACATGTTAATGACCTGGACACATCTGCTGGGAGGGGGCGAGGTAAAGCCAGTTGCACATTTAATTATATGCGGGGCCGGGAATCGTTGCTGAATTTACAACAAGTTGGCATTTTAAATAAATGCCTTGGTTTTCTCACGCATGTTATTGTTGGTGTACCGTACTGTACATCTTCAGATCCTTTTATTGAGTTTCCCTGCATCAATCATTACAAGTGACGCAACGCAGAGTCCATTCTACGGCTGTATCCGGTAACGGGTGTATGATTTTGACAAGCTAAAGTTTCATATCTGTCACACACAAGCACGCTAATCTTTAAACCGGTCTTCAAATTAGCCTACATCTTCCTTTAACAAAATAATAATAATAATTTATGATGCCTGGCGGAGCGGTTTTTAGTGTCCGGTTTGACTTCAAGTGTGGAACGGAAATCAGGATGCAACAGTGCCCTCTCTTGTTCCAAAATAGGATTTCACTGAATGCAAGGAAATTTGTACTGGAAGTTAAACGAAAACACAGTTAAAATGAAATAAACTAAGAGAACATCCATATAGGTACTAGGTGGTAGCCTAAAGTAACTCGGCAGGATCCTAAGTACAGGCAGTTTGAGGTTGTTAAATGATAACCAAACCCATCCCCCACCCACTACCAGAAATTACTGACACCTAGAAACTCGCTTTAACACAGTGTTAACCTCGTATGAGACTTTATTGGCTATCATATAAGGACAGGTACAGAGGAATTCTTCAGCATCCCACCTCATTCTCCATAAGACACACTGGTACTAGAAAAGCTTGGGGCCAGAGTCTAGGGTCAGCCAGAAGCAGTTTATGGGATTAGTATCAAGCAAAATATTAGGAAAAAAAATATTTTCATGGCAGAGAAATTATAATGCATTGTTTACAGAAGCTTCTGTTAACTAACTTCAGACAAGACACCTGATGTAAGTACTGACTGTTAAACTGCCAAGCGGCTACAGGAAGGCATGACCGTGCCCCCCCCAAAATGCTGTCGGGAAGGAGGGCAGGCGGCATCGCACCGCATACACTCACAGGTAGACATAGGCAGTGTGCTCGGGGGGGGGGCTCGAATCGTTTGGGGGGCAGTCGCTTTCTGTCAGGACCACGCTTGGGGACTGAGTGGCCAGTTCAGTGGACTCAGCCCCAGCGGGGTCACCACTCTTCTCCTCCTCTGTTTCTGGGTGAACGATCTCGATGTCCACCGTCATACAATCCATGCGGTGGTTTTCGAAGCTGGCCCACAGCTGCAAACAGACGTCAGAGGCTTGCCATTTCTGGGTCAAACTGTTACGCCAAATAAAACTGCACTGGCGGAATCGCCAGTTATTCTGACCTACTACTACTGTATCATTAATATCTACAGTTATAGATTCACTTGTGCGTTTTTCCAATGCTGCACGGCAAGCTGAACAGTATCTCAAAATACGAATTCACGTTTCACTAAATCAAATCATTTCTAAAGGGCTTTTACACCCACACAGGGGAGGGGGGGAAACAGTATTTATCAAGTATGAAACTATACCAGGCAACAGTATTTATCAAGTATGAAACTATACCAGTTATACAACAGTTAAAGCAAATTTTGCACTGGAGTAATTTTGTGAATGAATGTACATCGTATGAATATAGCCATTTGTGATGTGTATGTGTGCGATTTATTCAAACCTGAGACTCATCGATGGTTAACAGGCTATTGACCGTGTTCTTCGGATCTGGGATTCGGGAAATGAAAACTCTTTTGATTCTGAAGAGAGAGTGCTAGTGTTATTATGTCTTGCTGCCATCTATCATTTCATCTTAACTGCAGCACATTGCAGAAAAATAAACGTTACCTACAGACACAAAAGTTCGAGAAGTGCACCTTGCATCTCACACACACACACGAATGACAACTGAGGTCTAAGTTATATTTTTGCAGGAATTTAGATATGCACAGTTAAAGTTCCCCTTTTAGACGATGGCAAGATAATAACAGAAAAAACATCCTGAAGACACTTGCCGCTTTTCTGAAAACAGGCAGTACAGCAAGAAAGCAATCAAGGGTATGAGAAGGAGAGGTATAAACACACTGTGGTTGGTGTCCACATGTGGAGCTGTGGGATGAGAAGAAAGAGATGCATTCCTTTACAATGGCACTGAACTGCCTTATGGTTCGCCGTGAACAAGTCAACAAGCCGTGTTAATTCACACGCGAGCCGAATTAAATCAGTGGGCTCACAATGGAAACGTGTTCAGCTCAGCGTGAGGCTCCCGTTACTATTAATGTCAGGTACAATGTCCCTAACTAGTCCTCATTGCTAAATAAAGACATTTCCATTTCTAGAAAAATATTATTATTAAACATGTCTTGGTGTATCATTGAGGAATCAAACTTGCTAACATTGCCTTTGTCGGCTGTGTCGCGGAGTCAACGTGGAACACAATGACAATACCACTTTCTCCATCACCCAAACATTTATAATTTCAGAAGTGCCGTACAGTGGGATGCTGTTCTCCCCAGCACAGTAAAAGGCTTGCTGTCTTTGCCTAAGAGCTACATGTGTGATTTAGACCAAATGCAAGAAGATGAAGACCATCTTCATAAGGTGCGGCTGCTTCATTACCCCACCGCTCCTCGGGTGTCCACGCACTCCAAGGCTTGTCGAGACAGTTGTACTTCATCCTCACGCGAAAAGCATAGCCCTTCCTCCAGTCTGCACTGAGCAAGGTGTAGGAGAACTGATTCACAATATTACTCTGTATGAGACAAGGATACAGCATAATGAACAAGCTGTGGCCATATTAAGAACATTCAAGGCTGCAGGTCATACAAAATCTACAAGAAGATGCTCCATACAACACAGGACCTGAGCTTATACTGTGAAAGAGATCGTTTTCTTGATCCCGGAGGGAACTTCTTGCACGTACAGGAGCAAGGTAAAATGCAAACAAACATATAGTACGGTGCAAACAAGAAAACGTTGTGCAAACAAATTATATTTAAAAATAAGCAAAATTTAAAAACGTAATTAATGGATGGATATGGACAGTGTTTATATGCAATATGAAATTTAAAGACAGATAAAAGCCATACTTTATGTTAAGATGGGATTTCCCTGACATGTTATGGATGGAGGCAGGGGGTGCAACTACTAATCAATGAAAATTTTAATAAATGAAAGATATCAGTTAGTATTAGCATAGCTGACGTACAGCTCAGTGAGTTAGGGTTGTTTTCCTACATCCAGAAGGTTACTAGTTTGAGTCCCGTGACTGACAGAGTAATCACATCACTGCTGGGCCTTTAACACTAACTGCTCCAGGGCTGCTGGATGCTGGCCAAGTCCACTTTCTGACCCCAAGCTTTCCTCTCTTATATATCGCTTTGGACAAAGCGTCTGCTAAATAAACATAGGTAGATAATGAAGATGAGTTGTTGTTTGTGGGGGGGGGGGCAATCCAGTTTAACAAAATGTTCTGGGCGCATTCTTAAACAAAATAACCGTGATAAGTAATGCTTTCAGATGCGAAAGCTGGACAAGGAAATGTATGTATATAAATACAAATACACACACACACACACACCAAAAATACTACACTTGCTAGCTGCCTATCTACTGTATTAGTAGAATAATCAAAACCACACCTGGCAGACAAAAACACACACAGTCCATCAAGACTGAAGGGGAGTGTGTACCTTCCACTCCTCGTCTGTCAGACTCCTGAACTGCACATTGGAGAGGTAGCATTGGTTGTTGATCTTCTTGTTAGGATTGTCCCAGGTCGCTAAAATGGACTCTGATGCCTTTCTGGTGATCCTCAGGTTAATTTTGCTGGGATCTATAGCTGTAAACACACATTTTTTTGTAGTATGTAGAAAAAGTCAAAGTTACATGAATCACCAATGATTCAGATTAACACTTTGCTTGGATTACTGTATTTTTCTCCAACGCACAACAGATGTTCTGTATGAGGAACCTGTTTACATTGATCTGTGATCCTTCTTTAAACAAAATAACCAACAACCAACTAAACCACATCACAGACGTACAACAATGCAGCGGCATACTGGTGCTCACGTATCATGTCAAATCTGGAACTGCATACAAATATCTTGCATCTTAAACCGAAGGAAAGTTTTAACCGCATAGTGATTCTTTTGACATGATTAATCAGCATCCAATCAGTCATGGTGAAATTAAACACAACACAAAATGACCAGACTGAAACACTGCTTATCAATCTTGGCAATCTGGAGCCTATCCCTGGAAACCAAGAATAGGCAGGATTTATTCTTTTACAATACCAGTCCATTGCAGTGTACACATACACAATCTTAGACCATCACAGACTAAGAACTGATTTAAAGAAACCAGAGGAGTTCAGTAGAGAGCATTGAAGAAGGACAGGATAATGACAGGTTTGTCAGCTGCAGTTCAATGTCATTGTAAGAGTCAATTATTATGAAAGAATGACTTTGACAGAAAAGGATATCATCTCCCACCGTGGAACATATAACCTTATCTACTCAAAGGAATAGTTTTCATAAATGTGACTTATTAATAAACATTGTGGAGAAAATCACCCACACACCGTACTTTCCAAAGGAAGTCTCTACAGCAAGTCCTTTGGGGTGCTTTCATGGTTGCTGTGAGAAACACGCCTTTTTAGTATGTAAAACATCCTTATCGATGCTGACTGCACCTTCCTGAGTTTATCAAACATCAGCTTCTCAGCGTACCTTCGGATGAAAGCATACACTTGTTCCTTTTGAGAGAAAAACCCTTCAACCACAGGATTGTGTAACGCTGTCCACCCTATCTGGTAGGACGATCTAACAGAACATACTGAGAATAAACGTTCAACACATAACTGCGTGTCATTCTGTGTTTTAACTTGTATATGATCTTATGGCAAATAAGATCATTAACCCAGAATGGTTAATCACTACTTTAATTTTTTTTTTTGCTTTTTTGTGCAGTACGTTACATTTATGAAGCTTGAGAACTTCATAGTGACTTTGATGTGGGGTCACGTATGTTCTTTCCTGCCACGACATTACCTGTAATTTTTTCACGGTCGCTCACATCCATTGACAACAGTGCAGTAACATTTCAGGAATTGTAGGAATCTCCATATTTCCTCCGTATTTACGCATGCATCTTCAAAACTGGGTGGTTAGATTTAATCACATTCAACGAATTAAAAGTTTTCATAATTACTTTATGCTTATGGCGAATTGTACAATTTTGTTGTCAGGCTTATTAGTAAGTTTGTACTAGTTTTAATAATAAGGCAAGATATTTTATACAACCGATCAATAGATGCAATACTACAATTCTGCAAAATAGCTTAATTTGTCACTCAGGTAAAAAGTCTGAAACAAAACTCGAGGCATCTTCCAAAGAGCTGCTGTATAGATTTGTGCAGTGATACTGTTGGCTTTAAAATTCATAAAACATATACAAGAAGTTTCAGGCATACAAAGGCTTCAGATACATTTATACCTACTGTAATGTACTGCCCTTTATCTGAACACAGGCTCCACAGGTCTGCCAGACTGAAGTATCACTACGCTTACCTTGGAGGAGCATCTCTGCCTGGATGGCTGCAGGATCCGCACTGTGTTGTTCTCTGATCTTCTGGTCGCTATGAAATTCTGTCACTTGACCAGAGCAGAACTGAAAGCCGCCCAGTCAACTTGGGTAATTCAACTAGGAAAACGGAATGACAGCTCAGAATACAAACCAGTCAGACACTTCTCCGTACATCGGTCATCCTCTGAAATGTATTTTCAAGATATACAGTACTCTATAATATCTATCCCGCAGCATCGCCCCATTGTAGGACTCATAAAAATAATTCACTTGGTGTCCCTGAAAGTAACCTTCCCGTTCCCAAAATATGCAAACAACTACCTAATAATTGGATCAAATTGTAATTGAATTATAATGTACAAAAGACAGAAATGGAAATTCCCACCGAATTTTTCCTATGAATGCATCCCTGTGCCACTGAACGTGAATCGCATGTCTCAATTCTTACAACTACCCGGCATCGGTTTGACTTTAAATTTGTTTCGTCAAATTGTGTCTTAAATGATACTGAATAGCCACTCTTTTGTGTGACTGCAAAACACTGTTTAGGCTCCACTTCGCTAATGTTGCAAATCAGTGTGCCAGTTATGAATGTCAACTAACATCATTTTATACCTGAAATCTCGAAATGCGCATCGATATCAAGATTTTCTCAGCTAAAATCCGAATTTAACAAAAAACGCACCGGTAACCAAGCAGGTCTGTTATGATTCATTTACCTTTATTTCGCAGGCATAAATTTTATCTGGTTGTGCTGGAACTTCCTCGAAAATCATCCGACGAAACGGATTGATTTATGCAAATGATGTGCGTTTCACAGTTTCTGAGAACTGGGGGAAGAGCCGTCTATCAATACTGTTAATCTATGAACTAACGTGGAACCACGTCTATTATTTTTGTCGTCGTTCATTCATACAGATGTTTTTAACTCGTTCTTCGTCCGTTCGATGGTGACCTAGAACATTGCGATGGATGGCCACTAGGCGGCGCCACACTCGCATAATTAGATACAGTAGTGCTCAGCTCCGCTGCGGACCCCGTGAGGGGCGTCGAGACCCATCTCTAAAGCAGAAAGCCCAACCCTTCCAGAACATAAAGCTTACATATCAGCTCCTTAAGAATGGATGCTGCATTTTCCCTGAGGGGGGGAAAAAAAAAACAAAAAGAGGTTAAACATGAATCTATTGTCAAGGTATTGAAGTAACTTAATAAAACTAGCATTATGTCCTTCATTGACATTTACTCCGACCTTCTTGAGTACACGGATATGCTTGGAAGAGAAGTTACTATTGATACTTTAGGGATGAACCCAGTCGGCTAAACTGAGTCGACAACCCTTGTTTAAGTACAAAAAATAAGAAATACTGCAATTCTTATCTTGATTCCGTTAAGTCTGTGTTTTTTCTATGGGTAGTTAAAAGGTATTTCTGCTGTTTACACCTAGTCATTGAAAGGGCAGACTTACTGTTATTTTTCCTCAGCAATTTCAAGTGTTTTGGAAGACAGTGCTGATATTCTTGGAGCTTTTAGCGCACGATTTAGAGTGTTGTCATTACCCCCAACCACAGCTGTTTAAGTGTCATAGCGATTAAGTGCGTCCGCTAACAATCTTACGTCATTCGGAATAAATTAGTTCAATCAAACCGTCACAAGATGGCAGCAAAGTCGCTTCTCGGTAGCCGGAATTCCTCCTATATCGCTCCGTTATTGGCAAAACAAAATATAAATGCCACGGATTCGGAATGTCGCTTTCTTCGTGGGAAATCACAAAAGAGCAGTTGATATCAACCTTGAATATCATAAGCACTGAAGCAGTTGGAGATTACTGCGTACTGCTAGACCTAATCTCGTTTCTGGCGTGAGGTCTCCACCGTTCAAGACGAGGGCTGTCATAAACAAAGCGTATTCTGATAGCTTGAGTTTAAAGGGTGAAAGAGGGGTTAAATCAAAGCGCTGCGGGATCAAAGAAAGAAACAATAAAGTCAACACGGTTGCCATGGGACCAGGAAGAGACGCATATCCTTTTTGCGTTCTTCTCTGGTTCCTTCTGAGGTTATGATTGCTTTTTTATGGAATGCGGCTAGGAGCACACAGGTTAGCAATCTCGGGTTAGAAGTGTACAAAGGAAGTTAAGTCCCGTGATAAATAACAGATCTAGGTTTGTCAAATCTGGCCAAATAAGAATAACCTTGACTTTAGAAAGAAGGCACGAGATGTTTCATAAGTGGTGGTAGCTACTTAAAACTTTCTCCTAAATAGGTGTGCAGTTGTTTATACATAGATTGTAGATTTTACATTATTTCCTGTTATTGTTTATGCAGGAACTGTAAAGGAAAGTGGGACCATACAATTACCAAGGAACAACTTTTTGCAGTGTGTGGTTCCCAAGCAGTTCTGGTAAAGCATACACATTCTGGGACATCACACCTGTAATTAACTAATGATAAACTATGGATAACGATGGAAAATGTCACATCCCAGTACAGTTAGAACCTGAACTGATGGGTTTACCCGAAGCAACTACCTGTTTATACAGCAGGATATTTTACTGGAACAGTTCAGCCAAAAGACAGTGCTGAAGGTAGCTTCCAAGGTAGTGTACCACCTGCACTGTGACCGCTGACATCACACCACAGTTCTTTTCACTGATACTGTAAAATTATTTAAATAAATCGAGACACAGAACTATTCTCATACTATTGCAACCCCTAAAATAAATAACGTGCATTGATGAAGAAAAGACAATTTTACATCTGAGAATATTTCAATCTGAGGGATGTCTTTCATATTTCTATAACTGCAGCCATTATAATTCTCCTTTTGGCCGTCAGTTTGATCTGTAGTCCTTTATTTAGTTTTGTGATTAATTTTTGTAGAACAGTTTGGCCGGTATGCCTTGTTCCAAACACTGATCAGCCAGTGAAAGCACAAGCAAAACTGTAAGTGTACATATAGTTTATAGAAGCAAACTGATGATAACTCAGAATCACAGAGTTTACATAGATACAACTCTAGTATACGCAGTGGATTTTCTGGTAAACAGTCTTTAGACTGCAATCGTTACACCAAAGCGCGTCACACATTGGAGAAGACTGAGTATCTATGATGCTTTCTCACGAAGCAAAGTCTGTGATTCTCAAACGTGTTTGGAAACCAGTTAGTTTGCAAGCATAAAAGCATGACTTTGAGACAGACGGTACAATCAGCCTGTCAAGGAATGCTGTGGTCCAGGAAGGAAACCTGTGCCTAGGATCTGAACATTCACTTACAATGGTGAATAGAATCGCAAAAGGACCACCTAAGCAGATGGGTCAAAAGACCCCCACTAATTATTTAAACATTTAAGTCAAACAAGGATCTATTCCCATTATAAATCACTGTTCTCTGATAAAGTAAATTAAGACGTTACTTTTGAAAAACAGATGACAAAGCTGAGAAGTTTTTAAAAAAAGCATCTTTATTCTGACTTTTACAAGATCTATGCTATCTAACATATACATACCGAAAAAAACGTGGTAATATACTTAAACCAGATTAGTATTTCGTTCAAATGCTTCTAACTGGAAAGAAACTGAACCTGCTCAGGAAATGTTACAATCAAAACATCTCATACAGTCTCTTTATTCGCACAAATGTGTCTAACTGCATTCATGTTGTGCAGGAAATTCAAATCAGATGTTCAAAAAAGTACAAATACTGGTTTTACTGCTAAAGTGTACACATATGTGCTTTAAAATACTCCTGTGGTATATGATATCGGCATCAGTACAGATGCTGCATCCTTTGGAGGAATTGTTTGAAATCAAAAGACAGAACTGAATCCAAACGCTGCATACAGACCAGCTTTAAGAGCAGAGTTAAGAATCCAATTATTTTAACTGGTAACAAGGCTGCTTTAATGTACACTACAAACCACAGAACATTTAAACATCACAGGAAGTTTTCTCAGTGATTCTATACTACTATTTATGGCAGTCCCTTAAAAAAAAATTCCTTGGCTATTAGTGTTTCCCATCATACAACCCAAAATCAGAAAAAAAGTTGGGACAGTATGGAGAATGCAAATTAAAAAAAAAAAAATGCAGTGATTCTTAAATTTACTTTGACTTATTTCATTGCAGACAGTATGAACCCAAGATATTTCATCTTTTGTTTGGTCAGCTTCATTTCATTTGTCAATATACATCCATTCCTGCATTTCAGGCCTGCAACACATTCCAAAAAAAAAGTTGGGACAGTAAAGCATTTACCACGGTAATGTTGCCATTCCTTCTCACAACACTTAAAAGACATTTTGGCACTGAGGATACTAAGCGATGAAGCGTTTCAGGCGTAATTTTGTTCCATTCTTCCTGCAAACACGTCTTAAGGTGTGCAACAGTACGGGGTTGTTGTGGCATTTTTGGTTTGAAAATTCCCCACACATTCTCTATTGGGGACAGGTCAGGACTGCAGGCAGGCCAGTTCAGTACCTGTACCCACTTTTTCCATAGCCATGCCTTTGTAATGCGTGTAGAATGTGGTTTTGCATTGTCTTGTTGAAAAATGCATGGACATCCCTGGAAAAGATGTCATCTTGACGGCAGAATACGTTGCTCTAAAATCTCGATGTACTTTTCTGCATTAATGCTGCCATCACAGAAATATAAATTACCTTTGCCAAGGGCACTGACATAACCCCATACCATGACAGACCCTGGCTTTTGGACTTGTTGCTGATAACAGTCTGGATGGTCCTTTTCATCTTTGGTTGGGAGCATACGGCATCCATTTCTTCCAAAAAAGACCTGGAATACTGATTCGTCTGACCACAACACACGTTTCCACTGTATGGTGGTCCATGCCAGATGCCTCCGAGCCCAGAGAAATCTACGCCACTTCTGGACATGGTTAACACAAGGCTTCCTTTTTTGCACAATAAAGTTTTAAGTGGCATTTATGAATGTAACTCCGTATTGTAGTGCTGGACAAAGGTTTGCCAAAGTAATCCCTTGCCCATGTGGTTATATCAGCTATTGTTGAATGACAGTTCTTGATGCAGTGCCGTCTGAGGGATCGGAGATCACGGGTGTTCAGCTTAGGCTTGCTCCCTTGCCCTTTACGTACTGAAATTCCTCCAGATTCCCTGAATCATTTAATGACATTATGTACTGTAGAGGGAGAAATATGCAAATCCCTTCAAATCTTTCTTTGAGAAACATTGTTTTTAAAGATTTCAATAACTTTCTCGTGCATTTGCTGCCAAACTGGAGATCCTCTTCCCATCTTTGCTCCTCAAAGACTTAGCCTTTCATGGATACTGCTTTTGTACCAAATCATGATTACAATCACCTGTTGACATCACCTGTTTGAAATCACATAATTATTTCCTCTTTTTTTTACCTCATTACTAGCCCTAAATTGCCCCCATCCCAACTTTTTTTTGGAATGTGTTGCAGGCCTGAAATGAAGGAATGGATGTATATTAACAAATTAAATCAAGTTGACCAGACAGAACATGAAATATCTTGGGTTCATACTGTCTGCAAAGAAATAAAAGTAAATTTTAGAATCACTGTTTTTTTTTTATTTGCAATTTCCATACCATCCTAGCTTTGTCTGATTTGGGGTTGTACCTTTTAACTTGCCCTTTAAATTAAAGGGCATATAGTGAGGCATAAATTCCATCATTACACTTCATATTACTGTACTTTCTAAATGTCTTTACATTTGCTGCAATTGTTTAATCCCCGCCCCAAGTGTTTTTAACTGGAAAAATTCCAAAATCTGGGTCAGTTTTCTATTAATACTTCAAATACATACTCGGTCTTTACGTACTACATACATTGAAAATGTAAGCAACAGTGCAGATTTGTCTATGAAAATATCAGCAAACAAAATTAAAATCAGTAGAAAGTTAAATTGCAGCTGGAGTGAAACTCCAGTGAGAGACTATTTTCCTGATGTTTTTTTATTCCTATTACCTTCTTGTCTTCACCTTCTTTCCTTTCTTCAGTACATTTCCACTTCACAGCCTATGAGAGACGTAACCTCTGAGAACCATATACTCCGATTTTCTCTGACGAGCACGTTCTAAAGACAACACTGA
This sequence comes from Gymnarchus niloticus, assembly GCA_009936485.2. NCBI lineage: Eukaryota > Metazoa > Chordata > Actinopteri > Osteoglossiformes > Gymnarchidae > Gymnarchus > Gymnarchus niloticus. The sequence continues at coordinate 28,547,389 of JAACJT020000001.1, read as the reverse complement.
AAAGATCATTCGCGCCACATCCATTATCGATTCTTTTAACCGCAATGTTTAGGCGTCCGCAATACAGCATCAGACATACGCTCACGAAATCACACGCCTCCTGCTCATTACTCAAGATGTGTGAATTGTCATTCAAGCACCGAGAACAACAATATTCGCAGTAATTAAAACAACTATAATAACAGAAACAGCCAAATTCCAAACCTTGTCAGTGGCAAAACATGCATAAATACGTAACTCATATAGTGACTAACACGCAAAAAATGCCAGAGAATGCAGAATCCGTAAAAGGCCTCCAAGTTCCTCGCCAAAGCCCATGTAAATGAATTCCACTTGCTGTGGTTTCAAATGTTCACCATGACATAGCGTGTCTTTAATGGTTCTACAAACGGTAAATCTGAGCGAAATGTGTATTCATGACTAAGCCATGCTTTGTTAAAAAAAAAAAGAAATTGACCAATAAACAAGTTTTAACCACATATATTGTCCTTTAAACATCAAGAATTATATTCAGAATTTTGACCACTGTGAGGCCATTACGTCTGTCCTACCAGACAATGGAAACTTGTTTCCCTGGAGAAAGATATCCTTTTCCAGCAAAGTCTTTATTTTTTGAGAAGGTTCTGGAACTGGAGGAAAGAGCTTCTCATGTATTCTGAAACAGAAATGGAACAGATTAAATTAATTAAAAATAACAGTATTACATCTTTAGCTTCACATTTTAACTTCATTCCATCCCTCCATCCATCCATCCATCTTGTACCGACTCATCCTGGGAGGCCTAGAGCCTATCCTGGGCAGCACAGGCCTTGCAAATGCATGGTTTTTTATATTAAAGTACAATGGCCGTTTCTGCTGTCCTGTTGATGTGACAATCCTGAATATGAGGCTGTGTGTGACTCAGTTTCCTCCTATATCCTGCAGATATCCTGCTGATAGAACAGGCCACTCCTACTTGGCCTGTGTGTCTGTGATTCTGTCTGTACGAAGTGCCGAACAAGCCCAGTTCTAAAAAAAAGGAACACCATTCAGCATATTTCCTTCCTAATTTTCAAGGAAAAGGTTACTTTCTAAAGGTCAGTTCATACTTCACACACTAGTGCATGCATTACCAGCCCCGTGGACAAAATGTGATGCAATTGTGGTTGGACGCAGGTGAGCTCAGAGGGGATCATGCGCAGGCGAAGTTTTCTGTTAAAAGTAGACAGATGCACATCGTCGCACATGCACTACAGTCGTGGCTGGAATTGAGCCCTTAATTTGTGAAGAAAATGGTTCACAAGAATATATTTGTCCATACCGATATATTTCGAATCAACATATTGGGTATGCACTGTCTGGAAAAGACCTTCCTGTAATAAAGGTCTTCTAGTCGTATTATGGCATCTGGTATGTGCTCCTATTTCACGGGCCAAGCCTTTCAGTTACTTCGCCTTTCACAGTTTCACACTAGAATCTTGCGGTTGCTCCTCGAATTCTGCTGCTGCAAGATCGACGTGTCAGCACCCATAAGATTGATGAGTACCAAAGTGTTTGACCTTGTTTTCCCACTGCCGTGCATGAGGCGGAGGAGGACTCACCTGAATTTGCAGAGCAGGAGGATGGGAAGGACGAGCATCGGGATGCACATGGTGATGACAACGAGCAGTCCGATGTTTATTTCATAGGCTGCCTCAGATGGATACAGCACTGGGAGAAAACAACACCAGAACGCAGGCATATTGTATGTTTCCAGATGCAGAAACTACCGAGACATTGTACACTTGCTTGAAAAACTGCACAGATAAACAGCTCCCACAGACTTTATCCCCAACAAACAGATCTAGGCACTTTGGGGTCTAAGCTACCCTCGCCACTCAAAAACAAAATTGCTACACTGCATTCAAACTGCCGCAGACATATTATTGCAATATAATGAAAGCTTTATACCCAAGACTTCAGTCCAGTCACTCCACATGTGATTTCTTACGCAATGTGCTGTTTTGGTAACCCTCATTCGCACAGAATATTTCGTCTTCAGGTCGACCCCTGGTAAAGTATATTCCCTCTGTGCGATCATTTCAATAACCTACAAATAAAAACAGAAACAATCTCTTGGGTTTTTTCTTCTCTTTTGTTGTATGAAGTGTCAAACAAAAAACAGAAAAACCAACCTTTTTTTTGTTTCAAATTAACAACAGACTCGCATGAAAATTCAGAAGTAAGCTGTGGTCCTAACTACTGGACCAGAGAAATAATTACAGGGCGTCCCTGCATTTCGGTACGGAATAAAGTGAGGAGTGTTTGTACATACACATGTACACTAGCATACAAATAAGATATGCAAACAAACAAGGTGAGGTGACAGCCGACTCCCGTTTTTTTGGAAAACGTTGTAGAAACGTTGGCTCATGAATCTATGTATTAACTGCATATTCTTTTGAGAAGAAGCCGGTGTACCTATAAGTAAGACAGAGACTTGTTCTAGTCCCACACAACTAGAGGTGGGTGAAATTCCAGCATTTAGCGGAGAAGCCATAAAGCTATTGTAATGCGAATGGCTCAGCATGAACACATTTATCCATTACCTCAGTGTCATTGTTGATATTTATCTGGTAGAGAAAGCACAGGTCTGCAATGCTTGCTGGAGGCTCCCATTTGATTTTCAGTTGTGCATTATTGACTGACATTGTTATTTTTTGGGGAGGATTAAGCCTTTCTGAAATGAAAACACAAACAAGGTGTGTATACAACATGTCATACAATCGATGTATACGAGCTGATATTTACTGATATAGCCTTACCTATATGTTTGATATCAAAATGCTGAGTGTGAATGTACCATAAATCTGGGAGTGACACATTGACGCGTACAGTCATAAACAAACTCTTGTGGTTAATGTTGCCTTGGCATGCCACAAGTTTGCTGTCTGAGCTGGGATGACAGTTCCATGTTTTGGTGTTTAGACCTTCCTGTCTGAGGGCAGAAGTGTATGAAAGTTATTTCCAACTGTAAAATCTAAAAAAAAGTTAATATCCAACTAATTATCCTGGTAGAGGTCACAGGAGAGTCCGGAGCCTATAGAAGTTAATATATGACTTTATGAAACTTAGTCAAAACTGAACGTATCTTAATATGTCAAGAATCAGGTAAAGTCAGATGGTCATATGGAGTGGCTGCCTCATTCTACATTCTCCTTACAGTGTTGCTATAATCATGTTGCTCCTCCTCTTCCTCTTTTCTTGCGTGTTCCACTGGATTTGGCCAGTGAATTTCTCCAGTGCACTTTGCTGACTGTAGATTTGTGCAGCACAACGTCTTGTTGTTATGAAATCTACTGTTTACTGTAGCTACTTTTGGCATCTGTTAATAGCTACATGGCATGCTCTTCTTCCTCTGTTTACTTTTTTGGTTATAGAAAACGGTGTAAATAATTTAAAATAATGAGTTGAGGTGGCATCAGAGCACTTACATGACAGTGAGGGAACTCTGGGCATCTGATGGTAGGTTTATGGCATCCCAAGAACATTGAAGCTGTCGGTGGTTGTACACAATGCAGGAGAAGTTTTTCAGGGGAAAGCCTCCCACACCTATGGGGACGTTCAAATAAACATGACACTTTTGCCCCACAGTGTTAACAGAAATTTGACTTGATTTGAGAGCCCCAGCTACGACAATATGTATAATTAATGACAGACAGGTATAAACTGTGAAACTGAATCCTTTCCGTTTTTCAAACCATTCAGTGACTAATAAAGTTAAATGGAGAGAGTATGAAATGTATCTTTCTTACCCTCCAGTTGGGGCAGTTTACTGTTTTCATAGTCATGTTTCTGTATTTTTAAAGTCGTTACATTGGTCATATTTCCACTTTGGTTCCTGAAGTGTAGGATAACTTCAATCTGTGACGGAAGTACAATGTTTTCAATGTGTAATTTGCTTCCTTTTGAGAGCTAACGTGTAACACTCTTTCATCTTAAGCAGGATGTGGGTACTTCTGATATCATTTACCTTGCAGATGCAAAGCTATCAATGCAATACAAAACAAATCACATGCAGCCAGGCTGCATACAATAGCTGGGTTATTCGAGACTGAATATCTTACAATTTTTTCATCTTCGTAATCTTCCTCCTCTTTCCTTCCATACTCCTCATCTTCATCATATGTATCCAGATTATAAAAGCCCATCCAATCAACAGGTGTTTCTGTGGGATCTGCCTGTTTACCTGAACATTTAAAAATACAGCATAGTAATTCATTAAAATAATGACTTAAAACTCACAGAAATTAAAAATCTTTCCAGTCCAAATATTGTTATCATTAATATTATTATAAATCATTTTCAAATCAATATTAGGTGTGAGGACATGATCTGGTTGCTTTCTTGGATTGGGGTATCAAGATGGATATACACACCTTTGAGGAAAGATTCTGGATACGGAGTGACTAATGCGAATAGCAACAGGAAGGACAGCAGGACACTCTGGAACATCTTACGTCCTTTAAGACACATCGAGAAAACACTTTCTTTAAAAAGAAGGATTTATTCATGTGACGACAACAACAAGCAGGGGACACTTTAGAAGATACCGGTCGATAAACAGGCGGAACCGTAAAGTATATTTATTCGGTCAGGGGCGAAAAACGTGATTAAAACCTCATATTCTCGGCCATAAAGGACCCCAAATACCGATTTCGATGTAAATAAACGCGCAGTTTCTGTTAAATATTTAAAACCCGCCCGCAAACCAGAACCAGATTTTATAGCTGCACTTTCCTGTTTGCGCTGCTGATCTGATAAAAACGCGGATAAGATGTTTCAAGACAGCTGAACTCTCTAAGACAATCAAATCTCTCACTATTTATGAAATATGTAGATTACAGCTGCCATGGAGTCATCACGAAGAGAAGTGTACAGAGGCTCAGATATCTTAATATTAGTTTTAATATTTCTGTTTTAGGAAAATGATTTCAGTAAGAAACAGGACTACCCCGGAGCCCAATGTCCCCTCCTGAATTACCTACATGACATACCTTTCGGTTCTGAGCGACTCCCGGTTCAAAGGCACGCAGTTCGCACGGTCAGCGGCGCGGAGGGTCGCTTCTCTTACTGGAAAGCCGTCAGTGCGGAAGTTGCGGTGCGCCTTACTGGCAGGTTGCTGCTGTAAACCTTCTACTTTTTAAGAGAAACGCTCTGCATTGGACATGCTGGACCCCTCACGTCGTCGTTTTGAAAAGGCACTCGAGGCCGGCGAACGCGTGCCGAAAATTACTAATTTTCATGATAAGCGAGGAGGAATGTGCGGGTCACGTGATGCCTCAGTTATACTGGGAATTTCCAGACTTTCAGAAAAGCTCAGAAAGGTAGCTTTGTCATACACACTGCAGTGTGTCTGTTACACACACACACACACACACACACACACACACACACACACACACAATGCAGGAAACCCCACAGACGGGACACCGGGCTTATGATGCTGGGGGCGGTTAACATCGCGCTGGAATTCAGTTTTTAATTCCACGTGTATGAACACAGCAACGAAACGCTGATTGTAGATGTGGATGACATTTTCCAGCCGGGTTTCCTTATACTTTAGCACTTTGACAATGTCTGACTGAATGAAGACCCTCGGAACGGACGGCTGAAGTTCGCAGTCAGCACACTGCCGTGCTGCGCTATAACCATCATCCCCAGCTCGGCCTCTCTCATATTTGAACTCATTGCCAGTCTTTCGTCAAGTAGCCAAGTCTCGGATACAAGACTTGTCCTTTTACCTATTGTTCTACTCGGACTCATTAATTTGTCCTGCCCGGTGCTGGCCTGAGGAGGACAGGCTTCCCCTTTGAGTCTGGCTCCTCCCGAGGTTTCTTCCTCTTGAGGGAGTTTTTCCTTGCCACTGTCGCCTTTGGCTTATTCTCTGGGGACTGTGGGCCCGGGACTATGTAAAGCGCTTTGTGACCGCGCTCCGTGTTGAAGGCGCTATATAAATAAAATTTAATTGAATTGGATTGAAGTGAAGTAGCCCTCAATACTGAGAGGTGGGAGGTGCATAAGTGCATAATAAGACTTTCATTTCTGAGAATGAAAATGTCCTAAAAAAAGAGACAGAATTACAGTAACCGCCACCCAGTTGAAGTGTCGCACTATTTCTTGAAATGACTGCTTAAGGCGCTGATGACCTAAAGGCACTGGAGTCGTGCCATGGGAGGAGAATGAGGCTACAACATGGAGAGAATCACGCAGGTCGTGTCGACACCTGGAAGAGCACTGGACCTCCTTCATTTGTCATGACATAAAACGGAATTCCTCCTCCAAGTTTTCTCATTTTCAGGTTCTTGTCCACCCGCAGAGCGTTAGTCAGATAGGTTACTAATTATAATATTCTGCAATCAAATATTATAAACATCCACATATCTATTTTCCAAACCGCTTTTGCGGCATATTATAATTACCCCCCCAAACAAAAAAAAAAAAAAAAAAAAAAAAGTGGAAAGCGAATCTTGGGGGGAAATACAGCGTACAGCACAGCATTTAAAAACCTACACATTATGCCTTGTTAATGTCTGGTGCAGCACACATGGAAATGTTTGCAAGTTTCCTGCCATCAAACCGGCTTTGGACGTCAGCTTTAAAATGCAAGTAGGATGTCGTAATTACTTGCAGGTGGATTCCCATGCAGCTTGTCACAAGTGTCCTGAGAGAACAGGGGCTCTCTTTTTATCTGACAGGTACAGTAAGTCACTGGGGGATCGTCTTACTGACCATTACACGGTATTATAGCCATTACTGCAAATCGCATTGCCCTTTCGGTCCGTGTTAAGCTGATTGACTTGTATGGCTTTCATTAAAATCACTTAATCGTCAGTCTAGATATCAAAATAAAGTCAAATGTGCGCTCCGTTTTAAGTGCAAAGGTGCGTGACGATAATTCAACCAAAAGGATATTTTGTGGCGACCCGGACCGGCGCAGCATCCCTGTGGAGCTGCCAGTTCGCAGTGGGGATGTAAATAGTTACAAGTGTGTTGCCATTACTATAATTATGTTTATTCTGTGTAGACGTAGTGTGGAGATTTAGTTAATCCGACTCTCTGTTATGTGTAAAGTGTCCAGCATGATTGCCCGCTGGAATGTCTCTCCTTCCTCTGTGTTTCTCCTAGTAAGAGCTGACTACACTTATAATGGGAGCCCCTGGCACCGCAGTCACCACAAGAGATTCGAGGGGTTTTTTTTCCCCCACCTGTTACTGGTTTCATCGCAATTTTATTTCGAAACAGGATAATTGCAAATTGTTTTACGTAAGCGCATCTGCCAAGGACGTAATAATTCAGATCCGCCTTTAAAAACAATCACACTGCAGATTAAGATTTCATCTGAATTAATTGCAATTTACAGACTGATGTTTCGAAATCAGTGATATTAGAAACGGTCTTTGCAAACCCCAAGTTCGACTACACAGATTAATAATCTGCCCTCCCCTAACGATTTTTTTTTATAAAACATTATTTGTAATTTGATATGTATGCATATATTAACTGCATTGTGTGTGACTTCCACATTTCCAGTCTGTTTCTCGCGTTTTAAAGGCAGTTGTGTTTTTATGAAGTCCATATAGAGGGACTCAGTTCTCCTTTCTGTTTTCTGTTTCTTATTGTCCTGTACACACACTCATTCACTGCACTGGTTATGAGAACAGGATGACTTTACTCACTGTCATTCTAAAGCTTCGTGTACATCTAAATTGAAATTCCTCATGTCAGAGGGAAAACTTTTCAATTTCCCTTCTCCTTTGTTGGTGTTTCTTTTCTTTTGCAAGTCCGTAATTAATAAAAATGAATCTTGCACATAATGACAGCATTATTTTGTAGAGATCTGCATTTACTCATCACCACCACATTTTTTTTCCATATAAAGCTGCAGATAGTACCGCACAGCAAGGTGGACAACTATCAGCTCTATAAATGGGTAAGACTGTAAAAAGGAGAAAATGAAGATTAAAGGTCAAAAGAAATTAAGTTATCTCATCGAAAAATTGTGGTTCACCGAAATTGTACTGCAGAAAAAGATCAATCCTGTGTCTTTGGCACCACCTGGAGGAACATTACAGCAAGAACCGCGTCGATAGCCTAGAACTTCTTTAATAACCAGCTTCAATTTTTAATGAGTGGCTTTAATAATACCCAATAGTGGAAATGAAAAATTATTTATAGTGCTGTTAAGATATTTACAATATTTGTCAAGAAGAATGTCTGAGCCATAAAAATAAATTGATCTAGTCATGCACCATCAATAACTACTCTAGACAGGGAATATTTGATCTAGGTGTTACCTGGGACAACATGGGGCTAACCGCTACGTCCGGGACACGCCTACAAGTACAGGGTGACCTGGAACAACCAGTTAGCAATTGTGTGTCAAAGATCAAATTTACCATTTCAGCGTATCTCTTGGATTGGGGAACTCAAGCAAGGAGAGGAAACCCGCACTCACGCAGACATTTGAAAAATCTTTCATGTGAATGTTTAAGAAACTCCATTACTTGCAGATAAAGAGATAATGTATTGTTGTCCTTTTTAAAGGTTTTATTATATTTGAATGCCCATGTCTAAAATGATAACATATGGTCAAAACATGCAAAAGTTAAAACATTAAAAGTAGAGTGATTAAAAGGGAATTTTACAGTTCAGTGATGGGAGGCTTTTGTGCAGATATGATACACACATACAGTACTGGAGTGATGGTAACATTTATTCCTATACTTTGTAAGTCTCTTTACTCTGAGCCACTAGGTGATGTTCACCTAGACGAACTTCTTGAATTCATCATACAGGACCAGCACGAAGGCCCCGCCCATTCCTCGCAGCACATTAGACAGGGCACCCTTGAAGAATGCTTTGGGGCCCTCGTCACGGGTAATCTTTCGCCAGCAGTCCAGTGTGCCAGTATACATGATATCAGCTGTGTGTACGGAGGACAGAGAGTCAGCCTTACCCAAAATGCACTTGGGGAATTATTCAAAACATGATAATTAGAATTGTTAGACATAACATAGTATTGTTGCCTGGTGACACCTCTAACCATCAGAACTGATGTCTTTGTTCTAATTAAGGCTGGTTTACCTCCTTTGCGTCCAGATTGCATCATCATTCTGCGCCTTACGGTGTCGAATGGGTAAGACACCACACCTGCCACGGCGGTCACAGTCTGTGCGATCATCCAGCTCACCACAATGTGGGTGTTCTTAGGGTCTGGGAGCATGCCTGTGAACATAACCACAGTCAGGATTCATCGCTCCCCTTTTGCTGAAGGCACAGTTAGCCCAAATGAACCATATTTAACATCTTTCTTTTACACGGGCCTACCTGAAATGTTTCAAGGTCATTTCTAGTAAAAACCCTCCAGCTACCATAAAAAGGACTTTTCAGGCTTATTCCCGTGATCTGACATTTTTACATTTAATAGGTATAATTTTCCAGCAATTTGGATTAAATTTCATTGGTAAACCCACTGAACGGAACAACCGTGGTTTAGAGGGATGAGCTCGTTAACTGGACCTCCTGACCAGCAGCTCCTGCGTTCCACGTTACCTCGAACAGCTCAACGATGTCTGTGTCGCATGTCTTACGAATCCCTCCAAAACCAAGCAACAAAAACTCGGCTCTTTTAGTGTCAAGTACGGTCTGCTCAACAGGCCCCTACCGTCTCTTACCTTTAGCTGTATCATAGATACCAAAGTAAGCGGCTCTGTATATGATGATGCCTTGTACGGACACATTGAAGCCCTGATACAAGCCCCGCAAGCCATCTGACTTGAAAATTTTGGCCAGGCAGTCTCCCAGCCCGTTGAACTCCCGAGACGATCCGGCTTTGCCCACATCCGCAGCCAGGCGGGTCCGGGCGAAATCCAGGGGGTAGACAAAACAGAGTGAGGTAGCCCCAGCGGCGCCCCCTGACGCCAGGTTCCCAGCAAAGTAGCGCCAGAACTGCGTGTGCTTATCCACACCCCCCAAGAAGATCTGCTTGTACTTGTCCTTGAAGGCGAAGTTGAGGGCCTGCGTGGGGAAGTAGCGGATGACGTTGGCCAGGTTGCCACGCCAGAAGGAGGCGAAGCCCTGCTCTTTGGGGATCCTGACAATGCAGTCGATGATCCCCTTGTACTGTTTGTCCACGCTGATCTGCTTGCTCGCATGCTGCACCTGCAGGCACACAGAAGTTGGCCGAAAAGAAAAAAACGTCACCAGATTTTCCCACCTGGAACAGCTGGAAGAGCAACATACCGACAGGCCAAAAAAAATAAAACTAACAAATCCCACATAAGCCATTCTTTATCTAGGGTCAGATATTTACAGCAACACATTCCTACTCTGTCTTGACTTCTGTTTCGCAGATCAAAAGGTCTAAATGGAAGACCAACAACCTCACCTCTCGACGGAGAGTTCTCCTTGATCAGAATACTGTACTGCCACCTCCAGGCTGAATTCTGTACTGCAGCAACTGAGACATCCACACACTTAAATCAATGCAAGTTCACCTGTTCTTGGTCCTGGAGATTCACTGTGTACATCCATTTTTATATGAACTGATCACATTTAAGAAACTTAATAACCTGCAGGTTATAACACTAGTATTATAAGAACATCTATTATCCCCTCAAGGAAAGTTCCACAGATGTTTCCTTGACTGGATCTGTCCTACTAGTGCATTTGAAACTACAGACTAAACTATATGTTTCGTGATTGTTATTCGACTGAAACTTGTAGCAAAAGGCTGTGGGTGCAGATATCCCAAGACAGGGCAAATGCATCACCTCACTTGACCTTATTTCCAACACCAAGTTCTAACCCTGATGCCTGATCCCTCACATGCAACAGCAATTTCTTAATCTGACACCCCTTTTTAGTCTTAAGTGTTTTCCCTTGTGCTAACAGCAAAACCGTTCTATTTTTCTTCTCCGTACAGTCTTCATTAGACCTGTCTTCACTCCCTTCCCAAAGAAATGTTGCAGTTCCTTCCTCCCATCATTTTGTTCGCTTTCCTGTCAAGCCATTCACTCAGATTTAATAGTTATTCACTTGTTGCAATTAATTAACTGGGTAACTCTTAATTTAAAGGAGCACATATAAATAACACTTTAAATAAGTCATTATTTTATGCAACTACCACCCCAGAACCAGATTAGTCAAGTAAACTAAATCTAAACTAAATCAATTAACCATTAAAAACCAAAAGGAAATTAAATGTATAATAATATATATGTATAATAAATTTCAATTTGAAAGTATTCTTTTGACACAATTCCAGATTTGCTGTAAATGTTACTGCCTCTAAACAAAAACAAAAAATACTTTTCATAAATCGCTCAATCGCTGACTCCGATATCCATCCGTCCAGTTAAGTTAAACCCGAGAAGGACTCCTGAACCAGACTGCAGATAAATCATGTTAGGATGCAGACGCCTAGCTGGGGAGGTCAACAGAAGACACACTTGTTTGTTATACAAGAAATAAACTATAATTCTTAATATGTTCTCTTTTAATCTGGAGAAAGTATCCAAAAGTTACATTTCCATTATTATACACTGGACCATATGCCGGTGAAGGTCAGAATGTGGTTTACACCGCACTCAGTGGTGGAGATGCATGGAGAGGGATGAAGATGCATGGAGAGGGATGCAAGAGAATCGCAGAGGACTTCAATATGGCTTCTCAAGGAGAATGCTGCAGCAAAACATCCGGTTAAAAGCTTTCAACTGCAATTCTGATAAGCAAAAATGAATCTCTGCAGCGGCAATCTGCGGCTGTGCCATGCATTCGACTGCGGCGGCTGAACGAGAATGCCAAGAGGCGCATTCCGCATCACCAGCCGCCTCCGTGAGATGCTCCTTTTACCTGCAGTAGCAGCTTCACTCTCTCAATCGGTGCCACTGCAGTTTTGGAGATAGCAGCGGCCACGCCGCCGGCCAAGAAGTCCTTCGCGAAAGAAATGGCCGCGTCCACCATAGCAGCGGCGGCTACTTGAACTTTATTCGGCAGAGAGTAGACGGACAGGGTTGTACGATCGGTTCTCTCGACGATGATGCTGCTCGGGCTCTCAGTGCGCCGGACAAAATGGGCGATAGCTGTCGTTTCCGACGGAGGATAAAAAACAGCCCTCCTATAACTTATCGCGAGAAGGCGCGCGACTTAACGGTAAGTTCCAGTTTTCTGGTGGGGGGAAAAAAAAAGAAAAAAAAAAAACACACGTGATGCGGCGTTGGCGCATTTCGGATGGTCTTCGAGGTCCGCAAACTGCCCTAGTGGCAGAATCCCCAACAGGTGAAAATGTTACATATATGAATAGGGTTTAATTTTTACATTTCTCAGTAAATAATCAAGATATACTATGCTGTAAAACCCCATTCTGAGACTTTTAAAAAATGTGTACATTTATAAATGTTCTTAGATCTGTCCACCTTCCATAACACTTATCCAGTAAAGTGATACTACTTTAATATAACAGTATCATTTTTACATTTTAATTTCCTACATTCTCCCGGATTGTGCCATTCTATGCAGGTGAGCATTTTCTTCAGGTGCCTTTCTTCATTCTTCACTGCTTCCCAGAGCACTAATTTTCACATGCTGGTACTTCCCTGGAGTACGAGCTGACGAGGCTCCATGGCTCACAATGACTGGTCAACATACCGTATCCAACTTCCATGGTTCTATGTGTAAAACCATGGACTGCTTTTCTGGAGTTTATAAGTCCACAAGACGACACCAACTTCTAGCCAAAACTGGGATGTAGATGTGAGACAACATAAAATAAATTATGAGAAAATGTGCCAAATTGACGAAATAACATCAGAAACAGTTAAACAAAAAAATTCAAGAATATCAGAATGAAATTATAAACATGAGAAACAGCTTCACAAAAAAAAAAAAGGAAGTCATTTCCTAAAGAACTTTTAGATTTTCCATGCCATCTCAAGGTGACATTCAATACTCCCAGCGGGGCCTATTGCCTATTGTTTTTGAACAGAGGCACAGCGTTCGCCTTGTTTTAAAAAACAATCTCAGTCACATCTGGATTTCAGGATGACCTATGGAAATATACAACCTGCTATTGACTTTGAACACAGCTCGGAGTACTATTAACCATACACCGGTCTATTCGGGCTGCGGCCAAGCGTTTTTTGCCCAATGTGGCTTCTCAAAGACAGTATATAGGTAAATGGTTATTGCAGAAATGCACAAGGTTAAAGACTTTCTACTGAAATGTTGAAAAGTAACTGAAACACTTGCAGCGCTAGTCTGCAGTCACTGCGGCAGGGTGACTGCCCGACCAGGCGGGTGGCATCACCTGTCTCCATGAGATGTTTTACCTGCAGCAGGAGCTTCACCCTCTCAATTGGTGCCGTTGCAACCTCAGAGACAGCAGCGGCCACACCACCGACCAAGAAGCTTTTCATGAATGAGACAGGCACGTCTGTCATGTCACCAGTGGTTATTCTGTAAACTGTATTCGGCCGAGGGCACAGTGGCGGACTGTGGACGGAGAGGCAGGTGCGCCCGGCTGCGTCTCTGATGATGCTCCCGTCAAAATGGACGACAGCTGGCACTTTCGAAGGAGGACAGACTTGTTGCCTTACTGTGGCGGACTTGTTGCGTGCGGCTCCTCGCAGAGTTGTGTTTCCACCTCTCCAGCTTTCGCTGGGGTCATCACTTACGATGGCCAAATGAGACCTCCAGATTGAACTTCTCGGATTGTAAACTCTGAGTCGCTACCTGTTGACAGTAAACACAGACACGCTGACTCACCTGAGAAAAGTCAAACCCACATTAGGGTTACGATGAAAAGCAGCACACACCGACCTCCACTCATTAACATTTTCCGTGCAATGTTCCACTATTGGAGAGGGGGAAAAGAAATATGTCAGATGATAATTAACCTAGTAGAGGGATACGAGGTGTCGTGTTGTCTGAGCACCGACTCTCCGTATTTCATAATTCACCGCACCGCCAGACTGAATCATGTGGTTGTGGTTTTTAGGTCATTTTCTCATTTCTGCTGAATTCCGCATCATTGGGGCAGACATCCTGCGACCCAGCTCAGGATTAGGGTTTAAAAGATGGATGGATATTCGGTTTAATAATGTGCATCAGAAAACAGCGAGGAGGTAATCTCAGCTAAATCTCAGGTGCGGTAGCACATCTTGGCCACTGTGTGGCAGTGATGAGCCGTGTGGTTCCTCTTTTAAATGTCTTAAAGACTAGGAAAAAAATGACATTTCCAGTAAGTGCTTAAAACTTGCAAAATGTTACCTTTATCGTAGCCTCTGCCACAGAAATAGCTTCGTTGTGAATACAGCTCTTTTGCAAGTGGACAGAGCAGATCGCGCATATATAGCTCTCAACAATATGACTATTTTAAAAGAAAAAAGGCAACGATATTTAATCATGTCCAGTAATGAGGGTAATATTTCAGAATTGATCCAAGAGAAAAGGTTATTTCTTAATAATGCCGTCATGAGAAGTAATGGACTTTTTACGGCATTGAGGCAGTCAAGAAACTGAAATCGCTGTAACATAATAACCATCGTGCTGATGGCGCCAGTCTGTTTGCTTTAATGTCAATGCAATAAATGCGGAGCGTAGGGTGATCAGTGACGTGCTGCCCTCTTTTATGGTGAAACAGCGGCATCGTCTGTCAGGTGCAGTAATAAAAATAAACCACAGCAGGGCTGGACTTTGTGTCTTATCTCTCTCTTGAGATAGCGGTAGTTATAATTGAGATCATGGCTGTGGTGAATAGAGACATTGTTTAACGCATCTTGTTTAATAAAGTACACAGAGCTGTATATAAAATATTAGCGATTGCTTTTTGACAATAAACGGACACTTTACAAAAGACGTCCTTTGTGCACATCTTCATCTGGAAGAGCACACATGAAAAAAAAAAAGCATTACACTGTCTTTGGTATTTACATACGAAGTGTGGAGTTTCAGGAAGGGTAGCCGAGTATTCACCATCATTCTGATACTGTCTGTATTAAGACAGAAAGTTTTCTCGAAGTCGTGAAGCGTCGGTAGACAACAGAAAAGCCGCTTTAACGGCCCCTGGTACAGTGTGTGAATACACAGGCCTATATTTTCCAGACTAGCTAATCATTTTTCAAGGATCATAAATTACCCTATTTATTATAAACATTAATTAGCGTATCACTTTAGCCATAGGGAAAAGCTGACAATACTGCAAAATGCGTCTGTGAACTGGCAAGAAAACAAATGGGTCAAATAATAGACTGGCGATGCCACCTCAGATTTACAGCGTTAAGCAGAAAGCAGCTGAACACCGAATCAGAGCACTCAGCACACTTGACCAAGTATGGCAGACGCGATGAATGGTGTCAGAGGTTAAGTGAGGGGCCGAATTCTTGGCAGGGGGCCTCTTTAATGACTTAACCATGTGCAGGCCTGACTCCTGAGGCTGGCGAAGGAAAGTGGATCTGGCGCGATAAAGTTTACATTACAAAATGAGAGAGACGGACGGCGTATCAGATGTTTGGAGGCCAGAGGAGATATCGGCAGTAACGAAGAGGAGGAAGACGATGGCTGGCTGGAGAGAGCGGACAAACAGAGGCTAGCCTTCTTACCCTGCTGCACAGCGAGTTACGGCACGTGATCACGTCGTGTCTTCCCAGAATCCCCGCATGTTTGTGGCTTTCACCAAATTCGATGCTCTTGTTTCTTTTGTCTGTCGATTCTGCTAACTATGAAGTCTGCGTGGTTAATCACTGGAGATACAGGAGAGTATGGGTGTGTTTGAGGAAATTTAAAAGCTCTGAGGCTGTACGAGAAGCATTGTGACAGGATTACGAAGAGAAGGTAACCCTAAAGGTCATGTGCTTTTTTAACTCATCTGGCAACGAAAGCATACATTTTGTATGAAAGCAGGAAAATACTGGAACACGGCTGCACCGTAGACACTGGGACTAAAGAGCCGCAGTAAAATTCAGCTGTAAGCCATGACTGACGTCACGGATGGTGTATGATCCTGACCCATGGAAACGTGATCGTGCGTCCCCTTAAAATGTGGAACTAATACTGATAGATGAAGCTCCGTTGTAAGATTGCCAGAGCTGACCACCGGTATCTACAAGGCAAGGGAGTTGAGCGTATTTACTGGAGGAACGATCTGGAAACACGTCCACGTGCAATCCATGACTCTCTGCTCTCTTACTTCGATAAATCAGCAGAGAGGCAAAGGGCCTTTTACAGCATTATAAAGCACTCTTCCCTCTCTCTAGTCAATAGAGAGTGCCTGGCATTCCCTGAAAATCAAAACCAAGGCACGCTACGAGTTTTAAGGTCAGAGTGGTTGTGGCCCAAACACCAAATGGCAAGCTTAGCTACTCAGGCTGGTAGATACTCAAGTCTCCCCTACCCCGTATCCTACCTGCATCTAGGATCAAATCACACACCGTCAGGCATTATTTCATCAGCTGTCATTCCTGAGCTGTCAGGTTTCCAGCGAGCCCGGCGACATTAAATGTGAAATTACCCTCATCCGCTTCCCGTCAAGCACTCAATCCGTCCTTCACATTATGAGTGGAGCAGTTGGTGAATCCTTGGGAATGCGTAACCCTCACAGTCGCAAGATACATGAAAGCACCTGCTGGGCTTTAAAGCTGAAGTGTGGAAGTGCGAGGCAAGACATATTTATCCACCTGGAGAAGACCTCCACAAGATACACGTTTCATAACACTGTCTTACCCAGTTAAATCTATTATTTAACAGCAGGACTTTTTTGGTGGTTGAGAGACAGCAGTCTGCTTAGTGGGGGCTGGAGCCTATCCCAGACAGCAAAGGCACAGGTTTGGGGTACACCCTGCATGGGGTGGCAGTTTATACTGGACCTCCTAGGTTTATTCTCACGTATTACATCATGGGGATGGACTTACGGACACATGGGCTAACCCCAATTCTGGATGCAATTTTAGTCGCTTTGTACATACGCGCATATTTACATTTAGAAGCGAATGAAACTAAAAAATGAGTAAAAGTGGGGGTTAGATCACTTGTGGGGGGGGGGGGGGGGGGGCGGGCAAAAAAAGTGAAAAACTTGTCCGCCCCGGCGCCCACCCCCGCACCCGCCCCCCCCAAAACCCGGCCACCGTCAGCCGCTGCC
>JAACJT020000001.1:28508666-28530134 GCA_009936485.2 Gymnarchus niloticus | reverse complement strand
CACACACACACACACACACACACACACACACACACACACACACACACACACACACACACACACACACACACACGAAGCTTACCGTCTAGTCGCTCAGGGACCACACAGGTGTCATCATAGTAGAGGTGCTGCTCTCTGTCGAAGGCATAGCCTGAGACACAACATGGGGGGGAGGCAGGTAAGTAAAAAGCCTAAGGGGTGTTGATAATTAGTGATAATTAGGGCCTGAGCAATGCTCTTGTAAGCCAACATCTGGAGCCAGACTCACTTGGAAAACAGAGCCTCGTGCAAATTGATGAGCGAGCGCCTGAATACCCAGAGAGGACACTGGCTACGCGAGCTCGGCGTTCTATTTGCAGCTTTTCCGCTGAGCTGCAGCTTAGCGGCTGCGTTAAATAAAAAAGGGCGAACTACTAACCCAGCATCCCCCTACTTCAGCCAAAAATAAACTGCATGATTTACTTACTGTCGTGGTTGTTTTGGTAGAAACTGGCCGCTCTCCCGAAAGACGACTGGCAGTTAGGCACTTCTGCAAGATAGAAAGATACATTTGTGGAAACGGCAATTTGCTGCCACTCAGCCTTTATGTATGCTAAAAACAGCTATAATGGGGTATTCCTACGCACACGATCTCAGCTAAGCTCCAGGCGTGCCTCGTACTATTGACATCGGCGCTCTTGTCTTGTCCCATCTTTAAAATTCATTCAGGGTTTCGTAGAACAGCCAGACTAAATACTCTGTACCCTCCTGTCATTTCCTTTAACTGATGCCCTTTCGATATACAGGCGAACGATCGATCACATTGTCCCGTAACGAGTGCTGAACTCTCCTAAGACGACAAGGGACTATCACCAAATCGCAGGCTCTGGGAGGAAAAACCAGGCCGAAATCATCATGGGGACAGGACAGCCGATCGTGATCTAGACACTCGAAGGATAACTGACGAGCCTGGATACTGGACACCAGCCATGTGTCAAGTCAGCACCGTGGTCCACGCCAGCAGACCGTGCATCAGCTCTGACCCCACCCCCCACACCAGCCTCAGACCATCTGTCAGAGCACCAGCCTGGAGACCACACTCGCCGCTACACCCAGCCGCACACCGTCGCTGCGGACATTTAAAGATCCTGGCTGTGCTTTCACAGACCTGCGCTGGCTGTAATTCGGTTTTGCATCCCTCAGAGCAGCAAATGGACAAATAGTAGATGATTGGTGGTTTCAAATCTCGGAAGCACTGACTGGACACGGATGATGAGATGGGGGGGACTTTGGTGAGTAAGCTCTTCCTTTGTGAACCACCTTACTGGGAATGCCTGCCACAGTACCCTAGAAATGCAAAAAAAGTAGCTGGAAAAGTAGCGGCCCAGACTGATGAAAGCCCCATTACTAAATCAACCAATTCATCCAAGAACAGCTCTGCTGCATTTTACTGGGAACCACGAAGACATCCAGAACCAAAGGGGCCGAGACTTTGAAGTCTCCCAGCAAGGCTCGCACTCAGCCTGAATGACCCTCCCCCATCGACCAGGCTGCCATTAACCACGCTCGACTGGCTCATCAGCCAGGACGACAAGGGGGTTCCGAATCAGGACGCAGAAGAGTACAACTGGAGACACCCCACCGGAGTCCCTCACATCCCTGGGTGCAACGCCCTACCGTGACCACCTCCTAAACGCTCACCCTTACTCACCAGAATCGAAACAGTAGTCCCTGGGCTCCTGCTTAATTGGCAAAGGAGGGAACGCTGGCTGGGGGGGGGGCATGTTTGGGACACCCTGCTCGGCGTAGCGGGGGTCCAGCAGCTCCTGCTTGAAGCGCTGAGGGGGCACGGGGACGAGGGGCTCTGACATCTGCCGGTGGTAGGGGGGGCGCCCATCACGGGGCGAGGCGCTGGGGGTTTGAGGTGAGAAGGGAGGGCATCCCTGAGCCTCGGAGGGGGGGAAAGGTAAACAGGGCTCAGAGAGCTGCCTGTGAAACCTGTGGGGGAGGGGAGGACAAAGGCCATCAACCAAAACAAAACAAAAATAGCACACACTCTTCCAGAGGCAGATAGAGCTACAGAATGGGGACAGTGAGTCCAGTCCAGGGTTTAAAACAAGTTCATACTGGCACAGATGCAGTGAGTGACTTCCTGCACTGCTGGCTGTCAGAGGGAGCGAGGCTGAGGATGGATGGCGCTGTCCTCCAGCTTCCCCCGATAGGGTAACAGCTGCCTCACATTCCCTGGCATTTTTCCGGGGATCTTGCTCTGGGAGTTAGGGCAGGATGCCTATTCCCACGAGGGTTGGGTTAAACATCCCCTACACCCCCACCTTCCTCCAAGCCAGCCTACATGTATGCCCCCCACCCCCCAATTCTGGGAATATGTGGCAAACTGCACGTTAAAACCCTCCCATGGTCTGGAGAATATCCCAGTGAGCTGTGAACCCAGGGAACACCCCCCCCCCCCCCGCAGCCAGGTAACCTGATCACCCCCCGCACTGAAACTTCACCACGAGCCAGGCACCCGTGCCAGAAATGCGATCCGCAGCTTTACTGCGGTGATACTGTCCTCATTTAGATATTTACATAACTCGCGCAATCCGCCAACACGCACCACTCCGGTTCCACCGTGACTCATCGCCGCTGGAAGAGACGGACACTCACCTGTGCTCAGGGTTGTAAGAGGCATCGCCGTGAGCAATGGGCGGGCGAGGCACGGCAAACGGCAACGCCTGGCCGTGTACAGGGAGTGCCCTCTGCCGGCCGGAGCCAGGGCCGCCAGGGCGCCCGTGGATGGGACGCGGTCCTGTGGTCTGGGCGGGGACTGGGACGAGAGTCTGCTCCTGCAGCGGGACAGGGCCACAAGGAGAGACCGGCGTGGAGGGGGGCGTCAGTGGCTTGAACCCGACGATGGGCTTCCTGTCACAGGCACTGTGAGGGAGGCAGGGTAAGAGGAAGGATGAATCAGACCTGGGGGCGTGGCCACACATGACAAGGTCAAGGCCGGGCACCCAGAGGGTATACCTGTAAGCATAAAGGCACTTCTCTCCATAGGGCGGGAGACTCTGCTCCTGTCTGCAGGGGGACAGCTCCTTGGCCGGACTCAGTTCTCGCTTTATCTTGCATGGAGTGGGGCCATGGAACATCACTAAAGAACACAAAGAGAACAAATGAGGTTGGTATGGAGTCCATCACTAAAACGTATCCGTGGCTATACCAAGTGAAGTGCTGGCTCCCATTTACATATTCCATAGACTTTCTATCCTCTATAAAGCTGACCACTTCAGACGTGAGAACATGACCTCGCAGTCCCCAATCTCTACCATTATACCCACAATCCTGCTCCAAGTTCCATTACAGGCCAGTCAATACTCATGAATCAGTGTGGCTGTAATTTAATGATTGCCAACGATTTTCTCCTCTTCGCTTTGAAGCCATTAGCTACTGGACCTCCTCAATGGCTCCTATTAACCACACCATGCAACAGCCAGTGACACCTCATCCCATCGCGAGGTCAATACTCCCCTGCCCACCCAAGAATCTGAGGGTTTACCTCATGCCCTGTACACACACTGTCCCCCTAACCTGGAGGTATGGGGGGTAATGCATTAGTGGGCAAATGCTGGGGTAGGGAAAGCCACCCCCACCCCCATGCCAATCTGTCACCACCAGCACACCCTCCTTCTACAGACTATCCTAGTCTTGCCACCATGCGTGGGTCTTAGTGGTAGACCAGACTGAGGGGTGAGACAGGTGGCTTAGCCGTGTCCGGGAGAGGGGGCATCCCTTCTGACTCCCACCACGAGACAACGCATGAGATGAGCTTAGAAACCCCATGACAAATTCGACAGCAAGCGACTGATTAAACCGCAAGTAAACAAACACAGGGGTTTGGGAAGCAGCTAAGATGGATATAGACAAAGCATCCACGTTTGTTTAGAACTCCACCCCCGAGAGAGACAGCAGCCAATCATGAGCTTGCTGATATACATAAAGGCAGCGGGGCAGTGGGACCGTCCAGAGAAACAGAACAATGGCAGCAGGCCCACGAGTGTTTCATGTCACGAGGACGGCTGGCAGCTGTACTACTCCGTTCCTATTCCCACTCTTATCTGATAGCACCGCCAGCAGGGCATGAATTATTCATTCAGAGCAGGAGGAGGATGCCATTGGCCCCACACGCCTGGCTCTGCCCACTGACCCCATAACCACCAATAATAAAACAATAAGAAAAAGGCCATGTACTCACGATTATCCGACTGGAAATCTGGGACAAACTGTTCATCATCAGGCACCTGAGCTGTAAGAAGGCAGCGGGGGGAAAACATATTAATAATGACAATATTAAACACAAATTACATCGACAATACAGAAATAGCCACCTTGCTGACTGGAAGTATTATGTTACTTAATCACTCCATAGCCAGCCCCCCCCAAAACAAAAGCTGAACAAACAGCTGAGATAATGTAAAATTCCTGGAAACGATGGTCAGTTGAGGGAGAAGGGGCTGCTGTTTGATTGTGGTTTAGTGTGTTTTACACAACACGACATGGGAACTCTGTCCCTTTCTGAACTGAATGGTCATGACAGAGGCGTGACTTTAAAATGGAGAGCAAACCAAATCCCACACTGGGAATGGGGGGAGATTTATTAAATAGCTCCTTAAGAGGGAGTCTCAGACCCCTTAAAAGAGAGGGGGAAAAAAAATGATGAACCCCTTCTAGAGTGAAACACCAAATCAGTTATCACTAATTGCATAGTACCCCGTTACCTTGTCAGCTCCCTTGCCTTCCATCATGGACCACACTTTGAGATCCACTGCCTTAAATCACTATGGGACCCCCCCCAAAGTAACTGCTGCCTACCCTCTTTGCAGCTCTCCCCCGATACCTGCGTGCTCAAAACACAGATGACAAAACCCAATCAAGGCCGTTTTCAATTAACACAGTTTGAAAAACGGCCCCGTATCCTGGTAACATGACAAGCTAAAAATAAAAGCTTGTAAGAAAGGAGCTCCAATTTACGTCACGATGACTTCTTCCATTAGCAATATTGGTGGGAGTGATTATCCGTACTGTAATACAGCATTCAGGCAGGCAGACGCCCTTCAGCACTAGCCAAACAGCCAGCCCGCACTGAAACTGCTCCCTATTCAAGCACAAAATTATCCCTTATTTTACCCTCAAAGCAGTCGACCATACGTGCAACAAATGATCAAACAGCTGGATACGGAACTGAGGAGGGGGGGGAAAAAAAGTAACAGTTTGAGAATACACCAAACTAAAACACCAATATGGCAACAAGGATGTTCTGAGAGAGAACATTTCCCCTCACCTTCTGCGATCCATATCTCCTGCAGCTGACTGAGATCCTGAAAGAGCTCTGAAGAACAAAGAGAAGCAACCAGATTGGTATGAGGTCATACGCTCCTAGTCATCGGGGGCTTTCAGTCTGTCAAACCCAGAAGCCAGCATCACACCGGCCTCTGAGAACCAATGCGCCAGCATGGAGAAATCTGTCAACGGTGTAGAGAAAGTGGACAGGGAGGAACTCGGGCAACCGATTGAGACGAGCAACTTGCCAGGTGAATCGACTTTACTCTGTGACCTTCAATGAGGTCTGGTAACCGAACACCAGCGGGGTCCATGCTGTAGAGTTAATGAAGGGGCCAAAATATAAATGTACCTTCTGTGTCCTGGGCAAGCTCAGTGTCCACAAACTTCCTTTTTCTGTCTGCTAGCGGTCTGTTGCACGATTCTTCCACGTGAGATTTCTGCTGCAAAAAAAAACAATAAATGTAGACATTTAAATAGCGTTTACTCTTGTCTGATAACTTGTCTCAGCGCATGCCTTTTGTTTGCCTCAGGACGGATTACCTACAGCATGGCAGCGGATCGGATTGCACCTCGAAGAATGTGTCACCAGTATGAAACATGACTAATGTGGTGTGAGAAACAATGACAGAGCATGGAGAGATCACGAAGGAATGCTTCAGGGCTGATACTATCTGAGAATCTGTGGCATCAAGACAAAAGTACTCACATTGGGCGGAACCATAAAGGGGACTTGCTGATCATAAAATCCATCCATCGCGTCTGGGTTTTCCGGGGTTCCTAACCAGGGGTCTTCGCTCGAAGCGACGGCCAGAGGAAACGTACACGTCTCTTTTCTATGAGGGATAATTGGATGGGGGGGGGGGGGGTCACAGATGAGAACATGCAAGAATTTCAGCGCCTCACTGTGCTGCCCATCTGTCTGTATAGATGCAGCCTGCAAACAGATGTACCCCGAAGGTCTTTTCCAGCCCTCGTCTACGGCAACAGCCCCGGTGCCCGAGCACGCTGTCTCAGTACGTGCTGTGCACGATGTAAATACAGCAGGATGGATTTAAACCTTATATAAGCCAAGCTGCCATCTGTGCTGTTACTTGCTCAAGTGGAGCGGTGATCACTTGATGGAGTTGTGCACGGGATAAAAACGCCATCATCCGTGGTACACTGATATTTAATGACCACAGTATGTGGAGAGAGCCACGTGTAGTCCTGTACGGTACAGTACAGACAAAACCATGGCTGAATTAAAGCGGCAGTTCCCATAATCTTAGTAAAATTAATGACTGACACAGAAAGTGCATTCGAAACACGTCTGAGTGCCAGGCGAGCAGTAATCAAAGTATGGCATTTGCTTGAAGATGAGTGGGACCCAGCTGGCACGGCGCAGTGGAGCCCCATCACAGGGACGCAAGGCAGCAATGAAGCGGCGTGATCGGCCACATGGGCAGCGCCGATCGCTGGACACCCACGCCAGCAACATGACTCATTTTTTTAAATCAGCCCTGCCACTTGTTAAAGGATCACACATAGAGGCAAGCAGCGAGTCTAAAACGCGCTCCTTTGGCCACTGCAATAACCATGCATGTGTTTTTTTTTTTTTTGGAGAGCAGATTACCTAAGGATTATTATTAATAATAATAATGATAAATAAACCCTGAAAGGTCTGACTGAACTCTGACTTAATTATTGCAGCAGCAGCCCTTCCATGTATGGGAGCAGGCGATCAGTTATGGATTAATTGAACGGCCGTCCCATATAAAGGCATGACGGGCGGCGGGCGCGCGCTACAATGTAGCGCCCCTTATATAGGAGCGCGCGACGACCGAGGCTCCGGTAACAAAGTAACTGATCTGAGCCCGCGAGCCCGGGCAGCGGCACGCCGATCCCTCGGCGATCCCTCGCCGAGCTCCGAGTCATCTTCCAGCTTCCCGCTGCTGGGAAGTTTGATGTTACACGGAGCGCTCGGCCTTTAACGGGAGAGGTTAAGGAGGCCAGCGGGAATCCGGCCGATTCTCCGCTACTCCAAAGCGCACGTCTTTAACGCACATGCATGAAGTTCTGCGCCCTCGCAGCATCACCCCGCAGCAAATAAAGCCTTCAAATCTCAGATCAAAGCAATCGCAGCCGACGAGGGCAGGAAAAAAAACAATCGCACGCCCCCCCCCCAACCCCCACCCGCTTGTTTTTCTCAATGAAGTGAAACTCGATCCTCCTGTTAGAGAGGAAAAAAATCTCGACCTGTCCATTCATAAAACGGCAAACAGCGGAAACTCGGCTGACCCCCCCGAGGTACCACGGAGCCAGGACAGGCGCCGATCCCCGCACTTCTCTTTTTTCAGCCAAACTCGACAACACAATACGATACGTTTAAAAAATTTTTTTTTAAAAAAAAGAAACCGCACAAAGTTGCGGAGCCGGAGAAAATGGTTGTCCAAGTAACCGTACACTTGGAGAAAATGGCGTTCGGTTTCCCTTTCGCGTTCGCAGCGCAAATCTGCGCCTGCAACTCGGTCTAACTTCACATGCGACTCGGCCACTCGGCAGCGACGCTCCGCTCGGATGCATTATCACTACGATTAAACTCACCCTCCGAGTTTTATATCTCCTCGGTCTCGTAGGGGGGGAAAAAAAAAAAAAAAAAATTGTTTACTGTATATCCGACCGAAAGACCGAGGAAAGTCTCAGCTGAGCAACGGGGCGATGCGCACTGTCCGACTCGCAGAACTTGAATAAGCTTTTCTCAATGGAAGTGCTCGGGTTTTCCCTAGGGCTCCTAGCGGGGCGCTGACGCGCACGCTCATTGGTTGATGGGCAATGTCACTCAAGAGGGTGACCAATAAGACTTCTGGCGTCGCTAATTTATGCATAGTTTCATGCGCGAGCCAATGGCAGCGCGCGCCTGCTCTGTATTTATGAATGACTGGGTTTCATTCACTAAAAATGTTTTTCATGGCCGCAGAATCTCCTCAAGCACTAGGCGTTGGTTCGAAGTGGAAGTAATCTGACCGCAAATTCCACGTGATTCCATTAAAGCTGGAGGAGTTCATCTCTTTTTCGGTGCCTCAGAAATGTAATGAAAATGTTTTCATTGTGCTAAACTTCACGGTGGCACACAACTGGGTCCCAATGGAAACATTTTGCTAAATTTGTATAACAAGTTGTGTCCATTAATTGTAGGAATCTATTCAGCGTCCATAGCATAACATTTTTTCCAAAGTCTCTTTCTAAACGTTAACTTCGGTTGCAAACTATACTTTCATAAGCCAAACAAGTGGTTTCGTTGCACTGACTTTCCCCTTTCTTCAGATATGTACTGCAGATTTTTCAGTTCATCATTTGTTAAATGAGAATCAGATGCACGTTCGCCATGGTCGAACTTCTCAGTGTCAACAGCCGTCGCCTGTTCGTTCTGTTTTGGATGCACGCGGTGCTCTTGTTTGCAATGTTCTTCTGCAAATGGTGGATAGGGTCGACTGGTTATTCCAAAGGCATTAACAGGCCTAACAAGTTGGTCTCAGTCACCACATGTTTTCTTTGCCCGGGGCTTTCCACAGACCTTAAGAACGCCTCAGTCTCAGGTATCCTGAACCAATAAGAATCAGAAAACTGGCAGTCTCCTGTGTCAGGACTGTGACCTGTCCGACTATGTTGTGGAACACCCGATGTGTCACAGGGGTAGTGGCCATCTGTTTGTTGGTACATGAAGTTTGGCAGAACCACGTTTATAATATCACACTGGCCCAAACAGGGTCGGGGGAGCAGTAAATCTTGCAATTTGAAACCAAGTTTCATGATTCTTCACCTGTCTCATTCAATCAGAGTGTCGATGTTACAAACTGACAGCGTACCAGAAAATGCACACCTAATCTTAGAAATATAATTATAAAACCTTGTTTGTCAACAAAAGCATCGCAGTTGTCTAGTGGATATTGTAGTGATTTGGTCGTGTAAAATATAAAAAATAAAGCATTCTGTCAGGTTTTCCTTGACAGGACACTTAAAGCATTTTTAATGAAAACGTTAGTAAACTATTTACAAATATTGATGTAAAACTAGCTTATGCGATTTCTGTTGTGGCATTTGTGACCTCAGCTGAAGAATGGACACGATGTACCTGATTCGTAGTAAATCGTGAAACTGATGACCCTGGCAGTTAAGACCATAATAGCCTTTGATATTCCCACTGTCACCTTATATAAGCATAAGCAGGCCAGTCTTGTGTCCTCTGTGGAAGGGATTAGTGCCATGGGGGTCAAAGGAGAGTGGAAATTAGTTGCAGTCATTAGCACAGCTGTCTCAGGTTAGAGCTATATTAAGCACAATCCCTCCAAACACGAGCCGGAGAATATCGGGATGTCTGCTGTTTGGTATTCGGGCATGCTGGCTAAATTTCCACCTGTTGCATGTTGCTAGTGACCCATGGAAAGACTGAAATTTGAAAAGTAAAATAAACTGACGCAAGGCTTCTTTTACCCTTGACACCTTCTGCGACAGACTTGGGGGGGCCGTCAACTTTAATGACAGCTTTTGTTAGCTCCCTTGCATGGTGCAGATGGGCAGCTTGGGAGCGAGCCGCCACCTGCGCCAACCGTCACGCGGCGTGGCATCTGCGGGAGGCAGCGGGTGACAGTGTTTATGGCCATCCTTGTTCCCCTGGGGACTGGGTCAGTGTGACATGCGGGGCTGAGCTCTGGTGGCTAAAAATATCCCCTGCAGAGGCAGCTGGAGCAGCAGCGTGCAGAGAGGGGTCCGGGGGAGGGGGTACAGCTCACCTGCCGTCCAACCGTCCTACCGTGCTGTGCCTCATCCCTCCTCTCCTACAGCCTCAAGTCCTGCTGCCCATCCAGGTGACTTTAGACATTCCTGTTTTTCCTCCCTAGGGAAAGACTGCCAATAAAAGATGGAGGCATTCCTACTACAGACGTGATCCGACACGCTCCCTATTAATAGCAGACAGAGAGCTAATTCCTGCCTCATTATTTCCACACACCTAGACACCCTTCCTCGACCCCGCAGGGCTCTGCTTGTATAACAGAGGCTCTTGCTCGCAGAAAGGCACCTGGGATGCGTCCTGCAGTCAAAACTGCCTACCCAGACCATAGGCCTACAGACTGCCCCGCTGCTGGGAACAGTCTTTTTTGTCCCTCTTGAGTTGCTGTACTTGGCCTCTCTTTATTTTCTGGACGGCATGTCTTGTCAGTACATGGGGTGTGTTGGTATGACAGTCTGAGTGGGATGATGGGTAATTATTGTAACTTTAAATAGTACTTTATATTGAGAGATACATTGAGGGTTTTCCTAATGTATTTTACCTGTGATAAAGTTTATCAGGGATTGAAATCCATTTTCTATCACTGTAGCCCTTTCAACCTACATGTATACTAAATAACTATTTAAACTATTCCTGTTAATTTCTACCTTTGACAAAACTGAGTGCAGTCATTCTTTAATGGTAATATTTCTGAATGGAGGGAGTCCAGATTACTGGACTGAAGCCCCCTGCATGAGGTCATCAGAGTGAAGCTTAGGCCAATAGGAAGCCGCGTTCATTAAGTGCAGTAATCAGTGCTGGTCTGAAAGGTGCGGCTGAAACCGCTAGACGTTTATCACAGAAGGAAGAGAACTCAGTGGACGGAGGGCTGTGTGTGTGTACACGTTTCCTTAACGTCATTGAGGAAAATGTCCTTACAAAGACTGTAATCCCTGAATGACACTAAGGTGACTCAAAGTTTTCCCACTAAAAAAAAAAACTTTGTTTGATGTCAGCTTTCATATGTTTTTGAATGTCGTTCAGGCGGAGTTAGGAAAATTCCATTAAGAGGCCCCCATCACACACAAAGGTGTGTACGTCTGATGGATGATGGCTCTGCGAAGGCTTCAGCCAGCAGGATGGAGCCGTAGGCGAGAAGATGCTTGTCTGATTTCTGAAGACGCTGTGCGATAACATGGGCTGGCAACAGAGACACCGGTAATACTCGCTTTGTCAGCTGGGTGTGAGCAGTCTGGCAAAACTGAAGTCTGTTTATATTTTAAGCATGGCTTGCAGCTTTATCACGGCATCATTAAAGAGTGAGCTAATCTATTCTAATAGAGGACTATAATCTAAACGTGGGCGTGCATGAAAGGTGTCTAAAATTCATGGCCTGGGTTATTCCACCTTCGGGCGCAGTAAAGTGGCAGCAGTCACGCAGTCGCTTCTTTTTTAATTTGCAGCTTTATTCATGAGTTCGTTCCACCGTCCTTCCTCACTGCTACACAGGCAGATGGCTAAATAGCGTACCCTAAGTGCACCGGGTTTACACAGACACGTAGAACATCACACTCAAGAACGATACGGATTCTGTCGCGCCTGCGCCTCTGATGCCACTCAATCATTTTAAGCCGTCCTTTTCCAAAAATAGACTGGTGCATGTCACAATAAACCGTGCTACTCCGGGCGACATGGCTCCAACAAAGGTCAGAAGAATAGAGATAGTAAAGGTCGTCTGAAAGGTGTCAGCTGGACGCTTTAGTGCCTGAGTAGAAGTCTGTAAAGGCAGCTGAGGTTGGAAGTGTCTGCCGATAAGCGAGATGCTTCGACCGACAAGCCACTCGCCTCGCCGGGGTCGTAACTGATCAGTGCGAAAGGACACCGGAAGCAGCATGGTTCATCCCAGGAACGTTGGCACGCGTCCGGACGTGGAGTACAAAGGCAGCCAGGGTGCGTCGACACCTCGAGACGTACGACGGGATGACGAGATACCGCATGAAATCTCTGTGGCTCACACGATGGCCATATTCTTGTGTTCGGGAGTGGCAACGACGGGTTAGGTCCGGCTTGGGGTGTCCAGAAGTGATCGTGGCGGGATCCCAGAGCAAGCCGCGACCACCCCACCTCCTGGTTCCCTGCTACTTTTCCCTCACTCATGTCACAGGTCTGCAGTCGTGTCTCAGCACAGGTGGGGTGGCTGAATTTGATCGTTCAAGGCTACCGATGGTCATGAATACGGAGCTGCAGGTGGGGTCACTACTGGCTGGAGCAGAGCTACACAATCACATGTGGTCAGAAGTAGAGTTGCCACTAAAGACTCCTGACAGCCGTCCGAAGGATGGAGGCTTCACCTGTGGTGTTTACAGTCCTGCTAAGACGAACGCTGATGTGTGGGAAGCTCAATGCTAGCAAACAGGGTTTGTGGAAACACGAAGTAAAAGGTTGCAGTCATAATAAGCCGAGACAGGGGACAATACGTAAGAGGCGACATGACTGACAAACGTTCATGGGAAACATGCTCATTACGGCCGCTTGTCAATCCGACGCTATCACGTTCCTCGCAGCAAATGTGTGTCAGAGGACCATCAGGAGAGACTCATCCCTCAATGGAGTCAGTAGTTTAAAATCACGCTCCCCATTAGCCAAAAAGTTATTGTAAACATGCACTCTGTGTACTGGACTGCATTTGACTCTAAAATCAAGAGCTATAAATAAAGGACCACCATGAGATAGCCACATGATCTCATTTCAGGACCCCAAACTCGATATGGATATTGATATCTGTCCATGTAATGGAGCAGCCCCTTCCGGTGCTCGCTGTGTTTGATGGAGCGTTGTAAAAAGCATCCCGCCGGCTGGCCCTTTGCAGTCAAGTCACACAGCAGCCCGGCAGACCCATTATTTACAGTCTTTGTCTGAAGCTCCAAGTGGAGCACAATTAAAGGGAATCGGGGGGTCCGGCTGGTTCCGAGACCCCAGGCCTCTGCGGAGTTCGACATTCGGCGGTGTTTTGTGTCATTCTGTACAAAGTTGCTGTTCTCCTCTTAAGTTCGATTGTTCCTGCAGGAGAGATCAGTGGCACAAACCATTTCCTGGTTTTTAAACACACAGTTCAGTGAACCACACTAAATTTCCTACCATATGGTTTATCATGAGACAGCATCGTGTCTGTGTACTGTACATATATGCTATATATACACAAATATTATATAGGCAAGTAGATGATTTGTCATTGGGCACATGATCAGTGCTGGCAGGGTAATTTGATAACAGTACGATATCTCCTTTCATTCCCTTTCTGATATCCAATATGTCAGGTTAATATATCACACTAAGGGAGGCTCTCTTTCAGAATATTGAGCTATTAAAATGAATGGTATTTACACAGAGTTCTTTGGAGATTTCACACTGCTCATAGTGTAGGCAGAGATGGAGTTCTCTTCAAATTCTACTTTGTCTTGCTGTACTGATAATTAAAATATACTCAGCTACTACTGACCCTCAGAAATTCTGCATGATCTTCTGATGATATTACTATGAAATGCGATCATACTGCCCCCTCGATCAGCATGTTTTGCAACAGGGAGGCACTGGGTAGTACTTGTGGTGGGCTGTCGCCAAACAATTTGAGTCAGGGGTCCACATTTAGAAGGATCTAAATGCCAGTAGCACAAAGATGGCTGTCCTTCATCTTACTGATGATCCCGAAGCGAAACTGAAAACTTTACTGACGTACAGTCTCTTTAAATTGCCGTCTCCGATACAACCTCGCAGCCATCGCTGCCGAGAGAAGCCCGATAGGTGATGAAGTCAGTTCACAGTTAAAACGTGCCCCGATTCCCCTGTGAATTCTCCCCCATCATCTTGGGACAGGAACTGAGCGTAGTCAGTAGCCATCTGGCGTTCTCCAGGACCCCAGGCCCGGCTCGGCTGGACTCACTGCTCGTGCCAGCGGAACAGCCGAGTGGGACAGGTGGGTTCTCTGGCACCAGGACCCCAAACCTGCCAGCATCCTCCAGTGGGGGGGCACTTTTCCCACCTGCCCCGCCGTAATGAAGGAGACATCAATAAGGGACGACACATTCCTGAACGCTCCTAGGCAGTGAGTCACACATCAGATGCGCAGTGATTTAAGACTCCTGGGGTTCTTTTCTCTATGCCTGGTCACAGATTTTTTTTTGGCTCCCGAATAACAGAAAAGTAAATAAAAATCCGCCCACCTGACCGGTATGGCAACACAGGGTACTCGCAACGTGATCTGCACTGGGCAAACATGCTTGTTTCACGCTGCAGAGTCACCAGACAAAAAGCTGACTCTGTGGCATCCCTCTCCACATGCCATTAGCATTAATGACCATTCTTCTGTTCAGAAACCCAAGATGCACACTGGCCATTCGCTGCACCTTCCCAGTTGTGCCGGGACTCAGAGTTTGGCCCAAATTCCTTATGCGTCTACCGTATTCTCCTGAAGCCAGCAGCTGACTTCCTACTCAGGAAACATCTGTAACTCTTAGAGAACACTCAGCAAGATAAATCCGTGCACCTTCACTCTTAGCAACTCGCTAACGAGGTTAGCCTGTCAAGTCTGTGGCAGTAGATTGTGGCGTACGAGCTGGCTCTTCTACTCCATATGAAGGTATGGAAAGGTGTGGCACACTTACAGATGGGGACGTGGTTCAGTGACCAGCACTAAGGGACAAAACAGGAGCAGGTCGATACATTGATAGGCGTTCAATAGGCAAGGGGCTCCACCTGTGAGGGTCAGGGGAGCAATTGTGGCAGATGCAGTTTTCTTTAATCTGGGCACTTTTGAAGTCCAGGAGGTCCTCGGTTTATTGTTACCCGGACCGCTGTGACAAACTTAATTCCTGTGTTGTCTTCGCTACCAAAACTAAAGCTCCACCTACATGAGTGTTCACCAATCGCCCGGTAGGTCATGGCTGACGGGGGCTGGTATTTATATCGCCACCACTCTAGTCCCGACTCTGGTTGCGCCTCTTCAAGAAGAAGAAGGGGGTCTTCTGCGGTGGTCCCAACAGCATGGGGACCTGGTTCTTGTGTGTGATCCGAATCTGAGAATCAAATAGACAGAGTGTTGGGCCTGTGCTACACTCTATCTTGAAGAATTTTCTTCTCATGTCACATTGGCATGGCAACTCAATCAAATCTCATTGTCCGGAGGATAATTCAGTAGTAGTTGGAGAGCCTCTTCCTACCACCATTTACTCCATTACATCAAAGCTATACAAGCGGGACTGGCTTCATTAATGGCAGCACAGAAGTGTGGACTGTCTAACAATCTGTAGTGGAACGCCGCACTCCATTAACCGTGTTTGAGAAACCCTAGGAAAATACCCAGCCTTTGTATTGATTATTGGGCTTATGTCTAAACGTGTCTGACTGCTTTAACCTTGGGAATATTTTATAACCTACAACAGCACCAAGAAAAAGAAAACTGACATTTATTCATCTATATATTAATTATATCCTGGGAAAGCCAGACAAAATTAAACCTTTCTCAATGGAGGTTGGACAGAACAGTTAACACATGGGTAGAGATTGCTTCAAGAGGGAGCCGGGGGCCCGTGACTGGGGCCCTGGCCCCAAGCATCAATGCAGCACGTGCTAAACCTTCACACGCAGAGATGCTTTTCTACTGTGCTTGAACTGATTGCTGTTTATATCCTCCTTGGTGATGACATAATCTGTTTGTCGCTGGGCACAGCACGACAACGTTTCAGTGAGCCGGTGTAGGCAGAAGGAGAGAGATGAAAGAGAAGTGGGGGGGGGGGGGGGGGGGGGGGGTGTTACTGCAGTCTTTACATAGGTGGTGCTCCTCTCAGTGTGCCCTGCTGACCTACCGCAGCAGCTCAGGCACAACAACGCGAGTCGGGTATAAGGACCTAAAACCGAAGGAGGCAGCGCACAGGCAAGAGCGTTTAAACGCGGGCTCCATGGCCAAATTGGGTCCAAAGCGAATTAGAGGGAGATTTCGGACACCCGGCGAGCACTCCAGGCACCTCATGAAGGCAGGGACGTCTGCAGATTGGATGGGCAGACAGCCAATGGGGTTAGAGTGTAGGGAGGTGTGGGGATCACATGGGGCAGGTGACGGGGCGGGGGGGGGGGGGGGGGGGGGTAGGACGAGCATCTACATCTCGTGGGAGGCCACGTCATGCTCGGCGACGCCGTTGGTCTGCGCATTGCTCTCATTGAGCCTGCGAACGCGATACCCCTCATAGTGGATACTGCTGGTGATGTCCTTGATGTTCTGCATGTGGGTCCTGAAGTGAGGCAACGAAGGAGAAGGGATGGAGATCAGACAGGCAGATAAAGTGGCTTAAGCTGACGAAACTGCATCCAATGCTGCTGAACAGCCAGGCCCAAGAGACTTAACTCAGGGGAACTCCCACTCAGGGGAACCACAACCAATGACTTCACCAAGAAACAGAGTGCTCTTCTTGAAAAGATCTACAAATGCTCTAGAGATCAGGACATTAAATGTCATATGACCTTCCATAACAGATCAGTAAAGATCCCATCTTTTTAAATTTGACTTTAAAACATACACCCATCACACAGGGTCACAGCGAGCCTTTAACACCACAGCTAGACATGAAAAGGCAGAAGCAAAAGCTTCCTTACCTAATGAGCAGGTCCCGCAGATAGGCAAACTCGCAGTGTGATGTATTCTCCACTGCAGAGAATGTCAGAGAAGACAAGGTGCATGCAATATTATACTCAGGAAACATGTCACAGGCACACAGATATCAGCTGAAAATACATAACACATCAGATACTACATGAAATAATCTTAACATACCATTTTCAAAAGTTAAATACGCAAGACTTATTAGGTCCAAAATGATATCGTTGGTTTTCTGAAGGTAAAGGATTAAAATTGGAGTTTTTGCAGTATGGAGTATTGTACTTAAAACTCAAAAATAAATTTTGGAAGCCAGAATCTGACAGGGCCATGTCTATAGACCGATACACCCAAAACCGAACAAAACCTGCGCCTTAACTTACTGCTGCTTTGAGACAAAATCATTTCCCTTGTCATAAAAATTTTGCGAATGCACAGTTCTCCCACTTGGCCACTAGAGGGCAGTGCTGTGAGAGAGGTTTTCTTTCCAAAGCCACAGAATCTAGCTCGTTCCAGAGGATCTCCAGATGTTTCCAAGCCAGCTGCGAGATATAATCTCTTTCATGACCAGGAAGTACCCCGACAGATCAGACCTTACATCATTAAGCAATGATTACCAAATTAATATCCTGCATAAAACATGACATCACTAAGCAGTAAAGACAAAGTGGTGCTTGCTTTCAATGGCAACAGCAAGCGAAATTCCACCGAATGCCCGCTAAGGAGGATGGCTGGTCAAAGTATTCCCTTTAACTAGGTGTTATGCCAATGGCCAAGTGGGCGTCACGCCTATTAATCAGAGAGCTTCAGCCTTCACACCCTGACACATGGCACACGTTTGGCATCAGGGCCTGTCATGGTGGAAAAGCCAGGCTCAGCCAGGATAAAAAGGAATCCCCAGATACTCAAATGCTACCGAGATGTCAAGTTGCAAAGCAGCTGCTTGCTGGGATAGGAGAACAGGAAGGGAGGCTGCTAGGGGGAGGGGCTGAGAGAAAAACCCTCGCTGCTGAACCTTGGGTCCTCATGTCCAACCCTCCACGCCAACCCTGGGACCACAGGCACACTGAGCTCTTTGTGACTCGATTTATTGCAGTGATGCAAATGGGTCCAGCAACGTGAAGTGCAGAATGGAGCCATTGTGCTGCTGTGAGGATCTGCCGGCTTGTGTGTGCCCTCCCTCGCTCGCTCGCTCGCTCTCTTGCTCTCCAGGGTTGACTACACCACTTGGCCATGTTCACAACCCCGGCATATGGTCGCAACATGCTGGCTGGTACTCCATTTCGATCCCAGAACTTACGCCTACGTAAAGCATCTCAGGAGGCAGCGGCACCCTCCCAGAGCCCTCTGGTATAGGCACAAGGGTAAGCACGCCATGACAAGCATCACACCAGTTTCAAATCGCAACTCCACAGTTTCCCCACAAAGCAATGCGACCTTAGCTAGCCACACAATTACTAACATCGATTCTGTGGCGATTTCTTTTGTTAAAGAAGCTTTAGAGTGCAACAGCTGAAATGACAAAGCTTCCTGAAGTCATGGTCCGAACACCTCCACACTGAGGCTGCAGACCCTCTGTTGGTGTTGACAAACCCTCGAAAAGGGAGGAGACAGGAGCTTACCTTCTATAGTGCCCCACTTTGTTTTCCGTCCCAGGAGCCTCCGCCCGTTGACCTGATACTCCTGGTCGCTCCCCACCACCGCAAAGGGAATCATTTCCTGGAAGAGGAGGCACCACAGGGCTGAAGGTCATCATCAAGGCCTCAGTCAAAACAGCAGCCTGGTCTGTACCAGCGGACTTCATGTTCCAAATAACTTAAACATATGATAAGATTCCCTCAAAACACATCAAAAACCACAACACTTCAGCTGTAAGTTTTACTTTCCACAAAAATCCAACATATTATTGTACAAAGTACCCAGGAAAATACCACCCATCCAATCATCTTCTAACCATGCAGGGGAGCCTGAAGTATAAGGCACAAGGCTGGGAGAATTCGAACCCATAACCCTGAAGGTGTGAGGCAACAGAGCTACCCACTATGCCACCTTGGCACACCCAGGAGGAAGAACAAGATCATTAAATTCACGTATTCAGCCATTAGAACCAAATAAACGAGAACATTTATCTGTGGGCTGGCTTGCTGATGTCACTGTGACAGGGGCGTTGCCGTGACAACACGCCCCCAAGCACTCACCCTGATCCTCTCATTGGTCACCCTGTCCTCCGCATCTTCGTCAAACTCCTTCTGTGGGTACACGTCAATTCCATTGGCTCGCAGCTCTTCCCTGATCTGCACAAAAACACAGAGCTCACAAGCGGAATGTAGAGCGTAACCGAGCAACGGTCCGTGATGCCAGAACACTCCGGATTTACCCCACGGTAACCAATGGAATTTTCAGCCTTGACAATCGGGCAACGCCAAGTGCAAAAAGAGAGACATACAGAACGCCAGGTAACAGGTATTCTCAGGTCGCATGGTTAAGATATGACCATACCATGACGACATGAGTTTCCTTCATGAACAGAAATGGACCTCGAACAACAGGAGACGGTCAGAACCATGACCATGGACTTCCAAGGTACCAACCCACAGGGCACAGGAAGTGGGGAGGTGGAAAGATGGCAGTTTCAGCTTGGTACAAAAAGCAGGGGAAAATGGGAGATATGGGGGAAGGTACATGTATTCATCTGCCACTGCCCCATTTCTCACTGCCATACTCATTTTGTTTCAGATTAAATCTCCACAATGACTTTAAGCTACTTCGAGCTCGTTCTCAAAATTTACCCCATAAAAACAGCAAAACCACTACAAATCCCTAAACTTCATATGGGAGGAAGTAACACTAAGGCACTTGTGTGAAACCATGCCAGTGCCAAATGGTCAGACAAGAAACAAAGTGTACTGCAGTAGCAGTGCTAGGGCCACACACAATCAAAGCAGCCAATAACAGTCCTTATTACAGGTCCTAAGCTCCCATCTCATGTATCGCTTCGCCCCATTGGTCAGTAACATACACCATGGTAGCCAAACACCCTAGCATGGTTCCAGCCTGAATGTGTGACATTATAAAGCCACATAGATGGACACCAACCTTTCAGAGACCTCCATCTCTTTCATGGGGTCAGCTGACAAGTCAGAGGAGGAGGAAGTGTTTACATCACAGGCCTATTTTACTGGATGCCCTGAAGCCCATAAACAGGAAGTGCATAACCCAGCCAAGTGGCTGAAACCTATCAACAGGAAGTATGTAGCACCGGATTCTTCCCTTCACATGTTATTGGTTGTCACCTGGGACACAACAAACAATAGCTTTAAGTGTTTGAAAAGTGCTAAACTTGGTAGTGACGCTGTGGACCACCACAGTTCGAGAGGCCCAAAATTGTTCTTTAATTTTACTTAATTTAACCCCACATGCAACAGATGCAGCATGCCAGCGCTCACCTTCTTCTTGAAAAAGTCCCGCTCCTCGAGCGTTAGTGTGTCCGCCT
Source organism: Gymnarchus niloticus (assembly GCA_009936485.2). Lineage (NCBI taxonomy): Eukaryota > Metazoa > Chordata > Actinopteri > Osteoglossiformes > Gymnarchidae > Gymnarchus > Gymnarchus niloticus. Next base: position 28,509,929 of record JAACJT020000001.1, on the reverse strand, counting down.
TGGCGATGACGGGGACAATGTTGACCACCTTGCTGAGACGCTGCATAAACTCCACGTCCAGAGGCCTCAGGCTATAACAAGATTTGGGGGGGGGCGCGTAAAGTCAGACATGCACCCCAGAATGAACAACTTAACCAGTCAGATGTGTCTCCTGCATTGCTGCTTCAGATAGACGTGCAACGAACAGAAGTCAAGAGCCTGCAATAGTCCAGATGCACCAGTGAGAAAGAGATGCACTTCAGCACAGGGAGGGTGGGCACAGGTCTTGCCCGGCAACTGAAGGGGGTGTCGCATTCGGAGAGACAGGAAATGAACAGGAAGCAGAAAGGATAGGAGGCATCCAATGATGGTCGAAAAACCGTGGGTCCCAGCGTCAGGAACCAACAGCTTCCTGAGTGAGAAATCTTGAAACGTGACCTCTTCTGGGTACAGGAAGCGGGCGTGTGGTTATATGGACTGAACCAGGGAGGTCTGCATGTTATGAATCCTAGGAAGAGTAGTTGGCACCATGACTGTTAAGCAAACTGCCACAGCAGAAGCAAACAGCTGTGCTAATGAACCATAGAAGCTGCAAACCACTCAGGAAAGGAACTAACTAAATTCACGACACCAATTCATAGGGCTTATTAGGCAGGGCATTACATATCTTTTTGAAAATGTTAAATTTACTTTGTTTACAGCAAAGGATTTTGTTTTGTATTCGTTGCAGCAAAAAGGAAAGATTTCTGTAACATCTTAAAAAAAAAAAAAAAGCACCCTAGAGAGAGTCAGGAAGTAGGTGTTTTTCATAGGTGTAGAAGCCCTCCTCCATCAACTGAGTGCCCGCCGTGGCGACCCAGTTTTAAGATGGCGGCGCATCTCCCATGGCCATACACCCACTCTCAGAGAGGGGCGACCAGGCTCTCGAAATCTTCACAACAGTCTAGGCCTGACCTTCGGGAGCGTCACATGACACAGGCGGAGAATCAAAGGCAAAGGAAACAGGGCAGACTACGCTACACCGAGCCTGCCGTTAGCAGTGACGGCTCAATTTAAAAACAGCGTACAGGTGAATTCCTGGTCCTTTTACTGTGGCCCTGAAGGAAACTGCACAGGTATTCACTCGCAGGCGTTTAGGAAACGGCTTCATTGCAACACAACTTGACCAGTGATTACTCCACTGCCCCGCCAGAGCCAGGCCTAACCGTTTTGGGGGGGGGGGGGGGGGGGGATTACACTTACAAGTAGACCGGGGCCACTTCCCCATCTCTTCTTTCTGCCACC
>JAACJT020000001.1:28397241-28501664 GCA_009936485.2 Gymnarchus niloticus | reverse complement strand
GAGCCGGGCGTTGTGGGTCGGGTGTGCGCCCGGCCGGGGGGCCCGCTACACGTCAAACACATGCTTCCCCCCGCCGCGCGCGGTGCCCCCCCCCCCCCCCCCACTCCTTTATTTCTCTGACTTTCTCTAGTTCAGTAAAGCCCAGAGGTCTCCATGGAAACTGTATCGAGCCCAAGCTCGGCAGCTGAGTGTGGAAAAGAGGGAAGGAGGACGAGCTGGCAGCGGCAGACGTGGGAAACGAGAGGAGGAGAGAAGGGTGATGCGATACCCACACAGATGGAGGAAACTTGTGGACTTTGTGCAGTTTTGCATCCCTCCTGAGGTTTCCTGCCAGTGAGCATATTGAACCCGAGGCCAAGAGCAAACATTCTACAGGTTAGACACTGCAATATTTCTCGCCCTCTCAAACCATCATCTTTTGCTCCCCAGGTCAGAGAAAAGCTACCTGACCACAGATGGAGAGGCTAACAGGGTCCCCCAGCTTCAGGAACAACACATCATCTGCATCTTCTGTTGACCATCAACCCCAACAGCATCTGAGGTCAATTCATGGTCACCTAAAACATCTGCTCCTAAGTCGACCTTGGACATTAGTCCTCGAAGAACAATATCGAAAAATGACTTTCAGGTGCATTTGTTAATAGAAGCCCAACAGGTACCTACAGGGGTTTTACAAATTAAGCAGCAGAATGGGATGCCTTGCCAGTAAGTGCCATAATTTCAGGGGTGATCCCAAGACGCTCTTGGGTTTTGGTTGGCTCCTCTTTCTGCAGTGGGCTTCACTAATGATATTTAACAGGCACTGAAAGTTTCCATAATTAATGTTGGTTATTGCCAGATCTCTGCTCCTAAGAATGATTACAGCACAACTCAGGATAACAGTCCAAAGCAAACGGCAGATTTCAGTGGGGCACGGTAAACAATCAGCGGCCCTCTGGATTAGTAATGTCCATAAAGCAATCTTCCTTGACATTAGGGTGAGTCATATCTTTAGCAATAAACAGAACCGATTAACTAGCTACGCGTGACAAACACAACACTGAACAGAAGACTGCCTGCTTTTCATCCAACTTTGAACGCCTGTGTTTGAAATACTCCCTCAAGTCTGTACTTGTTATTTTTTAATGAACAATCACTGATGCCTATGTGACCTGATTTCTGGACATTTTACCGAAGTTGTCTCTGGAATAATATTTAACATTTTAATAGGACTCCATGCATGAAACATTACATCCTAAAGGCTGTTATGACAGCAATATTGTTCTGGACTCCATAGATGGGCTTACCCTGAACACAGAATTTCAACTCTTTGGCATCTGTGACTGTGCTCACTAGCGCCCTCTCTGGCACTTTCTTGCTCATGCGATTGTAGTTCCGCCTCTTCTTGGTCTCGCCCCACAGGTTGGAGCCGCCGTGCATGCTGGGGATGTTGAGGACAGCAATACCTTCCAGGGAGGTGCTGCTGAGGTCCAGGATGATGCCATCGCACTAAATATGAGGAGCAGCATAGAACATGAAGAAAGTCGAAGAAAAATAAAATCAGATGGTGGGAAAAAAGCAGAGAGAAGGCTTAGGTCAGAGAAACCAGTCCTAAAAGCATACTTTCACTCCTGGACGTTTTTTTTAGGATTTTCCATTGAACAAGCAATAGATTTGGGTTCAAAACCGCAGGATTATCCATTAATAAATCACTGGACTTTGGCCAGTGTGACCCAGTGATGCCATCTGCAATCACAAAGGCAGCATCACATGATGCGACTAAAATTTCTACCTCACTTTAGTAAAGGACATATATAATAGGTACTAGGTTTTTCTTCTGGTTGTCTTGAGAGCTTTCAGATTACAAGGAAAGGAAACTCCAAGAGATGCATGGTCCTTTTACGCCTCAACCGTTTTGGGCAACATTCAAAGACCTTGAGGTAAAATGTTCAATTCTCGGGAGGGTTCCTGCAATCAATTTAGCCAGAAGTAGTTCAGTAGATATTTAAGGTATCAATAAATAAAATGCAAGTTGCAAACCATTCTAAAATAAGAATGTACATACTGCTAACACACTGGAGGTGAAGACGTGACCACGGCGTTTTAAGGAGCCTGATGACTGATTGTATGATTCATCTGGAAGTGATTTTCTGCGGGACCTATAAAATATGCCTGTTCTGTGCATTCGTTATGCTTATATTTTTAATAAGCTCCCTTAATTAGCTTGAGATGAGGTAATTACAAGGTAAGCATGTTAATCTTCCTACTCCACATTCCATTATTAATATGTTGTTCCCAGAACCTTCAAAACAATGACGTGGGATGTGGGCAGTGAATGTACTTTAAGGAGAACATTGCTGGTTATCTCCCAGGACAAGATTGAATGAGAACACAGGCCAAACGCGGTCTGGATCCGGACTCACTCCGCTTCCCAGCCCCCGTAGAAGAAAAAATCCAGTCACGTGATACATTTACTGAGACGGCTACCATCCTTTGCAGATCGGCGAGAAGCCAAGTAAGACGCAAGCGTCTTGTCTTCTGACAATCTCAACTCGGGCCGCATGCTCCCAAAATACTCCTCTCGGGTGCCACGTTGTTGCTACTGCACAGTACTTTTAAGGGTTCTGTCATTTGCCAATGTTTTGGCTGCCAAGAGACATGAATAACTTCACATTGATGGGGTCCTCCAGGGTCCACCAGGAATCATATCATTCTTAACCAAAATAAAAAAAAACTCCTCGTTGCCTAAAGGCTCCAAAATATGATTCAGCACAACACCATATTATAGGTATACAACTTTAAACAATTTTTCTATGCTATGAATCGACCACGTAGGGAATCGAAATGGATCCCATGGTTGGGAGAGCAGAATCCGGCTCACCTCCACCTCCAGGCTCTCGTTCAGTTTCTTGCATGTAGCCGAGATGGTCTCAGTGGTGCCGAACTCGAAGTACCACAGCTTGTTCTTCATTCTGCAAGTACGGGAGTTGGGTGGGGGGCAGAGGGGAGTCAGCAGTGCCCAGGACCACAGGTATACACGGGAGTCCTCTCTAAAATGTTAGGCTGGAAGGCCATGAACAGTCAGTCAGAAAAATACAGAAATTTGAGAACTCAGGAAAATTCAGGATGAACAAACACAGAGAGGAATGATCATTATGTAGCACAAATATACAGAAAGGAATGCATACTCTGTGGTTCATTTAATCCCAGACAAAGACAGCAGGTCTCAGGGTGTCTGCAGAGACTACGTCCCTTAACGAAAGCCAGTGTCAGCGCATCGGCTGGTTAATCGGTCCGCAGGTTCCAAGTGATTAGGGCTTGTGTCTTTGTTTTATGTCTCCTGCCCAGGATACCAGGCTGACAAGAAGGTGGTGGTTGGGCCCTCAATCCCTAACAGCCAAGAGAGGAGCCAAGCCAGCAGAACAATGGAGTGACCGTACTCCCACAAATCGCAGCCATCCACCTATACAATGGGATGCGTTAGTCTCCGCCCCCTGATGGAACGGTAACAGTGAGCATAACATCTCCCTTCCACCGTCCTGGAGCTGCAGGGAGACTTGGGGCCTGCCCCCCTTACAATCAGTGGGTTTGCCACGACTATGGCACCAGTTTGACTGCTTTCCCCATGTGATATTTACAACCTTTCTCTCCAGGTGGACTGAGTTAACCTGTCCACTTTCGAGGCTGCCACCATTTTCCTCCGAATCCTGGGCAGTAGTCGTGATTTTTAACCAACCAGGAAACAACACAACCGGTGACACATTGTTAGCCACTCCCACTTGCCCTTCAGAGCACTGGCTGGGTTCAGACACAGCCTAGTTCTCCTCTACAGGGCTCGTTCACCATGTGTCAGAATTTCGGCCAAATACCCGGAAACCAGAAAACGGTAAGTCGGGAAGCTCCTTTGCCCAGCGTGTCCTCGGCTACGTGTTCAGGTGGGCCCGTAATGTATCGAGCTTATGGGAAATGGATCAAGGAGCATCTCTCTTCCTATGTGCCGGCAGAACACAAGCCTGGTGAAAAACAGCCCTAATGAAAGTCTCCTGGCTGGATCAGGAGAAGGTATATTTGAAAACAATTACCTTCTACCACGTAAGACCACGTCACATTTCTGCTTGAAAGGTCCTGGATAATAACACCATTCTTCTGTATAAACATCAGTATCCTGAAGGATGATACATAACCTTCCAAATCCATTACACTGTACAGAACCTGTAGGTTCAAGGAAGTTTATTCCCCTTCATAATCTTTAAAACAGAATATTTTGATTAGATTATGGGTTTTTGGGAGGGGCCATGTGAAGTAATTTTTTTTTTTTTTTTGCTAAATATCATTCACAATTACCGTTGGCTGAAGTACATCGCACACTAAATTAGCTCAGCTAGCACTGTGAACATCAAGGATTCAGGGAATAATTAAAATGTATTCTGTAAAACCTGCCGGAACACGATGTCCCTCCTCCTATCCTGACAGACATATAGTTACTTAACACGGCGTCAGACAAAGATGTGAGAGAAACTCCAGATACACGAATAAAGAAATTAAAGCAAAATCCGAAGAAAAATATTGTCCCCAAGGCTTGAAAGCCTCTGCTCACGCCAAAGTGCACTCAGGGCCCCGACACGTCACCGGCGAGCAGGGCTTAAGGTGGCAGCTCAATGGAGGAGCCTTTCATTGCAGTAAATGCTGACGAGTACAGCCTACTTGCCTGGTTTAGCTCAAGCTTCTTATGAAGTAGCCTGTGAACATTTCACCGTTACTGCAGGTGACTCTCTCATTCCTCGGAAGGACTAGGGAATGCGTTTAGGGGCCCCAAACAGCCTGTGCCACTGCAGTTACCCCAAATATCTGTTTTTCCTATGGGGCAAACCTTAGAGCCACACCAAGCAATGTACAACCTACAGCAGTAGGTGTGTGCTTAGAGAGAAACAAATTCAAACGAGGGGAGGGGCATGACCTGTTCAGCTTATTTATATATGTGCCAGTTTTTTTAAATACTTGCTCAGCAAACACCATTTATTAAAGAGATTTAACTAATCTGCATTTTCAAATTATTTTCCCCTCCAGAATTCGTCACCCGCCGGATTTCTGTGCATCGCATTTAAATGCTGACCGTGGGGGCTACAGGAAGCTGAGGATGCCGGACGTGAGAACGGAGAAGCCATGCCATCGGCACATATGTCACTCCCGTTCTCCTGCCGCGAGAAGAACCATGCGCCGTAACACACCAGACGCCATTACCTGGGCCTGCATCCGTCCCTCCATGCAGACGGAATGAGGCCGCGAGTTTCAATGAGCCGTTAATCAGTACAGCTACCTTAAACTGCCACTGGGGAGCGAGTTTCTTTCAGTTTATGTTGTCCTTCTTCAACGGCCTACTTCGGTGCCCGCATCATAATCCAGTTGGGCTAAGAAACAAAACAATGAACTTAGCGAGCCTTGCATGTCATACCACGCTCCATCCCATCCTCCAACTTTTAGATCTCATGATGAGTAGGGAGTCAGGATTGGGAGGTCCGAGCATTCAGGGCCATGTCTGAGGCCCTGATTCAGCTCTCTGACAGTCAGAAACAGCGGCCCCGACTCCATCCGTACCGAAAGGAGATCGGCGAAGGACATCAAATGATGCGACAAGGCGACGTGCTATGTGACTCGGAAATGCTAGCCACAATCAGTGCACACTCTAATCTAATAAGGTCATTCATTCCTAGCAGTATGAGAGCTTTGCCAGAGAATAGAGTTGTCGTTTTCTCATTGGTCAACACCTGTCTATGTGACTACTGTGAGGCTAGGCTGGTGTTCCAAACCAAACCATCCCGTGACTTTACAATTCTGACCCGAAACGGAAAAAGACTCTTGAAGCTGCGGTCCAATGTGGCCCGAGGTCCCACGGAAAAGGGGACACCGGAGCCCGTTTGTTCCACGGGCATCTGTGAGGAAAGGAGGGTTCCTTTATTTTATTCCTGTGCAGCTGATCTCCAGAAAGCACGGGGAGGCGTGACGCCAAGGGGTTATGAAACACAAGCCCACACACACAATGGATGGGTGGGGGGGTCCTCGCTCCCTTATGTCTTTGGCACGCTTTGCATCGGCAGCGATCCCACCTGACATCTTCCACGTCTGTTAGGCTATTCAAATAAAATGCAGATGCAATTAAAAACTGAACACCAGAATGAGGAAGACAACAACCTCCTCTTATGATCCCTGAAAATACTAAATTTGCATGTCTATATAAGTCCGTGTGTGTATATGAGACAGGGAGCAACTGCAGCTACTTCAGAGATGAAATGTTTTTTGTCTTGTTGCTGAGCCGCTCCTCTGTTCCACTTCCCAAAATACACGGCACACTACGCCTGAATTCAACCCCTCAGCCACAGCCTGACTTTTCCTTCAAGGACCACCATAAATACTTCCATTTATGCAACCACACCATTCTCCTCGGAAGGCTGGGAACGTGACTCTGGTGTAGCTAAACCCAAATGGACTGAATGCACCTCTGGGAGGGCGAACATGCGACACGGTGACCTGTCGCTAAGCAACTCTCTTATGGCTGGAGCTGTGGCAGGATCTGTATCAGACCCCTCCGGCCGTCTGTTAGAGGGACCCTGGGGATGCCAAAGCAAGCCCAAGACCTAGGAGCGATTCATGTAATGAGCCTCTCCTGAGAGCGTATGGGTGTCATACGGGGCTGCGGTTACACCAATCTAACCCCACCTTAACCTGAGTTTTTCCACCAGTCTCATGATTTCACGCTACCGCACTTTACAAAAATAATCCTTCAAGCCCCAGTATATTTTGGCTGAATAATTACATTCAAGTGATTTCAAAGGGATCTTGTAGCCAATTACCTGCATATCCTGTCAACTCTTTACTAGCCAGCATTTGCCTCAAGGGATTGTTCATCCGAGATGTCGGTCAGTAGGTCCTAAACTGACATACAGCTGCACAGACAGACAGACAACTAAAATGTCCCACTGACTACAGAATAGAAGACAATGACCAATTCAGCCCCCTTAATGTGGTCTTCCTCCCTGGTTCTACCACAAACAGAAGACAACCAGTGCATATCTTCCTCCATTGTCCTCTGGGAGCCAGTCATTATTGCCTGGCCTACTGGGCCCTTGCATCTGGCTACCTAGAATCTCACACATGGGTGAGGCTCCGGTGAAAGAGGTGTGTAGGGTCACACGTCTCCTCCATTATCCCATACCCGACCCCCCTCCTTTGAACTAAGGGGTGGAGGGGCCCCCTGGGGGAAGATAATAGACCCCTCCCCCCATCCATTGGCAACCACAGCACATCACTGTTGAAACCTAATCAACCAGGACGACACCCCCAAGCTTCAGGACCTCCTCAGAGATCACAGCACGCCTCTGTCTAAGCACATGCATTTCCATTCATTTATCAGACAAAGACTTTTCTCAAGCGAGCAACGGACAAGTCAGTGCTTAAAAGTACAGTATCAAGCCTCACCCAGCAGAGAAGGGCCGTCAAGGCGAGGATGAGATTGGAAAAGGCCGTGTTCGGACATCGTGGCCTCCGGCACAACCCTCAGTGCACTAGTAGCAGTTAAGTGGTATGGAGAATTAGACTATGGCAGGTTACTAGTAGCAGTTTACAGGAAGTATTTATTCAGCCCACCTTCAGGACAACAGACAATATGGGGCTATACATTATTTTCATACTTATAAATTTATTCAGTATGTCACTGGATGTACAGTATGTATCTACATATTTATTTTTAATGCTTATTTTTCAGTTTTATTCTGTTCCTTACTAATTCTTCTGCTGCCGTTCCTACTTCCGCAGATACTGCGTGTCTAAAATCACGACTAGACAAAGTTGATTAGACACGCTCCTTTACCCGGCTGCCTCTACGGTCACATGACACCAACCAGCACTGCTGAGGACATCAGCCCACTAGATCTGCATCACGTCCATCCACCAAGGAACCAGTTTCTCCTGTTGTTTACCTGATGCGACATGAAATGCTGTGAATAACAAGCACTCAATAGAACTTACACTTAAGCATGGATTAAACTAATGATCGCATTACACATAACACCAAAGTTGTAAAGCATGTTAGTTTATGTAAAGGTGCAGATTCCCCCCCCCCCCCCCCCCCCAAGACACCTCACATCAAAATGCTCACTTTCAGGGTAACACGAGTGCTTCCTGTATTGCCTCATTGTTTGGGTTCGAACAAAACAAAATGGGAGGGTAGGTCTTGTTTTCCTGACACTGATGGCAACACATCAAAGTCTGACTGCTCTCCACTCAGCGTGATAGCAAGTCTCCAACGGGTACTCTGAATTCCTCCCAAAAGCCACGCTGTTTAGGTTATGCGGTCACTCTACAGCACTCTTAGCATGTGTGGCTGTGTCACATGATGGACTGTCTGTCACCCTCCCCAAGGTGTATCCTGCTCCCCCCCTCCAAATTACAGCAATCCTTATTGGATAAGTTGGTACTGAAAACAAATGCTGGAACAGGAATGGGTACATCTTGACTGGACCATCCAAAGTAAAACAATACGAGTTGAATTTTGTTAATTTATGGCTTCTAAATAGATTACCCAAGCTGCTTATGGTTTTCAGAACTTTCTATGCACCTTATTTTACCACTTGATACCACAAACTGCTGTTTTCTATTCAGTTTCCTTAGCTCAGTGCAGATGACAGCAATCTGTCAGTCTTATGAAAAGATGCCTAGGCTTCCAAACAACCACTTGACTGACTGTTCACTGGTAACCTGCCATAATCTAACTCTCCATACCACTTGACTGACTGTTCACTGGTAACCTGCCATAATCTAATTCTCCATACCACATGATTGACTCTTCACTGGTAACCTGCCATAATCTAACTCTCCATACCACTTGACTGACTCTTCACTGGTAACTTGCCATAATCTAACTCTCCATACCACATGACTGACTCTTCACTGGTAACTTGCCATAATCTAACTCTCCATGCCACTTGACTGACTCTTCACTGGTAACCTGCCATACTCTAATTCTCCATGCCACTTGACTGACTGTTCACTGGTAACCTGCCATACTCTAATTCTCCATGCCACTTGAATGACTGTTCACTGGTAACCTGCCATAATCTAATTCTCCATACCACATGACTGACTCTTCACTGGTAACTTGCCATAATCTAACTCTCCATACCACATGACTGACTCTTCACTGGTAACCTGCCATAATCTAATTCTCCATGCCACTTGACTGACTCTTCACTGGTAACCTGCCATACTCTAATTCTCCATACCACATGACTGACTCTTCACTGGTAACCTGCCATAATCTAACTCTCCATACCACTTGACTGACTCTTCACTGGTAACTTGCCATAGTCTAATTCTCCATACCACTTGACTGAATGTTCACTGGTAACCTACCATAGTCTAATTCTCCATATGACTTCTATGACCCACATAGCACCAGGATGGCATCACTTACAACTGCTCAGTTCACACCAGCTAGTCACTCTGAAGGTGTGCTAAACTTGGAGCCAACAGCAGAACCAAAACCAATGAAGCAGGTTCTGTTTTCCTCTCTTATTTGACACTGCATCCTAACTATTGAGTACAGATGTGCAAAAAATCATGGGATGGATATAGTGGGATTACCAGCTGAGGAACAATTACAGAGCATCATCTAGCACCTTCTGAACTATGAGTTAGCAATAATATTCTTTGTCTGGAAGCCCGGACGTTTTGGAATCCAGATGACTGGTCCATAATGAGTCTGAGTCGATGGCACCCAGATATTACTATCAATATGCCACTGGTAACACACCGTACTCTGCTCTGACTCATGAGTCATTTCTGTTGCTGGGTCACATGCCGTTGCCAAGGAGAATCAATTACCCGATTCCGTAAGCAGGTGTTGTTTGGTCAGTTGCTCATTGATTTCGGCCCATTATGTGTAATATGTGACGAAAACACTCGTGCTTTGAAAGACAGTGTACCGACATGTCGTTACTGCATTATTTTGCCCTTTGGTCTTTCAGTATTGAGTCACTCCATTGCTTGTTTACCGTTGGTCAACTTTAATGGTCAACTTGTGTAATATTGACTTAAGTATTTAACATATCATATAAATCGATATCCCTATTTCATGGTGTAGCCAATGCCTGTTTCGTGAGAGTGTTACCTATTCTAACAACCGGGTATTTGCTAAAAATGAGCTGAATAATTTGCTGAAAGCAGTATCTCTCAGGTTCAAAGTCTGTCATAGCCACCATAATGTGACGTAGTGAAGACATTCACTGACCGTTTGCAGGCAGCGAGGACATTGTTTAGGGGGACGGCCATCCCTGGGGGGGCTTTCACCACAGCCATTCTCACCTCAGTCCATCCAGCGTCTCCGCCCTTTGTTCCCACCCCTTATTCACCCCCAATGATTCTCTCTCTGTCCGCCTCGTATCTTCTCACCTGCTGTTGAACTTTTCCGGGTGCTTCTCCCTCATCAGGTGGAAGCGGTGGGCGATGGATGCATCCTAAAGGGAAGGGGACATAGTTCAGGGCTGCTGCACTGGGGTTCAGCTTCATTCCATAGGCCTGAGAAAACGTTCCTGGACAGAAGCGCTTGTATCCCTAAGCCTTTGTTTAGTCCACAGACTTAATCACTTACCATCCTGCATAACCTGGTAGAATTGGTCAGGGTAAACATATTCTGTTACCAAGGACTGAGACTAAACCATCCCACTGCTGCTATATCACAGCGGGGCCGTACTCCCTCTGATAGCACCAGGAGATAAAGACCAGGACAGAAACATTCAGCTTTTTTTATTCCTGACCCCCCCGACCCACCCCACTTTATGAATGAGTGTGGTGGAAAATTAAACAAATTCATCTGCCTGAATAGGATCTTCTCGGGATGATGGAAATCCAGGGGTGAGGTTAGGAGGGGGAATACCAATCCAGGGCTGAACAGTCCACCAAATAGAGAATGAAGTTAACCCATTTGGAGGGTTAACAAGGTAATACAGTCCAATATGTATTGGTATATAGTGGATGGATATTACAGGCTAAAGCAGGCTATCAGTGGAAGGTGGCACATTGTGACATGTGAACACAGGTCTATACGAGAGTAGTGAGCTTTATAAGAAACCATTGGCAGGTTTAATGGAATCATGAAACATTTTTAACCTTTAAATGTATGGAAATTTCAACAACCACTATTGCATGCCTCGTGTTGTTAGCGACATGAAACAGAAATGATGCAAAATCAACTACAAATCTTTCTCAAAGAATGATTTTGTTCCCCAGTATAAAAACACCATTATCAGCCTCCATTGTCATTTTAATTGTCAGCCCTGCCCCCACAATGCTTTGTTATCGTGTGCTCACCGTGCAGAAACTCGACGAAACATGCTGGACACGTGCGCGACATTTTTACAATATGAAATACACCCAACATTTGTGGAGTTGTGTTTTTCTGACTTAGTAAAAACCGACAGTCCTGTTAGTTGGGGTTTTCTAACACTAGAGAAAGCAGTTTTTTTACCCAACCTCACATCATGGCTCGCAGGCGACCCGGTCACTTTCTGATAAGGCATCAGAAAAAGAATAAATTTAACAACGTTGGAGTTCTAAAAGTAGCAAACTGTTACAAAAAATTAACTTTTCTGAGAATACCTGGAGGGAGGAGGGCAAATTCAAAGGTCTGTCCAAAATACAGGGGCGATTGTATGGTCATGGCTAGGTAACGACATGTGGTGTGCATTAAAGGGTTAACTTAGCTGTTGGCACCTTTGCCAGCCCTTAGAGACCCAGCAGAGTGGAAGTGTGTAGCAATATTTGGCGTATGTTCCGTGAGGAAATGTCCCCATGTCTCCCCATCAGTAATGAGGCTGCTTTGCATCAGGAAATAAACACATCTATTCTGTACCCATTCCTGTTCGAACTACAGCCTGACCCGCCTCATGATGTACAGCACCAACAAAGACACAATGCTAAGAATCACATCAGCCCCCATGAGCAGGTGATGAGTAGGCAGATACACTGAGCCCTGTGTGGCAGAGGTGGCTGATGGGAGATACCAGAGACTCTCGCCGGCAGCCCCGAAAACACAGAGGCGAACTGGAGGAACATCCTGACAGAACTGGGCCGCTATCATCGAGGTTTGGCACAGCTAAATGAGCAGCAGTGTCAGTCAGCTTCCAGGACCAAGTTTGAATTTTTTTTCTGTGCTGTGATTCATCATATCTAAAACTTGGGCCTGTACTTTTTTTTTGTGGGCGGGGGCTACAGATGTTGGTTAAAAAAAAACTACAAAGGAGATGAAATTATGTCTTTTCAGTTTTTTTTTTTTTTTTTTTTTTTTTTTTTAAACTTAGCCTTGCAGAAAAGTGAAACCTTATTGGTGAATAAAACATAAGATAATTACGCCAAGTCTGTCTAGCTGTCAGGCAACTATCAAATATCAGCCACTTTACTGTGACTCCAAATCAGCTCTAAAGCTGTGCTGCACCTCCCAGGTCAACAGAGTTTACTTGCAGTGTTTATTCATACGTTTAGACTTTAGCAAGCTAGCATAGGCTTGGTTCTGAAGTTGGTCAATAGGAAGTCGACTGGGGCACTTATAGGCTAGTGGGGAAATTCTGTTTTGCAATGACCGGGGGCAACACAACAGTGCTGATACAGACTGCAGTCACGTGGGCACATTCTGGGTCAGGAATAAGCAGCTGTTTGAAGTACTCCAAGCGTTTTCTAGAAGAAAGCAAAGGAGTCAGCAAAGGATTGTAAAATCATTAAACCGAAGTGGAAGCACACTGGCTAACCGGAGATTCACCGATCCAATCAATCCAAATGACGAAATGCTCTCAGTCACAGCAAAGTAGTCCATAATAAATAATCCACCAATAATTAGTAAAAAAAACATATAAAAATGCATTTTGCTTTTCCAATACCCACTCTCCCCAATGTTGGCTTTTTTTTTTAAAAATATTGAGAAATATATGTAATTTTAGAAAACGGAATAAAATGCAAATACATGTAGACTAGATTGTGCCAGCAGGAGCCCGCACTGCTAGTTCACTGAACACCATAGCGTGGCATGACTAAAAGCCTCTGTGGAGAATGGCGGTACCGCACAGTCCATTGGAAGGTCTTGAGTGCGACGTGGAGCCGGCTACACTGTACGACAGCCACGAGCTGGGATCTGCAACTCAGGAAGTTGGACTCGGTGCGTTTCCCTCCCCCACCACCTGTGGTCTTTAGCACAAGTAGACAGAGGCCCCTGGAAACAGGCTGGGCCCCAGGTCCGCCTCACAGGGGAACGGCAATCAATCTAAGCTGTAGCCAGGGAGAAAAGGCTACCCGGGCCTCAGGAAAACAGCAGCACGGAAATAGAAACAGTGCGGCTGGTCTCCGCGTCGTGCTGTAGCCGTAGGGTAGCTACACCTTACACCATTGCTTAATGAACAAAGCTGTTACTCGCAACTCTGCCTCTAAATGCTAGGTTGCTAATATTTATCCATTTCAGACGCTGTGAGAAAAACAAAACGACTTTTAGCTGATGTAATCATGCTCAAGTGGAGACTGGACCATTGCGATTAACCATATAAAACACTGACCAAAGAAAATGAGATGGTTCAGTGGGCACAAGGCAGCTGGATTTGAACTGGTCAGGGCAGAGCTCCTCACAAGGGCCAGCTGGAAGCTATCAACAAAGAACTAAAAATGTCCCACTTAGAAATACTAAATTACAATGCCTCAATGACTAATCCTTCTACAGTTATTACTGTCAATTCGCTGTTACAGCAAGCATTTTACTCAATAATAGTTTCTCTCATACAAAGGGACTGATTCTGGTCTGAGACTGCATTTATAATGTGTCTCTAGCTTCCAGAACTTCAGGACTGAGCCAGGCCCTGTATCTCTCTCCCTGACATAAGTAGTCACCTGTTCTAATATTACATACTGCTTTCATCTCAGCATTTGAACTTTCACACGTGCTAGAGGGGGGACAGGAATGAATCACCATAAAATGTCACCTTCAAGCCATCCTTTCAGAAACTCCCCTGAAGTAAGCTTCTGAGTAGGCGGGGTTTCCCCCTTGTACTCTGTGGCCTTTTGGCCAGTGCTGACATCAGAATGACTGTGATTGATGTCATCATTAGCCTCTCCCATAGACTTCCCACTGGTCCTCCTTACTTGGGGACCGCCCTCCTTTTGTATGACAGGAACCTCTCAGCTTGACAGTGTTACGTGTAAACTAACCATTAATGTGTTCTGTAGTGTGTGGAATAACAAGACTTTGACCTTGTTAGGTGCTATTCAGAAGTTTTCAATGGCCTTTCGAGTCCTGGTTTCAGAGACCACTGGGGCACTAAAAGAAATGACGCATGGACCCATTCCCGTCCCTCAACACTCTGGCCACATCCAATGAGGTGGGGAAGAGGGGGATGAGATGGTGGCTGGGGTCCCTGGGAATGTAATCAGCTGGAAGATGACTGGGCACCAAGATGAGGAGGGGCAAGATTGGAATTTAACTATGGTAACCAGAATGTATCAATAAGCAAATGAATAGAGGACGGATGTGATGAACAAATGCTTCTTGGGATCTTTGTGTGTCAGTTAGTGTGCTCCACATGGGTCTTACAGTAAGCTGTTGTGCCCGTACAGTGTCCCTCTGTTCCTCTCTCCTCAGTATTCTGTGTGAACTGACAGCACTTGGTGCACACGGGACCTGCCGGCAGAGATACCATTAGTGTGTGTTTGTGTGCATTTGCGTGTGTGTGTGTTGAGGGGGTGTTCTTTCCCCCCAGGCCTATCTTTACAACCAGCCAGGTGTCACTCAGCACGGCCATTCATTACCGTGGTAACCCGCTCTGCGCCTGGCAGCCCCGCTCTTCCTGTCACTGATACTTCCCCTGACCTTCAGCCCATGCCAACATTTTCACCAGCCTCCTCCCCCATCCCACCCGCCTGCCCACCACCACCACCACCACCACCAGTCGGAGCAACCTCACGCTCCCCTGAGCATCGAGTGGTCCGTCCACAGTCCAAACTCCACTGACTGCAATAATTTCTAGAAACCTGGGCCACTTAAGTTATCAACACCAGTGGGAGGCATCTTGGTCGAGCTGGTGTTAATGCAAAACAAAGACCTGACTTCCCCACCCCACCTTTCAAAGCACAGGCCCAGGACTCTGCCAGGGAAGTGATATCTTGTTTACTGCTGGACTGCCGGTCCTCTTTCACTCCTGCGAGGGATCACCTTCCCAGATCAGCGCTGCAAATCTTCCCTGGCCTCTGACTGAGGTATCCGTGGCAACATTCTTTCCAGGTCTAGAGAAGAGACCATGCTCAGGCCTCTCAGGAGTTCAGGAGACATCTTAGAGGGGGAAATAAGCCTCCCAAGGTTCAGGTGTGCCATGACTCCTGCCAGAGATCATTCTAGTCCAGTGTTCCAGTTCAGCGTGGATGCCAAGTGTACTGCTGAGGATGGTAAACAAGACCCCTATAGACGAACTTGTCTTCTGCACATTAACTCAGTGGCATTGAGTGTATGTGCACACTGTAACAGGAATCCCATTTTCCTTACAGCTGACTATGTCAGCTGGGACAACTGGGTGCATTAGAGACATACAACTTTAACGTAAGATTGTTCAAATCACAGGCTTTAATTGTGCCGCCTCAGTAAAATATCTTTCTTATAAATAGGTAGCTTTGAATTAAAAAAAAAACCTTTACCACTGATGGCTAATGACTGTGAGAACATCAAACATGTCAATCGCTGAAACTACCGTCTGCTCGATTGCTCGAGAAAGCCCAGACTTTGCATTTTGTAGAGCGGTGCTTTGGTACGAGGCAGGAACAGGATGTGTCCTGCAAGTCTGACATTGCGGTGGGAAACGGACCCAGCTCAGCCCATTGAAAGGTACTGAATTACAACCAATACCCAGTATTGCAGCTAATGTTCTGATATCATCTGCCTGAGATCAATGTGTCTGGAACTTCTTACAGAAAACACACAGTCAACAGAGTTGACCCCGCTAATTTATCGTCTGCCCGTGAAGTCATCCTATGCCCATATTCAGGCAAAACAAGGTTTCAGTGCTGTCCCAACAGGGATAAATAACCATTACATTTTTTTTCTTTTTCAGATTATTCCTCACAACCCGACAGCCAAAAGCACCATGGCAACCCAGCCCCGGCGAGGACCTAAAACCGAACAGAAATGGTGTCACTTGGGATATTTTGTCAGGTTTTCATGCTGCCCGGGCCGTGAGTCACGGCCGCTGGTACTCATGCAGGCGACCATCTGTCTCTGATTAGGAGCGTGAGCGCGGAGGGGTGCCACACAGCCCCCCCCAGCGGCGGACCCGCGACTCCGCTCCACCGGCAAGTGGAACGAACGGCGCGTCCGCAGCACCGATCCCATGCCGACGCCACGGCTCATTTCATTACCGGAGAAAAATAAACAAAAGGACGGGATAGCGAATGTTTGTCGAGAGGTTATTCGTTAAGTCACTGAGCCTCTCACATGGGTGTCATCAGCTTGATTCGCTGGACCCAAACAAAGTGTTTCACTTCCTGACACAGACTCCCTCCGTGAAAGACCCGGGAGTCACGTCCACAAGTGGGGCATTGTCTGTCTCCCTGGCCCCCTCCCGTCCTGACAGGCGGGTGGGCAGCACGCTGTCTTGAATTGCTGACATTGTCCATTATACTGGCCCACCTGATGGGCTGTCGCCAGGAACACTGGAAGGGGTTTGAGGAGTGTCGCGCGCTTGTTCAGCTGCTTGGCGTGAGACAACACCGCTGGTCCGGAGTCAGCGGGCGTCGGAGTTACATGATGACTGCAGGATTCTGCATTCCGATAAGGTAGCACCTAAAATCCTTCCTCTGACTCCCTGCCCCCTTGGGTTCTGTCGTTACAACGTCAGCTGGCCTACTTTGGGCTCTGCTATATTTTTGACACCTTGTGAAGGTTGCTCGCAGTTTCTGGCTGAAGATCAACACCTAAAAACTCCTTCCTAATTCACCTGCAAGGTAACAGTCAGCATCTTTAGAAGAGGGATGTATTTATGAATGAGGGCTTGAGCAATCGTTCGTTAAGCTCTTCTCTTATCCTTGCCTTCGCTACTTGCCAAAGCAGTTTTCGGAACCGACCAGAGTCTTGTCAGCTTTGACTGCAAACTGTGACAAGACCCCGGAGCAGCATGCTGTTTTCTGGACAGCAGGGTATGGTCTCTGGAGAGGAGCAAAGGGCCTCACAGACAGCAGTAGGACAGCTCTGGGAGGTTTTCCTGCCCACAAATGACAGTCGCTCTCCAGGGTGTGTAAGATCATGCACCTCACTCCCCGCTGGCCTGACTCGGAGGTTAGGCCTCACCGGGATTAGCGTGGCAAAGTCGACGGTGACTCACGTCAACGTGCCACGGCAACGTGGACGGGAAGCAGAGAGGGAGAGTGAGACACCGGACCCCGTCCTGTCATTTAACTGAGCCGTCGCCCTCGGAGTGCTGCCCGAGGCTTACGTGCGACTTCCGGCTGGCTTTCTGCGGCCCGTTTACACTGACAGGAACGATCGGGTGTAGGCCGTGTCTGGGAGTGATGCAGCAGCGCCATCTGCTTCTACACCTCTCAGGCTAAAGACTCATTTTGCAAGGGAAATTCTTTTGGCTCATTATCACCTAACAAGAGCCACAGCTTGGCGTAAAAGATGCCCGGCTATCTCACGTGACTCTGTGACGAATCTACACTGACCCTCGAACATACGTACAGAAGAGGAAATGAATGCCTATGGATGTGAATGCCACGGCCCCACCTGAGTTTAGGGTCATGATAAACTTAAGTATCACATCGCAGCCGGCGAACTGAAAGTAGCACAAACAATGCTTCTTGGAAGGAGGTTATTTTTAATCCAAATATTTTTCACTCGATTAGCAACTTTAGTGAAGATTCGGTTTCCTTTCCGGTCAGATTCTTTGCCAAAAATCTCAGGGCTTGAATTTTAGCTGTTGATGTACATGCTTCTTTTGGTGTGACGCTGTTTCCCCAAAATGTGGTTATTCATTTTCAGGGTGTAAATCGTACTTAGCCTGGGCATTAAGGCTAATTCGTGCTTTATTTTCTATACTCCGTCACTGTCCACAGACAGTGCGCGTGACATAAATTTTGTCATCAGGGGTATCCGTACAAACTCTCCGCGTGCAGCCCAGATTTTATCTCTAGTGGACATTTTTTGCATTGTTTGCACACGTGCAGGGGATCGATTAGGGTATTGCCGGGAATTTCCAGCAGATGGGGGCGAACTTAAAGAACAGATGTCGATGAAAGAGCAGTAGAAGAAGAGAGTATTCGTTACAAGCTGCTAACTAAGACTGCAGAGGTTCCTGCACATTTACAACCTGTATCTCAAAAGCAAAAGCAGATCGCTCTCGATCACCGTTGTGCGGGTGCTGTGTGCTTCTGCTTAAGCTTCATTTTAGCCTACTAAAGCTTCATTCAGACCGCGAGGACAACATGCCCTCTACTGGTCTGGTGGAATATCATCGCAGCCGACCACAAATGTACACGCGCACGGACAAATACTGTATGGGCACAAAGGTCCACACGCACGACTGTGCATGGACCGTGATGGAGCAGGGAAAAATGGAGTATGAACGAGGCTTTAAGCGGTTAAATCAAGATACAACAAGTTACGGTGATGGTGATTGTTGACCTCCTCCTACCTCTTGCTTCAGCAGAATGTGTCACCAGCATTCTTATTCAATTAAGAGCGATAAAAGAGTTGCTAGGCAACCATAAAGTGGTTATGTCTCTTTTTCTTTTTGGAAAAAAGAAGCAACACAGTAATTTATTTGAGTATCACTGTTGGCTTTGAATTTTGTCACCGAATGTACAAATTCAGCTGTGTTAGGTGAGGCTGGTGCCCAACTTCATGACGCTTGAGACATTAACATCGTACCGCCAACACTGACCGTGAGCTTGATGCAGCCATCCAGCTAAGTGATTCCAGATTATAATCTGGTCCTGTTACGTTAGTCAATCTGTCCACATAATCCACATAACTTTACCAAAAATCCCCATCATTTGAATCTATTATTTTAAAAGACCTATCATTATTTAATCGAAGCACTTTTCTTGAGCTCAGTTATATTTCAGACATAGTAAAACTGAATGAGCAGATACGGTCGGGGGAGCGTCAGTCGTAGCGAAGGCCTCACCACTCCGATTGAGAAGTAGTTGTTCACGATGCTATACGGCACGGGGTCGCCTCTCTCCTCCTTGTCGTTGGGAATGATGTCGATGTTCCAGCGGTCCAACATCACCTCCGTGCTGTGCTCGATGTCCCGAAGGACCTTGAGCAGGCTGCTGCCCTCGTAGCCTGCGGCAAAGGGGGTGGGGAGGAGATCCCGTTACTGCAGTCGTGTGTATTGAGGGACACGCAGGCCAGACGCAGTCCCTGGGATGCCAGGCAGCATGGTGTTTCAAAGCAAGGGGGTCATGGATTATATGCCTTGGAGAAGGGCAAGCTGTTGTACCTTTGAGTGTGCGTTCAGTTACAGCTAGAAAAAAAATGAGCAAATCTTTATATAATTTGGATGAAAATAGTTGTTAAGCGGTATAGCATATACGTGAGAAAAGGATGGTCATTAAATACACACCAGGTACCTCCATGGGAAACTTATTCAGGTTAAAAAGTAATATTTTATTAGATTTGTACGTCAATATTAACAAATGTCCTAAAGTTGTCTCCTTAAAATTTACAAAAGGCTCAACACAAGTTCCTTCACAATTCTCATCAGTATACTCAGTCCTACATTTCAATTGTGTTACACATGCCTCCTTTTTGAGCCTCACACCTTTCGGACAGAGTCAAGATGGCAGTGAATACGGTTTTAGGGGGCTGACCCCTTGACTGGGGTTTCAGTGTGGGGCCCACAGAACACACAGCAGCAGTCAGCCAGCTCCAAGGTCTGTAATGAATTCTGACAGGTCGTAATAGAGGCACAGACCTGTTACCTGTTAACGAGGCCTGTTAGACTGAGATCCTACTGATGCTCATGGACAGACACTGGGATGGGGTGAGCTCTGATACTACAGCAAAGGAATTGTGAGAAGAAATCTAGAGTCCCTCAGTCTAATCAGGCCTCCATGCATCACTGTGACCTAGATAGATACAATGTAAATTCATGAGACTCCACTCCTTAATGGCTACAGGAACCTTACAGTGCATCTATGGTTATACTGCTGTAATAATCACGGGTATGAGCACATTTAGAAAACACTGACTGGCCCAAATTTTATTCTTTGCGTATGGGTAAATCATAGCAATGCTCCTTCCATTTGTTCAACATGCATATTGTTTCCAACTCATGGTTGGACCTCGTGTTGCCACTGATAAAAAGCAAGACTTCTGTTGTTTTTTTGCAGAAGTTCTAATCGGACATGTATGGTTCTGAAACAGCAAGACTATTTCAGTGGTAAAGAACTACAGAATTATAGAAGTCTTGGCTACTCAAAACCCCAGACAGGAATGACGCACTTCTAACATTAAGCCCCAGGAATGGGTCAGGAACGGTGACAGAATGTTTCCGGACTTAGCCAGAGCACACACCCCCCCAGGCCCATGTCTCGCTTACCCCCACCCCAGCGCAGGCACCGGGCCAGGTCGTTTCCGGTGCCCAGTGGCAGGATAGCCACCGGGGGGTGGCGGGCAAAGCCGGCCTTGTCTGTGGTGGAGAGACAGAAATGGAAGGGAGATTCACTGACTTCTGCGATGCTGAGTGCTGCTTGCACTAAACAGGTCACCTGACTTTTTAACGAGCAGAGCTCGGCCCCAGGAGCTCGTCACTGAAACGTGTGTCAGCTCCCCAGCCGTGCTGCTGCAGCCTACACTGAAGCCTCTGCAGCTCTTAGAGCTTCCAGAAGCTCCATCCACACGCTGCACCGTGGGACTCTTATACTCCAGCCTTTGCTTTTTTGAGAGATAAAACTATGTGACCTCTTCCAGGAAATGGTGAATGATTTGTGTGCCCTCTTGGGAAATGAGTTCCAGCGCTGGAACTTATTTGATGCATGCTTTGTGTTGAGGCAAAGGGCTCCAAAGCATGTTGATGCAATGCGCTATGGGAAAACATGGGTGGCGTGTCTGCTATAACCGACTCCTCGATAAAATAGCTGAGGTGTCCGAGCGAGTTTGGGGGGCACGCTGAAGGA
This sequence comes from Gymnarchus niloticus, assembly GCA_009936485.2. Taxonomy (NCBI): domain Eukaryota; kingdom Metazoa; phylum Chordata; class Actinopteri; order Osteoglossiformes; family Gymnarchidae; genus Gymnarchus; species Gymnarchus niloticus. The sequence goes on along the minus strand of JAACJT020000001.1, from coordinate 28,480,496 downwards.
CCGGCCTCGCTACCGATGCAGTCCAGGATCCAGCCCACGGTGCCGTCACCACCGCACGCCAGCACCCGGAAATCAGGGACGTCATGGAAGAAGTTGAGTCTGTGGGGGAGACAAGCGTTACCCGCCAGCACCGCTGGGAATCCTCTGTTGTTTCAAACACATATGGTCACCGTGGTGACACTCTGCCATGCTTTGCCACTTTCAAAGGATCACTTTCAAAGGGCCTTTAATCTACTGTAGAAGGGACAAAGTTGGTTAAGGGGGGGAGGGCAGTCACAGACTCTTTTATCTCTCAGAGCCATCCCACCTCAGAACATCTGACTGCCCTATGGGGGTGCAGAAGTGGGAAAACACTGCCCTCAGGTGGTGAAAGAAGGAAACTGTTTCCCTCAAATTAGGGACAGGCAACGGCAAAATACAGCGATAGGACAAAATACAGGCTACAACAGCCATTTTCTGCTTAGTCAATGAATTTGATTTGATTTCCTTTGTCCTGTGAATGGGATCCAAATCATCAAATAAAATGAAAAATCACCAAATTCAAGTTGAAAGAGAAAAGCTATTTCACTCAGAAGGGTTTCAAACAATAAAAATCACATAAATAATATCAACATATTTAAGATATGAGTGGAGGCCATGTTAACAGTGCTGTATCTGGTGTTGCAATTCCAGGAACTGATTAACCCTGCATTAGCACCCTCTCGGGTTTCAGTTCAAGGTCAGGACAAACCCTGACCCAGAAACAGCAGGAGAAGGGATTAGACGGCCCATCTGTGGCTTCGCCGACCAATCACAAAGCCGTATGTAAAGGGAGCACACAGAGTCAGAGCTGACAAACAGGTTGATACATGGCAACTTAGTGCAGGTCACACAATCGCAGGAAGCACTGCTAAAGAGTTGCTGCAGGGACTGAACTGGGCGCAGCTAACAAGCAAAAACTGCTAGCATAAACAGTTGGTGAACCACAGATTTGTATTTTGTCTAAGGAGAAGTTTTCTAGGTCTTGCTGGACGGGGTTCATGGGCTTCACTCTCGCTTCTACAGGGTCATACATTACAAATGTTTGCACACACAGTTTTGATCCATTTTATAACGGATGACAGAGGGTCTGTTTTATTTCGGAACTGAAATGAGATTCGATTTTATTGAAAAATTTTGAACCGTTTTGAACTGTTTTGTAATTGTTGAATTTTAAAAGTCTATTTCTTACAATGGTTGAATTTATTATACTGAGCATTTTTTGAGATTTATGTAAATTATGTTTAAGTTTGATTTTAGTTTAATTGTTAATGTTTTGATAACGGATGAGAGAGGGTTTGTTTTATTTTGGTACTGAAATGAGATTTGATTCTATTGAAAAATTTTGTACCGTTTGTATTGATTTTAATTGTTGTGGCTGAATAAATTGAATCCTCCTTAAAAAAAAAAAAGTTTGCGTACACAGCTCCTTTAAATAATGCGTGTTAAAAACACCTTTGAGTTTCCCCCCAGTTATGACACACAGACAAGTCAGTGCAAAAGACCTGCCATCTTCAGGTATAGCTTTCCAGAGTTTATGGGAATATTATTTTAAACTTGCTATGTTAAACCTGGAGGCTCATTAGTATCTGAAGGATGGTTTTGCTCATTTAAAATATGTACATTTTTATTGTGAAACATGTGTCAAGCTGATTCCAGGAACAATACATGGCAAACTGAAAAACAAAAATCAGTAACAAGCATGACTTGCTCTGTGAAAATGACAGCATATGTCATGACCACCTAAAAAGTTTGTGAGCAACAAGATTTTGATTAGAAAACAGAATTATCAGGAGGCTTCTCTAAATGCTTTTATCTTGTTGAGTAACATCTTCCGCAGCAGTGATTTTTAATTTGGTGACTTTTTTGACCTTTCATCTGCATTTTGAATATGCTGCCATCGTGATTCCCCTCTCTCACCTTCAGCGGTGAGGCTGCTTGTAGGAGAATGAAAACGGGTCCCCTCAGCACGCGGAAATATTTGTCGGGTTGACAGTAATATTTGAGAAAGCTTTGACTAACTACCCTGTCACTATTAGTGGTTAAAGATGGAAGGATGGATGGGAAACGGACAAAGATGGAAGGTCAGATGCTTTTAAATAGTGAAAGACAGGGTGGGGAGCATCGAATAAGTAATGTAGGTGATTATGAATCTGTGTGGTCAAAAGTTTGCGGGTTAAAGCCCCTAACTCTTACTACATGGCTTTGATAAAAGATCCTGATGAAGATTTGGGTAGTTCTTCTGTAGAACTGCCTGCTGATCAGCGTACATTGTGTAAAAAGCAGAGCTTCCCTGGCAATGTACCGTGAGTGTTGGGTGGGACAGAGACCTTAAAAAACACAGAGGATGGGAGTATTGTGTGTGGTCACATGACTGGTTTAACCCACTTCCATTGGTTACCTCACAGGTCCCACCCCCTCGACTCTCAGAGCCTGTTTCTTTCCATCGGGAGTATGTGACTCACCCCATCATCGGACCCCCTCGGTCCAGACTGTACACCTGCCGTGGGTTCAGCAGGTACTGAAATTTCCGCAGCACCCTGTAAATATTCCCAAGTGCACGCATAGAGACACGCACACACACGAGGTAGGGTGTGAAAATGCAAACTCAGAGAAATTATTATAACCATTCTTTGCATTTACAAGTATTTACATTTAATGTATTATTTCATACACACCAATCGTTTACGCTTGCCTTTTTGGGCCCTTTTTAATCATCAAAGTGCTCAATGTGTTCATTTTCTCACTCTGATTGTATATGTCCCTCTCATTAAGAATTAATACACAAATTAATGTAATGCAGAAATGGCCACAGGGCTTTAAAAGACTGCTTACTGATTGTGTTTACTAATGACGACTCAAACCCAAAAACGGATGGATGGACAGTTCTCATTTTTATTGAATTGTGAATTAATTCAATTTTTCCATGTAAAGTTCTTTGCCGTGTTGGAATTAAACAACTTAGCACACAGTATCTCTGAAAGCACACACACACACACACACACACACACACACACCAAGCACAGACACCCACCCCACATTACCACTCCTGTTTAAAAACACCACACTTCCAATGGAGGTGTTTAAAGACAATGGGAGGGGCAACAACTAGAAGCAAAGGTGGAAATGTCTCCATCTGGGGACCAAGGTGTTACGTACAAAGGTGCTTAACACTCCTGATTACATGGTCTACCGGAGTGGGAAATTAAAGAGGTGTTACTGATTTACACACAGCAACCCCTGTGATCAGTTCTGTTAATTTAGCTTTGAAGATTAAACCATCATTAAGGGATTTCTTTGTTTGTTTGTATTTTCATCCAATGTACAGCCATGTGACAGGAAATGGGAAGCCCTCACCTCTCGCCCTGCCGCCCTCCACTCTTTGGGTTGACCAGGACCAGCAGGGGGTGTGTCCCTGGTAGCGGGGTAATCTGGGCAGAGGAGGAGTGGTTAGGGTTAGGATCACACACACTACTGTCAGGGTTAGGAATACACACACTGCAGTCTTGGTTAGGTTTAAGGTTCAGGATTACACATTACTGTTAGTGTTACACACAACAATAAGGATACACCATACAAAGTCACACTATAAATGTGGCTTTTCTGTCCACCAGCTATAAAGAACAAAGGCTGGAGCTGTATGTTTACACCAGGACCGGACAACATAGAGTTCAGCTCCATGCGAGAAGTTTTCTGACACCTATGATTTTCACCACGTTACTGGTTTCTGGTTTTAGAAAACAACAAATGTGAGTGATTCTCCTGGTTCACTACACTCTATAATTATTCATCAGAAATGTTTTTTTTTTGGGAGGTTAATGATGCAGTGGTGCTGCCCTCTCCTCGCCGACAGGATCACTCCAGCCTACACACCTGAAGTCCCTGTCCGTCTCCGGTGAACTTGAAGCTCATGCTGGTGTCTTCGGGGCTTGTGCTGGGAGGGGATTCTCCATCGCTACGTTTGACGACAGACTGACGATCCTGGGGGAAGAGGTGCAGTGCGCTAACTAACATCAGACTTTCATTTGCAATTACACATTAAAATGCCTGATCTATTCTAGTCTGCGTCAAATCCATGTGAAAGTTGCCGGAGATTCTAATGCAACATCTCCCTCCTGGACATTTCTAGAATCATCCACTTAATGGCCCTTTGCCCAGGTTGATGGCAGTAACTGACTCAAAGTCAGTGCCAGTACTGCATTTTTGCTTAGTTTTCTCAAGTCATTGTCACCAGCAATTACACTGAAGTTGGAGGTGGGGTCACTGCACATTTGTTTCCGTCCAGAAGGGGTCACTGTGTGTTTACATTTCTACTGTCCCGGAGGGGTCACTGCGCATTTGTTTCTGTCCAGAAGGGGTCACTGTGTGTTTACTTTTCTACTGTCCCGGAGGGGTCACTGCACATATGTTTCTGTCCAGGAGGGGTCACTGCATATTTAGTTCTGCCCAGAAGGGGTCACTTCACAAATACTTTACTGCTATTCAGAAGGGGGTCACTGCTGTCTTTTCCATATGAGGACAAGCTATTTTGATTTTTTTTTTTTTTTTTTTACACGAAATAACCGAATAGAACGAGACCTCACCAGCACCACAGGACAGATGTAAGAAGGAAGTAGGATGTGGTCCTTCAGGGTTCCCCCATCACACTCCGCCTTTACGTGAGATACACACTTGTTGTGAAGCTGTCAGGTGGAGAAGGCCAGTTATGATTAAGTTCAGATGAAACGTTACCAATAATAGAATAGCCAGAAGTGCAGTACTTGGGATCTGCCACTAGAGAGCAGCATATACTCACAGTAACATGGCACCACACACAATGCAGACCCGTTAGGCCCTGATAGCATTTGATGCTCCGGTGACAGCGATCGCATTTGGTAGGCGAGTTCCCTTCCATCCACACATGTTGCATAGCCTGCAGCAATGAGAGGAAGAGGTGGTCCACTTTCACATCAGTGTCATACAGATAGGAGGGAGAACATGCTTCTGAGAATTAAAGTTAAAAAACTATGAAATGCAATAAACCTGTAATTAAACTCATCACCACTACCTATTACAAATACAACTTTTGTTTTCATTGCACAGAAGCTACATTACTTTTAATTTACATGTAAATTAATAAAATATTAACTCTAGATCAGAACTACTATTAAGCACCATAAACAGATTCTAGCTTTCAATATTCGATAGACATTAGAGCATGTAAAATGATTGTAGATGGGTGGAAAAGTAACGAAATAAATTACAAATATTCACTGTATAAATAAGCCATATTATATTTGTTGTAACTTCAGCCTAATATTCACCAACGTTTAAATAATCAATTCAGTTAAGAACTATGGCCTTGTTTGTGTTCCAGATTCTCTAGCAGTACTTTTTGGCACCACTAGGTGTCAGTATGTATTTGCAGGTTGACTTCATTGCATTGTTTTGAACATGGTCATAGTACAGAGCACAGCCTTGGTCTTAAATGGATTGTTTTTGAATATTTAATTCTTCGTTCAAAGCTCTTCCTGCAGATATACAGCGGATTTCATCACATCCTCTACACTTGAAGGCAGCAAGGATTACGCCTGTAAAGGAAACGGTCAGCCATGCTGACGGATGTATCAATTCACGTGGGAAGCCGATTGATTGTTTTCATATTCCACAGCCAATCTGCCCTTTTCCTGCCGTCGTTCTGAGCAGAGCGCTCAGCTGTCGTCCCCATCCTGAACCCAAGATGCCACCTTATAACACGGGCAATTTGAACGCTGGCCTGCCAGAGCCGTGATGCAGATTTAGGAAAAACAAACACAGAGCGAGCTACTGAATACTAAGTACAGATGTTAGCGCCCTTCAGGTACCATTTCAGGTGAAGCTCAAACGACTGAATTTGACAGAAAATAAATGATCCTGAACAGCACGTCACAGCTATGAAACACAGACTACACTCAGCGGTCTCCCTAAATCTTCTTTGAATATGTATAATATTCCACTGTTTCTAGCCAATGGTGATCGGTTGTCAGTTATTTGCTTTTCGCTATGTGTGTGGATTTTTTAGGGATATACTTTAGAGGATGTAGATCTAAGGTTGTTACTCATCTCTGCACTGCTTCAATGTGTCAGCATCACTAACCAGGCTCTGAGGGAAAGCAAAACCGCAGCAATAACGGGTGGAATCCCCCCGTTTCTGGGGGGATTTAATTCACAGGTGGCCGCTTTTTAAACAGATACGGAAAGTTGCCAGGGGCTACAGGGTCATTAGTGACAGCGGGCTCAGCACCAGCCAAGCATAATCAATCAGCCGCTTGCTTTCCCTTCTACAAGACCTCCTCTCGTCTTTGTGACGGTAGACTGCGTTAGTCTACAACCTCTAAAGACCCCCTAACCTTGTCGTCAGAAACGGAGGGAAGGAAGAAACGGAGGTCTACAAACTGCGACTGACAAAAATAAGCTAAGCAAATGACTAGGCCGTCATTAGGACAATTTACATGGAGCCCAACTTACCGGGGAGCATTTTATCTGAGTTACTGTATTAGTTCGTCAGTGATTTCCACATCAGAAGTGCTCCTTTGATCATAATGTAATTGCATGTAAATATTTTGACTTTCGTTGCACTAAGCGACTTCAAAGACTTTTCTCCAAACTTTCTGCCCTGAACAGCCCGCAAGGCGACTTTATTTATATAGAACAATTTTCATACACAATGGTCATTCAAAGTGCTTTACAGAAATAAACATGAGATCATTTGATTATTTTTTATATTTGTAATGTAAAAAAACATTATAAAATAAGTGCAGTAAAACAGATCACTGGAAAGGATCGGGAAAAGCAAAGCCTGCCTTCATCTTACCCCAGGGTGGGGGAGGGGTGGGTGTAAAAGTTTGGTTACTTCTATTCTAAACAGTTATTGTAAAAAGTCACTTTGGTGGGCAGACCAGAGAGGCACCACAAGCCAGACCGGGGGGGGACCCGTTTTTCCCAGTGATAGTGAAGTCAGGCTGGTTACACACTGGGTGGGAAAAAGGCCTCTCAGAGATCTGTGCGTTGCCAACATCGTGAAGGCGTTCATGCACTCACGTTGGTGTGCCGACGGGACTTGGCGTAGGTGCCGATGCAGGCATTGATGTTTCTGGACACGCAGCGTTCGTGAACCGTGTACTTGCATACTAGTACAGACAGAGGCAGAGAGAGACACGTGAATGTGGTCATTTCTGGCAGGCTGGCATTTTTTTAAATGGATAAGGTGGCAGACTATGCAGGAAAAAACCCAACGGGGTGACACTTCATCCAGGAATTCACTTCTGATCTTAACAGGCAGGAGTGAATTTGAATGAGGTCCTAGTGCTCAAAGTTGCTTTAGATTATTTGTGTCACTGCATTGCTTTTAACAGCTTTTTTTTTCTTGGAAAGGGAAACATTTGATATTTAAAAGCCCAAATTTGTAATTATGCAGAATTATTGGTACTTTTTTTTTGGACAACACGTCTCTTTCACTCAGTTCACTGAAAATATCTTTAAAAGTTACAAGCAGTGGGCGAATAATTTAAGTTCTGTAATAATTTTAAAGCCCAGCTACGTTATGAAAACGGGTATTTTAAGAGTCACCACGGATACGTAATGAGCAGGCGCAGTCAGAGAATGTTAAATATGAAACAGCTTTAACAGAAACTAAATATTAATAAGAGGGTTTTATTTTCGGGACACACACTCACAGCAGCAGCAGAGGCCCTGTTTCCGCACCCCCAGCAGGACGGTTTGGCAGTAGTTGCAGTACGCCGGCTTGTTGAAATGCTTCAGTTTCCACACATGTTGCCCATCCTCCTGCATGTTCTGGGAGGAGAGAACGTGGCGTCACCCGGGAGACGGACACCCTGTGAGCCCGGCCTGAGACTAGAAATCCGAAGGTGGATACGACAGATCGCTTTGAAGTTTGCGAATAGAGGCAACGTAGCAAAAGGTGCAGGCAGAGTCCGGCAACGGAAACGGAGGAGCCTGTAGCTACGAGTGAGTATGTGAAACAGCTACATTTTCATGACCGTGAGTTTATTTTTTAACAAACTGAAGTTCGATAATAAACAACACACTCATTGCCAAGTCACACACACATCATTTCTGTGACGTAGGCCACGAACCAATCAATACTGCCATAAACTGATGGTCACCGGTTCATGACCCTTGAGAGGGTACCTAACCTGAACTGTAAGTGTGAAATACTCCACTGAATTAGCTGGCTAAAAATCATAGGTTGCATTGGATGGTATGTATTTGTCCTGTGATAGACTAACGTTCATTCTAGCATCTTCACCGCCTTTGCTTCAGGAGACAGATAACCATGTTTGGAGAATGGGTAACGAGCACGGCTGAGTGGTAGTTATCCTGTAGAAATATGGCAAGAGTTGCTGCGGTCTGACGCAATCAACCTGGAACTTTCTGTGCTAAAACCCAAGTGTCGTATGAGGCATAGACCTGGCACAGAGGATTACAGAGCCAACAGCATCCCCACAGTCAAACTCAGTGGAGGTAGCAAGTGTGAAAGTGAAGTTCTGGAAATGACTACAGAAAAGCCTGCTTCAGTCTTCTAAAGCCTTAAAGTTGGGAGGGGGGGAAAATAATCACCATTAAGTCTGTCACTAATGCAAGCCAAAATCTACAATGGGGTGGTTTGGAAATAATTAAGCCGGCCTCTCGGAGTGGCCCCAGGGCCCGATTTGAGTCCTGTTCAAGAAACTCTGGACAGACTTGCGGTTTGTGAGCTATCCCCAGCCAACTTCAAAGAACTTCAGCAAGTTCTCCAAGAAAAAAGCTGGCAAAAATAACCCACAAATAGCTTGGGGACCCCTTTCCAAGCAGGTGTGCAAAGTTGGAAGAGGTGTGAGGTGCTGAGTGTGCCCAAGGCTGCTTCCTCCTACTGACACTGTACTCAGAACCCTAAATAGATATATTACACAAGGTCAGCAAAGGTTTGAACTGTTAGCTTGTAACAACACTATTCTGTATGCATACAGTTCTCTATATTAACATATTTAATGACAAGTGAACAAACTTGTATAGCTCCAAATATTCTCGGGAAGATCACAAAACTTCTTATTTGAAGCCAGATTATTTTTATCATGGATATTAAGACAATGGCAAGTCATTTTTCATGGCTCGTTGATGGAGATAAATGTTCATTTTGAAAATACAAATAACGGCTGAAAAAATCCCATCAAAGGGAAGGGTCACTCACAGTCTCCATGCCCAGGAGCACCAGAAGTGGGATGGTGGTCATACCCCCTCTGATCCACTCCTCCAAGGTGACCGTCCCATCCTGGTCATAATCGATCTCCTTCATCATCTCCTTCAGGATCTGTGGAGTACAGGGAGAGAGGGAGCAATCGGTGGGAGGCAGTGGCCCCCAGGAGCTACGGGGGTCCTTGGTGGCTCCCACCCAGGGGTGGGAATAGCTGGTCTCCACTCAGTGAGGGAGCCTTAGTCAGCCAATGTCTTCATGGGTCTGAATCACCAGAGCGGACCTAACGACCTAAAACAGGCTGACAGGCATACTCTCCAGCGACCACTGACCCAGACAAATTGAGACACTGCCTCCTCCAGGGAGACCATCCTCACCGGCTGCAGCTCTGTGGAATCCCACTCCAGGTACTCTGCCACGTGGACCATCTGACTGATGATGCGATCCAGCTCCTGGGCAGACAGGCGAATGGGTTATACGCCTTGCTGACAGAGTCGGGGGGGTCCTAAAGCCTGACCCAGGCTGACAGGCGCCTGGGAAGACTGAGCTCAGACTGGCTTCAGGGCAGCAATCATCTTTATTCAATTAGTGTCCCTCTGTTTTGGATACTTTTCTGTCAAAGATCTAACAATTTGGCAGCAGAGTTACAGCTTGACCAACATGAACATCAGTCAATTGCTCTGTGCAAGAGTCTCACTTTATGGCTTAAGGGTAGATTACGGAATGTTCTGGTGCCTTTGTGACATGAAAGACGCAGTCAGATTGGTTTTCCGAGGCTGTTTCGTGTTTTTTGTGGGGGCCAGACTTACCGAACTGTCCAGCAGGCCGTTGCCATCGGTGTCATAGAGCCGGAACATGACTGGAGTGAAGTAGGGGAAGGAGAAGAATGTCACTCAGAGCCTGACAATGCGTTCAAACACATCAGCAAACTGCAATCAAGCCGTGCTGTACGCTGGGAGTCAGGAGATTAGGAAAGTGCTTAGCGACGTCAGAGTGCCGAAAGAAAAGGACAGGCCACACGGGCCGCTAATGAGGCCTGCCACTGGTGTTGATGGTGCCTGCAGGCCAGGGCCAGTGGCAATGCTCTCCAAGACTTCTGGCCACTGTCTTAAGGCCCTAAAGCCTGTAGAGACTGACTGTGAAGCCACTTCTGCTCATTTCCTCATTCGCTGTGACATCATGCACTTTTGTCTGTTTTTCTCACACATTTTCTACTTCCGTATAACCACTTATATCAAAGAACTACGTCTGTGAACAGGAGAGAAAGCTGTCCAGACAGCAATCACCGCCGATGTGTCAATCGCTTTGAAAATCAAGTAGAACGGAGTTTCATATTACAGTCACACTAGAAACCCCCTGGGTGACACTCACACTCCAGCTTGTCCTCTGGAGTCCCCCGCTCCAGCAGCGACAGGTAGCACACGATGTCCTTCAGGAAGACCACCTGACAGGGTGACGACGGGGGGGCTCCCTTCTGTGGAGACTGGCTCCTTTGTGGTGCCGGCCGTTTCAGGACGTCGTTCCGTTCTGTGGATGGAGAAAGCTCTGTGCTGAGGCAGTGGTCACCAAACAATAATGCCGAAGTGGACAGAACGGTTACATTATGCACAGTGCTGGTTTGCTTAACTCTTAAAGCTCCACCCATATCATTCATTAATCTTTACAAACGAGCAAAGATAAAACAATGACATTTGTACGCCAGTGCTTAAATTTGGATAAAAGCGTCTACCAATCAAACTAATAACTCGGAATTTTTTTAGCAGCTGGTGAAAGGGTCAATGGTGTCATGGTCTTTGAAGAATTTGCTGTTTGGAAGCCATAATTAATCTGATGAGTCAGAATTCCTTCCCAGAGCAGACTGTATGCGACTGGCATGTTTCAAAGCTCCAGTCAGTCGATCCCAAAATCTTGTGCTAATAAGGTGAGGTGGAAATGAAATGGCTCTCAGTAGGACTCATGCTGGGTGTGATTATAACACCCTATTGGCTAGTCACTGGTCTCATTCACTTCCCATTGGTCACTTTGTTTCAGTTAAACAAATCAGTGATTGGTATCCCACCCAAGCAGTATATTTCAACCTCCTTAATGCTGGAAACCTTCGGTCACATGCATAGGCATCAGGAGGCTCACAGGGGGCATACCTGGAAACCAAGCTTCACTGAGAGCTGTGGCCAGAGCTTTGGTGCCACGCCTAGGGCTTTTTCCCAGCGCACCGGGTGACCGGTGTGGGTCCCCTGGTGTGTGACCCCCTGTCCCAGAGCGCTGGGACGAGGAGCGTGACGAGCAGGGGGAGGTGGCCGCGGTGGTGCAGGAACCTGTCGGCACAGCAACCCCCTGCTCGGGAACATGGCGGCACATCACCGTCCGGATGCTCTTCCCATTCATCCCTGGGGGGGGTTGAGAAGGTTGTAATGGGGGAACAGGGATGGTAATGATATGGGGGGTGGGGGTGTAATATGAGAAGAGAGACAGCAAACGTAGGGGAAGATGTATTAGAGATGGCGTATAGGACTAAGTAAAGAACCAGTGTTAAAAACAAATAACAGAAAAACAGACTTCTTAGTGAGTGGCTAATTTCACCCAAAAACAGCTAGACAGGAGGAAGTCAAGGGACAAACACCCAGTACTAGTACAGGTGGTGGCCAGTTCCCGTTTCCAAAAGGTCACATCACTGGTTACACTGGGTTTATGGCAGGATTTAGGACCCTGAAGCCACCCTTCAGCCATGGTAAGCCACGGAAAGTCATTGCCATACTCGGTGAGGTTTGTAAGGATATGAATTACAGCTGGCAGTCATTACAGTGACGGAGAGAAAGGGAATCAGGCACCTAATCATCACCAACATGCAGAGGGGTGATAAAGCAGTTCAGTTAAGGCACAGTAATAAAACACACATCAGTCCAATCCATCAACAATACAGAAGTGTTAACGCACATACACACACATATATAAACACATACACATGCGTGTCCCTATCGCACCGGACACCAACGCAGGGGGACAGCAATGACGGGGCCACCCACAAGGACAGACGAGTCCCTGGCCATTGGATGCCGGGGGACCCAGAAGTGATGTCACACGGCAGCACGGCGATACCTGCTATAGGTGCACAGGCTACTTCGGTCTGTATAGAGATGCCGGCATCGATAGTTTTGGGCTCTGGAGCCGACGTAGTGTGGAGGATGGAGAGAGAGGGAGAGAGAGAGAGAGAGAAAGCAAGAAGGAGGTAGATAATGAAGAATGAGGTATACTGACGGGAACAGGAGGATGAGAGTTCTCCCCAGACTGACTCTGAGACGCGTGGATGGATTCACTGCACTGGTTTAAAAGTCAATAAGCTTCCGTTACAATATCTAAGACTGGGATAGCAGAGAATATAACGTCTGAAACTGCTCTGCACGTTCACATTCAGCAGCAATATTTCCGCGTTTTAGAGCAACATCGTAACATATGACAGAAATAGTGGCATTACAAGAGAGAGCACTTCCCAGGGATTAGGGGCATTCATCAACGCTGCGTGTTTGTCGTTTTATGCGCTCACAGTACACACTGACATTGTGACTTGCAAGAAAACCATTTTCCCAGTTCAATTAAGAACGGGCCTAATATCTGGGGGAAATGTTTAACAAAAGGGAGATTGCCTGAACAAGCCAGCTGTAAATTGCTGGGGAATCTAAAGCCAATTATAACGAACACAGAAAAACCTCCTTTATTGAACCCAGGAGAGGAGACATAATCCTTAATATGTAATATCGCCAATGCCTAAAGTGAACACTAGGCGGCACCATGAGCCAAATTATCATGCAGTTTCCTTGCGCATGAGATTGAAGCGGATCACCCCCCAAAAATGGCTGTAACGGCGGCAGTGGGTTTGTTACTTCCTTAAATGGACGGCTGCTCCCATGGATGCAGCCCAACTTTTTATGTCCTTGTGGCAGAATCTCACCATCTGTCTCCTCTAATGACTTAATGCAGTGGGACGCTCAACCTGGGGCCCGCTGATAAGCCCAGATGGTTCTGAAGGAGGTCCAGTGACTGTGGTGGTAGTGGTGAAGCCAAGAAGCAGGATCTGTCCAAACCACCACAACCTCCACTCAGGCCATGGCCCAGATCTCACTGTGGCCGGAACGAGTGGCTCTTTATTTGATGATGGAGCATTCAGGACGATTGACCAGCTGCAGCTGGTCATAGGAACACAGAGGCTTTGCTGTAATGCAAGGCCAGCTGGCACCAATCTGTGAGTGCATGCCATCCACACGACCAGTAGTAGTACAGAACATACACAGAATCCAGCAGGCAGAACATATGAAGCATTGCGGTTAAGGACTTGTAAACCTAAAGGTTTTGTGTTAAAGTCTCCTTGTGAACGGTACTTAACATCAATGGCCCCTGTAATTTATCAAGCTGTATAAATGGATAAATTAAACAAGGCTGCTGAAAGAGAGCAGTTAAGAGGCACTCTATAGGTAGGGTATAAACTATGGCCCACAAACCAACCCATGAAATGAAACCGAGCAGAAGATATGAAACAAAAGGACCCGGGAGGTGTCAAGAAACTCTTACCCAACAGCCCTGCACCTGCACGGGTGTCCTCGGCTGAGCCCGTCTTGCTCTTGAAGGAGGTGAAGAGGTGCTGGCACAGCTCCTCGGGAATGTCATTCTCCAGGTAGGTCTTCATGAAGAGCTGAAAGCCCTCGTAGTCAATGGGCTGCAGGGAAACAGCAGACGGCTGGGCATTATGAAACGATGGCAGGCCTCAGCAAGGCTCCCCTGCGTCAACACGTGGAGGACGAAGGAGGATGTTAAGCGCAGAACAAGGTATCGATGCTCTGTGACTCAGGCTTGTGAGTCCCATTTCAGCTCAGCATCTTCAACAAAACAATTAGCATGAAACTGCTCAGAAACTAATGGTCACCAAGAAACAAGCAAAAAAATGCCTAAATTGTTCATGTAGGTGGATTTGCTGATATGTGCACAATTGCCTACAACCTGAAGTATGCCTTTGATCCAGTTTTGCTGGATGAAAGGGGTGATAGTTTATCATCATGTATATAATTGCATTTTGGAAAGTATCAGTGTTGTGTGCGGTTAGAGTCTGCTAAGTGCCAGCACTTTGGTCACCATGGGATCTGAACACCAAATTTTGTCTGACATAATTTTTCAGGGGATTTTTACGATCTTAATGGTTGAACATAAAGCTTGCCATGATATGTCAATCAAGCAGGCAAAATCAGAAAATTCCATGCTTTGCCACATTTACAGTCAATGAAACATAAGACTGACATTCAGAGGTCCTTCTCAGGAAGACGGCTCAGTGCCACGCACGAGAAATGCTACAGTAAAGAGGGCAGCAATAAAGAAAGCAGCACCACTTTTACCTGTCCTTACAGAAGTACGGAAACACGTTATTTCTACCTGGGCCGCTTAGACAAAGGCTTATACAGAATTCAAGAGGACACAGAAAACAGGTCAGATTTGGAACAACATCTCTGAGTCCTCCAGATATCCTCCACAACAGCATCGCCAAACGGTCTGAATCCATGACCCCACGAAGAGCACCGCTGTGAGAATTTTATCAAGAAAGTGTCGGCACCCGGTTGAGCTCCCACAGCCGAGGGGCAACGGGAAAGAATATCGTGTGGACATGACCTTGAAAGAGAAATTTCTGGAACATTCCTTTGATGTTGTGGAACGTTTTTGGAGGGGGAACACATCGTCCAACAACAGGGTTGGGGGATTGGTTTATGACATGGAGATCAAGGATGGTGCAGACCACCCCGAGTAAAAAACGGGAACGGATGAAAGGATGCCACGGACATGACTGAAGGTGAGCATGCAGCCTTTAGAAGACACAACACAAGACATATAGCCAGATTCAAAAGCTGCTTACTTGGCTGAGAACATCTTGCTTCTGCCAGCGAGAGGTGAAGAGGAAGAAAAGACATGAACTAAACCTTCAGTTGACTTCAGATCTGCTATATTTCGTCATAACTTAAACAATGGAAAACACTCAGTCGTTAACTTTAAAATGATGAGAATGACACTTCACCTCAAAACCAATTAACAACATTAAAATGCATTTCTACAAGTGTTTATATTAATCAAATAACCAAATTGGAAACGAAGTGTCTTCATTTCCTGATGAAAAAAAACACTCAGTTAAGAGCTATTTTGAAATTTCTTAAGTGAAGCAGGCGACTGAAACTATAAAACCAATCATTGTCAGGGGCAATCGGAATCAAATTCGAATTGACTCAACTGTTCACAAGCGGGGTTGCCTTTGTCAGAAAAGTGCCCACTGAACTTGTCTTTCTTGAAAGCCGTTGGGCCGGGGGCCCACAGAGCGAGAAAGACCGTTCGTTTGTCAAACGCGTAGGAAGTCAGAGAGGTTGCCCTCCAAGGGAACTTCCTGTCTGAGCACCTACACAACAAACCAGAAGCAGGAAGCAGCGTGCCCACGCACAGGCTGAGCTCCACACTCTCAATTTCCACTCACGAGAATTCACCCTCAGAAACGCCTGTTTTCTCCTCGTAATTACTTTTATCTGACCCTATTTCTAAAGCCCCTCAGCCTCTCAACATATTTCCCTGGCAAAAAAAATGTCAATGAAAGAATAGGACAAGAAAACAGAGCAGCAGCCAAATTTGGCAACATCAGGGCATCACCTGACAGACACCTGGCCTTTCATTCCAGACATGGTTTTATCATTTGTCCCACGTCAACAGGGGCTCTGCAGTCGAAGGCTATTGTGACACCCGCATTGGCCACCAAGACACTGAGCTTGTTGCTGCTGACGGGGAAAGTGAAGCTACAAAATTGTGCTGACACCAAGTTCAATTTACTGTCAGCAGCAGACGGCGACATCACATGTAATAGAGTCTGGGGTCACGTCCTCCAGTATCTCGTTCAGTTGAGAAAATATACTCTGACCTTTTGTGCCATTACATCACTTTCACTCAGTCTAGGGCACAGAAGGTGTGGTGTTTAAGATGGAGATGGACTGCGTGGGTTACCGACACCGGCTGGTGGTGTGATAAATCGATAGCAAGGAAAACCGCCATGACCTACCTGCTCCGGGTTGTACTTGGAGAGGATGCCGTTCCCATGAAACTCTGCCAGCACGTCCTTCAATTTCTTTGTGGAATCTATGCGCAAGAAAGAAGAGGTTCAAAGTGAGAGGTGTCGTTAAAATGGCCGAGGTCTCAAACCACCAGCACTGAGGCTGCAGCATGACCACTCTGGATTTCAAGACAATTTCCACATCGTTTCTTCCGTCTAGTCTGGAGCCCTCATGTTGGTGACACATGGGTGTTTTATAACCTTGGGGAGGAGAAGGCCTCAGGGCAGTACAGACCTGAGGTAGGCCACACTTTAAATCCAGCCCAGATTGACAAGAGTAGAAATTGGGGTAAACAAGACCAGACGACTACCCAGAGGACCACAGAAGCAAACATGGGATAATATATATGGAAACAAATGTTTAATATTAAACTGTTTCATTTTACTCTACTACAATGAAGATATTGATGCTTTGGAGCACAGTAACTACCCTGTTCAGTCAGCAGACACCATTCATAAGAGTCGAGGGGCCAGCAAAGACAGCCTCAAAATATCACAGAGACAAAATCCCCCCGTGGGCATTATTTCAGATATGGAGTTACATAGGTCAACCTAAACAGTCACACTGCAAGTTCAGATACAAAAAAAAAAAAAAAAACCAAAGCAGGCATATTTTTAGCTGCTGCCTTCAATAAATCACACAGGAAACATGCAACTAAATGTTCCACTGTGCAATGCAGTGCATTGTGCCTTGTGAAAAACTTAAGAAAATTCCTCAAGAACAGAAAACGGCACAGGTTACGCTAGTCTCGGCCATTCAAACACTACAAAGGTGGAGAATTGCTCAACAAATCACACCAAAACAGCTCTGTATATATATAGCCTACATGTCTCAGACAAAAATCACAACAATGCTTCGCTGGAGTAGTTAGATACGGTTCACTTATAATGTTAGCAAAGAGGTTATAACGTAAACTTCAAACAAAAGGTGATTATGCCTCGGTACTACGAGTGTAATGGTACACGTAACCTTCGGTTACGGGTCTTTCGGTTCGGTACGCGTATGCACCGAACCAACTCAGCAAATGTGGGGCCTTTGAGTGTTTTCTTCGGGCAACACTCAGAATACTGTATTTGTGTGCTGAATATCAAGCTGAAAGCTGCTAATGTGAATACAATACAGGTCAGGTACAGTTCATGTTCTAAATGTACATCTTAATGTATGTTTATTTTATTTTTATTTACTCGACAGAACACCTATTTTGATTTACTTTTAAGCACATTTGACTTTTTCATTAGGAGGCTGCAGCAGTATTGACAGACTTTTCATTTAAGAAAGACAGTCGTCCTTTGTTCAGTAAACCACTGTTTAATAATGGTAAAAATAAAGCATTCTGTTTTCTTTTACCCCCGCGGTACCGAAAACGTACCGAACCGTGATTTTTGTGTGCCGTTACACCGCTACTCGATACACAAAAGTACTGTTTCTCAGTTACACCAACCGTTACAGCGCTTATATTTCATAATTAATACTTTTTTTAGACTTTTTTTTTTTTGCCCCATAATTCCAAAAATGTCATGATATCATACGTTGCTCTCTCTGCGAGATTTTTGTGAACTTGCTGTCTGCCTGACGTAAAATGACGTCAGACGGCAGAGCGGGAAAGTTACCGATATTTATGAGTCATGCCGGCTTGAGAGAGGGGGGAAATCAATATCTTGCAAAATGGTATCCTGACAAAAATAACATTTTCTCAATGACAAAAAAAAACCTCCAAGCTAAAAGCTCCGAAACAGATACTACCTCTTGTATCATTAAAAATAAAACAGCAAAAAAACAGATAGCTAGTATCCACAATCCTGATACAGATGCGTGACCAATTCACCAAGGAGGCTTCTAATGATGCCGGTGTTTAGTTTGAAATTGTGCTAAGCAAAACTCAGAAGTCAATAACATTAGATGCGAATGTAAATATTAAAAAATGAATTATCGGAGAATAACCTCAGTACAATTTCAAGATGAGTAACACCACCAGAGCAGGGAGAATTAAAGAAAAGAGATGTGTTTAGAAATGAATTAGCTGAAGAACACGCATGAGTCTGAATCAGCACTGGGTGTCCGTCTGTTGACCCCTGACCCCTAAGGATCAGTGGTAATGATACTCACACTCGCTATACTGCTGCAGCTGCGTAAATTCAGCCGGGCTGAGGCACACCCAGCTTCCGTCGCCCATCTCTCTGGCTGCTCCAGGTAGGTGGCTGTGGGTAGACTTGCAGTGGAGGTCCCGATTATCCCTGAACGTGGAGCAATCTGAAGCCAGAGCGGGTTAGCGTCATCCCAGCTCACTGATGGAGAGGTCTCTGAGGGCGGCCCCCAAGCTGTGGGCTCCCACCGGCTAATTTTCCTTCCTAGCGCGTCTGAGCAGGTGGACATGCAGCCGTGCTCTCCGCAGACTGGAACGATAAGAGAAGGGGAACGACAGTGACACAGATGGGTTGGAGATCCAACCCACACATCCAGATGTCTGGTGAACTTGCAGGTGTACACATGTACATATTGAAACGGCAGAACGTAGTAATTATTTACTTGGTCTGGTTATCGCGTTACAGAGGAAAAGATGGCAATTTCTGTGCCAGATCTAACACAGAAGAACAACTATGTTTTTACTAATCTCTCAAAAAAAAAAAAAAAAAAAAAAAAAAAACAAAACCGCTGTGACCGCAATGTTTCAGTGGCTGGGCACCTGGCAGCTCCCCCTTTGAAGGTATAATGGAGCCCACGAGTGACTGATTCCATCAGGATGCCATGCCTGACATTTTTGAGCCATTTACCGCAATACCTGCGAGCAAGCGGTCACACAAATACCCTGGTGAATCGTCACCTCCTCTTGGAACAGAACATATAAGAATCTCTTTTTTTTTTTCCCAAAATGAGCAACACCCGATAGAAAAGTACAAAAATAAATCTGCAGTTTTTCTTACAATCACTCGGTGTTGAGTTAATGGTCCCAAATAAATTTATACGTTACGTGTGAAACACGCATATTTATTGGAAATATATTTTTGTTTCAGCTGTCACGGTGGGTAGGGTTACCACCTCACACTGCAAGTGGTTCGGGGTTCAACTCCTGCCTTGGCTTTGGACTTAACATGTTTTCCCCATGTGGTGTGGTTTTCCTCTGGGTGTCTTTAAATTGCCCGTAGTGTGTATGTGTACATAAAGTGTACATAAGCTATTATGAACTTCCATCCTACTTTGCTGTACCCCTGCTGGTTGTTGGTTGGGAGAGGCCCTGTATTAGATACCTGCAAAGCACTAAAACATTCTGGTCAGAGCTTCAGGAACTCGGGAAGATGAGCAAAGTCATGTACAGCTGGAGGACTGAAAAGCACATTTTGGGAAGCAAATGAACCCATAAACCCCCCATCTGTCCGGGGAACCTGGACGTGTGAGTTGGACAGATAAAAGTAATGGGACTGGGGACAAGAGAATGCATCTCCATCCGTCTCGGTATCCAGAAGTGTGTTTTAATCAGACAAAACTGCAACTGTCATCAGGTCGTTTTCTAGGGTCTGACAGATGGCCCAAGGTTCAGGGAAGGAAAACAAGCCTGCATTTGTTAATGTCAGAAACAACCTGAGGACTTGAATAAAGGCAGAGAGGGGCCGAAATAAACATGTCAGGCTTCTCCTTCTGGGAGCTGGGCACCAGGTTCGAGTAAAACATGACATCCCCCTGCTGTGTTTGATTCGGACTGAGCAAACAGAAAACTGAAATTTCAGCCTGACCCAAATGAACCCTCAAGTCCTATAAACTGTACTGTCAGTGTGAGACATTTTAACAACACAAAATATATAGTCTTCTTTCACTTTACCAACTGCTATGTCCCAGATTAGTGTGAAGTTTGCCTGCAAGCTGATGTGACCCGGAAGGAGGTCCAACCAGCACCCTGCGATGCTACGTGTTGGAGACCACACACACAATTTAGCAAAGCCAGTTAGCCTACAACACATGTATTTGGACTGTGGAAAGAAACCTGCAAAGCAGGGGAAGAACACGCAAACACCACAGACAAAGAGCACAGATGAAATTTGAACTCTCAATCTGGGCGGTGGGAGACAGCAGTGCTAACCACTGAACCACCGTGGCCTCAACCTAAAATGTATATATTTTATTTTTTTCCCAGGACAGAGTAAAATTAGCATTGTATTTCAATGCTGATTCATCCTTATCATTATCCTTGGTAAAAATTATACATTTATTTTAAGTTCAATAAAAATCACAACAGTTCTGTTGTAAAACTGATTAAAATCAATCGATGCAGTCACAATGTCACAGGGAATCAAATATTAAAACGTGCCAGAAGAAAACTTTCAGAAGCCTGCATGTCCTCGATAAAATTTTAAAACCACAAAACATTCCCCAGGCTTCAAATCTAAAAGATAAAAGGGACTTACCCCAGCCACCAGACCCATTACGAGTTTCGCCTGAAAGCAGAATAACGAACAACAGCAGAAGTACACACACCTGTTCGCTGGAGAAAAGTGGTAATTATGGTACATGAACACATCCACCCATGCGTCTTCTATCCACTTTTCTTGGCCAGGGTCACAGGAGCCTATCCCAGGCAGCACAGGGCTGTGGTGCGCACCCTGGATGAGATGCCAGTCCTTACCTGGACACAGCCATACACTACAGGCAATTCTGAAGTGCTTTTCAGTCTAGCTGCATATCTTTGCCCTGCAGCAGGAATCCCGCGTGACACGGAGAGAATACGCAGCCTTCACGCGCATGAAACAGAAGTGCGATTTTAACGGTCAAATCCTAGAGGCGTTAGGCGGCAGTGCTACTCACTCTGTCTACGTACCATCCTCACGTGTATGTCGTTTTAATAAATTGCTAATGTCCAGGTTCTGGACAGAAATGAATGGCTTACTTTGTTAATAACCCTCCATAACTGTCTGGCTGGGCAGATGTAGCAGTTGAACAAACACCCAGGATTGTCACCTCGCCTGGTCAGCAAATCTTTAGCTACTTCATCCAGTTAGTCAAACGTTTGTCCTTCTATTCTTAAAATGACTTTTCCATCGCCCTTTAAAAACATATACCGATGGCCATTGAAGGCTTTTTGGTTTCAGATGTGGGATGAAGATGCAGATGTCTGTCTGGAAGAAGTGACGAAAATGAGGAACCGCATCGGTAACACGATACCTATGCTAATAACTTCACGCAGAATGGTGTCACATTTAGATCCTTCAGCCCTTCTCTAAATACTGACTCGTCATGTCAGGCTACATTGTGCAGTTTCGCCAGACCGCTGACAGTCAGCGGATAAAAGACGAAAATCACTCGAGGTCTGGAAACTTACGAAGACGTGATGCTTGATTGAGGCAAGTCTGAAGATCAGGGTGGTCGACTGTTAGCATTTGTGCTAAAAAAGAAGGTGAGGAACGATATGGAAATGGAGGGGGCAGAACCACATAGTGAGGCCTGCATCTCTTTTGGCTGTGGAGAATGTTTGAAACTTCGACGAAAGGAGCCAGCCACAGGATAAATATGCCTCAGTTCTCAATTAATGCAAACATAAACCATAAAACGTAAAGCGTGAATCAACGTGGCTTGGCTTTGTGTCAGTATGCCTGACTGTGGGGAAACAGAAATTTGGTGATGAAGGTCGAGAAAATATTCAGACTGCCACCCTAAATGAAAGCTTTATACAGCCCCTCACATCTTTACGCAAACTGCTCGCTGCAGCTGTGCACGACCCAAACTCCACCTTTACGATGTATAAGGTTCGCTCAACGTTCTACCACGACAGACAGATGCCATCATTCTAGCAGACTCCTGGGCAAAGACAAACAGGCCATAAACACCCACACAAATGTACAGTTCAGCTGAAACATTAACTGCTGAAGAAGATTTAAAGCAATGGGTGTAAGGATGACATTACATATACAGACAGGAGAAATCATCATTATACGACTGCCTAATTTAGTGCAAAAAAGTCCAGAAGACACAGAAAGGAACTAAATTCTCAAAAGCAGGAGGAAAGAATCTGCTAAGGATGTAGAAATTACCGTATTGACCCCATTAAAAGACGGAGTTTTTTTTTTTTTTGTCCAGAAATTATATTGTAAAAAACTGGGCTCGTCTTACATTTGAGGACTAGAATTTAAATGTCATTACACACATACAACAATAGATGGCGTAATTACTGGATTAACAGTAATTTCCCAGCACCTGGCTGGAGTCAGCTGGAGACAATGATGGAATAAATAGAAATAGTCTCAAAAGACAATAATTAATTAGAAGAATTAATAAAGTTAGTCTAAATAAGTATTACTGTATAATTAAGCTGCTTGTTTTTTCTCATTTAATTAAGATTTATTTCAATGTTCCGGTTAGGGCATGTATTGACTATTGACATAGAATGTAGTCTTAGAGTCTAATTGGACTAAATTGCCTGTTTATAGAATCATACACTTATTAAATTAATATTAAAATACTATAGATCTTATATGTTCTTTTCAAATAATTTTTCATTATAAAATTTTTGTATTCCAAAAATTATTGTTGGAGAAGGAGGGGTGGGGGTGGTCTAATATTGGGCCGATATGACAGTTAGCAACCTCTCCCGTGCTGTTACTTGTTAAGGGGGCCGGTAACTGCCTGTCTGTCTGTGGTGGGCTAACAGGCAATGGAGGCTCATGTACAGCAGCAGGACGGGGGGCTCCCTCCTATGCAAAGGGGGATTCTGTTTCCCTCTAACGGTTGCCAGGCAACCTGATGTCATGAGTGCCTGCGGGGGTGGGGGGCGGGGAGACGTGTGCATTGTGTCAGTGGTTCACGTTTTTAAAGACAAAGGAACGGCAGATACGTCTCCTCTCTGTCCTCTGTGCTGCACGACACACGTGACGCCCTGCAGCCCTGGAGGCTAGAACCTTCTAGGCCCTTCACAGACGACTATCATCCAAGCACCAGACACAAACTACGAGGGTAAAATTACACATGGTTTCTTACTATTTCTCACAGAAAAGAAAGCCCAGTCACCAGGTCGTAGTATTTCTGCTGTGCTCAAGGTGACCGGTTTCAAATTTAACATCATATGGTGACATTTGGGAGTGTTTTTATAAACATATTCCTCGTGTGTATATAGTCCACAGCACAGTATCGTGACAGAAAAGAGATCATTCTTAAGCGAGTTTATCATTGGCTTATTTTCTCCGCGTCTGTACAGAATTTCTCCTTAATTCAAAACTAGGTGCTGTTGTCTTGATCATAAGGCGTCTTCCCCATCCTCATTCTGCAATATGAAATGCACAGTACCATCAGTCTGTATATAAGGTCTGGTATGTTTTTGGGGTGAATTTTCACTGTTAACATAAAACAATCATAAGCGAAACCATCACTTCTGTATAATCTGGGAAGAGGAATATATATGAGGAGAAAGTTCCCAAGCCTCTCCTTGAGTACTCAAAACCTTTCTGCAAATTTCTTCTCAAATTCTAGCATGTCTAATTCAGCTAATTGTGGGCTTGAGGATTATTTGGCAAATTTAATCTGATTGGCTGGTGGTGAATCTGAATATTTAAGGGGAATACCCATGGTGCTCAAGGCACGGTCACTGAAGTCAGCTGCGAGGACAGTAGTATGTTTTGGGAAGAACTACCTTCTCTTCGATTGCTCTTCCCTAGCTGGCTGGACTACACGCGTGTTACTTGAGGAGTCCTGCTGTGCTGAAGAAATTAAAATTAATGAAGCCTTGTCCTTCATTTTGTAATTACTGCAATGTATTCCACTTCCTGACAGAACCCAAGAGTCTCCTGCAGAAGACAAGGAACACACTCATGGAGCGTCTGAGCCTGGGCCTGTGTGTTCCATCACGTTATTAGCCTACACACTCGTCCTACTTGTAGCAGAACAGAAGGGTATCAGTTTATTTAATTCCCTGCTCACTTTGGCTCTAAATTTTGCCTGAACTCGAGTCTATAATATCTAGAAATGGAGCATTTTTCCTTGTGCTCTGTGACTCATACTGTAATGGCTTTTCATTAGTGAAAAGCCTCTTCAATACCGGAGGGGGCCTGGATGTCAGCTGCCACCTTCACGGTCAGCATCATCTCGAACCCTGCTGAGGATGTGTGGGGAGACCTAAGGAGGGAGATGTAAACAACAGCACAGAAGTGGTCACACCTTCAAAAATAGCCCACTGCATCCGTGTCATTCCTCTCTCTCACCTACGGCCAGCCTCTCTGGCCTACATGGACTCAGTCGATCTACCATCAAAGTCCTTGTAACGTAATCATTGCTCACCTTAACTGTGTTTCACCATTATCTCATGTTTTCCAGTTCTCTCTATTGATTCTCTCACTTGTTTCTTTATGTGTACATGGAATATTATGACCTATAATTTGTAGTTACACGTTTACATGTATTTTTAAAGTTAAGAAAGCAATAAAAGTAGGCATACATCATAGCAGTTGCTTTTTTAACTCCATTTTAAACCACACTAGTCGTTACCGACATTTAACCACGCTTGTACCATTTATGCTTGTCATAATTGAATCATTTCTTTGTTTAGCATATGCTGTTACGAGTCCGTAGCTTGAAATTTGCCAGGGCACCTCCAAAAAAATCCCGTAATATACCAGTCCGTTCCAGACCTTGACGGTAGATTCAGGCATAGAGCTTCCTAACCACTCCATATTACAGGAGTTATATATTTGCGAAATCAGAAACAAACTCGAAATGGAGCAGCAAATTTCCAGTCGATGTGGCCCAGTGTCAGACCCATGATCTTTGTATTATTGATGGGAAATGGTGCGTGAAGCAGCAAACTACTCTGCCATAATTAGCAGAGTCTCTGGAGAGCATGGAGACAGAGGAAGCCCCTGGTTGGAGTCAGCTAGAGGAACACAACAAAATACGGGCATAACTACACTACTGTTTTTCTGAGTAGCTAAGCTGAGATTGGTAACTCTGCTTAAATGGTGACAGAAGTGGAATGAGATTACGTGAAAGTAGGGTGAGGGAGCTTACAAAGACGCATTGGGTGAACAGGCTGACGTACTCGCATAATCCCAAAACTCAAGTGGGTGTAAGATGTATCACTGGCAGGAAGTTGCTAAAAGGGTTGGTCGTTCATAAATGTGCCAGGGGTTGAGATAAATATAACAGCAGCATTTGCTCAAGTATTTTTCACATGTCGTCTCCAGATTCAAGACCGTTTAATGAGTTTGGGTGAGTCAAGGCTTTCAGAAGACAGACAATACGATGAAACAGACACACTTTCCATTGTGTCTCCTAATAGAGAGCGATCACTGGATGCTAAGCATCTTCACGCATGTGCCAAGTATGTCTGGCCCATCAATCCACAAACTGAAAATGTCACATCCCCAAAAGCATTTTTTCCTCAGTGGCTTCTGTTGGGAGTATAATGGTTTTTGTCATCACCTTGAAGCTCAGCTTGTATGGTGCCTCAGTCATCTTTCCATTGTCCTACAAGAGCTTAACTACAAGGATTTAAATTTCCTGCCTGTCCCTTCCCAAGAATCTCCTTCTTTGTCTAATTCAGCTGCAACCACATCTACGTAAGCCCCTTGGTCCCAGAAGGCTTCCTCCGTTGTGCTCGCTGATGGAAAAACCACATCGGAGGGATCACCAGTGACGCAGGAATTCCTTTTTCTTTTTTTTTTTTTACTGTTTTTATGTGGAGAAAAAAACTGCTTGAACTGTCACACGGCACTAACGTACTCGGAAACAGGTAAGTTACTGCATGAGCTTGTGTGCAGCACTAGAAGGTGCCAGGGTAAAGAGACCAGGCTTCTCACAAGAAACATTGTCCTTAGGAGGTGAACCGCGCTGTCGAACATCGCCAATTCCCAGAACTCCGTGCAGCTACTCTCAGCTTTTAGAACCCAAGTTTACTCTCAGCGGCATGAGTACATGAAAGGTGCCTGTTATCACACCGCCAAGTGTCAGAACGTCCATTTCTGTTCGGAACGCCTTTCTGTGGCTGACAGGAGATCAGACTGGATTAACAGTGATTCGGGGAGACAACAGTCATCTGTGGCTTCCAGACCTGGGAACTCAGCGGGATTCAAACTACTTTCTGATGACTGCAGGATGCACCGTGACATCAAAAAATGAATGTGGTTTAGAAAGTCAGGAGGCAATCCAGAAATGAACGAAGAAACAGCATATCTGCAGCCATTTTGTATTTAAATGTGAAAACAATGATGATTATTTAGCTTTATTTTTTGATGAATTTGAATTGAACTGAGTGTGTTGTAACAATGAATTTACAGATATGTTGCTGTGTCTTTGTTGACAACACAACCAAGTCTAGATTATGGGTGGGGTGAGTGGAGACAGCTCTCAAAGCACTCCAACAGGCAGGGACCTGAGACTGCCGAAGGACATTGGACACCGGGGACCTGGGCAATGGGAGTGTGGGTCTTCGAGGGGCTTTGCAGGACCACCAGTTGGCCCTGAATGCATTTACTTTATTTTATTTTCCTGTTGACCTCGAAACATTTGCTGATTCCCTTCTTTAACACTTTGATGAAATACCTTGAAGAATTTAAAAGTATTAAAAATTCAAAACTTTGAGGAACATGGCTACTTTACAGTACTGTCCCTGTCATACAAATCCAAAACATCTCTCCTCTGCCACTGAAATCTCCTAGATAATACTCGGGAGAACATGATGCCCCGGTGTTTTAGATTGATACGTTAATACTGTTGTGTTAGAATAACGTTGCTTTGAGCGACATCCCAGAATTTTGAACAACAGCAGGAGTTTCACCGTGTAAAAACATGGTCATGCACAGTGCGGGAGGAACCAATTCAGCTGGCATCTCCTGGTGAAAAGGCCAACAAGGATTGGGACGTAACGACCACTTTCCTGACGCAGTAAATCGCTGTCCTCTCTCTCTGTTTGAATGATATTCACATGGATCCAAAGTAGATTCTGGATCTCCGTTGGAGATTTCTTTTCAAACACTACCTACTCCACCAAGAAAAATGCAGCCTCAACACACACATGAATACACACACGGCCTGCAGTAGAACGGACTTCTGTAGCAAAAACTATGCCAAGCTATGTCCATGTTAGGGTGGCTACCTTAATCCCATCCAATCCAAACACTGCAGAGAAGCTTTCCAAAGGGTTTCCGGTCAGAGATTTGATAACAATTTCCCCAGCTGACACCTTAGCGTGGTTTAAGATGTTGTTACTTGTGAATATTTGTGCTTATGCTGGTATTTTTTTTGTCTGTAAGGGATGATACCGACTGTCTTCCAGCCAATGGTTTCAGGACACCGCAGAGGTGATGAGGAGATGAAGGGTCGCTGTGTGCCAGTGGCACGGGTTCTGTGAAATACGCCCCTTATCGGACTTCGGAGAGTTGTTAGTCACGAGTCATCCTCACACATTTCACCATGTTCCAAGCCACTGAGCTTAGGATAAAACTGAAATGAAGTTTATAGTGTCTTTTCACAGACACAGCTGCCTGATCAACCGTTGGCAGCATCCTGACAATGGATGGCAGTGTTTTTTCTTGGGGGGTGAGGGGGTGGAGTGATGTTCTATCCCTGGGGAGGGTGCTTAATCTAAGTTGCTCTGGAAAAATGTCCCACTAGAACAATTCCAGGTAATTTAGTGTCGAAGTGTTGGTCACACAAATATGTTGGATAAACAAACACTTTATGCTATCTTTCCCTTTTTGGGTAAATGCTGAATAGGTGTGTTTTGCAAAGCAGACATCATTAAAAAGTCTAATGGAATATAAGCTGAAACAATCCATAAACTACCTTCTCGGTGTGGCCTGAATTCTGCGGAAAGGGAAGATTATAGACTGTTGTGTAGAAACTACATTACAGTGCAATGCTGTCACGTGATGCCTGTCTCCTCCTCTGAGCGTAATACCAAATGCACTTTGGTGAGACAGCACTGCCAAATTTGGACACAGATCAGCACACCAATAACTGCGGGGGGATATCCTGCAGTGACAATAACATCCAACAGACCTCAGACAGAAACATTAATGGAAGGTTGTGCTGGTATAAAAACATTCGTCCTACGCACAGTCAGACCACAACCTACTGCCACCCACGCCAAGCACCATATTATTTGATCATCTCTTCCCACTACAGCTGCACAGCCGCTGAAGAAAATGCAGAGCCTGCAGGCTTGTAATCCACCTGACTAATCAACCACTTGGCCTGGCGTCTCGCCATATCAACTAAGGTCGTCTTTGACTCCATTTCTAAAATTGTCCCTCAGTTTGATAGTCAAAGATACCTGCTGCTTGCAAAGTTCATAACAAGAGAGAACATGTAAGGTGGGGAAATCTCTGATCTACTCTGGGGTCTTCAAAAAGACCCATGAACCAGAACAGGTCCTTTCCCTACAGGGAAGAGGTGCCTGACCGGCTGGACCTCTGGGCACCAGTGCCCGTCTGAGCCATCTTTGCATGTGTCCTCTGGAACGCCTTGCCGGATGGGGTAATCCGATTTCACTAAGTGGCTCTGTAATGACTCCGTGGGACGTTGAGGCAGATGGAGGCGAGCTGTCAGAGGACCTGATCTCCCCTTTCCAGGAAAGTCCCGAGGAAGTAACAACAGAAGCAGCACGACATGTTGTCCTGGCTGCCACATCAAGAGGGAGCCTACGGATGCGGCTTGAAAAAGAGTTTGGGCTTCTGCAGCCAAAAAGCGACGGACCGTTGTCAGCTTTCGCACAACACGGACTTCTCCACCTGGAGACCAAACATGTTCGACAGGAACGAGAGTGCAGGGGCCCTGGACGAGACGTTTAGTGGTGAATTCTCCCGAAAAGAATGAAAATGTGAAATGATATATCTGAGAGGAAATAAACAGCAAGACAGTCCTACAGCTACTCGAGTGGCAGGTCTCTGAGAAACTTGCAGTTGCGCTATTCGTTCTGTAAATAAACGCCTTTGTTTTGTGTATGCCTTAGGGTTAATTACAGTAATGGCATGTCACAAAAGCTGCACTTTACCACTTGAAAAGCTGTGACAGCCTTTCCAAACAAAACTAATTGTTCCCTCCTAAGTGGGGAGCAACTTTTTATTAAACTCTGGGGATCATTTAATTGGTCTCTCCATGTATGAGAAGTTTCACCCATCTATCAAAACATAAAGGCATTATACTGGAACATTTTTGTGAATGAGGGCACAGATATGGGCACTAAAATATTTATTAAAGAGCCATAGAGTAATATTCACTACAACATCATGGTATTATCTGCCTATCACTGATTCTACTGAGCTAGGCAGACATGTCCCCTCATTTTGTCATGAGGTGTACTATCAGCTGCATTCAGACACGTGATTGGTCAACATGCCTCCTCATTCTATGGTAATGTGTTCTATCAGCTCTATTCAGACACGTGATTGGTTGAGCTCTGGGTGCCTCTGTTATACAACAACTCAGCAGGGATGTCAGAGAAGGTGAACAGCAGCAATATCCCACCTTTAAATGGGTGCACGCCTGCAGACAGCGGTCAGGCGTGTGGACCACTGCATGTGTTGCTCAGCAACATCCTGAGAAGACCGGCAGTTTTGTCTCAAGGCCTTTTGGCGGTACCACTCTGTCAACAATACTTAACCGTTGGGTGGTTGGCAAACTATGGCTTGGTGTGGACAGAAAAAAAGCATTTATAAGCCAATGAATCCAATGCACAGACCTGATATTTCCAGCAATATTAGTTTCTACGTTCTAACCTCTCCGTCATTCCGACAGATAGCTACGTGTTGTCCTGACTGATAACAAAGTCTGTGTAGTTTTCTCCTTCATCTCTGAGGACTGAGAACATTTACTGAGGTTTTTTTTTTGCCAGTAGAAAACTGACTGGAGTTTGCACACTTCAGTATTAAGAGGTATAGTTTTGCTAACACGGGCCTGCATCATCTTCCACGTCTACGGCTCTGGTGGTGAGCAGCTTTCCCTGACCGAGCTGCAGTTCGTCACAACGTCTTAACGCCGGGGTCTGCTGCAGCTCATGACACTAATGCTCGCTTTTGGCCACTTAGGTGGCCTGTTGGTGGAGCTTTGGTGGGTACCTTGGGCTAATTGACCAGAACTAGAAAAGGCTACAACAGAACCTCTGCTGTCCCTGTTAACATTGGACTCGGTGTGTTTTCATTAGTGTGCACCAAGAATGGAGGACAAATTCCACAGATCAAACCCGACTGGTTTACTTCATAGTCAATCGTCTGGTCTCATGAGTGACACCCTGGCCCAAATCTCATAGCAATGAAGGCCCACTCTTGGAGAGAAGAAGAGTTGGGTTTCACCCACTCCCTGGCCTCCTCAGGCAAAAGCTCACAGAATGGCAGTGGTCTCCATCCTCAAGGGGATAGAAACTGGGAGTATTTATAAAGGGTCGGATGTCATGGCAACGGGTTTTTGTTTTACAATGCAGTGCCAGAGGCGAGGCGGTGAGGCCACAGGGGCCTCAATGAGTCTGCCTAGCAGGGCACCTGAAACAAAATGGGATGTCATGTAGCTGCTTTCAAGTGAGGACTGAGCCCAGAAGAAGGGGACACAACCACAGTGAAAACTGCTCAAATAACTATAAAAGACACATGTTATACCCAGCAGAGGGTAGAGTATGAGCCAGCCTTAGAGATCATTAATTCCAATGCAAACTGATAGACATAAAACATCAATTCATAATTTTGAAAAACTATTCTCCGGTCATTAACTACGGAATCCCCCTCTTCTCGCCCATCCTGTTTCCTCCATATTCCACCTGGTGCAGCAGGTGGTTTGCAGTGAAATTGACTGTTCTGACTGAGCTTGGAGTTTCTACACAAGAAGTTTGCATCTGAAGCCATTCAGAGATTTTTGGAAAGAATGATCCGAAAGAAATGTGACATTCTCACACCAACAGCCAGCCCTCAATTCTTCAGAGCCGTGACGAAAGGTTAAGTCTGACAAACGCAAATTCTCTAATTCACAAATGAGATCTCCGTGTGCCCCTTTCCTAAATACGCCAACAGGCAATGGGTGTGGACACAGAGTGACATCTTCTGTGGTTGTTGTTCTCTACAAGCTCACACCACGTGATGGAAACCAATAAATTTGTCCCTCCAAAGTCTTTGATGTGTGATCCCAAGTCAGCCACTGATATGACAACGATAAATTAACAGTCCTTTACTTATTGTAACTATCGACTGACTGATCGACTGATCGATTGTTTCCAGAACTCCTGTAAGTGATGAAAGCCTCAGTATTATTGATTCCAAGGTGCCTCGCTAACTGCCGTAGTCGAGCTGACACACTTTCGGAAGGCAGAGAGGTTCCTCTGCTGTCGATCAGTCACTGAGGAGGGAAGAGTCACAAACTTGGGTTCCACAGTGTAGAAACAAACACCGTGAAGATTCATCCTTTGTGGCTTTTCTAAAGAAGCAACGTAGGTTTTCTCCCATTCTCAGAACAAAAACTTTTTTTATGAGTAATTAAACAAAAGTCAATTTTACCACAATAACATACTGCTTGTGTCATGCTGCACTATTGTGCTTGACTTGCTTCAGCCGACAAACATTAAGTTAAAAAATAAACTACTGTCTAGAATTGTAATGTGGATTAACTTTTCGGGAGAAGGTCATTGAACAATGCTTTTCAGCTGAGGAACCGTGTTAAACCATCTTAACCAGGTAATTTAGTGTGCTGATTAATAATTTCTCAGATTCAGTATCAGAATGTACAGCAGCCCAGTATATACAATTGCGTTCAAAGCTGATGGTCTCAATATCGTGGAATCTTATCTCCTCTATTCTTCTGTAGGAGTCCAAAAAGTGAGCGGATTGCAGTGACTGAACACTCTTCCATTTTGGTGCTGCTAACTTCTAGTTGCCGAAACGTCCTCCCCTCCAGGTAGCTGATTTAATCATTTTAAGATTGTTATGCCAGCACTACCCTCTGGCGTAGGGTGGAGATGTACAAAAATGCATCTGAATCTATTGACATGCACAACACACGCAATTAAAACATGAGAGGCCAGCCATGTTTGCCTCCCTTTCATCAATGCTCCAGCAGAGAAAGTCAAAAGGTATTTTACATGGGGAAAAAAAAACAAACTAACAAACAAACAAACAACTGACAAAATGCTTGGATTCAGTATGGAACATACCATGCAACAGAGGACTCAGCAGAAAAAAAAAGCCTGTCAGGGTAAAAGCTAGAGAAAGTGGTCGTATCCCCTTTCAGCAGACACCGGGGGCTGGAGGGGGTCGTGGGAGCGACACAGGGGGACACGAGGGGACCCGGCGGAGTCAGCGATACAGCGAACTGGAGGGCCGGTCAAACGGCAGCAGCCGACGAGCGCCTCTACGAGGACAGTGAGAGAGAGGAGGCAGACAGGAATGGCCGTTCCTTACCTCCGCGTACCCCACTAGAGACTGTATCCTGCTTGGGGGGGTCCCTCGGCCAGGCTGGAAGTGGATGCCCCCGGTCCAGTGGGGCATGGACACGCCTCTCTCAGTGCCAGCAGCCTTATCCACAGAAGAGCATCAGAGGCACCGGGACAGCGGCGGTGTCACCAAGAGCAGCGGCATCCTTCTCGTACAGTGCCAGTTAATGAGCCCCTCTCTGTCGGCTCTCTCTCTCTCCCTCTCCCTCTCTCACGCCGTCTTCCTGATCCTCCCTTCTGCTCCGTCGCCGCTCCACTCTCTCACCAACACGACTGTGTCACGGCGATCTTCTCCCAGCCGCCGCTCTTGTAAACCACCAGAGCTCCTGCCTCTCCGCCGTTCCCCCACCCTGCCTTCAGCGTGCACCAGCAACATCCTGTGTGCTTGGAGTTTCACATTCGAAGCCTAACAGCGGTGTGGTTGGTCTTTCAGTCACTTGATCTCCATTGATACAATATTTTTTAAATTTTATTCTCCTTTCGTAGCGTTGCTGTTCATGTCATTTTTAAGAAAGAATTATGGAAGCAACTAGAAAAAGAGCAAAAAAGCACAATACCCACAAATACAAACACACTAATCTACGTAATGTTATACTTTTAAATAAACAAAAAATGACATACGCATTTTTAGTGATCTCTATTGATCCATTTTCTTTTAAAAGAAGCTTTAATTTTAAGCAGGAGAGGCCCAGTTTTACCAGAGTAAACAGCCCGTACTGTCTGTCTGTCTGTCTGTCTCTGTCTGTCTCTGTCTGTCTCAGCCTCTAAATCACTGATGTCATTATCTTCCCAGATTTCCAGTAACTGTACTTAATTGTTTTATTTTCTTGGACATCAAACAACCCATCAGTGCCTTAACCACCAGCGTGACAGTGCCCATTCATGGCCTGTCGTCTCTTCATTCCCACTTGTAACTGCTGTCACACTTCATCTGAGGCTTGCAGACTGAAGGCATCCATTTGACCTGGGAGCTGTGATGTGCACCCCCCCCCCCCACAAACCAAGTAAGCAGGTCAGCCCGAGCGACCCCACTCTGCTCAGGTCCTGCAGATGATTTTAATTTTTCCACACTGGAAATCATCTCTGTGTACATGTTTTCAAGAATGTCATATTTCCATAGGAGCACTAAATTAAAACATTCACCTATTTAAGCTTTTGTTGTGGAAATTACCTGTGCACACCATACACCTGGCTATGAACGTCTAAAGAAATGCTGTTTCAATGTAAATGTAAATTCATGAGTGATAACATGATTGCCTTTACAGCGTGCATCGAGTGGTCTTCACCCTTTTTGTCTTTTCAGAGTTGCTTGAGCTTAAGTGGACAGATGACGGGTCTGCCAACAAATATCCACGGAGTGAACTGGAAATAAAAATTTCAGACTAAAACACTTCTCTGAAGGTACCCACCAAGGTGAAGCTCGCGTGAACTTGAGGGCAAAACTCAAGGTTTATCAGGTGACATGTGGGAGGGCGACTTCGCATCTGCGGCCCCCATCGGCGAGCAGAGTGTGGGGGGAGGGCACGTCCAGCTCCTGTCTTTGCCCATTCCCCAGTATGACAACACCACTGCCTCTCCTTTATGTTCAGAGATCTATAAAAGTGAAAGTTAGTGGCTGTTGGGGGAAGCATCCGCCCCTGATTTTACATCATAATGCTACAGGAAAGTCAAAGGCTGAAGGTGAGACTACAAGGTCATGCCACTACCGCCATGCTCCTGCTGTGTATTGAACACGATGGAATGGTCTACTATGACGGGGGATCCAAAATAAATCTTTCTTTCTCCACCCCCCCTCCCCCTGCTGTCTTGGTCCCACAGCCCATCCATATCAGCCTGCTGTTTCCTTGTGGCCCCTGACCGGATCACGCAGAGTGGGCAGGAAATGACACGGCGGTTTCTAACCCCCTGATCAGCAGCGACGCAGAAAGGGTACAGGAAGTAGGGAGGAAAGTAGATGGGTGCCTCAAAGTGGGGGGAAGTGTGGCACAAGCTGGAGGGAACAGGGGACCCGTTTCAAGCGCGGTCCCCTACAGAAGCCCCCGGGGCACCACCTCCCATTGCTAATCAGGAAATGTGACTGTCCTGAGTCTAAGTGATCCATCCGTGTGGCGCGTATCACTCCACAATGGGACTTGGGTCCTAAGCCTAGCAAGCTAATCCCATAGCCTGTGGTGAGGATGTGTGTGCCAATGAGCGAGCCAATTTCGTTGCATTAATAGAGAGGATCCTAAGGATGCCGCTTTAGATCCTGGGAGCTGAGCTTCCAGCACATTCTGAGCTGGGAGGAGTTAAAGGTGGCATCTACACGGGAAGGTCTTAATCTGTGTGACACATGGCTGGCCCGTGGGGATCCCCGACAGCTTGGTCTCACCCTCCATCGGCTGCACAGAGGGAGCAGCCCAGGAGAGAATATCTCAATGACGCACTGAAGGGCACGGCTCAGACATCTGACTGGCTGGGGCAGTGTGATGGTGACCGCTGGCTTTGGGTCGAGTAGGTAGCTATCAGCCTGCTAACTACAGCCAACGCTACAATGCCAGTTATATACTAAAGCGAATGTGCGGTCTCATTGACTATGGCTGAATTTGCTCATTTATGCCTAAGAAATTCATCGTCATAGACAGTATAAAAAGAAACCATTTTTAATGCTGTTTTCAAGGGTGGTGGCGCTTCAAATGGTATTGTGGTCTTAAACATCCACGGTTTTGGATTGTATCCATCCGTCCATCTGTCCATCCATCCACCCATCTTCTAACCACTTATCCTGCTCAGGGTTGTGGCATGGTTGTGGTTTTAATTCTCTTGTTTTCAGTTTGCAAATTATCTCCACCTGTTTCCACTATTTATCTTCCTAGGACTGTAATAGTGTTATAATGTTTGAATAAATTATTGCATACTTAAGTTTTTTCTCATTTTTATCCATTACTTTTAGCATTCACCTGTTCCTGAGAGTCAAATCATATTCAAAAATCAATGCATTTTCATGCAGCTGTTTTATTTGGCAGCTGAATCATTTCAGTCACATGGATGTGAGTCTGACTGTGACCTGGCAGAACTGACTTTATTGTATGTGACAACAGACTCCTCCTTCCTTGCCTGGAATTCTCTCCATGCCATCCGGACATGCGTACGGTTTCCGAGAGGCAGGAGGGTCACGATTTCTGCGGTGAGCCCTCCTCCTTTCCTTGACGTCAGCCAGAATGTCTCTCTCGCCACATCTCTGCGTACGAACCTCCCAGTGCAGATTTGGGGCAAGGAAGGGAAAGAGGAGAGATATGAAATTTCATCAAACAAGCCTCTGCAGATGCGCAGAATTGCATGCATTATAACAGGAATTCTTTTTCAGTTTTCACGGTTCAAAGTCTGGTTTATGACCGTTATACCACTCCATTTTGATACTCTGAGGTCCCCCGCTGAATTCTGGACTGCAAGAATTCATACTGGCTCTTGGGCACACAGTGAAAAATCTGCAGTCATCCAGAAATGATTATTATGCATTTATTACCAATGATGCTTGTATAGCTGTATTTATTCCAAGGTACAGTAGCAGAGACTGATCAAGGAGAGATTTATGAGCTTGTAAAGTTATTAATTTAGCTCTATACACAAAGGTGACTAGAAGATCTCTCAACGGGACGGTGCAACACCATGGGCATCATGTTTTCGGGGGCACTGTCTCTGGGTGTCGTCCCACACATCTGTACGAAGAAAGGGAAAATAGCTGGAAGATAACGTTTCGCCGTACTATGTGGGGGGACCCTCTCTACCTCTCGCCGCTCCCCTGTCATATTTTAAATAATGTATGACTAGATTTTAATAATTCAGTTTTTAATTTGAATTCAAAATTTGGTTTGAAATTGAAAGCCTAGGGTTAGCGGATGGTCACGAGACGCGGCCTTCACCCGCCGTGGCAGTAGCCCCCTCGGCAACCCTTCTTCTCGCCTACCTCTCTCCCCTCTGTGGCTCTCTGTTGCTGCCCTACCAGGGCTAATGTGGGGGTCTTACCCTGGCCTGGCGACCTCATCTTCTCTCCTCCCTCATCTAGCCCGTCAATCTGGGGCAATAATTCCATAATTAAAATTCTTTTGATGACTCCAGCAATGCGATAAGAGCCACTAAATAGATCAAATGGACAACTCTCCCCTCATAGATATGACGATTTGCTTGGGTACTGATAACGCACCACAGAAGATGCTGGAAAGAGGACCCTCATCTAGCACAGATAGGAGAGTTTTTATCTCAATATTGAAATGTCCAGTAAGTTATCATGTGGTCTGTCTTTCCACTGTTATGTAGCTCTCGTAGCTCCTTCAGCAAGGTGTCTGCAGAAAGGGCCTAGGAGGCATGTCTGGTAATTATTACATTATGGTCAGAGTTTTCGCAGGGACACTGATGTGACCAGAATGATTGACAGAGGAGAAAGCGTAAACAGTGTTAAATAGGAGGGAGGGAGAAAGACAGGAAGAGGGGCGGGGGGTTCTGCAAGGTGGCTTTCACATCTCACATTTTTGGGTAAAAGTTGCACCTGTCATCAGAAATGCAAAATGCTGGCATTGGATACAGTATGAGTTGCAAAATTCTCAGCTGACTTTTATGTTGAAGGGAGCTTCAGATACAATAAATGTGGAAAATGCAGGGACTTACAATTTGAAAATTTTGGCAAGGCTGCCAGTCTCTCAAAATGATGAAACTGCAGAAATGAACCGAGAATTATAAAGCATAATCATCATTCTTCTCACTAAAATAAAAACAGTAGACGTGCTTCAGAAACTCAAGTCAACCTAACTTCTAATCTCGAAGTCCCCCTGGTAGTCCGAACGGTCACTGGCAAATCTTGCCTTGTTATTTACAGGTGAGAAGCGTTCCATAATCACTGCACCCGTGTTCCACTGGACAATTAAGTCAGTTAAAAAATTACAAGTTAAAGTCACTGAATCAAATGAAACAAAAATGTATATATGTCAACAACTGCATATTTATAAGGGGTGGGCCAGAGCTCACAAAAGGTGACTCCTGCAATTCCAGAGCTGAGGTCACCTGACCTTTCTGTTAGATCTCGTCTGTCCAGGTGGGGGCAATGCTTACGAAGCCCTGTGCCACATAACAAGCTGGTACCTTTTTTTTTCCGTCTTGTGAAACCGTGTAATGAGCACACGAACACTCAATACATGGTTTCACAAGGGGGTCTAGAAATTCGGAGGCACAGGTGCACAGCAATGCGTTCTGCTGGGTGAGCTTTAATGACCGGGGCATATTTTTAAAAAAAGACTCGGTTAGTTTCGTCTGCATTCAGCAAGCAGGGATTTTGTTTTCCTGAGTAGTTCTCCTCAGTCACAGAATCAGCCTTCATCTTAGATCAGGAAAGTTTCGCCTCTTTTTTTAAAACTTGTGGGTTTGGTTTTGTGTCTGACGTCAAACGCCTTTACACGATGTCAAAATCGCTAAAGGAGGGTCCAGTTGGTGTTGGGGGGGTTGCGTATGCAGCCATCACGGGTAATACTCATGTGTGATTTACAGGCATACGTCTGGATAGCATTTAAAAGCTCTCCAGGATTTTACAACCCGAATAGCGTGTCTAGATGTTCTGGACATTATGATGGAGGACCTTCACAATGTTATGCCACGGTTCTCTTCTTTAATGTCTGCTTCAGCGCCCTTCTCACATTCCAGAACGTTTCCCCTCCCATTTAATGACGTGCTCTGGTGTCAAAGTTATTGTACAAATAGTTCAATTTTACCATCGCCTTAAGAGATAAATGGCACTGAATGCTTTATCATTTTTTTTCACCCTTGGATGTGACTAGTGGAAAATGGGTTCCTTCCTTTGCTTTGGCCAAATGTCGTCACTGGTTTGTGGTATCCATGGCAACGCCAATCCCTCCGAAAACACAAGGAGGATGCAGAGTGAACCGGCAAGCCAGGAGCGCTTTGATGGACATGTGAGCAACGAAGTGGGTATGTCACCGGAGCTCCGCCCTCCCAGCCACCTCCTGCTTATTTATACGCGGGGATATTTATAGACGTGTCAGACGGGACGCGCATCACTCAGGTAGACTGCTATAAATCCGCATGCAAAGATTGGTCTGGTGTCGTAAGCTTCTGTGCAGATTTATCCTGCAATTAAGAGGTCATTTCTGCTTTTGAAAATGAACGAGAACAAGTCCTGCCCTAGACTGTCGGTTTGTTAGTTTTTGGCGAGAATGTCATTTTTGGGTAGACTGTGTTTCATTCATCACAGACAAAACTGTTAGACAACCTTTCACCCCTGAGTGACGACAGTCAAGGGAAAGGTGTGAATGTTCAACCACTGAATGATCTCCTATCACAAACCAGAGGGACATCCTGCTTAATTCATACCAAGGCATTAACTGACAGTCAAAACCAACTCTCAGATAGTGTAGGCCATACTACATGCTCTCCCCAGGGCTGATTCTGCCTTCTTTCTGCCGTCATCCCCACATGCTTTTAAGGACTAAAATAGTCCCTTGGATCACAGAGCGGGGCCCTGAGTCGTTTTAACTGAGCATCACTGAATGGTAGGGAAACATAAGATGCTGTAGAGGGCGTGTTCTAGGGAGCGGACTCGCCCATTGAAAGCATCATAATGAAAATGCCCCCTTTCTAACGAGGACCTCCTCTTTTTAATAGTGATATCCACTTCCTAATAAAGACATCTTCTTCCTGGCCAAGATATCCTCCTCCCAGTGAAGATACCCTTTTATTTTCCTGGAACCTTTTTTTTTGAAGAACTCCCTACAATGCATTCACAATCATTTAGATAGTTTTCCTATAACAAAAATCACTCAAAAGCTTAGCCAATAGTACATAGATCCAAAGCAACTTAAACAAGGCAAATGACCTGTAATATAAAAGAACGAAAAGTGAAAGGCTTATTTCGAACCCTGTCAAGAATGTATTCATCCCGATTTTTAAACATGTATTTCTACCTACTTCCTGAATTTAGCCACATAAGTAGATTTGTGGAAGATTCACACAACAAGGCAGGCTGACTGAAGGCAAGTTGAGGCACTGGTTTCCAAGTTGGAGACATCCTGTTTGTCTGTGCATCTCAGGGGACTTCCAGGCACGGGAAGCAGCAATCTGGGCTCAACACAGGGCTGCCCTTGGCCCGGACAACTGGGCAGAACTGGTACAATGTCAGTCAGCTGGCCCTCCCAGGCACACAGCTCCAACGCTGAAGCCCATCTGTGATGTGTGGCCCCCTTCCAGCATGAAACCAGGGCTGGGAAGGTCTACACTGGCCAGGCAGCACCATATAAAGCCAGCCAGGGACTGCATGCAGGCCAGTAAGGAACAGAGCTAAACACAGATAATCAAATCATCGTTATGGCAACAAGTAAGCAGTCACAAAGACTGGGATGCACTTCACAAGCTCTGTCTTGACCCTTTAAATAGAAACATAATAACTAAAACACACCCCAAATAGTTTTCTTGATGATCGCTGGCATTGTGCCCTACTGCACACATGCTAGCCCTCCCCAGCACGTTACTCCAGGTTCGAGTGTGCGGTGTGTAATACACGTTATTTCCTTTGGGGTAATAAAAGTATTCTGAGTAACCCAGCAAATCACAACTCTTCCTTCTGCTTCTGCGAAGGTTTTCCCTTAACAGGGTAAATCCCGATTGGTCCGATGTAAGCGTCTCTCCTGAACGCACCAACACATGGAGGGTGGGGATTTAAACAAGCACAGCTCAGTGACCTCCATGAATCTCTTTCTGCTAGCCCCATATTTGGGCTGACCCACGTTCCCCCTCAGAGACCACTGTGACTCAGCCGTTTCTAATTAAAACTTCATTTTAACCACCGATCCAGGCTGGAAAATATTGGGAAACACATTTCTACATACTCATCTGAGCAGTTGGATGAAGGGTCTACCCTGGTTCACATCATGTACCTGCATCCATCTGCAGTGTGTTAGAAATGTACAGCGCCACTGGATCTGAAGCGTGAGAAGCAGCAGACTTAAAGTAGAAACTAATGAAATGACCACAGCACAGGTCACAAGTGAGGGGAGATCAGTGAAAAGAGGGACAAACTAGGCAGTGATTGACATGGAGTCAAAGTTCCATCCACTCAGGCCACGGAGTCACAGTTCCACCCACTCAGGCCACGGAGTCACAGTTCCACCCACTCAGGCCACAGAGTCACAGTTCCACCCACTCAGGCCACAGAGTCACAGTTCCACCCACTCAGACCACGGAGTCAGAGTCCCACTCATTCAGGCCACGGAGTCACTGTTCCACGTATCGTAGGACCAGAACTTCTATTTTCCCCATCCCTGCTAAAAACACAGGCATAGAATGACCATCACTGCTTCCTACAGTTTTTGCCATATTGATTAACTCTGTAAATTACCAAGTTTAACGCTGAGAGTCTTGAGTTTTACTGCACCTTAGCATGGCTGTTTCTCTCTAGCCTAGAAAAGCTGACTAATTAACGCAGACATTTTCACACCATTACGTCGATGTCCCACCGCTGTACCGAAGCTCGTCATCGTGAGGGCATGTCTGACCTCTTCTCCTAACCTGCCATTTCATCGTGACCACTCGCAGAGGCGTCCCAGAGGCAATGAGGACATTTCAGGATGGAAATGTCATCCGTGCTGCAAATGAACGAACTCCTCATTTGTGTGAAAGTGACAGAAGGTGATAAACACCGGGGGTGGAGGGTTCTGGTTGCAGGAAATCAGTTCAAATTATTGCACCCCCAAGAAAAGTCACTATTGCATCAAAATGATTTGCCAAACCTGGCCTGAAAGACTGAAAAGACAGATTCAGTATCTGAGGCTTGAAATTTTAGTTTTGTGTGTTGTGGAAGCCACCCAGTCCTCCTTCTTAAACCTGGGCTTCTGCCTCTCTTCTGATATTAATTATCCAATTTCATCACACATCCAAGATGTACTCCAGTGACACACAAAGGCCCAGGTCTGGCTTCCAGGAAACATGAGGAGCAATTTTTTTAAAATTGTTTTTTCGCTTTTGTGGGAGGAACAATTATGAACCTCGCACAGTGTAATTGATTCCTTGATGCAACCGCAAACACAAAATCCCAGGCTAGATGGCCGAATAGCCCTCACGCTCTGCAGAGTGCATTTTCCGAAAGCCACATCCTTCACTATGGATAATGGACCCTTCAGTCTCTATAGG
Organism: Gymnarchus niloticus; assembly: GCA_009936485.2. Lineage (NCBI taxonomy): Eukaryota > Metazoa > Chordata > Actinopteri > Osteoglossiformes > Gymnarchidae > Gymnarchus > Gymnarchus niloticus. Next base: position 28,438,597 of record JAACJT020000001.1, on the reverse strand, counting down.
TACCAAGCTTATATCCTTTGGCAGCCAGAGGAAGTCTCCTTTTCATTAACATAGGAGACTCTCGAGACCTCAGAGTTGGACCAACATGGAATGGGCACCATTTCCAGACTGCCTCAACCCTCCATCCAACAGCGCCGTACTCTCAGTGGGTGGAAAACCTCTGCTGCGTTTTGAAAGCATTGCGACCACTGATGAGCCCACCTGTAGACCTGAATCCATTGCATGGGGGAGGAGTCAGAGAAGGTTTACTGTCCCCGCCCACATGTGATGTAATTGCCAGAGCTCCAAACATTTCAGGATGCCCCAAATTCAATTAGGTTCCCAGGAAAAGTCTTGCAGTGTTGCTCCATAAAAGCCTTATTAAGATCAGAAAACAGACGTCTCCAGTTACAAGATAGAAAGGGAATCAAGCTAACAAGGTCGGCCTCACAACAGGCCTCTTCCTCTCTGTTAGTTTGTTTAATGTTGCTTCGATACACCGGGGCACTCCTGTAACAGCACGAAAGGCATGGGCCACAGACACACCTAGGTTTTCGCCCCATTATAACAAGGCTCAGGAATTAAGAAAAGATAAGATAGATAACCTTTATTAATCCCACAGTTGGGAAATTTTCATTGGCAGGAATGTCAAAAGCAGATGCTGAGAAGACTGAGATTAGAAACTGAGTGCGTTTGTCACTTGGTACTTGAAGTGAAGTCAGAAATACAAGGTGTATTTTTCCAGACCAAAGCAGAAAACAGTTTAAACATCGGGCAAACATGTTTCTGTCTTTATCCATTGAGCAGTATAATTTCCTGGAGATTCAACTCCTCTCATCCTGATTTCCTGCATCGTTTACTGCTTTAATAAACAACCAACATTCATATCTGAGATAACATTGTGGAAATTCAGCTGGTACGACATCCTACAGCAGTTACCAAGGCCATGGGAGGGCAGAGGAAGAGTATAAGGGGTCAAATCAGAGGCCTCCGATTCTCCTCACACAGGCGAAAGCCATCACACGTCACCAATAAGCAAAATGTTCATGGTCCAGGAACACTGACTCCAAGCAGTAGACTCTGCATTTGCTCAGAAGATTTTGTCAATGTTGGACATTACTGCATTTAGCGACGAGATTAACATTATAAATGGAAGCAACACTGATCAGTGCAATGTGGTACTAATTTGCATTTACTTATTAAGCAAATGTTAAGCAGGATTATAGAACTGGCTGTTTCCTCATTTCAGACATTTACAGCCATCTGTGTGTTGATCTCAGAACTCAGATCAGGTCACCTTGATTACACCTTAAACATGAAACCCATCCAATACACAACAAAAACGTCCTATCAGCATGAGCACAGCACGGTCCTTTGTCATATCTCACCTTTCGTGCAGAATTATCCAGAACACTAGATAATCAACCCAGCCCAAAACAGCAAGCTGGGCAGCCGAACCTGCCAAGTCCAGAGCTGTTAGGAGATTTCCAGTACCCCAGACCAAATGAGATACTGCTGTGATTGATGTCATTTCTCATGAATCCACTAGGGAGGTGACATCACGCCCTGGAGTGAATATAAAGTAAAGGTGGTCTTTAATCGGGGTGGATAAATGATCTCACCCGGTAAGCAGTGACAGTAGAGGACATGCAGATTTGTGCCCAAAACCAGGAAGACACCTGATGCTCCCTAAAAAACACTCGTGCTATTACTTCCCCAACAGAAAGAGAAAATATCAGGCAAGCTGAATGATGTTTAGAGCCATTAGCACGGCACAATGATCAAAGGTGGCCTCACAGAGATCTCCGGAAAACACAGTAGAAACATGCAGCAAAAGATGTTTGTATGATACAGGGAGAGGAGTCATTTTTAGAATTAAACTTCATTGGGAAGAAAATGGAAGTTTTAGCTAAATCAAGAATAGAAAACAACTGTTTCAAGTAGAGAGCGTTTCTCTGCAAAATATATTCTACAACCTCATAAATGAAATACTGGGACTGCAGATAATATACCTCAGATTAGGGAGTTAAAATATATTTGTGTGAGCATGTATACATGCAGATACACACATCCACACACACAAAGATATACACAAATATGCATACACTGATTGACTGACATAGATGTACATGCAAGTTTTAAAACCTTATCCTGACACCAAATTCGCGCATTGGCAGCACAAGGTGGAAAGTACAGACTTTCACATCCCCAAAAAGCCGTACAAAAAACAGATCTCCCTTGTGAAAATGAAAGCACATTTTAACTTGGGCGGTGCCCCAGGGCGTTTAAGTGTCCCTGGGCTTGGGATGGCTCACAGGGTACAGAGAGGGTGCTGGAGACCGGCCGGGAGGGGTTTCCATGGCGACAGGTATGTTCATCCTTACGCCACGCCAGTTGCTGGTTAATCCTGTTCGCTGGACACAGCGTGCATGGATGAAACCGAGAAAGAGGGAAAGAGAGCATGGGACAATAATGCAATGTGATGTATTTATACATTCTTGTTGACGATGTTGAGTATTGGCTATTTTCGATTGTAATATGCACATGCATTAGTTATGGGGCTGGAATTTTTGTCAGTGCTATTAATAACTTGAAAGAGAATGTATGTGTGTGAGAGACAGAGCAGTAGATGACAAATGGCAGGACAGGGAGATCAATCAGCACTGTAGTTCCAGACCACAATCCAAGCCCTCCTCCGACAAGCTGATGGTCGAGCCCGATGACATAAACATGGAGTAAAGAATCACATGCTGGGAAAGTTTGGGACATGCAATGTGGGTGTGTGGAAGGCACAGCAAGGACTCTGGGCTAAACAACTGATCATCAGCCCTGTATCAACAGCTGCCCCGCTTAATGAAGCCCAGCTAGCCATGACCGGATAAATTATCTGGCGGTAGATAAATAGAGCCAGCTGGGCGCTTTTTGGAGGGGAGTAAGGAGTCGAGAGAAAACTTTCTAGCTATTTATTGCAGGGGCCACAAATTAATTTTAGTTTTTCAGCTTTCTGCAATTCGGTTTCACTCATTTAAGGGTCCTTTTACTCACTTTATGCTCTGGATTGTCTGTTAAAAAAAAGGATATTTTTGTTAACTCCAGAGGTAAATGCTTGTTAGTACTGATAATGCCCAGAAATATACCTTTCTGCAAAACCAGCGGCGAATGAACACCACCTTTTATGTGCTTAATGCTGTGTGGCACTACTGTCCACCTGCTTGCGTGTATGCTGGCATCCCAAGATCTCCTATGCCACAAAAGCCGAAACGAAGGTGGGTCCGCAGATGCTGACAGTGTCTCCCTGGCACAGGCTGGGCCCGTTCTGTTGTATTTGTTGGCAAAGCTGGTGCAGCGAGTAAAAACTCATCCCATAATCCGGCTCCAGTCTGACAGACCTGAAGTCTCCAGAGTAGAGCCACTAGACCGCTATCTGTTTTAAGAAGTTATGGGATGACTACAGGAGCCAGTGATAAATTTCCGGTTTGATAGTCTGTGGATGACTCTATTTCAGCCCTTGGCTTAGTCGTTTACAAACCAGCTTGTCTGCACCGAAGGGGTTTAATACATTTTTTCCTTTGTTTCATGACAAATATCACATAGGATAATGTTTTCTTTCCCAAAGACACTTATCTTCATGAGAGAATCGTTGGATATTACTGATGGGACAAATGAGGCTTCAAAACCTGGGTAGAGGCAGCGCTGTTTGGTAGTTTGGGATATTCTCGACCACCACGGGTTTTGAAGAATCATTTTTCCCCATCACTACTGGATATCCATCCATTTTTTAACTGCTTATCCTGGTAAGGTCTGTAGGAGAGCCTGGAGCCTATTGTACTCAGCATAAGGCACAAGAGAGACGTAGACCCTGGACTGGAGGCCAGTCCATCACAAAGCACGTATGCAAACACTCACATAGACACTGTGGGCAATGTTGAGATGCTAATTAGCCTACCTGCATGTCTTTGCGCTGTGGGAGAAAACCTGTGCAAAACGGGGAGAACATCCAGACATGCATGCAGTGTGTAGGTGGGGTTCAAGCCCCAAACCTTTGGAGGTGTGAGGCAAGCCACCGTAGCACCCATAACAATGGATATATAATACTACAAAGGATCAATTTTCAAGAACAATGGTTCTTTAGAAGTAGCCAGCATAAAAATAGATCTCAAAATTAGATACCATTGTTTATTTCGTATGTTTATTTTAAATTCAATGGAGTTTTCCCATCACATTTTTAAAGCTGGTTTTCCGTGAGAAAAAGCCGTTTATCTTGTCCTGTGGAGATGCTGTTTACGCAAAGTTAAAATGAGATCGCTTTTCTTCTTCGTATATATTAAAGTGTATTTTGAATTATCACAAATGAAATCGATTCCATTTGAAAGAATACGAACTGTCAGCAAAGAGGCACGTGAATTCGCAATGCAAAGCAATTACAGCTGAAGATAATTTGTCACATTAGCAGCCAGTAAGAAGTACTGCTATACCAAAGTGTACTGTGTGAACAATACTGACCTCTGGTGGTCAAGAGAAGAGTTTACGATTTAAGTAAGAGTTTCACGGAAAAAAATGGCGTTTTTGCTGTGGTATTTGTAATTAAAAGAGAGATTCATCACAAGCAGAAGCACCGTCTGTCTATCGCAGTCCGCTCCCACCACCTTCCACTGCCAGAGAACGGAATTTGTGACCAGTGATCAGCAGAGAACTAGCATGTGCTGCTTCACACCCAGATAGGGGCCTAATTAAGGTCCCAGCGTGCCGCTCGGGGCCAGGTGCCGTCGGCAGGGCTACAGATCACCACCCCCGGCTAGTGGAAGTGACGGACCAAGGTCTCGAAGGACACCGCGTCATTTGGCACAGGGCGACACGAAGGCCTGACACGACCGCCCAACGCAGACGGGGCCTGGGAGGTGTTTGGGTTATGAGAACACTAAGACAACAAATAACGTAAACACACCTCCGAAAGCCAATCTAGGGGGCAGGTCTTTTCATTGAACAGCAAAAGTTGGGTAAAGGAGGAGGAGAGGGAAGGCGGGGGGGTCAGATTATTTAACGGACTGGGCAGGAAGGGTTATATATAATGCATGACTTCTCTGACCTTGAGCACGTGTGAGACCACGCCCACATGTGTTTCAGGACTACTTTTTTGACAGCTAGTTGGCACTGTAAAGATACACAGCATGACACATATCACCCATTAATGTATACACAAGCATGGCGTCTTGCCCCAAGTGCGTGACACACGAAGGATACACTAGAAGCCACTCACACTTAAGATACCAGTACCGAGTTTTAATTTCATTACATTGAAATAAGAGCCGTGAGTGGATACGGCAGAGTACTCATGTTTAACATGAAGTGATCATCTTTTACTGAGCAGTATGTAGAGAAGGGATTAAAAAAACAGCATCACACTTTTGGCATTATTTTTCAGACTGTGCAAACTAAGCAATTAACACATAGTTGTGTTTATAATTCTTTAGTTGAAGAACTAGACTGATTTGCATGAGGTAATATACTGTATGGTTAGGTTTGCAAAGTATGAAATATGACAGGCTTAATAGAAAATATTTAGTAGGCAGGAGAATGGAGAGTACCTGACATAGGACGCCGCAGGCTTGGATCGTGGGGCCATGAGGAAAGGATGGTGAGAATGCCTGTGAAAACAGGGTTTAATAAAGAAAAGAGTTCTTCCCTGAATTCAAGGAATTAACTGAAAGATAAAGCTAGACAAGACTAGGAATTAAAAACAGGACTGGGAGTGCCCAAATCCATAAGCAAAACCAAACAAAATCAACACAGCCCAGACAAGAGAGGAAGCTACACTTAAGTAACAAAGGAACCAGGTGAGACACAAGATGACACAAGATGACAATCAGGTCAAAGGTGACTGGATAAAGTAATCAATAAAACGAGGGAACAGGGACACACCAAAAACCCACTCAGTCTTTGGAATCCAGAGTGCTGGTAGAGTGGTGACCTCACATATCTAGTGTGTTTGTTTCCAAGCCTTGAATGAAAGAACGTAGATGATGTGTGCATGTCGGGGGTGACGATCCGCGCACCTTTTCCAGTCTCGTTGAAGTGACGTCATTGTACCCACCTCATGATTAAGTTGCCACTTGCCCTAGCAGAGAGAAAGTTTGTGCTCTGTGTTGTCTGCCTGTCTTATATTGCCACCCTTTCCCTCTGAGAGTTTATTTTTTGCATTCCAGCCCTGGGATTAAACTAATACCAGTCAGCTGTGAAGTCCCATCGATGACCTCACTGATTTAAAATAGCCCTTAGGCAGATGCATGATGGAGGGAGAGAGTTTGGGGTCAGTTGATTTAATTTTCAGACAATGTGCCTCTTTTTTGTGGGATATGGGGGTGGCAGGATAATGAGTTTGTAGAGGAAATGAGCCACCAAAAACAGAGGGGCTTATGTGTGTTGTTGTATGCTCCTCCTGTTTCTCCTGCCTTAATCTGTGGTATGGAATTTTTGGGAGAAACTCTGGGTTCGAGCCTCCCATTCTGGGTTGTAAGTGCATCTGGAATGTTTGTGAGGGCGTCCAGCCCCCCCCAGCCACACCGTTGTCTTTGTGGCCCATCGGTCAACGCTCCAGGTAGCTCACTTGCCAAGAATGTAGTCCCCGGCATGTCCGTCCAAACGCCTTATTAGTTCTGCCCCGAGAGAGTGGCCTTCCGGAGATTCACACCTTTTTTTCAGTCACCCCCTCGGAACCTCATTTCCTGCGCTGTGGAGGAAAGACGGATGTGTTACTCCCTCCGCTGTGACAATAATTATTTGCAAATATTACCAGTCAAGAAACTCTCATTTTCTACTACCATGGCAACGTGACATTGCTGCGAGACAGACGGATGGCCACGGTCATCACGTCATTAACGTCGGAGCTGAGAAAACATCTGCAGGTGTCTGTGCAGATGTTCATAGCAGTCAGAGCTGCTACAACGGCACACGCCTGCGTTCATCCCACAGTCTTCATCTGACACCTGCACTGTCCATGGAAACAACTGGGACTCATGGATGGATGAGGCAAACGCTAATGCTGATCCTGCAGCAGGTGTTTCTCCAGAAGTGTGTAAATCTGTATAGACAACCGGAGCTTAAGAGCATGTCTGTCTCGTGTCCCAGCTGGGTACCCAGAACCATCATCCTCAGCCCAATCTAATCAAATGCTGTAATGTGGCAGAGGCAACGTTCAATGACACGAGGCTCTTCAGAGTGACGTTCATCCTGTGCCTCGGGAGCAGACCTGACCACCATCTCATTTTTAAAGACAGGTGAAAACTGTAATCTGAATCGCTCATAGTGTGTGATAGCATGAATGTGTTTGTGTGTGTGCACCCTGTGATGGATTGGCATCCCATCCAGGGTGTACCCCTGCCATGTGTTCTGTGATGGACTGGCATCCTGTCCAGGGTGTACCCCTGCCTTTTACCCTGTGATGGACTGGCATCCCATCCAGGGTGTACCCCTGCCTTGTGTTCTGTGATGGACTGGCATCCTGTCCAGGGTGTACCCCTGCCTTGTGCCCTGTGATGGATTGGCATCCCATCCAGGGTGTACCCCTGCCTTTTACCCTGTGATGGACTGGCATCCCATCCAGGGTGTACCCCTGCCTTGTGCCCTGTGATGGACTGGCATCCCATCCAGGGAGTCACCTGACTTCTGCTCTGTGGTTTCTGAGATAAGCCCCAGGCTCTCTCTGATGCAGTTGGAAGATGGACATATGGATCACAGAAAAATAGTACATGCCTCTTTTATTTATTTGGTTTAAAAGTTAATCAGAACCCACTTGGCATTATTAAGCCTTTCAAGAATCTAGACTGTTAAGTTAGTAGAGTGATCATAAATGATGTCAGGCTAAATGACAGCAGAGATGTTACTGGTCAGAAATGTCTCACGATTCTGTGCCAGCATTCTCCTGCCATACAGACGTAGGCCCAGTGACGCAGATGCAGGGGCTCGTTAGGGTGGCGGGGGCTTGTAGATTCACCAGTTCCCCCACCCTTATCCCACCACCAGCCCTCCCACCACATCAGCAGGACCTCTTCAGGTTTCCCTGCCGGTTCAGCATGGCTTTGGCCTGGTGCCCAATGTTCCACGGCTTCAGCCGCACCCCGTCATCGACTGCCAGCCGTGCATCCCCTTTTGCCACGTGGCCTTTCTGCCCGCTGACCGCCGCTCAGAACGGTGTGAAATCTCCGTTGCATTGGATGCCAAAAACCCAGATAATCCTCCTGGCAGTCAGAGTATTGTGCCTCATGATGCCGTTTTCCATAACTGAATTGCACTGAAATTTTTTTAAATGCCAGAAAGGCACCAAAAGATTACCAAAATGGCCAAGTTTATGTTCATTTTTTTTCAGCACATCTAAAACTTTCTGCTAAATCAGGATTTTTTGTGGGAGTGCAACAGAGACACTGTTGGCAAAAGCAAACACACTCGTTAGCAACAAATACAGCATTGGAGGAGGGATGGCTATGGTACCATGGAGACAAATTCAACATTTTGCACAGAAAAAATCACCAATAGCCTAGCAAACCATTTAAGCTTGTGTGGGAGCCGTTGACTTGCAGACGTTAGGCCACAACCAACCCTCGGTCCCTCACTTCCACCGCTGGTGACTTCCTGCTTTACATGTTATCTCGCTGTACTTATTTTCCTGAAAAATGTCGTCTGAACTGAGAAACCTGTGAAAACGAGTACACTCCAACATGATATCACCAGATCAATCAACGCCATGGGCAGGGTAAGTCCGTTATGACATAATGACTATGCTTAATATCTTTCACATAACTTTTGAGCAAATATTACGAACAGTGCAGTACAATTAGCATTAACTAGAACAACAGTAAAGTTAAAAATAGATATCAAAGCCTATGTCATTATGAAACATCAGATACAGTACATGTCACACGCTCTGTGATACAATGCAGTTGACCATAAGTGTACGAGACATCACCTCCTAAGAATAAGTAGACTGTTAGGATTAAAACGAATATCTGGAGATTTCTGTCTTCCATTGATAAACACAGGACAGCACGAGTAATCTGCATAACATGAAACCCTTCCCAGATCATCTTCTATGAGGACAGGAACTTCCAGGCCCGTGCCTATGAGGCCAGTGGTGACTGTGTGGACCTTGGAGCCTACCTGAGCCGCTGCAGCTCCACCAGGGTGGAGAGCGGCTGCTTCATGGTGTACGAGCGACCCAGCTTCATGGGTCACCAGGCGCTGCTGAAATGGGGGGAGTATCCTGACAACCAGCGGCTCACGGGACTGAACATGAGTGACTGCGTTCGGTCCTGCCGCATGGTCCCCATGGTAACTGCACGTGTCATACTCCATGTGAATCGTCAGCTTTCCTCTCCTATGTTGTTGACTTCACACCCATCAGGTCTTCCGTAACCCAGATTAGCTTTTCACTGATTATTGCAAGTCTATGTATTTTCCAGACATTTGCATACTCCTCTTTGTGAAGGGTTATAAACATTTCCTAGGTAGAGCTCAGGATAAATATGTGCCTCTGATGTACAAATGTAACTCATTAACAGCACTAAGGACCCTTCAGAATGAGGATCTATGAAGCGGAGAAATTCGGAGGTCAGATGGTGGAGCTGGTGGACGACTGCGACTCCATCACAGACCGTTACCGTATGTCTGGCTGCCAGTCCAGCCACGTGATGGACGGCCACTGGCTTCTGTGCGAGCAGCCTCACTACAGGGTCAGAATGATGTACCTGAGTCCTGGGGAGTACCGCACCATCAGGGACCTGGGCCTGAGCTCTACCAGATTCCTGTCCATGAGGTGCATCATGGACTATTAAATGAGCTGAACTCCTTTTACATGTGAAATAAACCATTTTCACATCTAAAACATTCAGTGGTATCATGGTGTTCTTTTAACCTACTCACGTTGACGTTAGCTATTTGGAGTTAAGCAATGAAGACAGTTTACGGTGGGAGACACTGGCACAACTGCATGCAATAAATAAAAGAACAGCCCATAAGAACTGATCACGTGAGAGAAATATGGGGTGGACCTTGCACTTCTCATAAACGACTATGTTTTTGACTGATAGAAATGCTATCTGCATATGAGGGTTTCAAAATATGGATACTGGTTAAAAAAAATAAAATCCAAACTTTGGAAAACAGATTTTGTGGAATGGTCAAGAAACTCAAAATAACTGTTTACTTGTTTCTCAGCAGTAAGACTGTCAATCGTTTATGAAGTTAATTAAGAAAACTAAGTTATCATATCATAATATGTTACTAAATATTACCAGTAATTTGAATGACATGAGTCTTTCTTCACAATAACTACTCTATGGATCACACCAGTAAATTAGAATTCTGTTTGGGTTTTCAGGTGCACCAGAAATATTTCAGTACATTTCAGAAATGTGGTACACAGCAATACTTTTCAGATGCTACACTTCTGTTATTTGCTGTCACTGCAGATAAATTTCATTTCTTAAAGGGTGGGTGTAAAAGCCAAAGCAGCACTGAAGCTGGACAGATGTGAACAGAAAGACTCCAGATTTGTTCTTCAGATGTTCAGTGTTGACATCATTCTGTAGAATAATTAGTTCGTTGCATTACATGAAAACAACGTTGCATTCCAATTCATTCGACACAAAATGCCAAGTATTAAAATATCATTCTAAAACTGCTTCCTGCCATGGGTTGGCACCCCATTCACACTTTTCCCCACCTTGTGCCCAAAGGCTGCCTGGGATAGGATGTAGGAGGACCCCCTGTAACCCTAAAGAGGATCAAGTAGCTTGGAAAATGGATGAATGGATGGATGGATGGATGGATCTGCTGCCACCATCCTAGTTCATTTGCACCTCTCCACAGACCTGCAGTTGTGCTCCATTATATTAGGGGTCGTGCACTGAGAAATATATCACCTCTTGAGGTGAATATCATTGATACCTAAAAAACACAATGAAATAAACATACACATAGCAAAAATTGATTTATGTTCCTTTACTCCATCCCAAAAGAGCAGTCAAACAGAGACATTCTTTGCTGTCACCATTTTAAGTGGTCACGTAAGCCGTTCATTCCCTAATGTTCTGCTTTCTTCAAATACTCTGATAGTGAATCACGCTGCCTTTTCACTCCATGCACATGTACAGAATTTTCTGCCTTCTTCCATATAAATAATACAGTATGGGCATCCATTTACTGCACACAATGCCAAATCAAAGCTTTGTACAGCCGTATGCTGCTGGGTCAGGACTTCTCTCAATGAGAGGCATAAACCCGATCGGGGTTGGGGGGGTATAAAAGTCCCAGGAGGTGCGGGCAGACACAGAGCAACTCGGAGGACAACCAGAGATCACCATGGGCAAGGCAAGTACCCATGTTGTTGTCTGTCACACTGTATGACTGCCTGACTTGAATGAGTATCATTTATATGAACCATGTTAAGTGTTGCTTGTTGCAGCACAATTTACTGTTTAATACTTGACAGAAGCTACTGGGCTACCGATTATACCTTTCTCATTGAGGCATCTGTATATCGTCTCACAATTGCCCCATGCATGTGCATTTCAGGTAATAATATAGAATAAAACAATAATAAATACACAACATTTTTGTTATGTAGGGTTAGGGTTTTGTTATGTTCTCAAATAGTCAAAGAATGACTTTGATGGCATTTTGCAGTTTGTTTTATTAATGCCCGCAAATCAGACCGTTATATTCATGTGCAAGTCGTGTTCATCAAGACAAGTCACGGCTCGTCAATTGTCGAATGACCAGACTTTTTCATATTTTTAGATCATCTTCTACGAGGACCGGAACTTCCAGGGTCGTTCATATGAATGCAGCGGCGACAGCGTCGATCTCACCTCATACCTGAACCGCTGCTGCTCATGCAGGGTGGACAGCGGATACTTCATGGTCTACGAGCGGCCCAACTACGTGGGAAACCAGTACTTCCTGAGGAGGGGCGAGTACTCGGACTGTACACGCATAATGGGATTTGGCGACTGCATCCGCTCGTGCCGTTTGATCCCCATGGTAAGCGCCATCGTGTACACGCTTCTAGTGCTCTAATGTAATGCGCATCATCTGTAATTAAAGACCATTTGACTTAGCTGGACTCTCCATAATTGTAGAGCACATTTCCAAAATTCACTATATCCACTGAATTCATTTATGAGAAAATCGAGATTTTAATTTCTTGCCTTCTTATTGACACATGCAGTAAACCAATTTTGTTTGTTATTTATGTACAACTTCACATTAAATGCCCACAAATCTGTCAAAAAACATCTATTGGAATGGAACTGAGTGAGCAGCGAATTTCTTAAGTTACACACGTAAAATTTTCTCATCAAACAGCACCGAGGACCCTTCAGAATGAGGATCTATGAAGCGGAAAACTTCGGCGGTCAGATGGTGGAGCTGCTGGACGACTGCGACTCCATCACGGACCGCTACCGCATGTCCGACTGCCAGTCCAGCCACGTGATGGACGGCCACTGGCTCCTGTACGAGCAGCCTCACTACAGGGGCAGGATGATGTACCTGAGGCCTGGGGAGTACCGCACCTTCAGGGACCTGGGCCTGAGCTCCACCAGATTCCAGTCCATGAGGCGCATCATGGATTCCTGCTGAAACCCCAGCTGCTAATCTATGGGAAGACAAGGCCTTTAAGCACCTTTGCTTTTCCCAACACGTCAGAAGTTTGAACTGACATCTCAGTTTTGATTCGGTTTTTCTCGTATAAAACAAAACAGGCGATTAGCAGATGAAATAAAGGCATTCTTCAGTGAACCATCAGTGTTTGCCGTCATTTGTTAAAGTGAAATGGTTTTAATAAGAGAAAAGATCTAAAATCTAAAACTCTCAAATGTTATTGAGTCAAATGTAAGATGTATTAGACCATTCCTTTCCTATGTAAGGCATTTTAGTTAAACTATAAAAAGTCCCTGCACATCATTAACAAATCCTGCTGACTGCAGGACTGTGGTCAAGAAGGGAGAACTTTGTTAGTAAAGTTTCTGAGCGCGGTACCACTTCTCATCGGAAAGGGCACACCTTGAACTGCTCACAGCAACGTGGGCGGGTTTCTATCCTTTATGACAGTCAAGCCCCCAAGTACTCATCCTGACAGGATATCATACCCAGTACAGGTGAATCAGGCAAAAGACAAGGTCATTAAATAACAGTAACCAAAAAATCAAAACAAAATGAACTAAAAGCTGGAACCAGAACAAATCAAACTATAAAACCAAAAGAAAAACTTAATAAATACCCAGCTACCAAGACAGAGCAGAAGATACCCGATCACATGACTAAGAAAGGACACAGTAACTAGAATGAGTTTAAATACACTGATTGCCTGTGTGGGTGATTATATATCAGGATCATGTGGAGGTGGGTGTGGCCTTGGGGAGCAATCACACCTGCAGCAGGTAAGTCATGAACTGGATTGTGGACTGGATGTGATTCCTTTCCCTTATTTCATCTCCACATTTACTCTCAGTATACACCCACCAGCCATTTCATTAGGTACACCTTGCTAATACCGTTTTGGACCCCCGTTGGCCTTCAGAACTGCCTTAATTCTTCATGGCATAGATTCAACAAGTTACTTCAAACATTCCTCAGAGATGCTGGTCCATTTTGACATGATAGCATCACATAGCTGTGGGTTTGTCATCTTCACCTTCACGACACGAATCTCCCGATTCACCACATCCCAAAGGTGCTCTATTGGATTGAGATCTGGTGACTGCTGAGGCCATTTGAATACAGTGAACTCAATGTCATGTTCAAGAAACCAGGCTAGCTTGTGATATAGCACATAATGCTACTAGACTTTTGACATTAGAAGATGGGTAGACAGTGCTCATAATGGGTCATGGTCAACAACAAGACTCAGGTAGGCTGTGGCGTTATGGGTATTTGAGTTATTGTTGCCTTCTTACCAGCTTGATCCAGCCTGGTCATTCTTCTTTGACCTCTGCCATCAACCAGGCATCTTTGCCCAGAGAACCACCGCTCACTGGATGTTTTTTCTTTTTCAGCCATTCCCAGTAATCCCTAGATATGGTTGTGCGTGATAATCCCAGTAGATCAGCCAACAACCATGCGACGTTCAAAGTCACTTAAATCACCTCTCCTCCCCAGTCTGATGCTTGTTTTGAACTTTAGCAGATCCTCTAGACTATGCCTACATGCTTAAATTCATTGAGTTTCTGCCGTGCGACTGGCTGATTACATGTTTGCTTTAACAAGGAGTCAAACAGGTGTACCTAAGTGACTGGTGAGTGTAGAATCTTTTAAAGGTGAATCATCATCCTCATCGTCATGATAAGGTGTTCGGGTCCAGGAAACTGCTAAACCGCACAAATCAAAAGTTTTGTATTTTTATTGTGGGTAACAGGTATCATGTTGGATAATAGTACCATTTCTGTGATCTAAATGACAATTAAATCAATTCTGTAATTGTTTTCTGAATACATTGACTATGACATTGAGCTGTCCTGTTCCTGAGGTTACCTTCTAAATAGTAATAACCTGTGCTTAAAACAGCAACCTTGGATTTTCCTTACAAATGACAGAGTTTCTGCAAAGAAATAAACTTCTAAAACAGACATTTTAAACACACACCAGAAAAATACACTTTGTGGTTGGTCAAATTCTCAAACTGTTGCCTTTTCTTCAAATGTACACATGGAGGCAGTAGAGAGTACTTTGAACAGAATGTCCCTGAAAGGTAATGCATGGGAGACGGTGTGACTGAGAGTGACTTGGTGGCTCTGTAACACTATTGGTTTACACTTTTTTACCCACTGAATTCTAGGGTTTTTCTCTGAAGATTTCATGTTAACCCTCGCTATACCGGGACACACCCACACACTGTACCCACAGACTGTAATAATCACCAACCTAAAGTGGCCAAAACCCCGTGTAGAATTCACTGTTCTAAGAACACAACACACTGTACCGTACTATGGTACCGCTCCACAGAGCCTCTGCTGTCAGCCTGGTCGAGATCACGGATGCATGCTTGGTGTGAACACACTGCCTGCTTTCCCTCTGTGCACCACGTTGGACCGTGGAGCCATTTATGGTCCATTAAATCTGTCATGCTTGAGCATCAGGCTGCACTCCAAGGCAGGCCCTACATGAGCCGTCACGCTCCGATGACCAGCTGGCTATGTGGGACGTACAAAGACAGACAGGACATCAGTCTGGGTCATTTCCTATCCAGCATTCAGAACTGCAGCTAAATATCTGAAGTTATTGGTTAACAAGGGTTAATATTTTTAAATGCCTGACATGTGCAGTTGTTCCTGAACACGGAACTTGCTCTCGTGGATGTATCACGTTATCGAAACAAGCTAATTTATCATTTTTAGAATCCCTGTAGAATCCCTTTTGACTGATGAACTTTGTGTCAAGACATTCCTTTCCGATTGTGATTGTCAAAGGGTGTGCCTCTATTCAAATAAGTAACAATTATTATAATTTCAATACTCATCCATCTATCTTCTAACCATCCATCCATCCATCCATCCATCCATCCATCCATCTTCTAACCGCTTTTCTGGTCAGGGCTGAGGAAGAGCATGGAGCCTCATCATTTTTAAATTCTTCACCGAAGTAGCACCTGCTAGTTTAAACCTGGTTTCCTTTCTCTGCAGTTGTTGAAACCGAAAATAGTTTTTTTCTTTGTATGACTGATATTTTTATACTAATCTGACCCAGAATAACTACCATGCTTATCGTGTAAAAAGTACAATACAGTGTACTTTTTGCACAGCTGTCATCTTTCCATAAGTTCTTGAACATAGAAAGTATACTGTTATGCAATACCTCGCATGTGTCTTTTAACGGGGATTAGCCAAATGCATCGTAGATATTCATATAAGGTAAAGATTGCTACTGTCAGTTGTGCAGCACAGAGGAAGGATGTATCGTAATATCTTTAGGTGTGTATTGTCAGAAGAGACCACAGATAGGATTATGAGATGAGTTGCATAGGCATGTCAGCTTCCAGCGATGGGAACAGAATGACGACCGGAGTCTCCAGACCATCACCATGAACCGTCATTATCCACCTCTAACTGGCCTGCGGTCGATCTCATCTCTTCCAGGCCTGGCCAACTGCTGATGGGCGTCTGGGCCAACCCACGTTCCTGCTGTCCGTCAGCCTGGAGACCTCTCTCCACAGGCAGCTTTCAGAGGTTAATGTCAGCAAAATAAATGCAAATACATTCGGTAACTTGAGGGTACATCTTAAATAAAAGTAAGCATTAAATGATATTTAACATTATAATAAACATTGCTTATAGTTAGCATTAATTTTAATGCAATAAAAATAACTACATTTTCGGTAATATTAAGTTATATAAAAAGGTAACTGTCTCATAATTTACAATGACGAGTTTATAATCGTTAGGCTGTCGTCTGAAGTATTGTCTACACCGTGTTCTTCGTAATGCAGCTGAAAGCGACCGCAGTAATTTTGAACTGCGTTTAGAGGCATCACCTGGCATTATCCAGGTGTTTACCACTAGGGGGCACAAAATAACAGAATCGACGGGTTATGTTCTGGACCAGTCGTGGATATTTATTTACTTGAAAGAAAACCCTCGGTCCAAATAGCTGTTCATTTCCGCTGAACAGTACAACAAAATGCTCAGATTATACGTCAAACTAAATCTGGTGCAAACCAAAGCCAAACAGAATATTCAGCTTATTTGTCACTGCTTATTTTGCCAATAGATGAGATGTTAAAAAACGAAAATAAAGATTCCAAAGATAAAGCTGACTGCATTCAGTTTGATCATACAAGAAATAACGTTTTTGTCATGTGTAATTTCAATGAATTTTCATGGTGCGCTTAATCCAAAAAATAACCGGGCTACAATAAGTATAGCGATATTCTCCTCTGTTTTCCCGCGCTTCCTCCGCTTCTCTCCCGCAGTCCAAAGATATGCGTTGTAAACTAACTGGCATGTCTAAATTGTCCGTAGTATGTGTTTGCATGTGTGTGACTGTGCCCTGTGATGGGTTGAAACCCCACCTATGGTGTCCCCCCAGTTGCCAGGGATAGCCACCACATATGCTGGACACGGTCACGGCTCATACATAGTTAATTACAATTCATTACAAATATTAAATCGTACACAATTATATTAAGCAGACACCCATACCTACAAACATGCTGGGAAAAAAGATACAAGGATGAGGTCATATATGAAGCAAAACCTGAACTTTTCCAAGCCTGAATTAAAACGCAAGCAATGCTGTGTGCTTTGTGCAAGCGACAGAGATTTTTGTGTCCCTTGTCAGCAGAATCTTTTGTAGTTTAGCAGCCATACGTTTATTTAAGCTGACTTGTGCAGTCAGGAGATTTAAATAACAAAAGGTATTTTCTATACAGTATATAAAAAGACTGGCACGACTGACAAATTGCACAGCGTGACCAAACCTAGCCATGACAATGGGAAAGGTAAGGCCTGGCAGCTCTTTGGCCGAATGTAAAACGAGAGAGCCCAGTTTAGGCATTAAAACTCATGTTTCACATCTCCGGGTAACTGTAATCGAGAATGGGGCAGCACATAGCCGTACACCTCCAGCAGTGGGGTCTGAATTTTGGCCCTAGCTTTGTTTGGGTGGCGTTTCCTGGGCTTTCTACCCACAACCCAAAAGGATGTGGTTAGGTGTACTGGTGAGTCTAAATTGCGTGTGTTTATCCTAACTGTGATGGGTTGGCATCCCATCCAGGCTTTCTCTCACTTACTGGGATAGTTTCCAGGCTTACTGGGACCCAGTAATGAAATAAACAAGCAGTTATAGATGAGTAAATGCCTCCTGCTCGACTTCACTGGTAAACCAACCGGACGTGTTCCAGATCGTTTTCTATGAGGATCGGAACTTCCAAGGGCGCTCCTACGAGTGCAGCGGCGACTGCGCAGACCTTCACTCGCACTTCAGCCGCTGCAACTCCATCCGTGTGGAAAGCGGCTGCTGGATGCTGTATGAGAGGCCTGAGTACACGGGCTACCAGTACTTCCTGCAGAGGGGCGAGTATCCCGAGTACCAGCGCTGGATGGGCTTCAACGACTGTGTCAGGTCCTGCCGCATCATCCCGCAGGTATTTACGGGGTTTGGGGAGCCCATTCGTATTTTTTTAAATAATATTTAGCTTTTTATCCAAGTAGTGCCACATTATACTCAGCAGAAGGATAGCTCCTCCGGGTGCCTACAGGTTGTATACCTAACCACCACGATCTCCTGGGTTCCCCCACTAGCATCAGGGAACCTACAGAATCAGGATCTATGAGCGGACCGACTTTGGTGGCCAGATGATGGAGCTGACGGACGACTGCCCCTCACTCAACGACCGCTTCCACTATGACGACATCCACTCCTGCAATGTGATGGATGGCTACTGGGTTCTCTACGAGCATCCCAACTACAGGGGTAGGCAGTACCTACTCCGTCCTGGGGAGTATCGCAGGTACCACGACTGGGGAGGCCTCAGCTCCAGAATTGGATCCATCAGACGCATCATGTACCACTGAGAAGATTTGTGTTGCTAAGCAAAACAGAATCCGAGCGAATTACAGAACTGTAAATGCCAAAAAATAAAGCCACAATTCAAACTGAACAGCTGTTGTCTCTGTGTTTACATATACATTCATTCCTGTACCATTATCAGAATACAGCCATTTGGCTGAGCCACTTCAGACAGATCACAGACTGACTCAATATGCAGCGGTGTTGCTGGTTATTTACATAGACAATTTCAGAATCAACTCTCTGATACAAAAAACAAACTGCCTCCCTGCACCAACTAGCTGGTGTGGTGAATTAGAAAATCCAGACACTAAACCCCATTTCACACTTCGTACCATCAACATAAAGGCAACGGCAGGATGTGAAATTCTCGCTATTTTTCTTTAACAAAACTAATTCTCCACCAGTGTTTTATCATTCTATAGGAGGCCCCGTGCTTCATAGAAAACAGCAGGAAAAAAAAAAAAAAAACAAATCCTGATCAGAAAGGGTCTCTCAGAAGCAGGGAGACCACCAAAAATCTTCTTGTGAACCCTAAAATAACACAACACACTACTGCCAGCTCAGTGTAAGGACTCAGGCCTCTATTTGTAATTGATAGAGAAATACTCACTTGTGTGTAATAGAAGCGTTCTATGCTAATCCATGAACGTGTCTGTGTTTCTATTCAGTCTTGGGTCGCAGTCACTTTATTGAAATAATATTGCGTGCTGATATCCAACACTGGTACAATGTCACATTAGTAATTGATTCATGTGCTGGCTCTCCATCGAGCGGCAAGCAGTCAGCTTGAACGTTCTCTAAGATCACCATCATTCTCATTGGAGTGTCAGGTCCACTTGAGTCTTAAGTTTATGCTTTAAAACACCAACATTTCCTTTACTGGTCAACTACCTCACTGAAAAATAAGGCCAATCGTTTGACAAAAGGCATCTAATTTCATGAACTTTATAAAAAAACTACACATTTTTATTCATAATTCACCCATTGGATCGGCGTTGCAACAGAAGACGTGTCAGGGAACACACATCTCTTGATGACCTCAGATTTCTATCTGCAGACAGAGTGAGTCAAACTGACAAAGTGCAGGGAAGCGTGAATGTGAGTGAGATGAACAGACAGGGATAGCGATGACCACATTAACTGAGCACCCCACAGTGTGAGAAGTGCTGTTATTTAAAAAGACAACAACTTCCACAAAACAGTAGAGGGAAAAACCTGACATCTCAGAAAGATCTGATCAAATCTGGGCTGACCAGCTACTATGTAAACACAGCCTAACCAGTGACCCGAACAGAAATAAATTTTACCATGACAGCCTTTCTGGTTTTGCTACAGACCATGGTTCTACAAAGAACAGTCCTCCACGAGAGGCAAGTTTTCTTCCTTTAATTTAATTTGATTGCTTCATTACGTCTCATTTAATAGAGCAGTTTGTCCTTACAGAGAACATTCAAAACAGTTAGAATCTGTAGTACCTGGAAAGTGCAAAAAAAAAAAAAAAAAACATTTCAAAACACCAAAATAAAAATCATGCTGTACAATATTTATATATCGTATTTATAAATAGTCACCTACACACAAACATACACACAAATTTGAGGAATTGCAAAGTGAAGCAGCAAGAGTCACAATCTGCTGACTTTTGTTCAATCTTTCCTACAGCTCACTCTTCATTTGGTTCGTTTGGAAGCTGCAGCCCGTTTATGGAATGACGCACGTCACAACAGACCACTGCAGGGACACTCGGATTGCATAACTGCATACATGACCTTCTTGAGGTCATGTTACCCAACACAGGAAAAAGGCACTGCCCTTGCTTAAAACAGCGGAATTTTTTTTTAGAGACAGCACTGATAAAACATAGGCGATAAAAATGGAAAAAAAAAAAAAATAAAGTTGAGAAGCAGTTTCTTTGAGAACGTAGAGCTTCTCAAATTTTTGACCAAGCTGACAAGGTTATTGGTCCTTTAGCGCCACCTGCTGGATCACAACAGGTTTTTATTAATCCCAACTGTACGGCCATTAATTAAATCTGGCAATGCTGGTCATGTTCCCAACCCCATAATAAAAACAACATTACAAAGATGGAGGAAAAGCTTCACTTACTGGCTTCCACCAAAATGTTTTAAAATTGACTGTTTATCGGCATGTTGGCATATTAAAAAAAATCTTAATATACACAAAAAAAAATATGGGTCAAGTTTGATAAGAGCATTCAATATCTACAAAGAAACCGTTTTGGATAGAGCAACAAAACATACTGACAATCATTTACTCAAACACACAGCAAAATAAACACCGTAGTCACATACTGCAGTAATGGGAGAGACTAAATCATCAGTGACAAAAAGTCATCAGTGAGGAATAACTTGCATCAGAGTGAAGAAGCTCTGAGATGCAAAGCCATACAAGGAGAGATGAGAAGCTTAAAGCTATGATTGGTGTTGTAATCACCCCTCAGTCATCCTCATGTCTGTAGCCACAGAGATGGACAACAGCACCCCCAGTGGTCAGGTGGTCAGAAAGACACCATTTAGACCAGAAAAACTATATTGCTGTCAAGGGTAAAGACCGTTTCCCAACCTGGTTTAGTAAAAATTGGGTGACCTGGTGCATTTACCCCCACCGTCCATCAGTGGTACTGCCTCTATGATTTAGTCCATAATCTCAGAGGAGATTTAAAAAAAAAAATAAATAAATACTTCACCCCTGTAGTGAAACCACTCCTGGGCTATAAGGCTAGCTGGAGTGACTGAGCGAAAATGATGGATGATTGTTCAGCATGACTGGCACTTCGCATTAATTTGCTTGCATATAACCCTTCGCTGTGTTAACCAAAAGTCCTCAAGGGCAACAGGACACAAGATTAAAACTTATGAAAGAGCACTTAAAGAAAATTAGTAAGTGCATGAAATCAGTCATTTGAGTGTGCACTTCCTCGACAGGCGTACCACACTGACGCTCCCATCAGTTACCTGAGATCGCCTGTCGGTGCGAGCTCTAATCTCCTTTCACCTTTAAGGAAGCACCAGCATGAATGGGGGGGATTCACAGCTGGGGACCAAGTGATGTATATGTGACTGGGATGTGGAGGGGTGGTACGGTACATAAACAGGTCACACCATAGCGCCCGCGCTGGCTGATCCTGATGGAACACACACACACACACACACACACACACACACACACACACACACACACACACACAAAATATACTCTGCCTTTAGTGAAATTAATTAGGAGGGCAAGGTTCCGCAGAAGAACTTTGAAATTCAGTATGGCGAAATCCCATTGCAGCTGGATGAATATTGAAGTGATTGACAAGGGCTTGGGCCAATCACACCGAATATGAGTAGTGCCAGAACACAACTGACAAATGCGAGCAAAATAAGAGCTGGGGGCGGTGATGGCAGGTTGGATGGGGGAGGGTCAATTCTGGTCCCGGGTGTGGTACTCAGTCTCGCCAGCAGAAATCTGAGTCAAACGCTTACTGGATCCCCAGAGCTTGCGGGTGATTTGGCCAGAACGCATCTGAGAAAGGTATGACAGGATGGAGGAGGAGTGGGGAGAATGGCAGAAGGAGGAAAAGAAAGAGTGAAGGTGAGGGGAAGAAGAAAAAAAAAATGTAAATGCATGGATTGTTAATTTACGGATGTCTCACTCGCATGCACATGCGATTCAAAAGCAAGGGGAGACAGCAGGAAGGACTCTAGGGTCCTCTGAAGTTCTCCTGTGACGTCACTAGGGAACCCCAGAATATTCACAGGTCTGCGGAGGATTGAGGCGGAGCAGCCGAGCGGGGGAGCCCGCTCTCAGGGGGGCCAGCAGGGGGCTGCCCTCCAGGCTCTGGGCGATGTAGTTCCTGAGTGAGCCCTTTACCTCTGCCGGCTTGCCCACGCCAACCATGATGAGCTTCCCATCCTGCAGGCCCACCAAGACGTGGCTCTGCTCCTTGGTGACGGAGACGCAGTGAATTGGGACCCTCATAGCCATGGGGGGCCCGGAGAGAGAAAGGCTGCGGGGGGGATACAGCAGGGCACGTCACTTACTGTTAATCCTTTGGTTTGTAGCAGAGAAATATTAGAAATACTCATTTACCAGTCTGTTGAATGAATTTAGCATACACAACAAACATGCTGAAAACCGATCTGTCTCACCAGTCCCCTCGACTCTCGTTTCTATATAGCCAAGCTCGGTTTTGGCCTCTGTATGAACACCAAGTTTACGTTTGCACCCCAGCCCCCCAACCCCGGTCAGAGTATGTCAAGTGGTCCTGCTTTCCCAGGATTTTCCCCACCAGTTTGCATTTCGCGTGCTTCCACTGCATAAACCATGCATGGGTAAAGGAGAACTAACTGCAAATGGGTCTGCAGTTAACAATCAAACTCTGCATGCCTATGACAGTCACTTTCAGCATTCGGTCATACACAGAAAAAGGTTTGAATGTAAAATAAAAGGTCCTGCAGAGCAGTAAAACCAGGAGAAAAGGCCTATTGGGGCTGGTAAGAGAGAGCAGGGGGGTCCAGCATTACCTGTACAGGTCCCGGATGGACAGGAAGCCCTGCTCACTGCCCAGCACCACGTGCTCCCCAGACACACACATGTCCGTCACCTGCTCCTTCAGGGCCTCCGTGCACAGGTGTTTCCCGTTCACAGAGTACAGGTGCAGAGCGTTCTTATCCTAGACACACAAACGTGGATGAAATATTCTTTCATTAGTGCTAGAATAATCTTACCTAGTCTTTACCTCTACAGCTAAATTAAAAGATTTAAGCTAGTATTATACAAAAAGTTTTGCTGAGAACAACGTGTCCCACGATCCACTGGGGTTACCTTTAAAGAGGCCTTGCCTTCGACGCAGGTGTGCACGAGCAGGTGTCCCTCCCAGGACACGGCCAGGTGCTGGATGGAGGCAGGCAGCGAGCTCTCGCAGGGCGGCCGCAGTGATCGCATGTACTGACCCCTCCGCACAGTGTGGATGATGACGGTGCCGTCCTGTGGGACATGGCCGCAGAAACGGCTAGAACCCACACGCGAACGCACGGTTTCCGAAGATCTTAACGAACACTAAGGCTTAGACGTTTCATATATTACAGCCCAGAAAGAAACCCAGTACCAACTGCTGATTACTCGCTCCGCCTCAGCGGTCCCCACCAGCATATGCTAAAACCCACAGTCAGCAGCCATACGTGAGAGGGGTCCCCGTTACCCGCGATCCAGAAACAGCCATGTCCAGCTCAGTACTGATGCTGACGCTAACCACTTCGTCCACATGTCCGTACAGCACCTGCACCGGCTTGGGGTTCAGCCCGACTGGCGCCCCGCCCTGAGCGTGGAGAGACCGGACAGTTATGCCAAGAGCGGCACCCATCTAGCTACAACTGACCCCATGGCAGGCCAGGCTCACCTGCTGGAGGACCTGCCACACCATACAGGTGGTGTCCTTGGAGCCCGAGATCAGATGGATGCCACAGTAGTCTGTCGCCAAGCAGGTGACAATGTCTACAGATGGAACAAACACAGGCTGTCAAACAAAGTCGAGAAGTTGGAAGTCAGCAGATCCATCTGAGCTGACCAGCCTCAGCTCAATCACCACTGAGCGGCTCCTACCCATGTGGCGAATGTGTTGGCCCACCGTCTTGCCCTTGGTCAGGGAGGTCACCCGGATGCTGTTGTCCCAGTGGCCGCTGCTGAACAGAAGCTTGCCGTCGTGTGACACCACGAAGAGCCGAGTGGTAACCTCCACGCCTGGGGAGAACGGCCCAGCCAGGAAGCGCTGGGCCCTGCAGAGAGAGACGGGCAGGGACGGGGCCCTCATTCAGACCGAGCCCCTAGTGACACCCCCCCAACTTGGTTGTGAAAACACACCTGGGGTTGGAAACGGTGGGGTCCTTGATGAATGTGAAATAGTTGGAGATGTTCTTATCATAAGGCAGCCAGCCATGTGTCCCCATCAAGCAGGTTTGACTCAGAGTCACCTAGGAGTCACAGCAGGCAGTCAGTATGTACCTTAGTGGATGGGTCCAGGCCAAACAGAACCTCACATTCTGAGGAGCCTTACCAAGGTGTCAGGACTGCCCTGTGAGATGAAGGAGTGGGACTGATCTTTGGGTACAATCGCCTTCACCAGGGGTACATTGTCACAGATCCCCTGCAAGAAAATACTTGATGAAAACAGATCAAAGATATTTTAAAAGGGATTCTCCTCGCCCAGGATAAACCAAATCACTTCTCATTAAATTAACTCTATTGGATTATCCCTTACCTCCACAAAAAAGGATTTGAGCTCGGACAGGTGCTCGAATATGTTGAGCGGACAGGTGTCGAGCTTGGCCTTCCTCTTCTCGACCTCCTCCAGGGACAGGCGGACAGGGTGTGGTTCCTGAGAAGGGCCAGGGTCTACTGTGAATTGAGCTGCTGTGCAAATACCAGAAACTGAATAACGACTGCAGAAAGCATAGCTGAGCTGCAGACTAAACCGGAGAGGTTGGCCATCTTTATAGTTATCTGATCCTTGGCACAAAGGGCACAAAGACAAAAATCCATTTTCTTCAGAGTGCTGTGCCCATTCTGTTTGAGGGGAATCAACCCAAATATATGGGGGATTCCCTACATAAACCAAAGCCCAGTTTCAGACTAGAGGAGGACTGCCAGAACCCCAAGGAATTTAAAGGAGCCCTGAGCCTTGCCTGGTCCCAAGCACAGGGTCTTACCTTCAGCAGCTGGCAGGGCGTCTGCCCAAAGTTGCTGATCATCCCTTCGAGAGCCTTGCGTTCTTTTTCGTCCGTTAAGGCATCCAGGTCCACTGCGCCTGGGTGGTGGCCAGACATGCGATTAGCAAGGGCCCCTCTCACCCACTGCCAGTCCTCTCGCAGAGAGGATGTGGGAAGCAGCCGTACCTTCATACGTGCAGTAGTAGAACACGTTGAGGGCCTCCACCGCTGCCGGGCCCCTCTGCTTGTAACCGAAGATCAGATCGATCCACTCGTGCAGGTGAGCAGAAACATGTTCAGACTCCTGTCACACACAGCGGACGTGCACATTACCGTCTAGCTAGGCGGCCCTACCGATGGTGCTCCAGAGGGAGGGGACACTTGCACTCACCAGGGCCTTTCGGTGCTTGTAAATGAAGTCTTCGGGCGACTTTGCCCACTTAGGGAGGATAACGTCATTGACACGCTCTTTGGATATCTGCAGGCGACCAAGGTCGAAATCTGCAGAGAGAAGGAAATTCCAGCAATAAGCTGCTCTCAACACCGCACCTTGTCGGACTGCTAATATCCAAGGATGCATGGGTGTGTCCAAACTCCTGCATGGATGCTAAGGACTCACTATTTTGGTTCTCCAGGAACTCTGGGAAGTAGAAGAATTCCGGGATGAGCTCTTTGACATCGTTGGGATTGTCCATCAGCGCCTGCCAGGTGGCCGGGATGGAGTGGAACTGGCGGTCGGCACAGTCGAATCTGGCAGAAGAAGTCATGTGACTACCAAGAAGTCACTGCGAACAGCACTCTCCAAGGACTGTTGGAGGGGAAAGACGTGTCACCGATGCCCGACCGCCACCCTCACCACCACTTACCTGCCACTCTGCAGCTGAATGTGCAGAGAAGTGAAAGGCTCCACCCGGATCAAGTAGTGCATGACTCCAGCGGCATTGGAGTAGTGTGTGCCGTAGTGGAACTTATCTATGGTACCCGTGGGGTCCTCGAAGCTCTCATACCTCAAGAAGAGACAGACTCAACTGTCAGATCGTCCTGATACCAACAAAACGAAGGGCCATTTTTGGTAGAAAACTCTCTGAAGGCCAATTAAGGACGTACTTCTCCCTCACGGCTTTGGCATTCTTCTCGTTGACCACGGCGATGGGCTTGGACAGATCCCGGAAGACGCGTGGGTCCATGAGGTCCAGCTCGTCAGACGTGTAGTCCGCCAAGACCCAGGGAAACTGAACGGGGGTGTGGTATAAAACGACTGTGTCATATTACGTTCAGATTTAAACCTTACAGAGGTTCGTGAGGAAGACTCCTACCACAGGGTACTGGGCCAAGTCGTTGTATGTACGGCCCGCAATGGTGTTGAGCTGGATGAGGTAGTCAAAGTTGGAAATCTCCCGGTTCACCCATTTCTAAAGGAGAGGGGAGGAGAAAGAAAAAAAAAAAAGTGGGGAGGAATCTTTCATAGGTCAGTCACCCTGGCAGCACCCAGCAGCCCATGAGCTCTGACCTGAGTGAGTCCCGAAGCTTTCAACAGCTCTTGTGGCGAACGTGTACCATACAGGTTGAAAGAGCGGAGCAGCAGAATCCGATTGTACACCTTGTTTCGCACCTGCAAAATGGAAATGGGCCTTTGGCACTGCCACTTAACGAGAGTGCAGAAGACAGAAATGAGAGAGAGAGAGAATATGCAAGAGCAGCAGGAGTGGGGGGCTCTCACCTCCTTTTTGAAATTGAGGAAGTAGTTGGTCTGGTCAATGAGGAAGACCTCCAGGGCAGAACGCCTCAGGTTGTACCTGCGCAGGTGAATCTCTCGGATCTGCGACAGCGGCCATTTGAAGTCGTAGCCCACACCTGGAAGAGGGCGAGGTGCCATTGTCCTGAGGAAGCCCATCACTGCCCATGATGCCCCAGTGCCCTCGCCCCCGTGCCCGTACCCTCCTCCTTCTCCATGCTGCTGTCATAGAAGTAGATGTGCTGCGTGGTGAGCTCCAGCCGCCCAGGAATGACATCCACCACAGTCACCAGCTCGCAGTCCTCTGACAGTACCATCTTTTCCCTCTGGGTGGCCTCCTCCGTCTCACTCCTGCGGACGGCACGCGTTAACCTCCACTGCCACGTCGCCACGGTCCTGTCACTATGGTCCTGTCACCACCCGATTTTCTAGGCCTGCACTCACATGGTGCTCCCTCCGCCGGGGTCGTCCTCAGGCATCTCCAGCATGTCTTCCTCCAAGTCGCTGACCTTCACCTGCTTCGCCGCCTCCAGGAGCAGAGACTCAGCGCACACCTGCTGTTGCTGCATGCCTAGGGTGGGGGGGGGGGAGGGGGGGTCTCAGCAGCAGAGGTGGCAGGAAGGGCACAGGGATGGCTGCCCGAGGGGCTGGGATTCTGCTCACCGAGATTGTCCCTCTGAGCGCTGGCATCGTTGTGAGGGTCGAAGTTGTGGTTGTGGACCAGTTTGAGCCGCATGCGGGAATAGTTCTCCACGCTGGACAGCCGCCAGTGCCTCTCGCCCTGCAGCCTGCCCAACAAGTTTCCATCAGTGCCAACATCCGCCACCCACACAGTATTTACCAGACCAGCTCAAAGCTGGCAGCCACGTAAAAGACTACACCACAGCCTTCAGTCTCAGGCCCAAACCTCCAGCACAGTGGGACTTTTTTTTGGACCCTATTTCGCCGGCTATCAACTCACTTCTCAGCCCACGGGCCTCTCTCGCACAACAGGTTCCGCCGCAATGCCTTCCACTGCCTCAAGATGGCACGCAGCTGGCTGTGCAGCTGTTTGAGCATGCTGTTGTAACGCAGGTTCTCTTGCCTGCTGCGTCGGGAAAAGGGCTCCACAAACTGCTCCTGAGGGCCAAAGGCGAGGAAGGGTGTAAGGGGAACAGCGAGGTCTTTTCCAGACACCCCGCGCGAAACGGTGAAGGCTAGCATACTAACACGGTGATGGCCGCACACCTGAAAGTGGATCTTGCTCTCCCCCCTGTCCCTCTCACGCCGATGCAGCCTGACCATGAAGGCCTCGTAGCAGTCCTTCCAGTAGAGCGCCATGCTCTCGTGGCCCTGGCTGAACATCTCGATCTCATAGTGCTTCATGTAGGGGATGATCTGAAACGTGGGCGATGAGCCAGTGAAGGGTGTGAGCCTCCCAGGACAACCGGCACGCCGCTCTTTATTGAGCTGGCACACGTCAGATCACGACGAACCCAAAACGAGGGATCCTTAGCATTTTGCCATTACGTCTAGACACCGTTCTGGTTCCTCTCAGCAGAGAGACAGCATTTAACAGGATACCAAATAGTAAAACTGCATTCACAGCAGCTGAAACTGCAGCCGGAAGCAGATCCCATCCCTACACAACATCATTTCGGACGATCGCTTTGGCGTACGTATTTATCAAGGTAGATCCTCCACTCCGGCGAGGCACAGTATAGCTGGAAGTCCTCGAAGAAGGACGGGCTGCCGTTGGTGTCGGGCAGCGAGGGCAGGTGCAGCTCCATGTACAGCAGCTTGTGGATCTTGGAGAGCAGCGTGCGTAGCAGCGGGATGAGGAAGGAGTAGGTCTCCGTCTGCTCGCGCACCGACCGGCTCAGGATGCCCTCCAGGCGGCCCAGCAGGTAGCACGCCTCGTCCTGCGTCTCCACGCTCTTCGTCTGCAGAATGGCGTTCAGTTTCGCCGTCGCCATGGCACATACCTGCAGGCGGGGGAACCGTCACGGCCAGGCTAGAGGGCTTTGAAGTCTGATGACCTTCACCCTGGACGGGAGGTCGCTCACCTGCATGTTGTCCTGCGCCATGAAGCCAAGCAGCAGACGGACACCAACGCGGCTGAGCTGCAGCCACTGCGTTCCGGAGGAGTACCACACCATGAGGCCGTCCATGAGCGACACGGCCTCCTCCAGCACCTTCTCCGTCCACAGTGCCGGGTTGACCAGACCCTCGGCCTGCAGGAAGTCCTGAAGGATGTGCAGGAGGCGCACGGCGTTCTCTGTGTGCTGGGGCAGCATGGCTGCCGTGGCCTCCCGGTTGTCCGTCACCGCCCACTCCAGCATCTTCTCCAGGAGGCTGGGCGGAGTCAAAACCACACATGGTCATTACAGTCACGCCTCTCAAAGGAAGAGACTAAATCGTGCCCTAGAAGATTACATTTAGGATGTGTCCTTTAATTAGCTAAAATAGGGGAAAAAAAAACAAAACATCCCTTTAAGAACGTAATTATTACTCAGCATTCTGAGCTTCGGTGTCTCCAGGGTCCTAGCCCTGAAGCCCCTCCCAGGCCAGTTTCCATACCTGACTTTGATGTGATCCACGGGCATCAGAAGCTCATTGGAGGTGCTCAGCTTGGTGAGGGCAGAGAAGACCTGGCCACGCTCCAACCAGGCCACGTCATCTGAGCCCTCCACCCCGCGCCACATCACACACAGCACGATCTCCAGGAGCATGCGGCAGAGTTCCTCCTCTGTCCTCTAGAGGGAGACAGAGTCCAGATGTGCTCAGGGAGGGGAGACGCCATCCCTCTACCCACTATGTAGTAACTTCTCCCCCAACCGAAGCAGGACAGCATTTACAGGGATGAAAAGAAACGGAGGGCCAATTTGTGGTTGATGGTGGAGGTCCACCCCCTCACCTCTGCACTGCTGAAGGACTCTCCCAGTGACATGTCATCACTGAACAGGAAGCTCTCCTCCATCAGGGAGGAAGAGGCCTCGCGCTCCACTGACGCCCCGAGGAACGGCTTTGCCGTCTCCAGTGGGGACGGGGTGCTGGGCATGCTTCCGGGGGTCTGGCTGCCACTGTCCCCGTGCTCATACACATGCACGTGCGTCAGGTCCAAACTCAGGCCCTCGGCCTTTCTTGGGCCAGGAATCGGTGGTGCCTGAGGCTCGGCGGGCGTGTCCACGAACATCGGCGGGTCCCCATTTTCCAGGCTGTCCAGGGACCGGTCATCAGCCTCCTCTGGGCCCCTCCTCTCCTCAGGCCGCCCGCCACTATCCCGGCTGAGATCCAGGCTCGCCATACTGCTGGTGTCGCCGCGCCACACCGACCCCTCGGCCCCCGAGGGCCGCAGGAACAGCTTCACCAGGGTCTCCTGCCAGCACAGCTGCTTGGAGATCTGCTGTGCGGCGTCCTGCTGGGACTGCAGGAGGTGGTACAGCTGGACGAGGGAGAGACAGGGAAGGGCGATCATGGTCTGTCTCTAGGAGGATAGATCACATGCATCTGGGCTGGCACCCCACACCGTAACGGTTATACGGAAGGGCGGTGGGATCCCAACGGGGTGAGGTTCACTTTCTGTTCCCCTTTCTTAATTTTCACGATGCTATTTTAGACCGTCAAATCCAATCAGGAGTTCACAGAGAACCACTGGACCAAAGCCATCTTCTGCCTTTGGCTGAACCCTGCCATATTGGGTGAGTGGAAAGGTTTAGTCACTGTGGGTGTAGATGTTATACGGTACAATAGGAACCTGAAAAAAGAAGACAACCTCACACAGCAAAACACATTTCCAAGAATAATAGACATGGCCGTTTGGCATTATGTTTAATTACAGCAAAAAGAAAGAACAACAGGAAGTCCCAACAAGAGTGTGGCATGTGTACATACGCACGTGTGTGTGTGTGTGTGTGTGTGTGTGTGTGTGTGTGTGTGTGTGTGTGTGTGTATACCATACCTTCTTGCACACAAGCAAACGCACACTGAGCCCAGCCCGGTGGGTCAGCTGAACCAGTGCCATCAGATCCTTATAGTTTACCACAGGGTCTGGGGTGAGAAAAATGAAGGAATTAATGAATAAATGAATACTCAATTCCTCAACTCAATTCCTTCCTAACGCTGTTAATATCAAACTATGTTTCCCGTGGGAGACCGCAGACATCAGCATGACAGATTACAGACTCCTAAAGTGGTCGCAATAAGAGGGGAGAGTTCTCTTTCGGCCACGCCACATCCAGGCCCGCTTGCTCCAAACCACACGTCCTGCACCCACCCATCCCTCCCTCCGATCCTCGCGGCAGCTCACCGGCCGCGAGCACCTGAGCGAGCAGGCTCTTGACCAGGGTGGGGCTCACGTGAAGGTCCGAGAAGAGCAGAGTCAGGCCCGAGTAGCCCACTTCACGAAGCTTCAGCCTCTGCTTGCTCTTCTCGTAAACACGGTCGCACTTCAGCATGCGCTCGAAGAGCTGTGAAGGGAGGACGGCAGTGACACACCTAATGAAAAAACGACACTCAATGTACCAGCACGAAAGGCATCGGCATGGTTACCATTCAGCCATTTTGGTCACATGCTGGTATACTAGTCAAGTGTTACCCACTTCTTAACGGTGTGAATGTAACCACCTTTAATCCATCTGTATATCTGAACCCCTGTGAACCCACCTTATAAACAGAAGTGCTCGTCTCCTCTAAGATGACCCCAGTTAGCACCCATCGGCTGATATGATTTGATAATGACGTTAACAAAAGTAACGGAATGTCAGGGGGGGTGCCGCACAGAATTGCGTGATGTGGGGGAGGGGAAGGGAGCCAGTTTTTTTTATTTAAGGGGCAAAACTTCCCATTTTGGCCGGAGAAAGCTCAACACCGACAGCCCAGCTCAACCACTCCTCATCAGGATTAATGAGATTCCAGGCCATTACTGGGTGTAGTAAATTAATTAACCGAGCAGAACCATGAGGAGGGGTCTAAGTATCTCCCCACAATTAGTCTCAGCTTCCCCCTACCTTGAAGACCAGCTCGCGCAGCCGGTCTGAGTACTTGTTGTTAAGTAGCAAAGTGTAGCAGGTGTCGGCGGCCCCTGGTTCGAAGAGCAACAGGAGGAGTTGGTCTCGTGCCATGCTTGTCTGTAGCAGGGTCACCAGCAGGTCCAGCATGCTACACAGCTAGGGAGGACGACATGAGGGAGTGGGACAAATGAAGATGGAAATACGACCGCCAGGTATATGAAGAAAGGAACTGGAGCGGAGCCTCATGAGGGGCAGGACCAGCAAACCCTGTGCGAAATGCTCAACAGACCTCCCACATGCTGCACCCTGGCCCTTGCCCCGATGGCACACCCTACCTGCTCCTCATCACCAATGGCCGCGATGTATCCCAGGATGCTCTGGAGCTCCTCCTGGGCCACGCCCTTGCTGATGTAGTACTTGATTAGGCCACAGAGAGATGCCCGGATGGTGCGGACATCGTCCTCGCTCATGTCGGCCTCCCGGTTGCCACTTCTGCCACAAAGACTTGCGTCAGATGCATGCCGTGCCACATTGCTAAGTGACAGGAGACAGAGGCTTACCCATAGTAGAGCCGGATGGTGTCTAGCAAAAACTGAACCCCATACTTTTTCCGGAACTGCTTCCTGTTGTCCTTGATGACGGTGGACATGTATTGGATATGACCTTCCGGTACAAAAGAGAGGCTTTCACTGGCAATGCCATGATGTCCTGATGACAGGCTGGTCACATGATCGCACGCACACATGCACGCCGGTCGGCCTCACCAATGCGCAGAGGGAAGTCGCCCTGGTTCCAGATGCCAAAGTTGAAGAGTACGTGGGTGTGTAACTGCTGCAGAAGCTGGGGGTTTTTCTCCACGGTCACCTGCTCCACCAACAGCTGCACGGCCACAAGAACGCTCACATCCACAAGGCCCCTGGGCAGCTGCAGGGGAGAGGGAGCTGGGATTAGCGCGTGGAGGACGACGACGACCTCCGGGGAGCGCCGGAGGATGCACAGCTGCTCACACCTTTTGCAGCAAGGCTCCGAGCGTGGCCACGCCATGGGAATGCAGCAGGTTCTCCTGGTTGATCGGGTGCCTCTGGATGAAGTGTTTGATGACCAGCAGAAAGGTGGCCACCAGATTCTTCTCCAGACGTGCTTCTGAACGGCATAGACGTTAAGAAATATAATGTACAGATTTGAAGTTCACCTGAGCAACACCTTTTGGTAATGATAAAAAGGTTCAAAATAGGTGTTCACGCAGATAAATCAGCACACAGTCTTTACAACTTTTGCATGTTTAACTATACTGCCAATGACTCAACGCCAGGCAAAAGGTCAAACAGCCATTCTCGGGCCACTCACCTGACGCCCTGCTGGAGGGCAGGATTACCCAATCGCCATCAGCAGGTGTGGCCAAATCAGGTGTGATGAACTCTGAGCCCGCGGGCTCGGCCTGGAGGTCAGGTGACACCAGTGAGAGCTGCTCCAGGAGCGGGAAGAACACAGGGAGCCCCCCGACGCAGTTTATCATGTCCTAAACGGGGGGGGAAGGGACAGACACGTCAGGGAAACGGGACATGGACAAAACGGACAAAGAAATGCAACGCTGCCTCGCGCTCAGCCGTTCTACCTTGATGTCCCAGTTCACGACTTTGTTCCCTGTCAGGCGGCCGTGCAGCTGGTTAGGGGACAGGTCCAGGCAGATCGGGTTGCGGCAGGCCTGCGGGGGGACACATTATAGGAGCGGTGTCGGTAGGGTGTCGGCGTACGCAGGACGTGTGCCGCCACGGCCACTCGCCTTGGGGGAGTAGTGCAGCAGCAGCTTGGAGGAGAGGTCACCCAGCTCTGACTCAAGGTTCTTCAGTGGGGAGATACAGTTCGGCCCTGAAACGGTGGTATCGTCACGTTTACAGTCACGTCGATTTAGGACTTCTATACCGTATTTCTGTGTGTACTTATGTTTCGGCATCTTCTGTTTACTGCAAATCAGCTCTAGATGTTGTGTGACGACAATACGGAAACGTTTAAGCAATATGGAGGACAGCCCCGTCACCCTCACCTGAGCCGCACAGCGCCTTGACCTGGGCCAGCTGCAGCGGCTCGTGAAACACCATGACGCCACCCAGCTGCCCCTGCAGGGAGGTGGGGCTGCCCCACTCGCTGTCCTGCGTCCCAGCTGAGATCAGCTTGGTAACCGACTCCGGCCTGCTGCTCAGCAGCCCCCCCCAGGCCTGCGGAGACAGGATACCCCCCAGGGAAGAGCGGCCTGGCGCCGGCGCCGCGGAGAAGGGTGGGTCTGGGATCTGGGACGGGGGAGGCGTGGTGGTTCTGTGGCCTGCCGAGCCAATGCAGCAGGAAGTAAAAGGCTGGAGGGGGCAGAGTGGGCAGAAGCCGTCTCAGTGAGTCTGACGCTAGGGATTACAGCTCACATTGTAGCGGTCTCCATTTCCAAGGACACTGAAGAAAGCTCTCAGGGCAGATGGACCAGCGTCATTCTCACCTCCGTCATGGTTGGGTACTTGAGGGGGGCCGACAGCTTCTGCTGCCCGTCCACGTAGATGTAGACCAGGCTCTGTCCGAAGGGCCTCTTCCCCGGGACGTGGACCACGGCAATACTGTGCTGTTGGGGAGATGCAGGAACCTCACAGGCAGGGCCAGCAGGGGGCGAGGCAGGGGTAAGAAGGACAACGAGGTGGATGGCGAGGCTCACCCAGAGCGAGTCGCAGAAGCAGTGGTCCGGCAGCATGACGGTGACGTACTCCTTCTTGGTGCACACTGCCACCACCAGGACTCCGGCCGTGCTTATGAAGGCCTCGAACCCGGTCCCTCCAGCGGTGAAGAAGCTTGGCACACAGGGAACACTGTGTCAGCCAACTCACCAGGCCTACATCATCTTAAGTTTATATCTGCATTCCACCACAACGCGATGCACCCTCCCACCTTCCTGCCAGCTCAAAACTGAGGCTGTTCAACCGGTCAAATAACTAACACAATAAATTATGTATATTGTAGTCATAGAAAAATTAAACGATTCATAGATTTTATATAAATAATGCACAAACCACATAAATAATACATGACATGTGCCTGTTATACTCTTGCCATTCTTTAAATGCCAGGAATGCAAAGACATTCCTGACGGAGGGTATCGAAGACAGAGCTAAGCTGAATCCATACTGGTAATATTATGTCTCCTTGAAAAGGGAGCTCTCCCCCCTCTCTCCCGCACCCACACCCACACCCCTTTTCTCATCTCACCTATACAGCTGCTTCCTCTTCTCGCCCTTGTCGAGACCCTGCTGGTCCTGGTCCAACGACAGCCAGGCCAAGAAGCTGAAGGCAGAGCTGGGCCATTTCTGGATGGTTGGCACGGCGATGCCAGCCATGCTGGGCGACAGGTCGAAGTACTGCACGGCACTTTCCAGGCCCTGCTTGCGCACCATGCCCAGGATGGCCCTCAGCACGGGCGCCACATAGGGGTGTGCCTGGCGGGCATCGTCTGTACGCAGGAGGCGGAGCAACCGCAGTAGCTCCGCCCCACTCAGTGACTGGCCTCCCAGGACTCCCAGCAGGGACACTAGGCTCTCAGCACAAGTGCGGTGCAGGCGGGCATGGTGACCCAGAGTGTCCAGGACACGCATTACCATGGCGGCGTTGACACAGACGGCACGCGTCTGCCGGTTGAGGCTGCACAGCCTACGCAGCCAGTCCGCCGTGAATACCTGCAGCTCCGGCGACTCAAGCTCCGGCAGCCACTGGATAAGCAGCAGCAACGGCTGCACATTGCTGATGCCCAGGATGCCCACGGACGTGTGCTCCCCCTCCACGGCCTGCAGGGGGCGGTCACACTCTGCTCAAACTGGACTGCGGGACAACGGGCCCAGATGGCAGCCGTGAAGACTAAGGAGCCGCACCTTACCATGTTCATGAGCTCCTTCAGAAGAAGCCTGGACGGCTGACCCAGGGACAGCAACACCTCATAGAGGTGAGTATAGCCAATGCGCTCCTTGAAGACCTCCTGAGGTGGAGAAACGGGGTCAGTCTTCATCTCAACAGCACTGCTCTGTCCCTCACCAACAAACCTTTCATTAACTGCTTGGCAAACACACAAGTCTTTAAAAGTTATGGGATTTACAGTTGGTTCGGGTAAGCAACATGAGACTACAGCAGTTGTGAAGCACCCAGGATTGTTACCTTTTAACCATCACGCCCCCTGCTGACACACCCCCTCCATGCCTCACCTTAGCAGCTGGGGACTTGTGCATCACTGTCGTCAAGGTTTGGATGGTGGCCACTGCCAGAGAGTCCAGCCGGCCCTGGAACACCTGAGAGTAGGGGCACACGGATTATGTTTGCCCTGCCCCATCCTCACCAGCAACAGTCCCCACCCCGATATATTCACACCACAGGCACAGCAAGGCTCACATGCAAAGAAAGCAAAAAACAAAAATAATGACATGATTTGGACCACCCCACCAACAGGGGATGCTGTAACATGTTCTGGGATCACATCGCAGCGCTGACAACAACATGACCCATGATTGCATGCTGTGGCTGACACACCAGTCAAAAGACAATAATATCACTAAGACTGCTGAAAGGATCGACCACCGCAATGCAAAATGTCAGCTAGTGACATTGTTGCAGACAGTTGCAGGCCCGTGGTAAACAAAACTCACATTGTGGAAAACTCAAACCCAGACTTAGGGGTTTCAAACTTCCTCTGGCCCTCATTTTAGACCAATCTGCTAAGCTCTGCGAAGAGCTATGGAAGCCATGACACCATTTATACATTTACCACGGAAAGCTTTGAGCCCACCGCTCTGACGAAGACCACGGGCCTGTATGAGCTGTCCATCCGGGGGCAGGTACAGAGACCCAGAAATGAAACCGAATTAAACACGCGTTTGGAAGACAGCACCGACCACAGACTTTCAGACACACACGGGACACCAAGCTGCACGGCGAGGCCCACATCAGCAAATCCACACAGGAGAGGAGACGGAAGCAGGGTGGTTTGGTAAGTGTACAGGAAGATGACCATCCACAGAATGGAAATAGTGAGGAACCACTCCAGCAGAGGGCGCTCTTCAGTCTCAGTCAGCTGACCTACGTTTTCTAGGACTTTAAAAATAAATGCAATGCACTGGGAGGCTGAGGCCCTGCGTTGGAGTGGCATCTTGCCCCGGCTGGTGGCGGCGCACACACACCGAGCATGGGAGTACCTGGGTCTCACTCTCTCCTGTCAGTAATCTGTTGGTTAAATCTTTCTGGCTCTTCTCTGCCGTCTTACATCTAGCATTAAGCAGCTGTTGGGCGAATAACAAGGAAAGTGTCAGGTGTGGACAGGGGTGGGGCGTGGGAGGCGTGTGGTTTCAATGGGTACCCTGAACAACTGGGTTACGAGGAGATTAGAGCTCGCCGGAGGGCCCCCGGATCACCTGGTTCCCTTTGTGACCCACCTTGCTGTTTTGTAGCAATCGGATCAGATGTTCGAAGCAGTTGCTGTTGAGGAAGATGGCCTGCAGGACAGGCCGGTCTGAACATTGGAACATGTCACGGATGGTGTCTGGGGAGACGGAAAGGGCAGTCCAGGGTCACGCCACAGATGCTGCGGGAGGGGTGGAGGGGGGAAGACGGGCCGCATCTCTCACCCAGCATGTGCACCTGGAGCGCCACGAAGCGCGACTCCCACAGGCGCGAGCGGGCGGGCTGTGGAGCCCGGCCCTCGGCCTGCAGCGCCGCGGGGTCCGAGTTCAGCAGCTTGAAGTAGTTCTCCAGCACGGTGCCAATCTCCACCTGCCGCTGGTCGGAGCTGCTGGCCAGCAGACGGTGCACCACCTCACGCAGGCAGCCCAACGTCAGCAGAGCCTTGCGGTCGGGGGCCTCCGAGTCGCAGTCGTCATCCGCCTCGCAGTCCGCCAATACACGCAGCAGCACCTCCATAGTGGCCGGGGAGATGGCCAGGAGAGCGTTGCGCTGCAGCCGAGGCGTGGAGAGAGACACGCATGTCAGTAAGCTCACAGCTGACACGCTCTGCCATTCTCTTAACATGGCTGCCCCATGGTCCTCCTCGTCTGTCCCACATCTGTCCATCCCCCGTCCCAAAGCTCACCTGTCCCCCCGCTACGATGGCCCCAAAGAGGTGCAGCAAGCAGCATTTCAGACTGTTCTTCAGATGCTCACTTTCCTGGAAACACTCTGTTGGGGGGTCAGAGGGGCGTGTTAACCATACTCCCTCAGCAGGAGGTCACACCCGATTCCCGTCAGCACCTCGCTGTCCTAGGTAAGCATGGTGGAGCATTTCCACGCCGATGTCCTAGCGCTATCGAACCCTCATCTGACTGAGCTTCGTTTGCTCTCTGCCTCCGTGGGAAGATCACATACTCCACAGCGAGGCCGGCAACAGTTGGATGGCGATCGGGCACCAGCCCAAAACCTGTACCCAGGCTAATGTCCAGTTAGGTCTGCAGGGGTGTGTATCCCTCCAGCACCCCTGCCACCTGTCCTGTTGCTCAGAGGCAGCCGCGCACGAAGGGTGGATTCTTTTCAGGCAAGGACCCATCTGGGCCTGGAGAGCCTGGGTACAGGCAGATGCGGGTAAAATGTCGCTCCTTCTGTAACGGGAGCACGGAGTGCTTCCCTTAAACAACAATAACCCTCCTGCAGCTGTAACGAGCTCACCAAAATGATCCCCTTAGGCTAACAGTGTACAACACAAGACTCCTCTGCCATATTACAGTAACGAAAAAAAAAAAAAAAAAAAAAAAGAGAGTCAGCCAGACCTCAGGGAAAAAATCATTAGGGACTGTCAGCTTGATATCGACTCCTGGCAGCCATACAGGCGACCATCTTAGTAAACAAAGATAAAAAAGGTAAGCTGAGGATGACCACAGAAGGTACCCGGGGGTAAACAAGCAGAGATTAACGAATCAGGTTGTGAAAATGTGCCCAGGGTAGACACATAAACACGGGTATTGATATGGACGCTTTGGGGGGGGGGGGGGGGGATACATACGATAGAAGAAGGGCACAAACTCCACGGTGAGTGGGGCGGCTTTGTACTTCTGCCGGCTGGTCTCGGTGGCGCTCAGCTGCCCCCTGTTGACGGGCACACCAGAGTGCCGGCATTACTCCCGTGCTGGGGCGCCACGTGCCAAAGTGGGCGGGGCAGCACAAGCAAGATGGGCCTACCCGCAGATACGATGCCGCCAGTTGCGGTAGGGGTCGTACAGACTCTCGCAGAAGGCAAGCGCGTGGCGTACAAACTCCTCAGCCGGCGTCTGGTCAGCCAGCTCCTTCTCCTTCGTCTTTGTCTTCAGCTGGGGGTGCGAAGCGGCGGGATACCCTTAGCTTCCAAGTCACCTCCACAAACGCGGGAAAACCACCAGGCATACGCACGCGGGCACGAAGGCGCACACGCATCTCACCTGCTGTATGTACAGCGTCGTTATGGTGATGACGTGGTTAATGTAGGAGCAGGTGCCAATCTCCTCCACATTGCAGAGGTTCCTGCCAAAACATCACGCCCGCTAGTCATCCTGGCTCCTCCCCCAGCCGGCAGGTAGACCGCGGCCCCGGCTCACCTGCAGACCACGATGAGGAACTTGACGAGCAGAAGGGCCAGGTTCTGCTGCTCCTGTTCCAGCCCGTCAGACACCTTCTGTACACACTGCAGGAGGTGGTGCCGGACCACCTGCAGGATGTCGTCTGGCAACAGTGACATCACCGGAGGCATCTCCTCCACCCTGGACACGGACAGAGGGGACACACGGACCAGGTTCACGAGGACCGTGGGGCTGCGGCAGCAGATTGGAAGGTCTGAGTGTGTTTTTAATCATCAGGCATCGTGTCTGTGGTCGAGAGGAGGTCCTCGCAGCCCCAGTGAGACAGGGGGACAGCCATACTACGGTGACGACCGCAGAACCGACTGGCCACTGGTCATGTGACCGCAGCTGGGTAGCTCATCACAAAGTCTAGCGCTCTCATCCAAACACACAGGACCGGACAGACAAGACAAGCAGGGTCACCTGGGTAATGCTGCTACATATATGCACATTGCTTGCGGCTGGCCCACATCAGAACCAGTTTATCCAGCATTTGTGCTAAATTTCCTGCACGCATCTGGCTTCCAGCACTTGGAATACTCCACACATAACAATCACCTCACCTTGTGGGTGGCTTCTCGAAGTCTACGTCCAGACATTTCTCATAGGAGCTGATGAATATCTCCAGCCAGAGCTTTAAAAGGTCCGGGTCCTTCTGCAAGTAGGAGGACAGAGGGAGAATGGAGAAGCTGACCGGGGTTTCAGTCTCTTCACATCATGCATATTTCTTCCCACAGTGAAAAGATATGCAGTTGGGCACACCGTCATCTCGAAGTTAACCACAGCGCATCGCACGTGTGTCTCTGTGTGTCCTACAATGTACTGCCATCCCATACACATTCCAGCCCCCTCCCCCCCAAGCCACACCGATTGGGATAAGCTCCTGGGAAATGAAGGGATGGAAAGTGGAAGAGAGAAACCCACAGTAAGGACAACTTAGAAGCTGATTAGGTTTACCAAACAAAGGTGTGTTTGTTAGCGCTAATGAAGATACGCTCGCAGCAGCACTGACAGCAAGCCGATGATACCGACCGGACCGATGAGGCAGGAAGTGTAGGGAGCAGATTGACTTCGAAGAGTAAAACCGGACTCTGCTGGAAACGAGCTTCGCCACATTCCCATCACAGGAATACAATCGCACACCCCCGTCTCGCACGCATTCTCCGCATTCCGGGAACGCGACCCAGCACTGATGCCTCAGAGCCAGGACTGTGTAATGGTATGACAGCAGAATGATGGTGCACTAAGTTCATTGTGCTAATTACCGGCTCTAGACTTAGCAGGGGGAGAGAGAGAGACAGAGGATTAGTGACACAAATGGCAGCAGGAGAGGAAGTGAGAGGGAATGGGAGGTACAAACCGATACTGACGAGATGCTGTCTGTTGGCCTAAATACACAGTCAGGAACAACATTCAAAACCTGAAGCTAGTCAGTTAGCTTGAAGAAAGGCGGGTTTTTAATATACCCGAGTCTAACACAGTAGGTCGTGTGGACCGAGGTTCAAGCCCCGGCCAACACTTTACCATACGACACAAAAGCAGCTGGCTATCGCTCTGGAACAGACAGACTTCTCTCCAGCTTTTCTGGTGACATCATCTGAAAGAGAGCATGTGTGAGTGTCTGTGTGTGTAATGGTATGAACAGCTCCATTCAATGCATTGGCCTGCATCTGACTAAACGGTCCTTTGGGGGGGGGGGGGGGGGGGGGCATGGGCCTGGCACTAGGGAAGCACTCCTTGTGTTCGGGGAGGCCCCCCGCCGCCAAGGGAATCGGGCCCCCGGCCGGG
>JAACJT020000001.1:28375046-28394391 GCA_009936485.2 Gymnarchus niloticus | reverse complement strand
GGCGAGTCCTTTTCGAATGCTACTTATTTAGAAAACCCAAGGAAGGAAAAAAAAATAAAGCAACGCAACAAAAAAAAAAAAAAAAAAAAAAAAAAAAAATCAAGAATGCTTTAAAAAACATAAACACACGGCTTCCAGACAAAATGTATGACCGACCTCAAGTCACAGTGAGAGCAGTGGCAGTTGTGTCAGGCTCTTAAAATGACCCCAGGACCTCAGACAAGCCACCCCACCCATTCAGTTAGAAGGCTAACACAAATGCCCTACTGTTAGAAGATGTAACATTGCTAACTTGTTTGTGGAAGCTTTTACTGGGACTCAGCCCAGGCGAATCCAGGCCTAGCACAGCAGAACTGGGAGGACAGGGTGCCCGCAGCCGTGCGCGCCCTAGGTTAATAATTTCAGAAGCAGGTAACAGTTCGCCATTCTCAGCACAGAAGGACGACCTGTGGCAGCAGAGCGGGGGCAGGCCTCTCTCTGCCCACAGCGCCATTTCGATACGCATTCCCGCTGCTGGCATGGCAACAGGCGCGGAGCCGGAAGTAAGGTGGGGCAAACCCAGGCATGGGGCAGCTGGGACGGAGCTGGCAGCTCAAGGGACTGGCCCAGGACTCAGAGTACTACTCAAGCTAGATGGGAGGAGCCTGGCCCAGGAAGGGCAAAGTCTGGCTAAAGACTATTCCAGTTGATTCCTGGGAGGATTTCAGTGGCTTAGAGGGTAAAGGATAGGGGGAGGGGCTAAGAGAAAGGTCATGGAAAACACACCACACTCGTAAAAGAGTAATAATTCATATTAACGTTGAACAGTTTTGATACGATAATGCAGTAACACGGGCCAAAATTGACTCCGAAGATTCACCACAGTTACGAGGGGAATTAATAATTAACGTATTTATATCCATTGTTTTGAATGTCAGTGTACTCCAGTTGTTAAAAGGTTCCCTTATGAGGGCGAGGGTTACGTCCTGTCTGGCATCTTAACGACACGACAGCATGACAATCGAACCCTAAACTCAACACTCGGTGGACGGTGTGGCGGGGTCATGACTGACACTGGGAGCCAACAGATGCTCTGCCCTAAATGTCCTCGAAGGGAGCCGGGTAGCAGTTGTGGTGTGGAAGGTGGTGGAAAGACAACCTGGGTGTAAAAGGCGCCTTAAACGGTTAACAGCTTCAGTTCTTTAAGACTGATGAAGCGGCTGACATCAGCACGGGAAATGAGCCGTTCAATGCAGTACTCAAGAGCGCCCAGACAGAAGCCAAACATGAAAATGCTTTGGGGCTTCTGAGAAAAGCGTCGAGTGTCCAATCCCAGGTTAGAAACCTTAAGATGATATGTTCCACAAGACCCAAATTACAGCAAAGTGCATTTCACACACAAGATTCCATCCTCTACAGTTCACCGCTGCCTAGCAATATACAGGCACTACAAATATGTCAGAATGCTCAGTTCATGTAGGGCTGCGTTATAGGAGACAGCAGCAGAATAAATATCAGGACGCTTCAGTCTGTCAGACACGTCACACAACCCTACACTACAAGACATGGTATAGTGAGAGTCAAAAGTGTAACGTCTAAAATCATTACGCTCTGCCGCACACAACTGTCAAAACAGCTTTAAAAACGTGTGGTTCTTATATTATGAAGAGTTCAGTTCTTAAACACTGTTTAAAAGTGATAGGATACAAGAGAAAATGATTTTAATGAAAAGGGAAATCAAACAGTATCCTACTGCACAAAAACAGTTAGCCTTTAACGCAATATATTTCTGCTGTTTGTACACACAGAGGCTTCCTCGGGTAGCAGAAAGTTGGCAAAGCTTGCAGTAGCCCTCAGGGGTAATGATCACGTCGGTCCGAAGCACTAAATCCGGCTCTGTTATGCAGTGGGCAGGTTTTAAGATTCCCCTCCCTCTGAATGCCGAGGCTCTCCAAGGAAACCCGTCACCGTATGCGTTTTTAATGCCATTAGATCGCGTGGTGGGGAAACGGGGGCAATCATCATAATACCCATAAAACGTACCTCGTGGTTTAGAGCTACTGCTGCTTCTAGAAATAAAACCGAAACAGGCCTATATAATTGAGACCTGCTGCATTCGTGGTCATTACATCATCATAGCGACTGCATTAACTCCGGACGCGAAGCAAAACACGTTCGGATCGGATTGGATCAGTGCGGCGTGTCGTTGAACCTTTGTATCCTAGAGTCCCCATATTACTCCTGACGCGTGGAAATAACGCGTGTGTTATTTTTAGTGGCTTCCTAAATAAGGTGGTGTAAATACGGTTTAAACAGTGCAGCACTGAAACTGACACCGTCTATAAAAATCGGTCAGTCACTGACAGGAAGCATTTCTCGAACAGTGCAACGTAACAAGAACTGATGTCAGGGAGACGGCGAGAAGACGCCGGCTGGTTTACCTTGCTGCAGTAAAGCATCCACACCTCGTACAGTCTCTCATTGGAGGCCATCCTTCACCTGCTCGTCAGACGCCTCTCCCCCGGCGCTCCCTCGTCATGGCCCGGTAGTCGGCGGCCGACTAGGTTACGCCCACTTTTTAGATTGTCTATTTATTTATTTCGACGGAACACAAACAAACACCGCTCGTTGCTGTCTTTGGTAGGAGGGGACGAGTTTGTCTTGTCATCAATTATTCATTCCCAGGTGACATGCGGCTCGGGTTGCTGTCCTCCGCGCTCTGATCGCCTTCAGTAGCAGCGGATCAGTCCGTCATTCTCCATCATTCTCCATCATTCTCCTCTTCCGTCCGGCGCCCAGCCCAGCGGCACTGTAACTGCAACAATGTTTCTCCTGCTGATACAAAGTTACAAGATGGGGAGCGGCTGTCAATATTCAGACTGCTCTTTCCGAAAGGAATTTAGTCCAATTCTTAGGTAGACTCTGTCACCCGATCC
The DNA here is from genome assembly GCA_009936485.2 of Gymnarchus niloticus. Classification (NCBI taxonomy): domain Eukaryota; kingdom Metazoa; phylum Chordata; class Actinopteri; order Osteoglossiformes; family Gymnarchidae; genus Gymnarchus; species Gymnarchus niloticus. The sequence goes on along the minus strand of JAACJT020000001.1, from coordinate 28,391,476 downwards.
TGCGTGTCAACGGCCCAAAAACGGCCGACAGGTCATCAGTTTAAAAAAATATAATTAATTAATTAATTAATTAATTAATTAATTATTGAGCAAGATCCAGCAGGTCGTTACAAAAAGGCCGCCTTAGCGCCCTCGTATGTCGGTCACATTCTCTGCCGTTACAACAGAAGGTAACGCTGGTCTGGTCGGGGGGCCCCGGTCAGGGGGCGGACCCCGGCCCGGTCAGGGGGACCCCCGGGTCGGCGGCGGACCCCCGGGTCGGCCAGGCGGCGGACCCCGGGTCGGTCAGGGGGACCCCCAGGTCGTTCAGGGGGACCCCCAGGTCGTTCAGGGGGCGGACCCCGGCCCGGTCAGGGGGACCCCCAGGTCGTTCAGGGGGACCCCCGGCCAGGCGGCGGACCCCGGCCCGGTCAGGGGGACCCCCAGGTCGGGAGTCTGAGTGTCAGCTGTGTAACACTGCTTGGTCATGACCACAGGGCGTGTATGCAGGACTGTCTTTACATCTCAGCAAACAGCCCATCTGAAAATGACAAGCCCCCAGACAACCGAGACTTAAATATAGTCTTTTACAAGGCACTTTGATCTTATCGTTTTTAGTGAGGTCCTCTTATTGACATGACAGCCCACCATACCGAACCCGAGTATAAGCAGCCTTATAAAGCATAGCCTGAAATTGGCTCGTAAATCTGCACCGAGCGGGCCAGATATTCACGGTATTTCCTGATGGACGGCCAGGGTCCTACCGAGCTCAACACCAAGTGCCTCAGTGCTGAACCAGGCTGGCCTGGTGGGGGTTAAGGAGCCACCTACCTGGGTCTACAGATCAGCCGAGGTCCACCGCCCCCGACTACACATCACCGGGGGGGCGGAAAAAAAAAAAACATAAAATAAAAGAAAACTTCGAGTTTGGCTGCCGTGCTCACGCAGGAAGAAAATGTCGTCGTGTCGTGTCGTGTCGTGTCGCCTCGCTATCCCTCGGCGTCGCGAACAGTCGGATAAACTGTGCCGGGGCAGCCGAGAAGCCGACGTCGCGTCCAGCAAGCGAAGCCCCGGAGAAGGAGCGGCAGCCGCCGACGGCTTGTTGACGCTCGCCTGCTTTGCGACAGTCTGCCACTCCTTTACGTTGACGATGTGGAGCTCGCGCGTCGCTAAGGGTGGGTCTCCGTTGCTAGGGCGCCGAACTTCTGTTTGGTGAGGGCGGGGCTGTGCACCGTAGGTCTGAACAAATGATGACCACAGACGGACCACGGCGTGGACAGTGTGTCCTGGTCTTCAGACGCGCTGAGGTTCTCCGATTCACGTAGCACTTCAGTGTGTCATTAAATTCCTTTACATGAATGATAGCATTGGTAATTGATTATTTTAATTCCACTGATTTATGGGATTAAAACAACTAAATCACGGGAACCCCCAAATGATAAGTGATTACGGTATTTAATTATACTGTTTGGGAAAAAATGTCTGGCATTTGTCTGTGAAACATCACGTTTTGCGCCGCTAAATGTTCCACTGTCATTAATGTTGTCATGATATTTGGCGAATATTAAAGAGTTAACGTACGGAAAATGAAAATGTCTCGTAACTTCTGTGTGAAAATGCGTTTTGGAGAACCTCGGGCAGTGTCAGCTTTGCATTGCCTGCGGTTCAGTATATTGGGAGACAGCGCCACCTGCAGTCTATTTGGGTAGTTGTGCGCCTCCTCCTCCGCCATATTGCTGCTAAAATATGATTTCTGTTTATTACAAGAAATAAGAACAGCAATCCTAGACACTGGGCGAACAGCATAACCAAGCGTGACATTACTGCAAGTTCCAGTTTTAAACAGACGTTTTATTTTAAATGATGTAGAGAGAAACGTTATCAACAACTTAAAGAATTAAAGATAGATTTACTAAGATTCATTGTACTACATGGAATATGTTTCAGTATCTTGTCCATGTGCAGTGATTTGTTTTTGCTGGCAGTATGTGAAAGCAGAAGGTCACATTGAAAACCCTGTTTGACTGGACTGGTTTGTCTAAAGGACAAGCTGCAGTCCCATCTCATGTGGGTCATACTTTTTTCTTCTGACGAGCTTTTAAGCACTGATTCAAAGGAGTGGCACACCTAGTAAAGTATGTCTTATCTGTTGATTTTGGTGCAAATTTACATATCAACAGAGCATTCCACAGAAGGACAGGTAATGCCGTAGAGACCATATTACCTGTGAACCAGTATTACGCTTTTCTGGAGGGAGGGTCTGGTGTGGAGAACCTTCCTCAAAGTCACAGCAGCAAGGCTCCAATTTAGACCTGCAATTTTATGGCCAGAAGAGCCACACTCTTCACCACTGTGCTAACTGTTGCCTCACTTCAACCATCCATCAGTCAGTCATAGCTTTTTTATCAAGAAACTCAATTTTTCAAACATCATCTTGGATTTTATATAGAATTGCAGTATTACGGTTTCATTATTTACCACATTAACTAATATACAGCACGCTGTTTGGCTCTGTGCATTAGCTGTCTGCGTTTGTGACCAGAAGGTTGCTGGTTTGAATCTGACAGCTGGTAAAAAGTAACTGTGTTGTTGTTGTTAGGCCTTTGAGCAAAGCCCTTGCTTCAGAGATGCCAGAGAGATACCTTACCTAGAAATATCACAGATGTAACACAAATAACTGTTTGGTTTATGATTTCCAAAATAATAAAAGTAGAAACAAATAGCTTTTTTTCCAGGCTTTTTAAACATCAGTGAAATGCAAGTGTTCTCAGTAGTCTGGGACCAGTCTAAGCCTGATTTGACAGGATAGAGAAGTAAATACAGACATTGTGAGGACAGAGGAAGAGGTACACTCTGATCTATTCGGTTGTGTAACATGAGATGGGTCCAGCAGGCTCTCTTCTGAACATTGTTATGTATGACAATTGCCCCATTCCTGAAATGAATAGGGCTGAGAGGTAAACACTGGTTTCTGTGTATCAGGGGTGTAGAAGGACTTACAAAGACACTCCCATGGGACAGACAGGAAATGTGGGACAGAGCTAAGGTGGGAATCCCCCATAGTTGGGGCCAGTCAGCTTGGGGTGGACTGTTTGTTCAAAAGCTGCAGAGCCGTTCTCTGGCTCAGCACCTAAAAGGAGTGTCAACAGTAAGACAAGCACTACAGTGACTCCTGCCTCCATTTTCAAACTCCCACTTGAAATGCATCATCTTTTAGTCTGCCAAGCAGCCATCTTACAAAGTTACTGATGTGATATTATTATGGAGGACAACCAGGTATGAAACTGCGGAGTCAGAACAGGAAGCTGTGGATTTAATGACAAACATGGATGGCAGGTTCAACTGTGCCAGGGACTGAAGGATAAGTCCAGCTATGGGCACTTGAACAAAGCATTACTGACGCCTCGTTGCGCTTAGATTTTATTATACAAAAAGGATTCACACACTTCATAGAAACCGATTAAGAATACAATTTGAAAAACACACACAATATACTTAACCGTCAAAATTTACTACACAAAGGGTCTCCATTTCACAAGATATAAAATGCATGAACGAAACAGCATCTTGATCAACAGTACAAAGGTAGATAAACATGTACAATGCACATTGAGAGTGGGTTCACAGGCATGTCAGTCACACAGCTTTGCTGTTCCTGTGTTGATGTTAAGACCAGGGTACAAACGTGATCAGAGCCACATGAACTGGGAAAAGAATGAAACATTTTAAGAACAAAACTAGTAAAGAAAGGAAAAGAAAAAAAAAAAAAAGTGGAAAGCTAGAGTCTCATGTTACGTTGACTTTGCAGGGAGGAAATAAACTTAAAATATACAGATAAGCATATGACAAACTTTTCAGAGAGTTTATTTAAACATGTACAGAAGCCATACATCTGATTTTCACCATGTTTTAGCTGAAATCATTCTTCAGGTGGAAGATTTTAACTAAGTGCTTGTGAGATTCTTCTGTTACAAGACAGAGCAACGGCTGAGGAATTCATGCTTCATAAAGACTTAAAAAAAAAAAAACCTTAATTCCTTTTTCAGATGTGGACAAATACACTATTCTGTAAATTTATGCAGTCCCCCAACAATGCAGTTAATTCAGAACCTAAGCAGGTTATTTCAGGGAAAAAAAAGGTACTCAAATTGTCATTAACTCTTCATGTAGCGTATGTGCAGTAAAATAAGACAGGAATTCCAAAAAAAAAACAAACATTCAGATAACGTTTAAATAATGAAACAGAAAAAATACTTGAGGAGAGTACATGGCAATAAGAGTAGTTTCATTAGAGACGCATGCGGTCATTTTCATAAACCAGCGTCATGGGATGGCACGTGCAAAGAACGTCAAAACAAACAGAGTGTTTCAGACACTGGAGGGAAAAACAAAAACTAAGAAACATTAACCTTTTCAAATTTTCACAGACTGAACAGAGCAAGTTTGGAAAAGTTCAACATCTACACCCTGGTCAAGACATACATAGAAAAAAAGTGGAAAAAAAATAATCCAAAACACAGCATTTATCCATGGAGAGAGGGGGCGGAGCAAACCCAGGCCCTAACCCCGAGGCAACACCCTTTGCCTTCTGTCACCGTAACCAAGGTTAGCGACCTCCTGTTTCACATTAACCTGTAGACTGGGGCTGATTTCTGCAGCCTCGGCTGAACCAAATAATAATTAAAAAAAGAATTCACAGCTCTTCAGAGACACGGTTCCTGCCTCCCACGACCAATGTGGGTAAACCCGAGTTTCCCAAAAGAGGACAGAGAAAGGAAAAACTGTCTTAAAGAAAAATCACCCAAGATGTGGCATTCTGATTCTCTGGAAACAGTGCTACTCATTCGGGGGCGGGGCTAAGAGAAGTCCCACTCGCCATCCTGAGTGTCCGCTCGGGGGGAAGGGGTGTGGCAGGATGGGAAAAGGGGACAGGGCGGGGGCGTGTCCGGGGGGCTGGAGAAAGGTATTGCAGGGTACATGAGGCTGAGGAAGGAATCCCGGGTGTGTCTCTTCACCTGGGAGGAGGAGAGGAAGGAGGGTACAAACAATCTGCAGTGGGAAGTGTGACAGGAAGGCCGGCTGACATTTAACAGAATTAGACCTGCTGTTATTCGAGCAATTTAAGATGAGACCCACCTGTCTGAAGAAGGTGTGGGTCAGCAATGCAGTGGCAGATGGTCTGCAGGACAGAGAAATAAGGAGTCAAAGTGCCATCGTGGTAACAGAGACCCAAGCAGCAGCAGCCAGCTCACCGTCGCTCTGGCTGCTGGTGCAGGCACAGCTGCACCAGGCTATGGAAGGTGGCCGAGTGGTTCTTCAGCGCCGGGCTCTGGGGCCGCTCCGCCGCCGCGGTGCGGGTCAGGCTGCCCGTGGCCACGCTCTCGCCGATGCCGGAGTCCACGCCAGACCGAGAGACCTTGAGCCCCCCTATTTCGCCCAGGGGGAAGGGGGCCACGTCCAGCAGGCAGCAGTGAGAGCCTCGCAGCTTCTGAAGCAGCATCTGGACACGGAATGGAGGGCAGGGGGGGTTTAAAAGGATATGCACTCACAGTGCAAACAGGTGAGCAAACAGGAAAACTGTGCCCACCTCATAGCAACATTAATCTGCTAAGCCCTAAGACACATATATACACTCCATGTTTACAAGAGCAAACTCAGAGACAGCGATCTGGGTTCATACCAGAGTGGGATGCATGTCCTGGAAGGGCACCCGTCCACTGACCAGCTCGCAGGCCACGATGCCCAGGCTGTAGATGTCTGACTTTACCCCATACCCGTGGAGATCCTGGGTGCAGAAAGACAGAGACAGGTAGTCACAGTGTCGGGCATCATAGCGGGGTGCCGCCCCCCCACACCACACACACACACACACACACACACACACCAGGGGGGGCTACCTGTCGGAGCAGTTCTGGGCTGAGCCAGGGCAGCAGGGCGGGGCTGTGCTGGGGCATATCGTAAACAGTGTGGACCCGCCTGCCATCCCTCACCATGCTGTACACGCTGTGAAGGCCGGACAAGTAGACACGCCCCTCAGCTGACAGCAGGACGTGGCTGGCCTTAACGCCTCTGGAGGAGGAGCCACACCATCCCGGTCACGTTCAGAAGACCTCCATTACATTTATGCTAAATTATATACAAACCAAATAGCTATTTTTTTATACAGCTGAATATTTAGAGCTATTCAGATTGAGTACTTTGCTTTAGCGTACAACAGCAGAACTTCCTCTTTCTGGATCGTTCCATTCAAACGAGTGAGATTCCAGTCACCATCAGCACCGGCCAGCCCCTCACCTCACCTGTGGACGTATCCCATGTCATGCAGATACTCCAGAGCCTTTAGGACGCCGTGGAGCAGGTAAGCGATGAGGGACTCGCTCATCCCATCCGGAAAGTAGGTCCTGAGCAGGGCATCTGCTGAGCCTGGGCAAAGAAGCAAGGAGATAGGGCATGTTATGGGAAACAGGGCAGCCAGACTCTCTCTGGATGCATCTAAAGGAGAGTGAGGTGGCTTACCATAACTCATGAGGGGCGTGAGGACCCAAAGCTGGCAGCAGAAGCTGAAGACCACACGTGAGGTCAGGAGGTTGGGGTGGCGGAACAGTCGGGACAGGAGTACTTCGTTCTGCAGGGATGCAAGAGCAGGTGCACACCAGTGTAACACCAAAACATGTCCCCAGGGAAAAGGCACCTTTACTGAAGGGCACCAGAAGCATAATTTCATACACAGCACATGACTTACAAGCTTGTGTTGACTACAAAATAATACCAGGAGACAAAAGCCAGTAGTCTGGGAACAATTAATTCTGAATTAGCAAGTGACATTGCCAGGATCAAAGCGGGTCGTTGGGAGAAATTTGTAGGCCCCCCTCCACCTGAGAGCAACGGCAGGCAGGGAGAGGAAGCATACCAGAAGATGTAGCAGCTCATCCTCGGTACACTGATCCAAATTGGTTCGCTTCACAGCCACCAGCCTGCTGGAGGGCGTGTGTCGTGCCATGCACACCTGGCTCAGGTTGTTGAAGCCCCACCCTGTTTTCAGAATGCACAGGAAGGACGGAGCACAGCTGACATTCAATGGATTCTCTGGCACCTCAGGAGGCTTTAGGGCCTCTTTGTGCTTTTTATCTTTGATGGCAAAACTCTAAAGAGACACAAGCAAACATTGAACATCTGAGAGAACACGTCGGGTCAGGAGAACCAACAGAACAAAGCGACTGGTAGACTCCACGAGGAAATTTAGATGTACCCAAAAGAGATGTTTATTATTTTCAGAAATGGCAGCATTTTCGTGCTTAGATTTGAGCCTGACTTAGTCTTCTCCACTGGTGCTGAACACCGATTAACGATTACATTTATGATTTAAAAAAAAAAAAAAAAACCACACAAACACACAATCAAAGCTCTTGAACCTATTAGTAAGTCACGTGACCTGGCTGCAGCAAATTTCCAGCTATGAGATGTACAATATGCATCTATGACTTTTATGTGTGCGTCAAACAATTAATTAATCCACTAGAGGGCGTTCTACCATAAGCACAATTTTATTGGATAGATACTGACAGCGGATGGTGATGTACCACAGAGATCAATGCCAGTGTCAAATCTCATTATAATGAATGTTGTTATTGTCAGGTTTCACCCTTACTTCCTTTACTTTCCAGTAAAATACTTGTACTTGGCTCCTCGCAACTGAACTGAGCGACCTGCAAAGGTGGAGAGAGGAGCTGAGATTTGCTCCTCCTATTTACATGCCTGCCTGCTCCACCCTCTCTACTTCTCTGCCAGTGCAATGAATCCTGCATGGAAGGTCTCAGAGCCCATGGGTCACCGAGCAGGTGTCATTCAACTTCACCAATTTCTATATAAATCGCCGCTACGGCCTCCTGGTCACCATTGCCCAACAGCAGTGCAAGTGCGTTTGGGGAGGGCACCATAACCAGAAGAGCCGCTAGGATGCGCCATGATCGCGGCATAGAGATAAACAGCAAGGGAGAGCCGACTACAAACTCACCCAGCTCTGAGAGAAGCTGGTAATGGGCAGCATCAGCGGAGAGAGGCACGAGGTCATCGCTGTCGACAGTCACACTCAGAGCGCACGTCGAGCCGTCTCTGCTCTGTGTGGCATCGATAAATAGGGGCAAAGTTGAGACACAGCTTGCCTCGCATCTGCACAGCTGGTACCGTGCCCAAGGCGGGCACTCTGTCTAGCGACAGGGGTGTCCTGAGCTTTTGGAAGATACCGGGTGGACGGGCAGTGCATTGTGGAACTGCACCTTTAACGGGACATGGGTGGGATACTGCAGGTATACAGGATCTACAGACACAGGGAAACGTTTAGGGAAGAACAGACACCTGATAGGTTGAGAATCTTTAGGACTGTACCAACAGATGGAAAGGGGGCAGATTTTTGAGACTGGACAAGTATCAACAGCAGACATAAGCGGTCTATAAGAGTAAAGGACTGCACTACCACCAGTGGCTCACACATGACTATACAGGGAACTGACTTGGGGAATACACTGGAAAGGCACACAACTATGACAGGTCAGGCAGTGTACTGACCAAGTACTGTTGGCTGACGTCTTCATAGTGGTCCTCAATGCTGAACGACTGGACCTGGGTGTGGGATAGACAGGAGCAGTCCTGAGGAACGACAGGGGGGACAGTGCTGTTTAAGAGGAGGGCGGGACCGAAATGAACACACTGTCACAGGAGTGGAAACTGTTGTGAAATACTGGTGTCACACAAAAGTGTGTGTGTGGCAGGGGGGCTTAATTGGAGGAGTTATGAACTACTGCCCCATTGAAAGGACAGAGCCCAAAATAATAATGACATTTGTTAAGAGAATATGCACCCTGCACTTGGTGACCATGACTGATTTGGGCTCATTTCTCAAAATATCGTAGAGGGAAACAAAAACATGTCAAATGCAATACGCCGTTTAAAACCATACGGCCAGTTAATCCAGGTGCAGCCGATACTCAGTGGGGACACAGAATACAAAATGAAAACCAATTCACATAAACGGATCTCACCAAGAAAGACATGGGGTCGTCGTCGTTCGGATCTCTCCACACGATGGCATTTATCCTTCAGCTGGCCGCGCTGAAGAACCGGGGGAAGACCAGATCAGATGAGGAGAGCATCTCATCCATGTGTGTCGTCCGATGACGCCTCGTAGCTCCTCTACAGCCGCTCCACTTGCACGGTCTTACCTGTCAAGACGCCTTGGGGTTTCCGAGCGCGATGTTTGCCTTCAGGTTCCGGGAGAAGGTGCGCTTTCTACGTCCTTTCAGGCAACGGGAAATATTTGTAATGAAAGGCTGAGTGCATCGTATTAGTGTCGACATGCAATCCGTTCAATGTGACAGAAATGCTCTCATTCCCAGAAGGATCCGCATTCCTTCCCCGGCATGCAGACGTGAGTGAAAGACGCCTGTCCCACAATGGTATGTTTTGTTGAGATCAGCGGCGCACTCTTTTCATGCCTAATGATTAAATAGCAGCCCGGAGAGGCAGACAGCTGCATGACGCGGTTTCGCGTTAAGTTCTTGCTTGTGAATGAAGCTCCCTCTCCGTCTGCCTGGTGAATGGCAGGGGACAGGGGACCGTGAAGTATCCCATGCAGGAGTGTCACGGTTATTACTGATGATGATGGCATGTCACCGTCTATTCATCATTGCGCGCAAAGCACTCAAAGGGACGTGCGCGCGCGTGTGTGTGTGTGTGTCTGTGTGTGTGCGCGCGTGCCCCCGCACGCGCGTCTGTCTAACATAGCTTCTTTGTGCAACTAAACTGTATGCCTATACATCTGCGTGTGTTTAAAAAGCGTAGAAATGTAAAAAAAAAAAAAAAAAAGATATTTCATAAAATGTGTTCAGGTCACTCCGAGAAAATACCCCGTTAAGCATAACAGTCTTAAAACAATAGCAAGTATTGGGATAAAAAAGACGAGCAAGTGAGCACTGTCATTTAAAACATCACTAATGTACCTTCTTATTCGATATTACTTAACGCTAATCATGTTCTCTCTCTCAAAATATTGACCGACAAGCTCAACTTTTGCAACAGCGCACATATCATATCGAAGTCTTTCACGGAAGCTTACGCTAAGCACCGTAAAATGCCAAGAAAACAAAGTGAGATAAACTTTAACTTTAGTGTACTTACGAACATACCATTGTTTGACTTGGCGATTATTTATCTAACTTACAGCATAACTTTTCACTCTGACAAACCAAACCGCACGAAGTGAAGACAACTCATGCAAACATAAATATATGCATGTATTACATCCACTGCACATGAGCGTTAAAAGTTTAAGTTAAGGAAATGAGTGGTCTCGACAGCGCCTACGATGCTCCCAACTGGTTTGACAATGACGATCAATATAAAGGGACGCGGCGTAGCGAAAACAAAGTCGCGTTATGATGACGACAACGTCGCCGTCATTTTGCCCAAAAGTGACGGTGCCGCTCTATTCCGACGGCTGTATTTACCCAAGGAGCATAATAAAGCGCACGGGCAAGGCTGAGTTTTGCTGGTGTCCTTTAACGCTCCGTCCCCCAAGCTGCACTTTCAGCTGGCCCCGTTTTTACATGCACGCATTCCGCCGTCGAGTCCACCGGCGATGACGTCACGACGCCGCCATTCCCAAAAGTGTGCCCCAAACTGGCCTCCCTGAAATCCGAGCCGCCTTTTGTCTCTGAGCGCGAGGAGACGGAATCACGTGTACGTTTGGGGTCCGGGGCGCCTTATAAAAGCCGTTCTGAGAGGTATGTACGTGTTCGATCCCCGTCCCGATGATATTCGGCTCGTACCTCCCCGGTCTGCCTGCTAGCTCATCTTTAATATTTCGGTGTACGAGATAAATGATGCGGATTCGTTTGTTGTTATTAAGGTCTAGGGATCCGTTAATCCGTTAATCCAGGCTCCGGTAGACGACGATGATGATGATAATTACTGGGCGTGACCGAGGCTCATTTCAGCTACTTTCTGTATATTAGATCAAGGGTTTTTTGTTTGTTTTTTTTGCTGAATTAAATTATATATACCTGTATGTATTCCCACGATTTATGATAGTCATATTTGCGGGTTTAAGATAACACTTTCTGTTGATGTAAACAAATCAGAAACATGTAAGTGGAAACTTTTGGCATTTCTGGAATTTAGAAAAGTGACTTCGTGCAAAAAAGAAAAAAAAAAACCCAAGATGTGCTCATTTACGTTTACAGCTTCTTTGTAGTAATTCTCTGATGTCATTAGCTGTAGTTTTAACATCTACACCATTCTTTCAATTCTGTTGGAAGATGGGATCGTCGATTCACCTTATTGGTGTACATAGATGAATCTGAACAGCAAGATCATTTTTTCTTACACCAACCAGTATGTTTCCTAGTGAGTAATGCAGACCAATTCAAAATAGCATTTGAAAAACTTGACATTTAATGGAAGTATCCACCGGGGAACCCTTTGTGCTCCAGACAGGGTACTTATTTTGGGGCACAATTGTTTGCATCATCAAAAATGTGCAAATAGGAATAATAAATTATATTAAAGAATGAGTACCCCTCACGTCTCCAATCTGAAGTCATGTTTCCTGGCATTTGTGAGTCGGACAGGCAGCATTGATATATAGTTGGTTGGCCCCTTTTCATAGTGAGGGTCTGTTCTGTGTGAGGGACATCTCGCCTGTGTGAGACACTGGTAAGTAAACCGACAGCTTGGGGGCTTTTTTTAATATGCCCCCCCACACAATGTGGCGGTAAAGACCTCTAAAGGACTAAGGGAAGAAGTTAGCCTGAGACTTCGACGTCTTAAAATGACATCTGATAGATTCCTACTGGGGTTGGGGACAACGAGGGAGTTACAGCGAAGCTAACTGACTACAGCCATGAAAAACAGTTAAAGTGGAATCAGCTGACTTAGTAGGAGGCCAAGAAATGCTCTGCATGATTAATTTTGTTATGTACCTGGTTCTTATTTAATAGTTCATGACAGTTTTTATGAGTCCAACTCCAGCAAAAGCAAGTAATGGACACGCAGGGGGCCTCCATGCAGTTTGAGTTATTAATAATTTTATTTTTTTTTTACTGCTCTCGGAAGGCGCACTCGCATTCCAAGGTCAGCATTGGAGCCGACCCTGCCAGGGGAAGGGAAGGTTTTATTTAGTGGTCAGAGCTGTTTAATTTAAACGTGGTCAGGGACGGGAAGGATTGTATCTTAGCCTCGTTCCTTTGAGTTAGAACCTGAAGAATAATTTGCCATCGACTTGATCCATAGATCCATGGCTCATTCTCTAAATGGATCGTCCGTTAAGTGGCCTCTGGGTCCTCCGATAGACAAGTTTGGTCTGCCGATCGATTATAGAGGCTTTGTTTGAGTCTCAAAGTCAAGTAGTTTTACGTACTCTGGAGGTATTTGGTAGTGTTGCAGTAGCGATTATGTTAATGTAACATTTATATACTGTCCATCCATCGCCAAACCACTTATCCTGGTCAGGCTTGTGGGGGGGGGCTGGACCTTATCCTAGGCAGCACAGAGCTCAAGGCTGCAGTACACCCTGTATATGATGCCTTTCTTGCCAGCTGTGGATAAATGTGTTTTTGATTTGTGTGTCATAGCTGCATATTTATGAATAATTCCAAATAGTTTTGGAAGCTTAATGGGATATAGAACAAACAAGCAGAATTAAAATATGGATTTTTCTCACATATATTTGAAATACCGCTGCCTCCAAAAGAAGATAAACGTGTGCCGTAGAAAATGCGCGAGTGGTGATATTTGTGTACATCTGTCTTCCTGGGACAGCGACTGGAGAGTGATGGTGTTTTTCCTGCTGGGTCTGCCAGAGTCTCCATTCTGACTTCTCTTCAGCTGCTGTCAGATTCATTCCTACCAGCTGACTCATGGGCCTGGCATTCTGGTCGCCATTGTCGTCCAGTTCACCCTCCCACTTTCTAGCAGAAAGCCACCCTTTCGACCTTTACACAGTGTCCACATTTACGGCTGCCGCTGAAAGGGCACGTCTCATGCATGCCATAGAATTTCAGATCCTGGACCTGGTATGTTTTGAAAAGGGGGCTTTGGAAAGCGTGGGGGAGGGAGAGTACTGTCTTGAGGATTTAGAAGAGTCCCGCTGTGCCGTGACTGTAGGGGGATTATGGGTACTCTACACACACACCCACTCACAAGAAGAATGAGAGATGTAGGTCTCTCAAGAAACAGCTCATACACTCTCGCTACCAAGGGCACGGAATTAAATGGCTTCTGAGAGCCAGCCAAACATGCTTCATATTTGTTGCTGATTGGCTTTCAAATCCATGGTGGGTGGGCCTACTGTGTGCTGTCATTCAGCAGGTCACCTTATTCACTTCCCATTGTCTGTTTTATTGGTCAACCCATGAAACTTCATTTCTTTTATCAACATTTAAAACAACGTTGTTATTATAGACACAACTAGGATGTGGTTTGAGGATGATGATGATGATGGTGGTGGTGCAGTTACCATGTAAAAAACAGAAAATTGTCACTGATGGCAAGAGGGTAGAGAAAGGGGGTTTTTAGGTAGATCGCTACCCCATTAGGGGACACCGCACACATCTGAGAGAGGAGGAGCCTGGTTGAGAAGTTTGGCCACAGTGAGGGCCACGTCAGGCAGCTTGATGTCCCTAGACGTTTCCAGGCCACTGCCAAGCCGGGGGGCTTCCGTCCTCGATGTGGGGGGACTCTAAGCATTATGAGACCCTTTTGCCTACTCAGTACAGGCTCAATACAGCTGGGACAGTAAGCTGAAGACCGTCCAGTCTGTGGCATCATTGCCAAGCGGGGGGGAGATGACACATGAGAAGGATTGTTATTTTAGATTATTTTATATCCTCCAGAGGCTCTGTGTCAGCTATTACCTCCAGCCTGCTCTGCTTCAAATGTTTCTCTATATTGTGCTGACTATTTATATTGCATTTGTTTTTGCATTATTTTTACTGAATTACTAGAGCCGTCCCTCTTTAAGTACCTGAGCCATCAATAATAATCTAGCTGTGTGTGTCACAGGTGAAGTCCGCCCCGACCCCCATGGCCTCAGGGTGGTCACCTGAGCCGTCATAGCGCCCTCTCCTGGCAGAGCAGCATATGATGTGGCAGATCTGGTCGCGGCCAACGTGCGGGCTGCACGGCAGGGCCAGGAGATGTTTGAAGTGAAAGCGAACAGCGGGGAGAAGGTGGACTCCTCCACCAGCCCAGGTGGGCACCTCGGGTAGCTTGGGGGGGCTGCTGTTCTTTGGGCTGAAGTCATGCGGGTTGGGGAGACGTCCTCTTCTTCACCTTAAGTCTTACCTTCACCCTCACTAATCTTCCCCAGCATTCTGCTCACAATTTCACCTGCTCTGAAGCCCCCCAGCTCTAAGTTTATATATAACTCTTCTCCCTGGGGGGGCTCTGTGCTAATTATGTGTGTCGGAGCTCCAAAGTCCACTTGGCGATTTAAATCGGGATGTCTAATTATTAAAAGACAAAGCGCTTGTCTGTGCTTTAAGGGTGAAAAAAATCTCTAACATTCAAATAGAGCACCGAACAAACTTTTAATTTCGCTTAATATATGGCTCTCAAATCAGAAAAACCGATTACACTTCAGATTACAACATCAGCTGAGTAAGTGCATTACTAAGAGCTGGTTCATGGTTATTAACACATCTTTATTATTCCGCTGATGATTTTACTTGACCCTCTGTGATTGTAAATTCGCAAGTGCGAGACCCACCTGTCCCGTGCTTTGCAGGCCTGCAAGCCCTTGACCCGTCCAGCCATAGCACACCCCGACACGCACGCACACACACACCGACACGCATGCTTCGTGCTCTTTGATCCGTGTTCCATTCAGTCGCGAGTTCGACCCTTGAGGCGGTGGTTCCAGTTGAAGTGAAAACAGGCATGCATCCTTGGCAACCTTCCAGCCATCCTATGTACCCTGCAGTCAGTGAGAGCCATTAGATGTGCGCCTTACATACCCCCCACCCTGTTGCTCACAGTGCTTTTCTGCCCTCTTGTGGAACGTTCTTGCAACTGCAACAACACCATCGTCCTCTGTGTCCTCAGATGAAGGCGCTGAAGCCCAAGGGCCCGGACCTCCTTGGTTCAGTCTGCATGGGTCTGAACATCAGGCTCCATACCTCTCTGACGGGCGAGATGTGGTGGCACCAACCAGCGGCTCAAATGAGGAAGACGATGTCATCTCCCCGGTCCTGGCAGAGGAGACGCTGCACTACATGGGTGGGTCTGGGATGCCGGATACGTTGGGGGGAGTGGTGTGACACGTGTGTGAATCGGGGCTATAAGCATACATACAGGCATCAGAGATTTTCAGTTTGGAGGGGGTGAGGGCTGCTGCTGAGGCATTTGTCCCAGTGTGTAATAACCTCAGGCAGTGATTAAAATTGTACTGGTGCCTGTGATATACCCGGTTACTGCTGATTATACTTCAGCCAATGAGTGCAGCTGGCCAGTGAACAGGGAGTTCTAAGCATGTTCAGAAAAAGTCAGATTTGCTGACTTGATTTGAGTGACAGACAAGCGGTCCAGTCCCGGGGTGGCACAGTGCAGCAGCTTCCCTCTCTGTTCACTCGAGCTCTGAGCAGGAGAGTGGTAGCCTGGACAGCTTCCAAAGGAACTGCTATCACATATTTCCACCAAATGGAGTACCGCTTCACCCTGCAGCTTTATATTAGTCCTGTGGTTTTAAAATTCCCGTTCTGTATATTCACACTGACGGCCCATTGTCATGTCATGAAGGAGCCCCGAGCATTTTAGTTTCCGTAAGCACTTTCCCTGCTCGCGCTGCATTGGCTGTCAGCGTGCGTGTGTGTGCGACTCTGGCGGGATGGGGGAACTCTCTAAGTTGAAACTGTGGCAGTGCAGAAGACGATCCTAGAGGGAGGGAGGGGGAGGGAGCGGACGAGAAGGAAGTAAGAGAAGCGCGGACGTGAGGAGTAGAGCAGACGATAGGCGTGAGGACTAAAGTGCCGAGTAAGAGCGTCGTTATGGAAGGTTAGCTTGGCTTTTCAAACACGCGTCAGCGCTCCTCTCTCTGCCTGCGTATGCACAAATCTTGTGCAAGTAGATATATGCACGTTTTTATTTTTCGACTGGATTTGAACTGCAGTTGGAGAGGACTGGAAGGTCATTTGGAGGGGCCATCAGCGTGCTCAGGGTCCTCCATCTCTCCCTGGCCCAGTGCATCATGGGAGTAATACTATATAGGACTTGGCCTGCTTTATGAGCCTGGGAACTGGGTCTGATTTGACTGTTGTGGGTAATGTTAGATCTGAGTTATAGGGGATGAGAGGTACTACGTGAGTTGGAGGATAGCACTGCTGTCCCTCCCGCCCGCCCCGCCCCTGCCTCGGTGGGGGTGTCTGCTGACAGAATTGCACACAATTGCCGTCCTGCACTAC